>OX419724.1:57290700-58490700 GCA_948477245.1 Thumatha senex
TAAAACGTGCAATTTTCCTCTTAAGCCGCTCCAAAATGAAAAAAAGTGGTGACAGTGTCTCTTATGTTTCAGATCAAAATCAAAGCATGATAAACGAAGAGTTAAACGTGCAAATCTCTCAAAAGGATTAGATAAATTCTGTAAATTATGTAAAGATTTTATAATATTAAACGAGTTTATTACCACATGTTACCATGGTAACAATGTTGCCGTAGTAACAAATCAAACTAAATGAAATAATGATTAAAGTGTTAATTTATGTTAAGTTTTGTATAAACAACCACAGGATATTGTCCTGCAGCCGTCGTGAAGTGTCCCAGCCCCCAACTAGTAAGAGACCACGAAT
Organism: Thumatha senex; assembly: GCA_948477245.1. Classification (NCBI taxonomy): domain Eukaryota; kingdom Metazoa; phylum Arthropoda; class Insecta; order Lepidoptera; family Erebidae; genus Thumatha; species Thumatha senex. The sequence goes on from OX419724.1 coordinate 57,291,047, forward strand.
GGTTTTAAGAACACTCACTAGCGAAGACTGGGTACGATTACCAGAGGGTAACCGCAGAGGTGTGCAAGTGTGTGGGATGCAGTATAATGATGTATTAGTAGAGTGTTATAATGTGCCTAGGTGATAACGACTATAGGATATTGTCCTTAGTACGTCGTAGAGAATCCAAACCCCAACTTGTAAGTGACCACGAATGGTTTTAAGAACACTTGCAAGCGAAGAATGGATGACAATTACCATTGGGTAACCGCCGTGGTGTGCAAGTGTGTGGGATGCAGTATAGTGATGTATAAGTAGAGTGTAAAGAAGTATTGTAAAGGTTGAGGTGGATGAGGTGATGAAAATATAAGCTTACCAAATAAAAATCTCTTGAGCAAGTTTGTTTTAGAATTTAGAGAACCTGAAATAATTAAAAAGGGGGGGGGGGGGGGGTTAGTAAGAAGTTGGGCGCCAAACTGTAACGTTACTACTTTCCGGGAGGGGAAAAAGTAAAGTTTAGGAGGAAACTGTCACCAGGACTGGAGGAGTCCTGGCTTAAAAGGAAAAGTAAAAGAAAAAGGAGAAAAGGTAAAGTTGATTTAATATAATATAAAAATGTTAAGAAAATAAAAGCAAGGAAAGCCGGGAGTAAATTAAAGTCTTGATTCTTCAAGAACAGCCGCTAAGGTGGGGCCTCGAGTAGGCCTCCACGTTGTTAAGAAGAGGGGGCCTCGAGTAGGCCTCCACGTCGCTGAGAAGAGGGCCTCAAATCCCCTCAAGGCCTCCACGTCACCGACCTCGGAGAAGCTGGTCGCGAACTCAGGCAGGTAGAGGGCTGAAACTGACGAGCGGTCGGCGTCTTTCACAGAGCCGGTTAATAACACAACACTGCAGACCATCACTTCACTATTTCTGGAGAGCACAACCCTCACACTCAGCACTAATTCCCAGCACCTCCTCTCAAGGTGAGCACCAAAAGTAGACTGATTTGACGGCCCCGGCTTCCTTCTTTTCCAGAGCATTTCAAAATTTAAACAAATTTAGAATTAAGTTATTTAGAATATAAATTTATAACAAGGTCTAATATCTATACAACCTAACCTACTGGCAGCTCTAACAATAAATTAAAAATAAAATCTAGGCTTGTCATTAACTGACATTAAAAATTACAAAAGGTAAACAAACATTAAGAGAGCCTAAAAACTCTTAAATTATCAAGGCCTATGAATGCTACAGATAATGGTCATGCAGATAATTTGAAAGAATGAATAATGAAACATTTAATCAAAAAAAGTAAGTAAAAAATGATACATTACACTCTGTCAATCTCTAGTAAATCTGATCTCCCAAACTTGGGTGTAAAATAATAATAATACTAGATACATTAATTAAAAATGTAGGTTATGTACAATGTCTCGTGTTTTTGCTCCCTCCGCATTACTAACTAACTAACTATCTTCACGCTGTATCCCTGACGGGGTAGTCGGAGAGGACTGATCGCCAGGCTTCGCGATCCATGCATACTTCTTTCGCTTCTTCAAGATTCATCAATCGCTTCCTACATGCACGTCTGGGTATCCGAGTACTTTTGACCTTTCCGTTTTTGAGCAATCTGCTCACGTGGTCTTCATATGTAAGTCTCGGCCTACCCTGACTTCTTCTACCCTCTACTTTCGCACAATATATATTCTTCGTCAATCGTTCCTCACTCGTTGGACGTGTCCAAACCAACGGAGCACGCCCTTTTCCAGCTTAACGCTGACGCTTTCATTCAAAGCTGCCATATTGCGTGTCACATCGTTACGTATTCGGTCGGCCAAAGTAACGCCGTACAATTTTCGAAGTGATCGCATCTCCACAGCATTCAATTTACTTTCATGCATCTGCTGACATACCCAGGTTTCGCTACCGTAAAGCAAAGTTGGCACTAGCACTGCGTTATGAATCGCCAGTCGTGCTTCTTTTACGATGCTTTGTCGCTTTACTAACTGGGACAAAGCACCGTTAACTCTGTTTCTGGCAGCTACTCGCCGTTCTACATCCGAATCACATCTTACATCCGCGCTAAACATACTCCCTAAATACACAATTTCATTCACTTGCTCTAGTCGTTCCTGGTTTACCCTAATCTCGCATTTGGTTCTTACGTCATCTCCTTCAAATACTAGAACCTTAGTTTTACTTGCATTCAAGCGAAGACCCTTACTTTCACACTCCTCTTTCATATTAGTGACTAATGCCTAAAGGTCGGCTTCTAATGAGGCCATGAGCACTGCATCATCAGCGTATAGCAGACAGTTTACTTTAAAGCCACCCAAATTCACACCCATATCACAATCTTTCAACTTCTGCAGGCAACTGTCCAGATACACTATGAACAGCCAGGCGGACATGACACAACCCTGTCTGACGCCTGTACAGACATCAAATAGAGGTGACACATCCCCCCCCCTACTCGCACGCAAGCCTTACAGTCTCTATAAAGCGACTGTATTGCCCGCAGTAGCAAGCCGTCCACACCATATCCGGGCAGCAAATCCCACAAAGTTTCTCTCACAACGTTATCAAACGCTTTCTCCAGATCCACAAAAGCGCAGAAAACCTTGTCCTCTTCTTCTTGCGGAGAGAAAACACTTGATCCATGCAACCTCTTCCACGCCGGAATCCGCATTGAGCCTCCCATAAATACCTTTCAGACTTTTCTTGCATTCTTGCCGTTATAACCTTTGCATACACTTTACTAGCTAAACTGACCAAGCTGATCGCCCTGTAGCTGGAGCAGTTTAGGCGCGAGTCTTTCCTTTTGTAAATAGGTACTACAACTGCTATTCGCCAATCATTTGGGACCTCACCCGTCTGCCAGCACAAGTTGCATAACAGACATACTGTGTCCCAGACGCGCGACCTACCTTACTTGATCATCTCAGCAGTAACTCTGTCTTTTCCCGCAGCCTTACCACATTTCATACTTCTCATCGCTTGTTCTATTTCTTTCATACTAATGACTTCAATGACATCGGGATCCAGAGCATCGAAGTGAGCTCTACTTCCCGATGTGGCATCTCCGTCTTTTCTTGCATACATCTTTCCATAATATTCACTCCATCTCTGCAGGACGTCACTTTGGTCTGTTAGGACGTCATTGTTAACACTAAGCACTTTATTCATACTGCAGATTGCCGAACAACTCCGGGTCTTGCCTACCTCTTTCCAGAAGAGCTTGGCATTATCCCGGAAATTGGACGACAACCTTTCATCCGCTTTCATTCTGCACCTTTCACGAGCTTCTTCTATCAGTGCCTTCGTGTTAACTTTTTGCAGCTTGTATCTCTCTTTCATATTAAAATCATTCCGCGAGGCTAAGTAGTCTAACCATGCTTTCTTCTTCATTCGAACTGCTTCTTTCACTTCCTCATTCCACCATGCATCACGCTTATTACTACTGCGTCTTTTCGCTTCTCCACACACTTCCACAGCGGCATTTACCATACTATCCCTAAGGTTCTGCCATACACTTTCCACATTCTCACTACTAACATTGACGTCGCCAAGCTTTTCGGCTACCCTTTCATTATATTTATCCCTAATGGATGCATCCTGCAACTTCCAGCTTTTGATGCTATAAGTCGGCTCAGGTTCAGGACACTCGGTACGATGACGCTAACCCGCGAACTAGTTATGACTAGGTAGTGGTCAGATCCCAGCTCAGCGCCTCGATAAACCCTTGTGTCCATCACCTGTTTACGGAGCCGACTATCCATTAGGAATAGATCTATCATGCTTTTCTTTGACTTACATCTACTCATATACATATGAATTTGTTTGTGGTTGAACATTGTGTTCGCCACAAACAAATCCTTATCCTTACAAAATACCAGTATAAGCTTGCCAGCGTGGTTCACCCTTTTATCCCCATACTTCCCGAGTACCGACTCAAAACCATCGCGAGTGGTACCCACCAATCCATTCAAGTCTCCACATACTATAAGTCTTTCATTTCCTTCTATCACATTTAGAGCTTCTCTCATACTTTCCCAGAAGTCCTCTAGCTCACTCGCGTTCGACGAAGATACTGGTGCGTAAGCAGCTACCAGAAAAATCTTCGTCAAACCAAGTTTTAGACGGATCCAGAGGATTCTGGGACCTACCAGTTTGTACTCATACATACCTTTTATTTTACCGTACTTTTCGCTGGCAACCCCCGTTCGCGTAAACACATGAAATTGTGTCTCTGAGCTTGTAAATTCAAAATAATATTAAAAAGTTTTATACATTATGATAAACAAAGTTAAAAGGTGCTTCAAATAACCTTACAGTGTACACTGATTTCAGCCGTGGAATCTGTCCGGACTGCGAGTAATTCTACTATTTATTTCTCAAAAAACACTTACCTGAAATTTTCGAAAAATGCACACACACTCATAGCCATCTGTTTTCATGCTGTAAGTTGCCTAATGTTTTGGTAATTACCTACACTCACAGGCTCACAAACAATTTGATTTTGATAAATTTTTTAAAGCAATTCTTTGCTAAATTTCTCATAAATTTTTAATAAAGTGGTAAAAGACAATTTGATTCGAGACAGGGATTGAACCTGTGACCTTTGCCTTTGCAAAGGCAAAAGTCATAGGTTAGTTAGCTAGTTATTAGGTAGGTTCAATCCCTGTCTCGAATCAAATTGTATTTTCCACTTTATTAAAAAAAAATATGAGAAATTTGATTTTGATAATATTATCAATACTGCCAATTGCTGTAAACCGAACTCCAAGTGCGTTTAGCAATTGCTTTGATTAATTTTAAGGGTGCGTTCCGAGATCATTCAAGAATTGGCAGAAGGTCTGATTCTGCGGTTGAATTAATTACTTCGACTGTTTAATTCATTCTCTTTTTTATATAATATAATGAACTAACAAGGGCTGAAGTGGAAACGTTGAGCTGTCCTTGTTGTCAGAACGTTACTCGACGGATAAACAACGACGATACGCCCTGCCGCCAGCATCGCCAGGCGCTGTCCATTGATGAATCTATGAACATCTCATTTGGGGATACACCACAGTCTACAAGCACGACGACTACTGCCTGTTCTGCAATGGTTTCTGGTTTAGCGTGTGAACCCGTCTCAATGGAAAGCATTAGCAAACTTTTTGATATGAAACTTCCACCTGATTCCACCATTATGACGAATTTGAGGTCAGCACTTAGCAATAGGGATATTGAGAAAGTGGCGGCGGCATATGTAAACCGTGCTTTTGAAAATTTTAAAACCGAGTTTTCTTCCACTACTGATTATCTAGTTGCGGAACAAAGAGACATAAGATCAGAGTTGGAAGAGAAAAACGATGAAATCAAAGAGCTACAATCTAATCTCTTGAAATCTCAATTATCGCTAGGGAAACTGCAATCTAAGGTTGCTACTGTGGAGAAGATTTCACGTGATTTAAATATGGAAATTCATGAGGTACCTGAGGCTAAGAATGAGAACCTAATGGGTCATTTCGGGAAATTACGAGAGTGCCTTAAAGTGGATATCCCTGATTTCGAAGTAAGGGCCTGTCGCCGTGTTGCCAAAATGGGCGCGTCTTCGAAGAGGCCGCGAAATATTCTCATCGCCTTGTCTTCGCAGCGACATCGCGATCTTATTATATCTGCAGTTACTCGTTTTAACAAAGCTTACCCTAAAGATAAACTATCCACCGCACATATTGGCTTTCCGGGAGAGACTCGTAGAATTTACGTAGCCGAACATCTGTCTCCTGAGGCAAAGGAAATACACAATGCTGCTAGAAAATACTGCAAATCAAATAATTTCAAGTTCGTGGGGATTCGATTCGGACAAATATACATTCGAAAAGATGAACAAAGCCATATTAAGTGTAATGTAAAGTACATATTAAGGATATCAACTATTTTGGAAAACCCCTGTAAATCATATGTCCAATACCTTCTTTTGCCTATTAAAATAAGAATAAGTTATTATTATTTTTGTTAGTAAACTATTGCTATGATCAGCATATTTTATCAAAATGTTAACCGAATCCGTACTAAACTAACTCAATTTTATTTGAATTTGTTAAACACTGATTATGATGTAATTTGCTTGACGGAAACTAATTTGACCAAAAGCGTCTTTGATGCAGAATTTGTTGATTCGCGTTATAATGTTTTTAGACGTGATCGCTTTGAGAGTAGCTCATCTAAGGAAGAGGGTGGAGGCGTGCTTATTGACATTAAAAAGACTTTCCAGGTTATCCGTCGAGTGTCTTGGGATAGTGACGTGGAGGACATCTGGGTTTCCATAATACCGGGCAATAGTACTGCCCCTAATTTGAATTTATGTGTCTGTTATCTGCCACCAGATTTATGTTTTTCGGCGTTAGAGGGTTTCTATTCGAATTGTCAGATTGTATTATGAAACGAGTGCCTCGACGAAAGTATTCTGATTATCGGGGATTTCAACGACCATGATTTCACCACCATCACTGCTGCAGTGCCGTCTGAGGCCTCTTGTAGTAGTAAAACAGAACTTTTACGCGAACTTGTCTCACTTTGACAACTTCACCAATGTAATAAGATTCCTAATAGTAAGAATCGTTTTCTTGATCTCGTATTATCCTCAGTTAAGGATCTGAAAATAGAAGAGACTGAATTTCGCTAAATGTAATTATCGGGAAATACGATATAAATTAGGGAGTGTTAATTGGTGTAGTGTCTTATCTTGCTCTGATATAGATGACTGCACTGATGTATTTTACGAAACACACACCACTCTCGACTTCTAGACCACAAAACTATCCTATTTGGTACAGCAAACCCTTGATAAAGTGCAATGAAGAGAAAAATAGGTACTATAAACTTTTTTAAAAATTTCAAAACCCTCGTGATTACGACACATTCTCATTGTTGCGTGATAGGTTTAAAAGAATGGCCGACATATGTTATAAAGAATATCTGACTTCCATCGAGGCATTAAGTTTACATTAAGTTGTTCTGGTCCTTTGTGAATGACAGGAAGAGTCACGGCTCAATCCCGAATACGATGTATTTCAGTGAAAATTCTTCCTCAAATGGTCCTGAGATCTGTGAGTGGTTTTTGGGTTACTTCTGTTCGGTTTTCGACGACAGTAAATTGAAACGCGTTCGAGCACTATCTCCATCACCTCCATTAAGGGACAGAGCTTCGAATCTGCTCGCGCATATTGAGATTACAGAAAGTGACATACTTAAAAAGATTAAACAGCTTGATGCTAACAAAGGACCTGGACCAGACCAGCTACCACCGTCTTTTATAAAGCAATGTGGTGAAGAACTGTGCATCCCGCTTAGCATCATATTTAATAAATCTCTTGCCTGTGGAGTATTTCCGAAGCGATGGAAGACGGCCCATATTATGCCAATCTTCAAGAGTGCAGATAAGACCCGATGTGAAAATTATAGACCAATAAGTATTTTATTAAGTTTGGCTAAACTGTTTGAATCATTGGTGTATGACCAGTTGTATAACTATCTAAAGCCTTTTATTTCCGAAAAACAGCATGGCTTTGTCAAGGGTCGATCCACGGTCTCGAATCTTTTGGTATACAAGGATTATCTATGCAAGAGATTTGCTATTGGTGGGCAGGTTGACTCTGTCTATACGGATTTTTCAAAGGCGTTCGATAGAGTCAATCACACACTACTCTGCGCGAAGTTGGCTTCTTATGGCATTCACGGTAGCTTGCTCCGATGGATGACATCTTATCTCAGTAAGAGGAGTCAGTTAGTCACTCTTAATGGGTTCTTCTCATCCCCAATACAAGTTACTTCTGGTGTACCGCAGGGGTCACATTTGGGGCCTCTTCTATTCATCATCTTCATTATCGATCTTATTGAGTGTTTATCATGTGAATGTTTGCTTTATGCTGATGACCTAAAGGTATTCAATGCCATTTCGAGTACTACTGATTGTGACTTGTTACAAAATGATCTTACGATTATTTCGAACTAGTGTAAGACAAATCATATGATTCTGAACATCAATAAGTGCTTTAGCATAACGCTCACCAACAAGCGTGATCCTATCGTTTATGAATACACAATTGGTATTCAGGTTCTGAGGAAGTCTGGTGCGGCATTGGATTTGGGTATCTTGTTTGACAATGGACTGTCATTTAGAGCACACTATGAACGCCTAACAGAAAAAAGCCCATCAACTCCTTGGGTTTGTTTTTAGATCCACGATAGCATTCAGGAACCCTCAGACACCACTGTTTCTATTTTTTGCACTTGTTAGGAGAACTTTAGAATATGGCAGCTCAATTTGGTCACCGTACAGTGCACATAGATAGAATCGAGAGGATTCAGAGAAGGTGTTTGCGTATTATATGCTATCGTCAACAATTGGGTCGCAACAATCGCAGTCTTAGTTACGAGAATAGGCTTACCAGATTTAACGTACAGAAGTTGGAGACCCGTCGTGAGTACATCGACTCCTTTTATCTCTATAAAATAGTTCATTCTATACTTGATACTCCTTATTTGCTCTCTCAACTGATTTTTAACACAAGATACAGCGCGCGAAGGTCAAATCAGACGAGTCTTTTTGCACTACATATACATAAAAACAACATATCATACTTTAACCCTATTGTTAGGATGGCTCGACAGTATAATTATTTAGCTAAAAAAGATGCTTCTATTGATATATTTACTCCTAAGATAGCAGCATACATTGAACAGCTCAAAGGTGTCTTTTATTCCACGCCCAGTAGTTATAATTATTAGTTACATTTTCATTTACCTTTTATCACGTGAATCCCCAAGACAGTGTTGCCATTTTGCTCTCGTTTTTATTTATGTCGGGGTTTATTACGAAGTTCTCAAAGAACACAAATGTTTGGATTACGATTCAGATCTGCACCATGTGATTTCATATTGTGTATTGTAATAGTTGTAATCTGTATTGTGTTTAATAAAATAAAATAAAAATACCGGAGGCCAATCTCGTGGACAACAAAAGTCCAACCCCCCGACTGCCATGCACGTTCTCTGGTACTCCAGACCATAGCGCGAGCACCCCACCCGGGAGCTCCAAGACTTCGCTGCCCCTGCGCTTGGTCTCTGTCAAGCACACTACATCTGACTTTCTCTCATTCATAACATCCATCAACTCATTCATCTTATCTGCTATTCCTCCTCTAACATTCCACGCAGCTACCCTGCACTCCATCCGCCACTTCCCGCCGTGTCGGGCCGCGCGTGTAGGGTGGCGGTCCCCTACGCCGCTCTGGCACACACTTTTCGCACCAGCGGGGACGAACTGGTGCGCGTCGCCTCGGGGGCACGCCCTAGCAGCCAGTTTTTGCTCCCTCCGCATCACACATACGGAATCCATGGGAACAAAAGTATACGGATTCAAATAAAAGCTAAAGAAAATACGAAAGTAATTTAACTCATGATAGGCGATGTATGAAAATGGCTGCCCATAAAATGTGTGCGTGCAATTAAGCAGGGGGCTAGGTCTACTAATTGAATCGCGTCAGAAAATAGTAGATATCGTCGACTAATAAAAAGCCACCGGTACAATTTTGGCCATTATTCGTAGTCTACTATTACAACCGTACTCCAATAGACTTCTATCGGTCATTCTACTAACACGTACCGCGCCAGTTTTCGCTAATCATTTGCATTTTTGAAAGTCTACTAACATTTGGACAGCTAAAAACAGCGATCCTGGTTCTATTCTACGGCTTGTCAATAGTAAACTCGGGCCCCTGGTCTTATCTATGAATATCTTAGGATTGACATAGTTTTGTGTATTTGTGTGAAGTTTAAGTGTTGAAGTCTTCTAAGATAAATGAAAATAACTCATTCGTTCAACGGTTTGAACTGAGCTTTGATTGATTCACCATTTCCTTCAGTACACCTATAAGTACACCTCTGTGGCCTTAACTTTAAATCAGGCAGGCGACAAACTTTTTTTTGTATACTGCTGAGGTGGCAGACAAACATACGGCCCACCTGATAGAAAATGATCACCGTAGCCAATGGACGTTTGGAACACCAGGGGTGCAGCACTCGTGCTGCCGACCCTTTATAAACCTTCTAAGACCCCTTTTGAAGAACCCCATACTGTAGACGTTCGGAAAAGCCCAGGCAGGTAGTTCATTCCACAATCTAAGCGTACGCGGAATACAGCCTCTATCGGACCTAACCGTATGCGTACGCTCCGGACGCAAAGTGTAAGGATGAACACCCTGTCTATGGCGAGCGGTGCGATGATAGAAGGTAGCCGTGGGCATCATATCAAACAACTCCTCAGAGCACCGACTGTTGTACAGGCGATAGAAAACGCATAAGAAAACCAAAGTTATATAAATTAAAAAAAATGTGAGGGTGTCATTTAGAATTTATTCAAATTATTCATTGAGTGTAAACAGAAAGAAAGAAACTTTGTTTTAAATACCAATTAGGACGTGTTCTCGTAGTTGCACTGTTTATCGACAAATGTCACAAGTCGCCGTCAATGTAAACACAGCCTTAGGTTCATACAGCATGTTTCACTATTTGAATTTTGTTTTTTTTTTCATAAGTTTTTGCGTTTTGTTGTCAGCGACGCAGGCGTCCTTACAGGGTTACCTATAATTTTTATACCCGTAGTTTTTAACCCTGGAAAAGAGCGACTGCTCTCAAGAATTATAACTATCTAATAGGTTTTACTTTCATGTAAAATTCGGGATCGCCAATCTAGTTTCAGACCTACCCTTTTTATTTAAATACCCAGTACAGCTGTACTTTTTTTTAAATCTATTTATTACTTGCTAAGCTCGTGGCTCTATAAACTTCATATGTAGAAAGTCCGAGGTTTGCTGTTATTGGTTGCTAGGTATATAATATGATTTAGTCTATCTATCTATCTTCATGCTGTATCCCTGACAGGGTAGTCAGAGACAGATCGCCAGGTTTGCCATACGTGAAATCTTCCTTAGCTTCCTGCAGATTCATACCTGCACATCTGGGTGCGCTAGTACTTTTGAACTTTCCGTTTTTGAGCAATCTGCTCACGTGATATTCGTATGTAAGTTTTGGTCTACTCTGACTCTTTCTATCCTCTACTGTCACACAATTAAAATCCTTCGACAATTATTGTTCCTCACTTATTCGTTTGACGTGCTCAACCAAACCAACGGAGCAGGCTCTTTTCCAGCTTAAAGCTTAACGTATTTTAGTCTTAAATTGTTTAAAAAAATACTACATCCTATACTATATCACACCTAAGTGTTGGTGGTCTCTTTTTTGTTTTACGACTAGGCATAATCCACTTGTTGCCCTTTGCGCATTCCGCTGTATAATCTGTGCTGTTTGTTTAGTAGTCTGTGGTTAGATATGGCGGGTTGGTTTGAGGATTTTGAAGTAGTATTATAAAACTACTTGTTTGTAAAATGTTAGCTTGGATACTTTATTAAATTTTTGACTGAATTCAGAAAGGAGAATTTTTTTTCTTACTACAAAAATCGTAATTTAATTTGAATTACGGAAATTCCATGACTTTGTTTTGTACTTTATACGTACTTAGTAAGTACTTGGTCTCATTTAATTAACACTTTGACAGCCTGTGATAACCAAATCCTAAATCAAAATGAATCAGCAAATGGGAAAGACTAGACAGATTTTAAAGAAATTTAGTGTTTGTGGTCCAGTTGGAGCCGGTGGGGGTCCCTCCTGTTAGATAGACTGTAAAGTCATGTATTACTATCCTAAAATCCATTTATAAATCGATTAATGAATCTGCAGGAAGCAAATTAAATGAAATGAAAAATCCTTATTCATATAGGTCACAAAGTAACACTTATGAACGTCAAGATTATTGCTTCTACATTTACTGCCAGATTCGTAAAGCAATAGGTAGAGCCTGAGGAAGAACCTGGCAAAAAAACTCGTGACAACTCTTTTCTAATCGCCAGTAATTACATTAGTTTTATTTTATTTACATTAGTTTTATTTCATTATGGCTTACAATATTATTACATAAATTATTTTTTTTTTGGATTTATGTGAGAACAGTCGACTAAACTTAGTTTGCCTTAAATTTTAATAATATTACTTGTAATAATTGCTATAACAGCTATGAGCTGACCAGTTCCAACAGACGTCGCCCGTTCTCAGCTATGACGCATATATCAGCCATCGCCCTTCTCAACCGTATTATAGGAAAGAAGGCGACCTGTTACATACGCCACCACTGCTAGGATATAAGTGTCCTGGCAGTGGTGGCGTATTATCGAGTCGACGATCGGTTAGGCGAACATGACATAATCAAACTGCACAGCAAATATCAAATCGATTTCAAAAATAATTTATATCAGTCTACATGGTGCTCACAAAATAACAAACTCAAATGACATATATAAGTAAATTACTTATTGGCGCGGTTACTTTATATACCTTTAGATGCCTGACGTTTCAAATTACTTATATTGAAGAAATATAAATAAAAGAAAAAAAGAAGTACCTGTGCATAGATCACGAAGCCTTTCAATCTGTCCTCTCTTCTCTGACTCCGCAGTCAGGGATACAGCATAAAGATAAATGTAACTCTTTGTAATCCTACCATTGGTTATCCATCATATCATTACTTCGGATAAACCAACTCTTGTTTATTTAGGCTGTATTTGTTTAAAACGCAATAAAATTATTACAACTGTTTTTTTTATTTACGGTTCGTCAAATATGTGTCCAAGAAGGTTTGTTTATGCAACAACCCGTAGAATGTTTTTTTTTTTACCGAATAAGTAAGTTTTTTGTTATTGCGGGAATGCGTATATGCGCCGTCATTCCTGCTGCCGGGGCAGCAGTAAGGGTGTGTGGAACTCCCAGCACTTGAAGGCCGTCCTACCCACTAAACCCCGCGGTGTTCCGCCTTCTTCCCAACCGGGTCGCGGGACAGGCCTGAGGGCTATTCACGGCGACCCGGCTAAGGTAATACTCCAATATGAGACTCTCCTCGGACTGAATAAGTTAGTATAGCTTGGCAAAAAGATTAAAACGGTATATTTTTCATGCTGACTACTTAGGCTTGGCTTAATGCTGTCAAAAGGCAAAAAGGCCGAAGAAGCCATGCCATAAACATTAATAAAAAACTCCTGTCTAAACTTAACTTGAGTCATTGAATAAATGAAATGCAAACTTGATAGAAATATAAATCTGAAGAATAGGACTAATGACGAAACTAAGGGATTTTTTATTAAAGATTTGGCTACTGCCTTGAAAACTTTATTACAAACAAACGAAGACTAGGCTGTATGGGTAACGCCTTTGCCTATCCGAAGATGGATGAATGTTATTACTACTACCACTTAAATGAAATGCCCATAAATATATATAAATATATATATTTAAATATATATCTGAATTTAATGAAGTACAATGCAATAATACTATTAGTACGGCGATGCCCTAGGACGAAGTATCATAATTTGGTCCTAGGCGATGCCTTATACATCAGGAGACAAAACCAGCTTCAGCTGGAGATTTGAACTTGGTAATACGGGTTTAGTTAATGACGTTCATAAGTGTTACTATGATATGTCTAAAGATAATTATGTTTGTTTGCTTTGTATGTTTGTTTGTAATGTTCTGTTTTTGAAGTAAATCTTCTTTGTCAACGTTGAGAGTAAATGTATAGCTGTAAAAAGAAATCGTCACGCTTTTCGGTTACGCGCCATGTTGTTAAGAAGTGAAACTTCTTTATCATAAGTGAAACTTCTTTTATCGACGTATGAGAGAAATTTTATGACTGTAAAAAAAAGTCGTTAAGAAGTTTCACTTCTAACCTGTGTACTCTGGTACACACACACAACTTATTTATTTATTTATTTGGGTAAATTTACAGTGATACAATATATCGTAAGTTTATGTTCTTCAACGGTATAACCTTATTTATATACAATCTTTACTAATATTTTTTGTTTGGTTGAACACGCTAATCTCAGGATAGTAGGATTTAAGATTGGATAAATTCTTTTTGTGTTAGATAGCCCATTTATCGAGGAAGGATATAGACAATAAGTATATCATCACGCTCCTACCCTAGAGAGCGGAGCTAAATGTCGACAAATTGGGCAAATTTTGGGGAATAGAAATAAAAATAGGAACGACTAGGCAGCTCTCTAGGTAGACTCCAGAATTTTTTCTGTCTCTGACAGTAGCTTCTTAGATGTGGTTTGGACAAAAAAGCTAAATTTTAGTAAAAACCAAAAACTATTACAACTTACTTTTTACCAAAAATTATAAAAAAAAAACAAAGTTGTCATATTATATTCAAGTTGTTGATCCAGATTTTTTCATCACAACTTATCAATCGAAATCCTCACAAACATTTCTATTTTTTTTTAATATTCTTCCTACTGGCACAGATTAACCAAAACATCTGCTTTATAATCTCGATTCCAATTTTAAAGTATAAGGTTACGCGCCAAATTACAAAAGACTGAAATGAAAAAAAAAGATCCGTTGTCTAAGGATTAAGATTTGAAAAAGGTATTAGAAAAAAAAACATTGTATAGTAGAGCAGATATTGTTTCAAACGGAATTCAACTTTATTTGTGTGCAATTGAGTCTATATTACTGTGATTTTCAAAATACCACTAACCGAAGATAATGTAAACTTGTAATGCTTTAGAAAAAGTTCCAAATTTAAAAATAGCACCTGTTTTACAAATTTCAAACGATTTTAAACCATATATAGCTGCAATATAAGAGCTACGATATATTTAGTTTTTGATTGTCGGAATTTGTTCAAAATTGCGAATTTTAGCAGATGTATTGTCCAAATCGCTGTTGTTCAAAATAAGATTTCACACAATATACATTAATACAAAATGATACTAGTTTGAAATTCGAACCTTTCATCACCTCGGTGAATGCTGCTTGTGAATTTTTTCATTTTTCCATTATATTTATACATATTTTTGGTTATAATTTAAGAAGCTTATATTACCATAGAAATTGAAATAAATATGAAGGCCTATTTAAAAAAATTGCGATTAATTTATTTTACAATGGAAATATGCTTTCAAAAATTAATGCTTTAAAAATTCATACGGTGAAATATGGGTGTATAGTAGGTACGCCTCAGCCTACCCCCTTGGGGATAAAGTCTGGGGAGTCAGGGATAAATTCCAGGTCTGTTTAGGGCGGCCGCGTTTGTGTTTTTCTTGGTTATTCCAATCCAGCGCATGCTCGTGGATGTGATCTGCATGGCGATTGGGGTTTCATGGCAACACTTCAAGAGTTGTTGACCGGAAATCTTCTCGGGCCAGTAAATTAATAGATATTTTCGTGAAGTATATGTAAACACTAAATAAATAAACAATAAATAAATGAAATAAAAATAAAATAAATAAATAAAATAACACGATTAAATTAACGAAGTGACTATACTGTACCGGTCATTTTTTTTTGTTAGGTTACGTTAGTTTTTTTTTTGTTTCAATTAATTATTTGCAGGATATAACATAAAATTATTCGTCCGGCTTCGAATTATAAATTACCATAATATGGTAATTTAATACGGTAATTATAATATAGTTACCGTATTAAAAGACTCAACATAAAATTTAAAAAAATTAAAAACCCCCTACGCCAAAAAATACTAATAGTTTAAGGAACAACCATTTAAAAGTACTATTAAACCCAAGACAAATATATCTGCTGTCAGTTTTCGTAGAGTCGGGTTCTCTGAAGACCAATCTGCTTGATATATATGACGATTATACTGGCACGCGTTAAGCACTTAATGGAGTAATCATACACCGAAAATACCTCACATCATTTTGCAAAAGAGCTGATACTCATTCACTGCTGGACAGATATTAACCAAACATAGCTAAAAACTTCAAGGAAACTGAAACTGCTTTCGAATGAAAAAAAACCTCTTCCTAATCGGTCAATCCGTTAAAGAGCTACGATGCCACTGACAGACGCACAACGACAACGACGTCAATTTCGTTTTGCGTCGGGGGTTAAAACATACTTTAAATATACGGAATATTCTGATTATCAAGGCATGCTATAGATTATACTTGCAATGTTTTTAAACTACAAAAAAAAAAGAAAACTTCGTGTAATCTACCTATCACATATATGGAATTTTTTTATACATTATTCTAAAATTTACTAACGACGGGATTAAATAGGAGCGACGGAGATTCGAACACAGGCGAAGCCGGAGGCGTCAGCTAGTTTGGTATAAAAAAAAAGAATTAATTGGGTAAGTAAATTTTTTCTTTGCCAACCCAATTGACGCTAAATAGCGGAAATCAAACGACCCCATGTGATGCAACTCATATTGAACCAACTAAAATTTTTCAAAGAACTATATTACCAATTTAGATAGACCTCTCAAATTACTTTACGCCTTTATATCTTTGTATGAACGCGGAGCTCAAATTATAATGGTACAAGACCAATGTAAAATGATCTCTACATTTGGTTGAGTTCTAGAAAGAAAAGTAAAGATTGAGGGGTCTATTAATGTTGGAGTAGTGTTAGGTTTTTTGAAAAGGGTTTTTTGTGGGCAATGCTTAACAATGACATTAGAATTCGGTTAGTTAGGACCAGTCACACTTTTTTTGGGGTCTTCTTTGTGAATCAAAGGGTTCCTTTTGAAAATTTGAAAAAACGCGAACAGTCTTGTACTTCTGTTTACACCTTTACGTAAATACCTTTTTTTTCCAAGAAGCTTTACAAACAACTTTAATACTGAACTTCCCAAATGATTTTCAAAAAATTTAACCAAATATAAGGTAAAGAGACCTGCCCGTACTAATGTGTATTTCTTACTTGCTTATTATACTTACACTAGCTGATGCCCGCTGCTTCGCCCGCGTGGTGCAGTTTTCCTATTCGAGATTTCGTACGGAACCCTAAACATTTTGAAAATCCAATATAGCCTATGTTACTGACAAAGAATGTAGCTTTCTAATCGAGAAAGAATATATAAAATATAGGATAGATCACTTTATCATCGAAGGTGTAGGCAGAGGCATATTATAGCCTCATATTTCAGCGTATGTATGTACCTACGTACCAAACGAAGTTAAGTGTAGGAACGTAACAAGTTGTGTGTATATTGCCTTGTTAAATTGAATTTAAATAATATCATGCATTCTGTTAAAATATAAATATGTAAGTAATGTCGGACATTTTTTGAAATTATACTTTTTTGGCGCATTAGAGAAATTATGTGAGTAATTTTTTTTGCGATGCACGCTCAAAACCGACACCATGAAGTTAGCTGATAAATATTTCCATCACAACTTATAAACACCCTGAAGTTAGCTGATAAGTGTTTCCATCACAACTTATAAACACCCTGAAGTTAGCTGATAAGTATTTCCATTACTACTTATAAACACCCTGAACTTAGCTGATAAGTGTTTCCATGACAACTTATAAACACCCTGAAGTTAGCTGATAAGTGTTTCCATGAAAACTTATACCTAAACACCCTGAAGTTAGCTGATAAGTGTTTCCATGACAACTTATAACTACATTCAAAGTTGTTTTTATTCAGTTGATGTTTTTTTTTTACAAATTTATCATTCCTGTTACAAACAAAAGTTGTGGTAAATGTGATGAAATCTTAGTATACTAAAGCAGTATAACTTCTAAGGCGTGTACATAAGTACCTACACACACACACACACACACACTTTTTTTTACACACCGCCGTCTAGCCCAAAGTAAGCTTAAGCTATGGGATCTTGGCGACTGATAAACATACTTATATATTTTTAAATACATACACATTAGGTATACATAGGAAACACCCAAACTCCGAAATAAACATTTGTGGATCACACAAATATTTGTTCCGAAAGGTATCGAACCCGGGAGCTCTGCACTGCAGTTGCATACAATAACACTGCACTACCAAGGCAGTCAAAAATAGATAAAAAAGAATGTAAAATAAATAAATAAATAAAAGTTAAGTTAAAAAAGAAAAAGAAGTAAGTTAAATGCCTCTGTGGCGCGGTGGGAGTGTATCCGACTGCTACGCAAGAGGTCGTGGGTTCGATTCCCACCCAGGATAAAACTTTGTGTGAGGAGCACGATGGTTTATTCTGTGTCTGTATGTTGTTTATCTATAAAATGTATGTATTTAGAAATATATAAGTATGTTTATCAGTTATCTGGTTATCATAGTACAAGCTCTGCTTAGTTTGGAATCAGATGACCTTCTGTGAGTCGTCACACCAATATTTATTTCATTATTATTTAGTTAATTATCTAAGTTATAAATTTAAATATAGTCATGGCATACAGAACCCGTTAAAATAAAACCATTACACGCTTAACTATCAATAAGATTTTTTATTGAACTATTTTATTTTTATAAAACATAGTCTTTACGGACGCTTCTTCAATAAAAATAAAACTTATTTTGATTTCATAAATGGGATATAATTAAATTATTATATTCGACTGACGTCAGCTATGAATGATATTGTGTGACTATCAAGAATATCATAATTATAAGAATTGTGGCGACCAGCGCCAATAGCGAACTATCGAACTCGTATGGATAAATTTTTAAATCAATTATTATGCTAAATGTCTCATATTTTTTTTAATTAAGTGAAAAACGACAATTTGATTCGAGACGGGGATTCGGGACGGTTACGGTTACGGTTACGGCAAAGGTCACAAGTTCAATCCCTGTCTCGAATAGAATTGTCTTTATCCACTATACTGAATATTTATAAGAAATTTAGCAAAATAATTGCTTTAAAAAATTTATCCATACCTACACTGAGTGGAGTCCATTGCATCAATGTTTAAAAATGGTTGTAACACTGTTCATTGGTATCGAGTTGTTCATTAGCTCGATAGATGGCTCTGGTCATACGCTTAAAATCACGGTTAAAATATGGTGGAGAATTTCAACTTGATTCGATACGGTTCGGGTAGTTCAGGTGGCTAGAACATTGCCCTGGTCAGGCAAAGGTCACAGGTTCAATCCCTGTCTCGAATCGAATTGTCTTTTTCCACTTTTTAAATTTTTTTGTAATTTAGCAAAATAATTGCTTAAAAAATTTATCGTAGATGCTAAGATTCCTGCATCGCGATAAGAGAGTCTCCTGCCTGCCTAGGACATACATCTTTACTTTTAATATAAGTTGCCTCGTCGGGCCAGTGGTAGTGTATGCGACTGCCGCGCTGTGGTCCTGAGTTTTATTCCCGGGTCTGAACAAATAATTTTGTGATCAGTAGATATTGTTGCGGAGTTTGGGCGTTTTATATGTTATATTGAGAAATGTATAAGTATGTTTTTCAGTTGTTTAGATCCCATAGCACAAAATAAAGTTTAGTTTGGGCAAGATGGCGCTGTATGAATATTTATCATGTATTTTTTTTAATATAAATATAATATTTAAATCGCTCGGGGCCCCGCGGACTCAGTGTTCTGTAAAAGATCACAGCGTTAAGTAACTTTCGTTATGGCTGGCCCTGGGATGGGTGACCACTATGTGGCATTTTCATTTGCGAGCGTTTCCGTGCTTCGGAAGGCACGTTAAGACGATGGTACCGGTTGCCAGCAAAATGGCAGTCGTTAAGCTCAGTAGAAGGGCTTATGGGCGGCTTGAAAAAATTCGACAGCAATAGCCATAACCTGCGCCTCACGGCAATAGGCTCACTACCTGTTACGTGGGACAAAAATGCATACGGTGAAATGCGGGCTTATAGTCTGCCTCTGCCTACCCCTTCGGGTATAAATGTAATATAATATTTATTTAGATACAATAAATCTATACTAATATTATAAAAGTGAAGAGTTTGTTTGTTTGTTCGGTTGAACGCGCTAAACTCCGGAACTACTGGTCGGATTTGAAAAATCCTTTTTGTGTTAGATAGCCCATTTATATATCATTTCGCTACTACACTGAGGAGCGGAGCAGTAGTCATAAATGTCGACAAATCGGGCAAATTTTTATGCATTATTGTCGAATTTATAAGCGACGGGATAAATTGGTGCGACGGGAGGTCGAAATATTCCACGGGCAAAACTGTGGGGGCCATCTAGTAAATAAATAAAAAATACCAGAGATTTCGGATGCAACTAGATCTCTGCGCTAAGACGAGTGCAGACAAAAATCTATATTTGTCTGTATTGAGATAATAAATGATTAACCATTGTAACATGTAGCCATGAATATAATCTCTTCATTTATTAAAGTCAAGTGTGAGTTGTAAATAATTATTGGGTTCTGTATACTAGTAATTTAGGTATTTAATACCTTAGCGCTCGTGGCCCCGCTGACGCAGTATTCTGTAAACTATCACTGCGTTAAGCAACATTCGCTATAGGTGGTCCTTAGATGGGTGACCACTTTATGGAATTTACATTTGCGAGCGTTTCCGTGCTCCGGAAGGTACGTTAAGCCGTTGGTCTCGGTTGCCAGTAAAATGGCAGTCGTTAAGCCTGGTTGAAGGCCTTTAGGGGCGGCCTAAAAAAATTCAACAGCAGGTCGCTACAGCCTGCGCCTGTCCATTTCAACACGGCAATGTGCTGACCACCTGTTACGTGGGACACGAAAGCTTACCATAAAATGTGGGCGTATAGTATGCCTCTGCCTACCCCTTCGGGGATAAAGGCTTGACGATTTGTATGTATTTATGTATACCTTATACCAATTTTAATACATCAGCGATCTGCTTGGGCTAGTGTTTTGTGCTGAATATCATAAACAATTGGATTTTTTGTAAAATTTTCTTTAATACTCTTAATTTTTTTATACGTGGATTTTTTATTATGGGTATAAAGATTTTTTTTTAATGTAGTTTACGTTACTCTTCATAACATCAGTTATCTGCCAGTGAAAGTGCCGTTAAAATCGGTTCAGCCGTTTCCAGAAAATAAACATTTTTAAATTTGTTTTTTATTACAAATGTACGAGCAAACCCGCACATTTATATTGTTTATATTTTATGCTATTTGATGCGCTTTTCTTTGCGCTGTACATTGTACCTACACAGGGTCATTTCTAAAACACCAGCAACCTGTTAGCGCTAGGTAACTAGCATCATAAAAACAGGGTTATATTATGTTTATTGAATTTTTGAAATTTTTGATTTTTTTTTTAAATTCACTTTTATTTCATGTGCTGATTGACTTACAGTACTACGCAACTCGTAAAAATCACAGGGGATGAGGGTGGGCCGGTGATAGCTCCTTTGCCCTTGACCTTTGACAACTGCAATTATGAGCGCACGTCCATCGTTCATCGAGGCATGTAGTATGTGACGAATAAGATACCAAGAAGTTCTCTTAAGCGAATCCAAGAGTAAAAACCTGCGAAAACCTATGACGCAGCTTAAAGGTTCAATGTATTATACTACCCATTTTGTATCGAATTGCCAAAAGTGGAGGAACAAACGTTGTTGGTTATGACCTTGGCTATCCACTCCTAGCAAGTTACTGTGTTTTACAAATGACCCTGTATAATTAAGTCAATTGACAATACATGTAGTAGTTGCTTTAAGTATTTTGCAGGACAATAAACATTTCCGGCTATCCATATCTATAGTTTAAATGTACTTCTCCGTACAACAAAATATACTTTTAAATGAGACTTAGTGAATAGCTGTTAATTTGTTTACAAACGGACACTAGAATTATATTGGGCCTATGTATAATATATATGTATTTAGAAATATATAAATGTTTATTAGTCGTCTAGATCCCATAACACAAGCTTATATAGACTACTTTAACCGGACCGCGGTGTGTAATCGAAAGACGAAATAATCGTAGCTCCATTCTTCCCCGATTCGGGTTTTCGCTTTGTCCTCGAACTCCTCCCAAACCACTCAACACTTTTTGATCAATTTTGACCCATAATACGACATCTAGCCATAGATGGATTAGAAAAAATATAATCGAAAATCGGACATAACATCATGGAATAATCACCGAAAGTTCGTGTTCGGAAATGATGACGGCAAAACGCTTCACTCCATTTAGAGATATCGGGGACGGCAAGTGTACCTATTGGCATCGAGGGTGAATTTTCGTGCTTTTAAACGTTTCTGCCATACATATTACTGGAATCAAACATAGCTCATATACTATTACCGTGGTGCTTCCTTGTTTCTATAGGATTTACACCTAGTTGCTTTCCAGATCACCCGGTTCGCAAAAGAGGGAAGAGGCGTTACATTCTTTTCCTACTTCCTCAAATTACCTTCTGATTAATTTCGTTGCGGGTTCCAAGACATCTCTCCTGGGACTTCACCGAGATCTAGCTCGGTGTAACTTTTCTGGTGTTTTTGGTCATTGCTGTAGATCCTGGTTTACAGGAGTCACAGTAATGGGAATGCGGGTGGCACTAGTCTCAATAAAAAGAAAAATTCAATGACCTCCAACTAATTTCGAAATAAATTTGCGCTACGATAACATTTGGGATTGCCGTTTTTTTGAGCAAATCGATTGGATTGTTAATGTGATCTTTTTCCTTTTTTTTCGTGTGGATATCCTCATGAATGCTATGCCGAACTTCTACACACTAAAACCCCACGTATAGAATGTATAGAAAAGGTTTTCATCTCTAAGGATCCCTAAAACAAAACAAACTTAGCTTCATTGTCCCGCTGCGACGGTTTCGAACTTAACTAAACCCGTCATATTAGTCAGTCATAAGTGATTAATCAATCTAATATTAACTTAACTGTATACTACACTCATAAATATTGATACTTGCTGCGTGACACCAGCCCTTTTTTTAAATTATACTACTTATGACGATATTGAAAAATGATGATATTATTAATAGGTTTTATAGCTAACTGTAATATAATCAGGTTAGGTATATGTAAAATATAATTGGTACTAGATATGCTATTTATAGGTTAATGGGTGATGTTTTTGACAAATTGAATCGAAAAATGCACGTGGCTAGTATATTTTTGGACTTAAACTCGGCCTTTGATACCGCTGATCACAAACAGCTTATTATTAAAATGGAACACTATGGAATTCGTGGTGGGGTCTTACAACTTCTCAGCTCGTATTTAAACGATAGGAAAATGTTTGTAGAGGTCGGTAACATTGATCATGCTGGACACAAAAAGCTTTTTAAATCACATTTGAGGAAAATAACGGCTGGTGTTCCTCAAGGATCTATCTTGGGACCGATACTTTTCATTTTGTTTACTAATGATCTTCTAAATTATATGGACAAAATACAGCCAGATATTAATCAAGTGGTTTTCGACGATGATACAAATGCTATCGTAGCCGCAAATGACATACAATCACTTGCAGGTAAAGTGAACTCGGCCCTTAACATCTTTCATACTTGGTTTAATGCAAATAAGCTGACCTTGTCATGTTATTTAAAACTACGTCTCGAAATAAAGATAGTATGGATATAGTATTAGATGAAAAAAAGATTGAGCTTGTTAATGAAGTAAAGTTTCTAGGATTATGTATTGATCAATTACTAAATTGGAAGGAGAGTTGATAGCCCTAGATTCATCGTTGTCATCGGCGTGCTATGCCCTGAGAGCTCTGAGGAACGAAGTGGGCGAGAAGCACTTAAGAATGGTGTATTATGCACTAATCGAATCCAAACTGAGGTACAGTGTTCTATTTTGGGGTAATAGTTACGATTACAACTGCCAAAGAGCGCTCGTTCTTCAAAAGAGGGCTGTCCGTACTATGCTCCGTATTCCCCAACAAGAAAGCTGTAGGTCACATTTTATTGCATTGAGGATTCTCACTGTGCCCGGTCTGTATGTATTGGTATTGTTAACAACGTTTAGGAAATATTTGCGTGAATTTGAATCATGCGAAGATCGATTGGTAAGGGAAAATACACGCAGAATGGATTTTAGGACCCATACAATTCCACGCTTAAACGTTGTGCAGCATGGTCCTCAGTACCAAGCAGTTCGTGTTTTTAATAAGTTGCCACAGGATTTAAAGAGTACTATATACACCGAATCTTTTACGAGAAAACTCAAAATATTTCTGTTAAATAGGTACCTCTATTCAGTTGATGAGTTGTGATAGCTTAGTAAATAGGTCTAAGTTATTTCTGACATAGATCATGAATCGTTGTGAGGATAGTGACTGTTTGGGAAATAAGGTATATGTGATAGAGTTTTTAGTCTTGTTTTATTTATTGTATGTATGAATTAATATTAAGAAGTTTTACTGACATATTATTGACATTATTGTTTCCGTTAATTGACTCTGGATTGTTGCTGTAATTTTAATTTTTATTCGAACACAATTGTTAATTGTATACGAAAAATAAATAAATGAATTAACCTGCCTGACGCAAAAGGTCCTACAAATGTCCCACAAAGTCCTTACATTAACACTCCTTAAAAAAGCATTAGGTGTCTAGGTTGACTAAAGTATTTTTTTGTGATAAGAGTAAATTTAAAATGATGAGAGTAAATTTTAACGAAGTCAGCTGATGAGTGTTTCCATGGCAACTTATAAATTACCCTGAAGTTAGCTGATAAGTGTTTCCATGACAACTTGTAACTACATACAAAGTATTTTTTATTCTTTTCATGTTTTTTTCTTATTAATTTATCATTCCTGTTACAAACAAAGAGTTGTGGTATATGTGATGAAATCTTATTAGACTAAAGCAGTATAACTTTTATCACGTGTACCTATATAAGTACACACACACTTTTATGTATTTAGTTCACCAAAATGACGACGTCCGCCTGATTGAAAGCCATGACGACATCTAGCGAATTGAGGGGCACTCTTTTAGTCGATTACAAGACTGACAGCGTCTGTCAAGATGACGGCCCAATGAAGTGCCTCTTCACGCTCCGCTAATAGAAAGTAAACACGTGGCTTAAGCTCTTTTTATTCACTTCTTCTTCGTCTTATGTGTTTTCCCAGTTGCTTCCAAGCCCTAGTTATATTTGGAGCCTGGGGTTCACTTTAAATTGGCCGCTAGAAGGGAAGAAGCAGCTATCGTTTGGCTTTCAATTGTCCGTTTGACCTCCCAACCCCGTAAGTTCGCCTCGTCAGTCAGCAGGTGAGGTCGTTTGGAATTAAGACCCCAGAGATTTTGGTGGGACCCGTTACATCCCAATGAACGGACATTTTATATTTATTGTCGGCTAGTCGACGCCCGCAGCTCCGCACGTGTGGTGAAGATTTCCCGTTCCAGTCTCCCACAAAAATTTGTTCTGGCATAAAAAGTAGCCTATGTGTTATCCTGATGTGTAAGCTATATCCATAAAGTTTCATCAAAATCTGGAGACCAATCTGGTTGCAGCATCAGGTCGAAGTTATCAATCTATTGACATTTAACGATTATACTAGCAGGCGTTAAGCACTTAATCGAGTAATCATACGCCAAAAACGCCTTACGTCATTTTGATAAAAAATTATGTATAAAAGTATATAAGTCTACTTAAAAGAGCTGATACAAGAGTATCAGCTATTGTTTAATATCGGTCCAGCAGTGTAAGAACACTGCTGGACCGATATTAAACAAACAGCTAGATAGCTAAACAACTCCGCCAGGAAACTGACTTTTAAAGAAAAAATCGTATCGAAATCGGTTCTTCCGTTTGAGAGCTACGATGCTGTAGACAGACACACACACACACGCACACCGATGTCGACGTCAAACTTATAACACCCCTCTTGTTGCGTCAGGGGTTAAAATACTGGTTTTCGAATAAATATTTTTAAAGAAGACACTGGCCGTTCAATCTATAAAATTTTCTGTCACAAACAGCGCGGCTGCGTTATAATAAGCAGCAAAAAAAGGTTTATATATTGTTAGAAATAAAATGGAGTTTGCACTAGCAACACCGAAGACAGCGTATATAAAGAGAGCCCAGAGACTCTTCTGCCTATTCTATGTAGATTTTCGTAGCGTGCGGTAGCTCTGCCCATTATTGTCACTTTAATTTGTATTGTAATTTTCAAATAGAAGTCTTAAAACTAGCACTCTGCGTTATTATTTATAACAATATATAAATAAAGTATCAAAACCCGTCACACTATAAGATGTTAAATTAATGAGCCGTACACAAACTGAGCGATCAGATCGTTTCGTAGAACAACACACAAAACACACACATACATACACACATGATCTAAAAAAATTAAGAGTACATAAGTAGGTATCTAATCTTACATCTTTTGAAGATATCTTCGGAAGTTCAGATTCAGAAGGCAACGGGTCCCCACTGTGATCCTCGGGGCCCAAACTAGTTACACCTTATTTTTATACTAGCTGATGCCGGCAGCTTCGCCCGCGTGGTGAAGTTTTACTCTTCGAGATTTCGTACAAAACCCTAAACATTTGAAAATAAATAGTTAGTTAGTTAGCAATATAGCCTATGTTACTCACGAAGAATGTAGCTTTCTAATGGTGAAGGAATTTTTAAAATGGGCCTTTTGTTTCTGAGCCTATTCATTACAAACTAACAAATCTTTCCTCTTTATAATATTAGTAGATTAATCTGGTAATAGACAAACACACGGCCTACCAGTAAGAATCTACGAAATTAGTCACCGTAGCCTATGGACGTTTGCAACACCAGAGGTGCAGCACTCGCTCTGCCGACCCTCCGACCATCAAGCCGTATTGGAACGGACAGTCAGGGTCTGTTGCTGAAATGTTTCAAGCCGTCCATAAGACCTTTAACTTGGCTTGCCATGTTACTGGCAACCGGGACCGACGGCTTAACTTGCCTGCCGAAACAACGCTCGTGGATAGAAATGCCAGAAAGCGGTCACCCATCCGTGACAAGCTTTAGCGAAAGTTGATTAGCAGCGCAGCGATCGTTTACAGAAAACTGAGTTAGCGGGTCTACAAGAGCTTCACAAAGGTTTCCCTTTACGTATTTTTATATAGATAAAGTATGATGTATGTCATAAACTCCTACTATTAATCGGATGGGTGATCACTTTGTGGCATTTACATTTGCGAGCGTACCCGTGCTTCGGAAGACACGTTAAACCGTTGGTCCCGGTTGCCAGTAATATAGCAGTCGTTAAGTCAAGTTGAAGGCTTTATGCACAACACACAACCTGCGTCTGTCTATTTCAACACGGCATTGGGCGCACCACCTATTACGTGGGACAGGAATTCACATGGTGAAAAGTGGGTATACAATATGCCTCTGCCATCCCTTCGGGGGTAAGGCGTGATGGATAAATAAAAATAAAATAAGAAGCGCTCGTGGCCCCGCGATCTCAGTGTTCTGTAAACGATCACTGAGTTACGCAACTTTCACTATGGCTGGTCCTCGGATGGGTGACCACTTTGTGGCATTTACATTTGCGAGCGTTTCCGTGCTTCGGAAGGCACGTTAAGCCGTTGGTCCCGGTTGCCAGTAAAATGGCAGTCGTTAAGCCTGGTTGAATGCCTTATGGGCGGCATGAAAAATTTCAACAGCAGGTAGCCACAACCTGCGTCTGTCTATTTCAACATGGCAATGGGCTCACCACCTATTACGTGGGACAGGTAAATTCACACGGTGAAAAGTGGGCATATAATATGCCTCTGCCACCCCTTCGGGGATAAGGCGTGATGGATATTTATTTATTTATTTAAAATAAAATAAACTACTAAATCGCAGGGCAATAGTCCATCAAATTCATATAAGTCATTACAGTGTGTATGTCTAACTAAAATAATAAAGGAGACAGACAAAACCGGTATTCCTTGCTAGTATGTTTCGATTTCAAATAAACTTGCTAGCTTTACTATCGTGATTTATTGCCACGAGTAAAATCACGGAGTTTTATATGTCGAGGTCGTCAAGATGGACCACTCTTAGAACTTTTAGGGTCTTTGTACCTTATGTTATGGTGTGTAGGCAGCTTAGGGTAAAGGTACGAGCATATAGAAGCGGAACGGAGATGATAGGACGTTTTAGTAAAAGATTTAAACGGTAATTGATGCCCGCGGCTCCGCCGGCGTAACGAAGCTTTCCCGTTTCCCACAGGAACTAGTTCCCGGGACAAAAAATAGCCTGTATCGTTTAACATTTTTACCCAAATACTTCTTGCGCCATCTGTTAGCTTGTACCGTATTTCACGATGTGACAACTTTTTGTAACTGTCAAAAATACATTAAACGAGCAAAAAGCCGTTCTATAAAATATCTATCATCTGCAAAGAAAAAAAATTGAGCTGCAATACCTCCTACCTACAGTTAAACCGGTAAAGTCACGTGTTATGAAAAAATAAATATGAAACTGCTCCGCTTCGCTCAGCTCCGCTACAGTGGATTTACAGCTTTATAATCTATACGAAATAGAGACTATGACCACCTCTGAAGTAGCCTATTTCTATTGGGAGGTCAAACGACATTCGCACCCATAATAGATCTTCTTTGATCAACCGCAGACAATTATGTCCTATCTGAGGAATAGGATAAAATCTTCGAGTAGTACAATACTTTAGGGGGAATTGCATGGAGTACCCTGTCTATACTACTAATCAGTGGTTGTGTATACGACTCCAGCACTGTGGCACCGGGTTCGAGTCCCGATTCGGAACAAATATTTGTGTGATCCATAAATGTGTGTTTCGGAGTTTGGGTGTTTTATAATATGTATATATTTAGAAATATATAAGTATGTATATCAGTTGTCTAGATCCCATAGTACAAGCTTATAGCTTAGTTTTGGCTAGATAGTATAGATTTATTTTATGTATTCTATGTGAAACTATGTCACACTATGTCAAACTATGTCAAACTATGTCAAACTATGTCAAACTATGTCACACTATGTCACACTATGTCATACTATGTCAAACTATGTCAAACTATGTCACACTATGTCATACTATGTCATACTGTGTCATACTATGTACTTTTTCACTTTATCTGAGTGTATTCACAGTCAATACAGCCTATTTGTATTTAGAGATATTTTTTTTATACCACTGAGGTGGCAGACAAGCTTACGGCCCACCTGATGGAGAGTGGTCACCGTAGCCTATTGACATATTTGGAGTATCGTGTCCGCTTTTCTTAGGCTACTAAGAGTAGCAATCATTAGATCATTAGGAGCGAGGGCCATGACTGACAACTGACCTCCCAACCCCGTAAAGGCCCCTGTATCGTCGTCTTGTCCATTAGACAGCAGGTGAGGTCACTTGTGCCCAGGTGTTCTTGGGCACCTTACACCCCAGGACTTGATCTAGATGTATTCGTGGTTGGTGGTAAAAATCTACTGATTAGGGATTTAACCAACTAACTATATTCACGCTGTATCCCTGACGGGGTAGTCAGAGAGGACAGATCGCCAGGCATCGCGATCCATGCATACTTCTTTCGCTTCTTCAAGATTCATCAGTCGCTTCATACACGCACGTCTGGGTATCATAGTACTTTTGACCTTTCCGTTTTTGAGCAATCTGCTCACGTGGTCTTCATATGTAAGTCTCTGCCTACCCTGACTTCTTCTACACTCTACTTTCGCACAATATATATTCTTCGTCAATCGTTCCTCACTCATTCGTTGGACGTGTCCAAACCAACGGAGCACGCCCTTTTCCAGCTTAACGCTGACACTTTCATTCAAACCTGCCATATTGCGTATCACTTCGTTACGTATTCGGTCGGGCAAAGTAACGCCGCGCAATTTTCGAAGTGATCTCCACAGTATTCAATTTACTTTCATGCATCTGCTGACATACCCAGGTTTCACTACCGTAAAGCAAAGTTGGCACTAACACTGCGTTATGAATCTCCAGTCGTGCTTCTTTTACGATGCTTTGTTATAAGGAATTTGGTAGGGATATACCATCTTTACAGAGTACCATTCTTCTATCTGAAGTTCTTTTACTTATATTTATATATTTATTTATTTATACTTTTTGTCCACATTAAATAATTACAGCAACAAATAAGTAAATAGCATGTACAAAGGCGTGCTTAACTCATAGTTGAGTTCTCTTACAGCAAACCCTAAAGATATTAAAGATTAAGAAAATCAATCAAGGAGTCCACGTGTACCTTAAATTACATACAGATACCTTATCTAACTACAGATACACAAATATCTACTAATATAATAACTACATTGGTATATAAATATATACTCGTATATATAACATATAAACATACATGCGATATAATACGTACCTACATAAATAACTGCATATAAACACCAATACATATAGACAAAAAATACCTAATATTTATATAATAATTATACAATAAAACATACTTATAGGTATAATATATATTCAAACAATAAAAGAAATATCTATAGATGAGTCTGTTATTTTAGAGACAGAAAGTGTTCCTTAATTCTATTCCTGAATATGTACAGTGAGGGGCTGTCGCGGATGGAGTGGGGAAGGGAAT
The DNA here is from genome assembly GCA_948477245.1 of Thumatha senex. Taxonomy (NCBI): domain Eukaryota; kingdom Metazoa; phylum Arthropoda; class Insecta; order Lepidoptera; family Erebidae; genus Thumatha; species Thumatha senex. The sequence continues at coordinate 57,321,385 of OX419724.1, forward strand.
TCCACAACCGCACTGCAGAAATAGAAAAGGAGTTGTCATAACGACTAGAGTTGTGTAAGGGAGTTCGAAGGAGAAGAGAGGATGAAAAGCGACAGGGCTTACCCCTAGGAATAAGGTACTCGAAACGTTCACGCAGATAGACAGGAGAATTAGGATTGTGGAGAATGGAATAAAGTAAAGAAAGAATGTGAACATCCCGACGCCGTGGACTCGACAGCCAACAGAGCTGGTCGCGAAACTTTGACACGTGATCGTACTTCTTTAACATGAAGATGAATCTGATGCACAAATTTTGCAGGCGCTCCAAATTGCTCCAGAGCTCCATCGTGGCATCAAGAAAGGAGACATCAGCATAGTCAAGAAGAGGCAGAAGAAGAGATTGACTGAGACTAATTCTAGTTTGAAGGGGAAGGAAGTTCTGCAGGCGCTTGAGGGAATGATAGGTTCCAAAAACCCTCCTGCTGACCTCGTTAATATGTGGAGCCCACGATTAATTATTTTCCATAAGTAGCCCCAGATTCTTAACAACGTTGGAGTACGGTACGATAGTTTTATTTTACAGAATTGGAGGCAGTGAGACATGGTCAAGGTTGTTGTACAAGTACCTACCCCCAACAATAAGTCCTTGAGATTTGGCTGGATTAACAACAAGACCAAAAGACTTTGCCCAATCACTGATATTCTCAAGGTCCTCGTTAATAGCCGCAATGCCTTCTTTGAGTTCTTCAAATTTAAAATGACGATAAAGCTGCAAGTCGTCTGCATAAAAATGATAGCTAGAAGAAATAAGTTTAGTGATAGCATTTATAAAAATGGAGAAGAGAAGAGGAGATAGTACGCCACCCTGGGGAACACCCGCTGCAAGGTCGCACCAGTTAGAGAATCATCATAACAAACCCTTTGCGAGCGACCCCGAAGATAGGAACTAAACCAGGTGATAACAGAGGGAGAGACATTCAAAGATGAAAGGATGCCCAAGAAAATGTCGAAATCAACAGAGTTAAATCACTGCTGAAGTCCAAAACTTATACGTCTTAGTGTATTCCCGGTTGCTTCCAATCCTATCTAGATTTCAGCATAGGGTTCGCTTTTTGACTGCTAGTAGCAGGTATCGTGCAGGCCTAAGATCGGCAGCGTAAAGTGAAAATTTCACGCCTCACGCCACAAGAAGCGGGATGACACCCGAACCCTTAGGTGGCCGCGGTAGTAGCCAAAGTGGGTCCGTATTGAGTTGCATAAATTTTAGAGGCAGCAAATTTTTCAGTCACTGTACTGAAGTTCAAAATTTCAACACTTATATATAGAATATATAAATAAAATACAAAAAGAAAGTAGGTAGATTAAAACAAGCGATTCCATTTCAGGTAGCCACAACCTGCGTCTGTCTATTTCAACACGGCAATGGGCTCACCACCTATTACGTGGGACAGGAATCCACACGGTGAGAAGTGGGCATATAATATGCCTCTGCCACCGCTTCCGGGGAGGCGTGATGGACATTTATTTATTTAAAAACTTGGCTATGAGTGAGATGATTATTTACAATGGTGTCTTATCATTTCTTAAATATCCTTAGTCAAATTTTTATTCATTTATTATTTAAACGGTTATCCATACCTCCATTATGCGTTTTGTATTTTATGATAAATTTTCTTTAGGCGTATAACAATTATACCCTTTACATTTATGCTGATTAAAATTATGATAAAAAAAATAGAGTAAGTTAATGTTATGCCAATAAAACCATTATGCGTTTATTACACTCTGCTTATCATAAATTATGCGAGAAAACTTGTTTACGAAACTACTTTACGCTGAAAAAAAATGCGATCGAAAGGGCACCCAGCCAAAGTCTGCCGGGAGCTCTGGGACATTTTTCCGAAGAGTTACCTGGGGGGTCCGGCAATAGACAGGCAGGGCCCGTGTGGGTTTAGCCGGTTCGAGTCGGCTGAAATTTGTTATCCCTACAGATAGCTGATACTCTGGATTAACACATAGGCTATATGATTAACACATTGGATCTATGCCAATATTATAAAGCTGAAGAGTTTGTTTGTTTGTTTGGTTGAACGCGCTTATCTCAGGAACTACTGGTCGTATTTGAATATTCTTTTTAGTGTTAGATATCCCATTTATCGAGGAAGGCTATAGGCTATATATCATTACGCTACTACACTGGGGAGCAGAGCAGTAGTCATAAATGTGGACAAATCGGGTATATTTTTATTCATCATTGTAGAATTTATCAGCGACGGGATTAAATAGGTGCGACGGGAGGTCGAAATATTCCATGGGCGAAGCTGATCGGGGGGTCATCTAGTAACTTTATATACCGGAAACTAATTCCTGTGGGAAATATATACGGTAAATCTCCACCATGCGGATAGAGCCGCGGTCATTAGTGAATCAGACATACTAACAAATAAGCTTCCTTGCGATATTAGTCACGCCTTTAACCCAGAAGGAATAAGCAGAGCCATTTTGTACGCCCACACTTCACTGTTTGCATATTGTACTACATAATATATGTAGGTTGTGTCTATACTTGTGTTGACATTGAGGGTTGTGGCGATCTGCTGTTGAAATTTTTCAATGTTACTGGTAATCAGGACTAACGGCTCATCTTGACTCTTGAAGCTCGCAAATGGAAAGTGGTCACCCATTTGAGAAGATGATATTTACGCAGTGATCGTTTACAAAACATTGAGTTAACGGGGGCCTCAGTGTGGTCAATAATAATAATTATAATTTATTATTAACTACCTATAAGGTTTATTGAACAAACACACACACATAATATTACAAAACAGGCTATCACTGATATGTATAATAAATAATTAGCTTATTTAAATAATTCTGCAGTTAAGAAGCGATTTCAACTTATAAATGGTTTTTGACAAGAGTATAGAAAGATTTTGGAGAAGGTAATAAATATATATTGCGGGACGATTTTCACACAGCGCCATCTAGCCTAAAGTAAGCTAATATAAGCGTGTGGTATGGGACTTGAGAACTGATACCATACTTATATATTTCTAAGTATAAATAAAATTATACATCTTTGGGACAACACACACATCGCCATCTGATTCCAAACTAAGCAGAGCTTGTGCTATGGTAACCAGATATCTGATAAACATACTTATATATTTCTAAATACATACAAATTATCGATAAATAACACCCAGACACAGAATAGACCATCGTGCTCATGAAACGTTTGATCCTGAGTGGGAATCGAACCCATGACCTCTTGCGTAGCAGTTGGATACACTCATACCATCTTATACATAGGAAACACCCAAACTCCGAAACACATTTGTGGATCGCAGTAATATTCACACAATCGCAACAGTCGCATAAACTACTACCACTGCACCTCAAAGGCAGTCAGAATATATAATTTTTAAATAGGTACGTCCCCATCGACACCTCTAGGGGTCCAGGTCGACTTCATGGTTTTTCTGCTGAGCTATAGACAAGGCAATAATACTGGCACTCAGAAAGAATGTCGTAATGAAGTTTCAATTCTTACCTGTGTATTCTGGTACACACAACATTTTTTTCTATCAGTGAGCTACCAGTATGCACCTCAGAAAGCTCCCAAGTAACTGGGATTGTTCGAGTTTTTTGAAAAAGTATATAGGTATTTTTGTGGGCCGCTTTCGGAGCCCTGTTGGCTATGCATAAAATTCATGAGGATGGTGTCACAATTTTGATGTGTCAAATATATAAAATAACCAGCTGATCCCCACGGCTTCGCCCGTGACATAATTCGAACCCCCATCGCATCCATTTAATCCCGTCGCTTATTTAATTTTTACAAAACTTCATGAAAAATTTCCCAATTTGTTGACATTTATGATCACTGCTCCGCTCTCCTGAGTAGTAGCATGATGATATATAGACTATAGCCTTCCTCGATAAATGGGCTATCCAATACATTTTTTTTTAAATCCTATCAGTAGTTCCTGAGATTAACAGATTCTACCAAACAAACAAACTCATAAGCTTTATTATATTAGTATAGAGAATAGATGTACCTACAAATCTTAACGGAACCCTTCGCTGGTATTTTTTCGTAGTTGAATGTAACACAATTTGTCAAGACGATGCCCCGCCGCCATTTTGATTTGAGTAATGTCCGAAACCAACTGTTCTGACTGACTATTTTTTACGGATATTAAGTTCTGAAGTGGTTTAGCAAAATAACATTTCAATGATGACGCCTACTAGACGGAAAACTTGTTTTTACACTTGTTAAGTGGAATATAAATTTCGGTTGACCATAAATGTCAATTATTACCCCTCTTTTGACACTTTCACTAAGTATGTCTTTAAGTGTTTAACCTAAATTTTAAGAAGGACTAATGCAAAACAGATACTAGTGACGTCCAATACCGTAGTCATTTGGAGGATAAAGCGAAGCTGGCTTATAAAAAGCTCTGAGCGCTCAACAGGGCGCGGCAGTACTTTACTGCAAAGCAAATACTGCTCCTCCATAAGTCGCAAGTGCGGCCGCACACGGAGTACTGCTGTCACCTTGGGGCTGTTGCACCTGAATACCAGCTTCGACCTTTCGACTCGGTAGAACGGCGTGCTATTAGGATTGTCAACGATCCTCTACTAGCGGGCGGTGTCGAACCCCGTCGCGACAGGAGAGACTTTGCCTCCTTATGCGTGTTCTATCGCCTGTACAACGGTCTGTGCTCTGAGGAGTTGTTTGATATGATGATTCTATCATCGCACCGCTCGCCATAGACAGGGTGTTCACCCTCACACTTTGTACTCCGGAGCGCACGCTCACGGTTAGATCTGATAGAGGCTTTATTCTGTGTAGGCTTAGATTGTGGACTGAACTTCCTGCCTGGGTTTTCCCGAACGTCTACAGTATGGGGTTCTTTAAAAGGGGTCTTAGAAGGTTTATAAGGGTCGGCAGCGCAAGTGTTGCACCTCTGGTGTCGCAAGCGTCCATAGGCTGAGGTGACCACTTTCCATCAAGTTAGCCGTATGCTTCTCTGCCACCTCAGTGGTATAAAAAAATAGATACATATCTATCTACGGGTATGTCTATACTAATATGTAATTTCATACACAATTGTAAATAATAACTATACTAATATGTGTTGGATAGCGCATTTATCGTCGAAGTCTATATAGGCTATATCATCTCGCTACTACCCTGAAGAGCAGGGCAGTAATCAACAAATCAGGCAAATATTCATACACAATTGTAAATAATAACTATACTAATATGTGTTGGATAGCGCATTTATCGTGGAAGTCTATAGGCTATATCATCTCGCTACTACCCTGAAGAGCAGGGCAGTAATCAACAAATCGGGCAAATATTCATACACAATTGTAAAAGTAGATAATAAACGACGGGATTAAATGGGAGCGACGGGTATAAAGGCGTGACTGATAAAAGGCTATCTCATCACGCTACTACCCTGAGGAGCGGAGCAGTAATCAACAAATCGGGCAAATATTCATATATTATTGTAAAAGTAATAACGACGGAATTAAATGGGAGCGACGGGAATAAAGGCGAGACTGTAAAAGACTATATAATCACGCTACTACCCCGAAGAGCGGAGCAGTAATCTACAAATCGGGCAAATATTCATTCATTATTGTAATAGTAATAAACGACAGGATTGAATGGGAGTGACGGGAATAAAGGCGTGACTGACAAACTAACGGGAGTTCGAAGTTTGTCACGGGCGAAGCCGCGCGGGTCAGCTAGTAATATTATAAAATCAATTAATGATTGGATTAAATGAGTGCGACCGGGGTTCAAAGTGTGTCACGAGCGAAGCAGGGCGGGTCAGCTAGTTTATTTCATAAGAATTTTGAATTTCGTAGACTCGCTTACTCAAGGAAAATGAAAAGTCTTTATTCATGTAGGTCACAAAGTAACACCTATGAAAGTCAAGATTATTGCTTCCACATTTACTGCTAGATTTGCAAATCAATAGGAAGAACCCGGCAATAAAGCTCATGGCCACTCTTTCTAACCGCCAGTAATTACATTAATTTTATTTACATGATATTTCAACATATTAATGATAGATATAGATAGATAGAGTAATAATATACCAAAGAAACAAAATCAAATCAAAATGAAAGCTATTTTAGTTGCCGGTCCAAGGGCAGCCTACCCTTATGACGAAGAATCTGGCAAGAAACTCCATGGATGCTCTTCTAAAATGTAGGTAATGGCTTACAATATTAAACTTACATTTACATTGTTCTTCTGAAGTTATGTGAGAACAGTCGACTAAAGCTAAGTTGTGGTTCGCAGTCATCGTTTACGAGAGCATTAAGCCTGCTACGAGCGCTTCATATCATACCTTTGAATGCAACAGGGACTCAATGCTAAGATGAAATAAGTCGATAGTTTCAGTCGCTTTATTAATCTTAGATATGCGTTCGTGAATTTACGAGATTCCGCAAAAAATGTACCGTATTAGCAAAGCAGCAAGCAGTAGGTATGTTCAATGATGTAGTGTCACACAGCACTTAACTAAGCTTGGTGGCTAACCAGACACACGTGTCACTTACAGACCCCCCGGCACAAGTGAGGGGTCAAAGAGCTACTATATATTACAGACAGGTATTCTAGTACTGACAGTTTTTACCTAAGACCGATGAAGCGTGTTGTAATTCAATGGTACATTATATACATAAAATATAGTCACACACTTTTTCGTAAATGGTTAAACAGAAGTAAATTGAATAGTATACTCATTCATATTGATATATTGTAGGACATTTTTTTTTGCACAGCGCCGTCCAGCCCTATATAAGCTAATATAAGCTTGTGTTATGGGATTTAGACGAATGATAAACATACTTATATATCTCTAAACACATACATAATATATATAGCAAACACCCAAACTTCGAAACAAACATTTGTGAATAACACAAATACTTCTTCCGACCCGGGAATCGAACCCAAGACCTCAGTCGTGGCGGTCGCATACACTACCACTGCGCCACCGAAGCAGTCCAATATTGCACCAATTGCCCCACGTAATTGATATTGAGTCTAACATCATCATCTAAACGTCTGTTCCAGTTGCGTCTCATACCCAGGACCGCTTTCCTGTTTTTTCTCCTCCACTTCGCACGGTCGTCAGCATCCCCTGTAGTGAGATCACACACGATAGCACGCATGTAATTCTTTAGGACGTCAAGTCAGCACTTTTTAGGTCTTCTCGTGGCTGACATGGCCAGACATTTATTTAACACTTAGCCCGGCGGTTGCCGCAAGACCACCGCAGTGTATTTATTTCCGTGACTGCTTCTGCTGCTTATGTCGTTTTTATATTGGTCTCTATAAAATAGTTAAGCCAAGGTGAAGGCCTTATGGGCGGCTTAAAAAAATTCAACCACAGCCTGCGCCTGTCCATTTCAACACGGCAATGGGCTCACCACCTGTAACGTGGGACAAAAATGCATACGGTGAAATGTGGGCGTTTAATATGCCTCTGCCTACCCCTTCGGGGATAAAAGCGTGACAATATATATGTATGATTATAATAGTCTCACTGCCATGTAATAGGACAGGTATAAGCTTAGAACATTGCCAGTGTACGTGATCCCTCCTTTCCTTGGGCTGTGAACTTTAGGACCACTGTCTTGTTAATGCCTGCCTGTCGCGGTTATTGCCTTTACGCACCGTCATCCGGCTCCTGTCCCATAGAGAGTGGCCGTCCTACCCACTAAACCCCGCGGTGTTCTGCCTCACCTTAAAACCGGCTCGCAGGGTAGGCCTCAGGTTAAATCACTGCGAGCCGGCAAGGGGCACCCCAGAGTGGAGGGTTCCGTCTCGGGGCTGCCGAAAAATCGACCACCCCGGAGTTCCCTAAGGAGCTGAAGAACCTAGCCCGCACCTCCACCGCTCTCGAGCGCCCCCTGTAAGCAGAGGAGGTAGAGAGCGGCCGGTACGGGCGTGCGCTTAGTGCAGGAAGTATAAGGTATGCTTTGTCCCTAATAATTAAATGTCGCGAGTAAGATCCGAAATATCATATTAATATGAGTGAAAATCGCGAAAGTTTATCAGGCGAGTACCTTAATTTTAGAGCACTAAAAAAATGACGAATGATTCAAAGACTTGCTGACTACGTTCTCGCTGTAGGTAAAATACTTTAATGACTTCTGTGCTTTCTATATTCAAATCTATGTTCGTCCCATTATCAAAAGCTTTAAGATCGAGATAGCGGATGATTCATAACGTTTGGTTTTTTTACTTAATGTATCTGCCATTAGCCGTGTCCTAGAGGGTGACGGACTGATGGGTACCGCATATTTGATAGAAAACCCTTTTTAATTTAAACTAAACTAACTATCTTTACGCTGTATCCCTGGCGGGGTAGTCAAAGAGGACAGATCGCCAGGCTTCGAGATCCATGCATACTTCTTTCACTCCCCGCAGATTTCATAATCGCTTCATACATGCACGCCTGGGTATCCGAGTACTTTTGACTTTTTCGTTTTTGAGCAATCTGCTCACGTGGTCTTCATATGTAAGTATCGTAATCGCTAAATGATACTCATCTATAAAGATAAATAAAACTGAAGTGTCACTTTGTAATTCCAAATAAATAGATAGTACTAACTATATACAGTACTAAAAAAAAATCACAGTATTTCGTACTGTGTTCCGGCCAATCTCAGAAACAGCTAGACCGATTTTAACGGGACTTTCACTGGCAGCTAGCTGATTTTATAATACGTAACTTAGACTACATTTCATCCCCGTATTCCCACGGGAACACTACACGGAGGCACTATTAGTAGAATATATTTTTAATACTACAGAACCCTTGCCAATTAAAATTCACACTTAACCAGAACTTCAAGCTATCGGTCGTACACCCTTTAAGTGCACGTAGTAAATCCTTTAACTTGAGTATATACCTACGACCCTTATCTGCATTGTATGTTTGTGTGTCACCTCGATATACGAAAGCGTTTTAGTTTATTTTTACAACGTTATCTCAGAAATGCGGGTAAGCATTTTAATTTAGCAAGAGATCTTTTTACTTTTTTTTAAAAGACTGATTGCCCGATGCAGATTCATGGTGATACTCAAAGTTTTAGGGCCACTATTTGCTGTGGTACGAAAAGACTGAGGTGGCCCTAAGATATGACTATAAAAACGCTCAGCTCAAAGAACCCAAGGTTTTAGTAGGAGGGGAACAAGTGTATAGGGGGCCGAGACTTTATTGTCAAGTCGTAGAAAAGAACCAGAATCGCTGTTTTTAGCTGTCAAAATGTTAGTAGACTATCAAAAATGCAACTGACTAGCGGCCACTGGCGCGGTACGTGTTAGTAGACTTCTATCGGCCGACCGATAGAAGTCTACTGGGGTACGATTGTAATAGTAGACTACGAAAAACTGTCAAAATTGTACCTGTATTGTATTGAGCGACGATTTCGATTCTATTTCGACACGATTGAACTAGCAGACTCGGAGCCCGGATCTCACATAATTATCAGTTACGCCTTTTTCCCTGGAAGGGGTTGACAGAGTCATGCTACACCCACATTTTTTATCCCTCGTAACAGGTGGTAAGCCCATTGCCGTGTTGAAATATATAGAGGCAGGTTGTGGTGACCTTGTGTTAAAATTTTTCAACATCAACTTAATTTAACGGCTACTAATCTAGGTTTTTTTTATTATGACACGTCAAAATGGCGCCGCCCTCCTGATGGAAAGCAGAGACGACGATCCGTGACTGAGGGCTGCTATCCCGGTAGGGCCCCGATAGCGACCCTCAGGTTCATCATCATCCGAGCGTCTGTCCCAGTTGCGTCTCGCGACGCCCGGGGTCCGCTTTCCTACATTTTCTCCTCCACTTCGCACGGTCGTCGGCATCCCCTGTAGTGAGACTATTGGCACGCATGTCATCCCTTACGACGTCAAGCCAGCACTTCTTGGGTCTTCCCCTCTTACCGGGACCCGGCGGGGCTGACATGGCCAGACATTTGTTACCTACGTAGCCCGGCGGTTGCCGCAAGACGTGACCATACCAACGAAGGCGACACTCTTGCAACTTGTCTGCAATGTCACGGTCGATAGCGACCCTCAGGTTGACGGCCCATAAATATGCCTTTTCACGCTTCTCTTAAAGGACTCAGGATTGTAAGAGGAGGAAAACACGTGCGCTGGCAGAGAACACTGGAAAAACACTTAAGATGTAGAAGAAGACTCGCCATCTGAGTATAAAGTTTCGGTAGCTTTAAAAATCACGACATTGGAGCCCCCAGGTCCGCTTTGAGTGGCTGCTAAGTTCAACTGTGATTTGTCCTCTTTTCTGGTTGGCCATCAGACCTCCCAAGTATTTTATGTTTAACGAGCACGACTTATCCCCGAAGGGGTGGCAGAGGCACATTATACTTTTCACTATGTGTATTCCTGTTCCACATATTAGGTATCGAGCCCATTGCCGTGTTGAAATAGACTTGATTGCCTCGGTGGCGTAGTGGTAGTGCATGCGACTGCCGCAACTGAGGTCCCGGGTTCGAGTCGAAATTTTATTTTGTGTGATCTACAAATGTTTGTTTCGGAGTTTGCGTGTTACCTATGTATATATGTGTATACCTATTGAGATATATAAGTATGTATATCAGTTGTCTAGATCCCATAACAAAAGCTTATATTAGCTTACTTTGAGCTAGACGACGCTGTGTAAAAAAATGTTACACGACTGCCATGGTACTGGCAACCGGGACCAACGGCTTAATGTACCTTCCGAACCACGGAAACGCTTGCAAATGTAAGTAACACAAAGTGGTGTCGCAGTTTTCGTTTACTGAACACTGAGTCAGCTCAACTTTCTCAACTTTGAACTAGAACTATTTTTAGTGCCATATATCCTCATCTGTCAGTCAGCTAGTTCTCTTAGGCCCCGTAGGGGGGGTCCCACTTACCCTTTAAGGTCACTATTCAGATATTACTTATACTGTAGCTAATCGTTTTACACTTTTAAACCCTAATGTTTAGAAATGTCTTATAAAACGGCTCAGTCTGTCCGTCCATCTGTACGCATCTATATCTCAGGAACCATTTAATAAAAGATAGAACAAACGGTTTGCGGCATTCGATACAGGACATTATGAATACGTGTATAGGCGATTTTGATGTTTCTACCACTTGCGGTTTAGAAACTGGTTTCGGTTTAGAAGTCGGCTGATTCCTTCCTTCGCTACGTGAAGGCTGCGTTTCTTATTTGTAAATAAATATCCATCACGCCTTATCCCCGAAGGGGTGGCAGAGGCATATTATATGCCCACTTTTCACCGTGTGGATTCCTGTCCCACGTAATAGGTGGTGAGCCCATTGCCGTGTTGAAATAGATAGACTCAGGTTGTGGCTACCTGCTGTTGAAATTTTCAAGCCGCCCATAAGGCTTTCAACCAGGCTTAACGACTGCCATTTTACTGGCAAATGGGACCAACGGCTTAATGTGCCTTCCGAAGCACGGAAACGCTCGCAAATGTAAATGCCACAAAGTGGTCACCCATCCGAGGACCAGCCATAGTGAAAGTTGCGTAACTCAGTGATCGTTTACAGAACACTGAGACCGCGGGGCCACGAGCGCTTCTTTATTCTTCTTTATTTGTTTTGTAGTTATTGACGAAAATTTGTAATTAATAAAATATAACAATACCTTTGTTATACGTGATTAAATAGATGGAAAGTGGTAGCGTATTCGACTGCAGCGCTGAGGTCTCGAGTTCGATTCCCAAAATTTTTTGTGATTCGCAAGTTTGTCTTTTTCGGAGTTTGGGTGTTTGCTATGTATAATATGTATATACTGTAAGTAAAAATATATTTATGATTAAATAATATAGATTTTAGAATAATAGATAGATCCCATATCACAAGCTTATATTAGCTTACTCTAAGCTAGATGGCGTTGTGTCAAGAAGAAAATTTGTGTGTGTACCAGCGTACACAGGTAAAAAACAAAAAAAAATGTCTTTATTTTGCATAGACCATTTCAACGGCGCTTACAAAATGTCATACACTAAAACTAAAGAAAAAAATTGTATATTTAAAGTGACCAGTGTACAAAGTAAAACATCTTTACGACATATTTTTAAAGTTATAAAATTTCTCTCATACATCGATAAAGAAGTATCACATTTTATATACTACTCGGGACTTCACGCGAAACAAATTTGTACTTACAGTCCAGCCGCGACCACGGGCGCTGCAACGCGCTCGAAACGTCGGTGAATGTAAGTACAAAATTGTTTCGCGTGAAGTCCCGAGTAGTATATAAAATATGAGTATAAACCGCGAAAGTTTAAAAATAACAAAGAAGTATCACTTCAAAAAATCTTAACTTTGCTGTAAACTTTTCGACTATTGACTCTTCGACTATACGTCCGAAATAAAATGTCACTCACCATCTGAGCTTCAAGTCTTGGTTGCTTCAAAACTCATGACCTTGGAGCCTGGGGTCAGGTTTGATTGGATGCTAGGTTCAGTCACAGTTTAGATAAATAGTTATAACGTATTCAACTGTGATTTCCACCCAGGATAAAACTTTGTGTGATGAACGCGATAGTTTATTCTGTGTCTGGGTGCTATTTATCTAAAATATGTATGTATTTAGAAATATATAAGTATGTTTATCAGTTATTTGGTTACCATAGCACAAGCTCTACTTAGTGTGGAATCAGATTACGATGTGTGAGTTGTCCCAACGGTATTAATATTTTTATTTATTTGACTTTTATTGAAAGCCACATGGCCTCTCAACTGTTAACGGGCGCCTACCTTATATCCTCGTTCAATAATCAGCAAGTTCTCACTACTCTATTTTCTAGTCATAGCTTTTATTGAATTAAAAATCTATCTAAACTTTGCTTCTAGCATAGCAAGTACTAATATTAATTATTTTGCGTTTCTGCAGTGGCATGTAACTGTTTGACAGCTAAAAGAAATATCACTTTCACTGCATTTTGCGTCAATCAGCTGTCAAAATTCAATTTTGACTTTACCTATGTTTATCTATCACACATTATATTTATTATTATATCACATATTATATGCCCACTTTTCACCATGTGTATTCCTGTCCCACGTAATAGGTGGTGAGCCCATTGTCGTGTTGAAATAGACAGACGCAGGCTGTGGCTACCTGCTGTGGAAATTTTTCAAGTCACTCATACAGTCTTCAACTTGGCTTAACGGCTGCCGTGTTACTGGCAACCGGGACCATATTTCAACACGGTTATGGTCTCAGTACCTATTACGTAAGACAGGTATGCACACGGTGAAATGTGGTCGTATAATATGCCTCTGCCACTCTTTCGGGGATAAGGCGTGATATCTAATTCAATTCTTTGTTTGCCAAATAAATTAATTGCTATTAATCTATCGACCATTGGCTTCTCGACTACACATCCGAAAAAAAAACAACAGTTGTATATTTTGACACATTTGACAGATGTCAAGAAAGGCATTAAGATTGCAATAATTGATTAGCTTAAGACATCGACTTCTGTTACTTAAGTTTAAAACTTGTACTGACATTGATTTATGCATAATATGGGACCTGTTTGACAAGTACCACAGAACATATAATACTAGGTGACCCCCACAGCTTCGCCCGTGACTTACTTTGATCTCCCGTCGCACCTATTGAATCCCGTCGTTTATAAATTTAACATTATAATTTGCCCGATTTGTCGACATTTATGATTACTGCTCTGCTCTCCAGAGTAGTAGCGTGATGATATATAGCTTATAGCCATCCTCGCTAAATAGGCTATCCAATACAAAAATATTTTTTTATATCCGACCAGTAGTTTCTGAGATTAGCGCGTTCAAGTATAATTATGTTCGTTGGTATGGTCATGTCTTGTGGCAATCGCCGGGCTACGTGGGAAACAAATGTCTGGCCATGTCAGCCCCAAGGTAAGAGGGGATGACCCAAGAAATGCTGCCTTGACGTCGTAAGGGATGACATGCGTGCCAATGGTCTCACTATAGGGGATGCCGACGACCGTACGGAGTAGACGAGAAAAAGTAGGAAGGCGGACCCCGGGCGTTGCAAGACGCAACTGGGCCAAGCACTCGGATGATGATGATGATGAGTATGGAAGTATATAGATATATTCGCTTCCCACCAATCCGCAATACCACACCCCACTCGGCTATTTGGGTCTTTTCGTGTGGAAATCCTCATAGATGCTATGCTGAGGTCCTACTGTCTAAAACCACACGGTGCTCTTCTATCACCTATGGCCTCGGGTGCACCCTGGAAAGAATAACCCCAGAGCTCCCGACAGACTTTATTCAAGTGTGTTCAAATGTTATCGTTTCTTTGGGCAGTTCAGGAATCATACCGTTTTTTTGGGCAGGGTTTGAGTGCTATCCCACTTCGTTGAGGGTGTGAAAAGCGTGCATGTAGCTCTCACGCCACCGTCTAGAGTCTGCTTTTGTAAGAACTGCAAGCAGCCCACCTTCCATCTTCCTCATCGCTTGTCTGCTTTTGTAAGAACTGCAAAAATCCCACCTGCTACTTGGAAGTCCCTCCGCGTGTCCGAGATGGAGGGAAGAACTTAGTGTGATAATTAACTGATATTTCCTCGGAACCATTACATCGAACCCGGCCCTGAATGTACCTAAGAACTTAAAACTCTAATATACTTACTTTTGTATTTAAATTGTCTCATCGCTTAATTTATCTCTCAAGCTCTCACCCACCTAATTTTCCTTAACTTGTTGACTAGGGGTAGTTGTTCTACCACCAACCCACCCTAACGTGACATACATTAAGCCTCACGATGCTCAGTTGGGGTTTAGGCCAGAGTTGTCCACTGAGAGTGCAATTGCCTGCCTTAAGCACACTGTCAAGTACTATACTGAGAGAAAGACTCCAGTATATGCAGCTTTCTTGGACCTTTCCAAGGCGTTCGATTTGATATCTTATGATATATTGTGGGATAAACTTCGTGCAACAGGGATCCCTAAGGAACTGCTAAAAGTTTTTGGCCATTGGTACCAACATCAAAGTAACGAGATACGATGGGGATCTAGTATTTCGGCGCCATATATTACGGAATGTGGGGTACGACAGGGGGGGCTAACCTCTCCAAAATTATTTAATTTATATATAAATTCGCTGATAGAGGAGCTCAGCAGCACACACGTGGGCTGTTTTATTGATGAAATAGCTTTCAATAATATAAGTTACGCAGACGACATGGTGCTGCTGGCCCCCTCTATCAGTGCAGTCAGAAAGCTGCTTAAAATATGTGAGAAATATGCTAACCAACATGGACTGCTATATAATGTCAAAAAGTCTGAATTCATGGTCTTTGAGGCCGTGGGCAGTAAGTGTCCAGACCTGGTACAAGAAGTTACTGTATATGGAGTACCGCTTCGCCGAGTAGAAATGTTTTTGCGCACGATCTCAAAGGACGATATGGATATTGAACGGGAGCGTAGGGCTTAGGCGATAAGGGCGAATATGCTGACCCGTAGGTTTGCTCGATGTACAAACTGTGTAAAAATTATGTTATTCAAGGCTTACTGCACTTCACTGTACTCGAGTGCATTGTGGGTCAATTGTGTGCAGCGCTCCATTAATACCCTACGTATACAATACAACAACGCCTTCAGAGCGCTGTTGCGGCTGCCGCGCTTCTGAAGCGCATCGGCTATGTTCGTTTACGCTAGAACTAATAGCTTTAAAGCTGTACAGCGTAAAAAGATGACGTCGATGCTGTACGGAATGCGCGGTAGCGGTAATAGTATGCTGAGGACGCTGGTGTATAGAAACGAGGATTGTTATATTATAAGAAATGTACTGAAAATGACCAGATCATTAGTAGTATATAAGTACTAACATAGAAATTAAATAAAATATTGCAACTAACAAAATGGATTTTAGTATCTGATGAATAAATGAATTATTATTATCCTGTCGGTTAATACATTACAAAAATATAATAAAAATTTGCCTAATTTGTTGACATTTATGATTACAGCTCCGCTCTCATGGCTAATGGCGTTATGGTATATAGAAACCTTCGACGATGAATGTGGTCTCCAACCCAAAAACAATTTTTAATTCGTAGTGTCTGAGATTAGTGCGTTCAACCAAATAAACAAACTCTTCAGCGTTAAATATTAGTATAGATTTATTGATTGCACGAGGAGGCTGTTCTTATAATTGACAATACAATTGTTACAAAAAAAAACAACACATTATCTTCAATCGTAATTTATTTCGTGTTGATTATTATTTTACAAAATTATTTACAAAAATATTATTTACAATATTAAAGCTTGTCTTTAGGCAGATAATAAATATATTGAGAAAGAATTTAATCTTTGTGTACCTAAATTTGATTAATTTAAGTAGCATTTTTGAGGTAAAATTACTGGCTGCCCAATATACATGAATAATTTTCTCAAAAAAGTCCCAAACTGAATGCTGCCTGATACTAAGTATATTTGTTATTAAACAACTCATTACTTACATTTTTAGTGTTACAAGCCTTAAATATATAATTTTCAATAAAAACTGGCACATTTTCTTATATATTAAAGTATCTAATCGTATTTTTTTACAATAAATAATAATTATTTGGCATCAAATAAATTTACAATAATTATCACCTTTTGAACTCGCACTTTAAAAGAAAAATACATACAGGTAGGTTTTTATCACGAACCTTTAGAAATTATTGAGATTTATAATCAAATACTTTTATTCTGAGTTTCAGTAAATAATAGAAAAGACGTAATTTAAGCGTTCTGCAATTATTTATATTAAGTTTCAGTTATAAAATCCTACTCATCATCATGTCATCATCAAACTAATGTAATTACTGGCGGTTAGAAAAGAGTGGCCATGAGTTTTATTGCCAGGTTCTTCCTCAGGCTCTACCTATTGCTTTGCTAATCTGGCAGTAAATGTAAACGTAGAAGCAATAATGTTGACGTTCATAAGTGTTACTTTGTGACCTACATGAATAAAGATATTTCATTTCATTTCACTAATATTAAAAACGCAAAAGTGTGTAATAATGGATGCTTGTTACTCTTTTACGTAAACTACTGAATGGATTTAATGAAACTTTACAATAATAAAGCTTATACATCAGAATAACACATAGGCTACTTTTTATCCCGGAAACAAGTTCCTGTGGAAAACGGGAACGGGAAAACTTCTCTACGCGGGTGAAGCTGCGGGCGTCAACTAGACGATATATATGATGACAATACTTAGGTATGATATAGGTATATCTTTAACTATTTCAGTTCAAGATATATGTCAATGAAATTGCAGACGATACCGAATCACCGAATATAACCCGAGTTCTGGTCGAGATTGAAACACTAGGAACCAAAACAAGTATATCAAACATTTAAAAATCAAGCTGTGTGCAATGCAAGTTGTATTTAATAATAAATATTTTTCGCAAATATTCATATTAATATCTATATATATTTTTATAAAAAAAGTCACACAGACTTAACATTTCCGAGTTATGTTAAAAAATCATTTTAAAAAAGGGGAAAGAAATGTAGTGACTCTAAAAAAGGCGGATGAAAATAAATACACATTTTTAAGGATGTTGGGAACATTTCAAAAACAATCGGTTATCCTAACTCTTATTGTAAATTGAAAACACACTTATTCTGATTCGTATCAAACTACAGAAAGTGCTTACTTACATCGAAGCAATTGACATGAATTATATAATATAGGAACTTTCAAACAAAACCTTTTTTTATCACTTTTACATTCTGGATATAAACAAAGTGCAAGTTTAATAAAAACAAACAATAAAACTGCTATCTAAAATTAATTTCACACTTTTCTATTTGATTTAATACATTTCCTATTCTTTCATTTAAAATTTTTGCATTTTTTTCTGGCAGTGAAGGTAAAATGTCTCTTATAACTACAGAATTTTTCTTATGAAACATATCACTTAAAATACTACCTACTTTTTTATTTTTAAACAGCCTTTTCAAGGAATCCACAGTTCGTTTTCTAAACACACACAAATTATCCAACATTAAACTATGGTACACATTATATTTTTTCAATAGTCTGTATCCGTGTAACAATCCCGATTCATTATCGAGAAAAATGAGAAGACCGCTGTCCATTTTTTGGGCTAAATTATGTGCAGGGCCATCCATTATATTAATGTTCCATTGAAAATTGAATAGATTGTTCACTATCCTATCTAAATTCGCTGTTAAATAATCAAAAATGATCAAATCAGACCATTGCGCCAATTCCAGGAATGTTTTTATCATTTTCTTGTTCAATGTGAGATCTATGTTAGTAAATTTTTTGAATCCTTCTTTTCGTTTCAAATCTTTAACTCTTAGTTTTTCTATTAGAATGCGTTTACTTATCTCCGTATCATTTTCTTTCATAGACATCGTAAGTACATCTAATTTATTTAAATGTCTATTTGTTGGTCTAAATATAAGTGGTATTGAAGCAGGCTCTAAACTCGGTATATATTGCGTTAAAACAACAGCTCTATTTGAACTCCATTGCGCAGTTGCTATATCATTAGCAACATTTTTCCATAGTTTATCTTTTACGTCCACAATTTTGACTACAGATGGAGCAAGGTTTGTCAAATTTAGCAATCTTCCAACATAAAAACTAAAGATCTCTCCTTGAATTTGATCTGTATTCTGTCTGTACCTAACACACGCTTGTAAACCATCTTTGAAAGTAACTAGTCTATTCTGCATTCTTCCACACCCTGGTTCCATCTTAACTACCTCAGCTTCTTCTACGTACTGCTCCCATATTTCTGCAGAGCTTTCTCCATAACCTTGAGGCATTGAATTCTCTATTTGTGGACCCCAGTAAATATTATCGTAAAGAATCGTCGCGTCATTAGGAACGAAGGTTTTATTTATTACAGGAACATGTCTTTCAGTTTTGGTATCTTTCAATATATTCTTCATAACATCAGTTAATCCTTTGGGATATACGTCTTTAGTGAATTTATTTTCTACATTAGTAAAAGATACTGCTTTGAATTTACTCTTCTCGATTCTAGATGCAAGTTTATCAGAATTTAAACTTCTATGGTTTACGTGTTTTTCATTGACTATAAATTTCTCTTCATATTGTCCACTCATAAGTATTACTCCAATAGCTAATCCAAATACAAAACTAATAATTACACTTACAAAGCAATATGTCAACCCCTCTCTTCTTAAACTTTTTTTCTTCGTATCCTTGAACACTATATAGGGTTTATGCCTAATAACATAAGGCATATTGATAACTTCTATATTCTTAACATTAATCTCGTCTAAAGTTGGTATTCTATCACTGCTAGCTGGAGGTTGAGTTTCATCTATTGTTTTCTCCATTTCGTGATCTTCTGTTCTTTTCATTTCTTTAGTGACGACATTTTTATAGATCTGAAACAATAAAAAAATTACGTTAATTGTTGTTGTTTTATTGTTCCTACAAATTTACGTTTCAAGGTAGGTGGCTCGCCGTCCTTACAGAAGCAGGCCCAAGACGGCGACGTGACGTGAAAATTTCACGCACACCTCACGCCCCAAGGAGCGGTTTACCATCCGAACCAACCTCCAAAGAAGCGGGATTATACCCAAACCTTATGTGAGATGGCGGAGTGACATCCGACGAGATTTCCACATGTTTAAAAAAAGTAGTAACGGTGGATTAACATAGCTTTTCAATGCATTTTATGTTAATCGGGGCTTTTTCGCGAGATATTTTAACTTTATTTCAACTCTCGACGTTTCGTTCGTTCGTTTATGTGTCTACTCGTGACCACGGCTATTGTAATATAGCCGAAACGTCGAGAGGTGAGAAAAAGTTAAAATTATTACGCTAAAAAGACCCGAATAACATAAAATAAAAATAAAATAAAAATAAAATAAAAATAAAATAAAAATAGTATATATATTATTAATAATTTGTTTATTTATTTTAGGTAGGCTTACAGACTAATAATAAATATAAGTACTCGTATATCTATATTTCATAAGCTAATTACAATCTGCGTGTGGATCTTGTAATACAAATGAAAAATTGTGTCATAAATATGTGAAATTATATGCTTTGTCCCTTTAAGGTCGTTGTTTTAACTGCCTTGCCTTTTTTAAGTGACTATCTCCTAAGATCCTCTTGCAGGGGAAGGTAGGTTAAACAATATTTCGATAAGAATTTGCAGAAACATGACAAATGACATTTTTTTAAAGTTGAAATAAATAAGCGCTCGTGGCCCCGCGGATTCAGTTTTCTGTATACGATCACTGAATTACGCAATTTTCACTATGGCTGGTCCTCGGATGGGTGACCACTTTGTAGCAATTACATTTGCGAGCGTTTCCGTGCTGCGGAAGGCACTTTAAGCCGTTGGTCCCGATTTCCAGTAACATGGCATTCATTAAGGCCAGTTAAAAGCCTTCTGGGCGGCTTGAAAAATTTCAACAGCAGGTCGCCACAACCTGCGCCTGTCTATTTCAACATTACAATGGGCTCACAACCTGTTACGTGGGACAAAAATGCATACGGTGAAATGTGGGCACATAGTATGCCTCTGCCTCCCCCTTTGGGGATAAAGGTGCACCAGTATGTATGTATATGTATAAAATAAGTATATTGTAATATATAAAACCATTGTAGTATTGTTATAAATCCTAATTGAATTTTGTTCGTTTTCATTTTAAATATGAATATTTTATGAATATTACGTATGGATAAATTTAGATATTTTATAACTGACAGGACACAGTTATATGAGAACTCACCTTTTATTTCAAATATTTGTCCTATGGGGCCCTTTACACAAATAATTATAAGTAACAAAATGGAACCACGCCCTTACTCACACAGAGGAGCTAATACGCCCACCGTTTAAACAGTAACAAATTAGTAGCTGTTTTTTATTTGAGAGTTGTTAATACCGCAGGACATCACTTTAATTGTTAAACAACAATTTAACAGTTTTTGTGAAGCATTTAGCAATGTTGATTTATGTTCATCGAATAAAGCTGGAATTACATTAATATTTAATCCAATTGTTCAACATGGCACATTTATTATGTACTGGTTTTTATTACTACAAAAGATTTTAACACTGCCACTCTCATTTTCTTTTAAGCTATTGCATAGCTTTTATCGCGGGCTTTGAGCGCGGCGACCGAGTCAAGTAATTCCGTAACGAAAATAAAACCTAATACCCGAGCTCACACGAGCTTTACCGAGCTCGGCCGAGCGTTCGCTTAACGTGTATGTATATAGTACGATTGTACGAAACTCGCACAGATCGAGAAGAGCTGTATAAAAAATATATTAATAAAATAATTTAAAAATATAAATTAATATTATATTTTAAATTTTAAATATATTAATAATACAGTATAAATAAGTAATTATAATTGCATAAGGTGACACAAAATGCTATGCAATATCTTTACCGCGACAGTCCCAGAGTCCTACACGTATTTTTTATACTTTAGCTCGCCAAAATGACGTCACCCACAAGATGTGAAGTCTTGGCGACATCTAGCAAGTTTGAAGACTACTTGTGTCTTTTTACGTTCCTATTGAAAATCCCGGGGTTATAGAAGGATTTGTATTATAATTATATGTATAAAAGGTTGTAGATTGAAAATGTTGATGTGTTTATCTGTTTGTCCGACTTTACACATTATTTTGACGTTCATAAAACATTTATGAACTTTGTAATCTACATGAATAAAGCTATTTTAATGTTTCGTAAAAAAGACTCTTGACATGGTTTTGATGACGATGTAACTATAATTTAATTCTTTATTGCACAGAGAAATAAGATACATTGATAATACAATGATGTACAAAGGCGAGCTTAACTCAACACTGAGTTTTCTCCTAGCAAACCTATTGCTCTGGAAAATTACATGGTTACTTTAAATAAACCAACTTGTCACCGGTAATACTTGAGTAGAATAATCAAATTTCATCATCCTCTGCTGAATAAATATGGTTTAGTTCAATATTTTCAATAGATAGTAATAATACATATTTATCTCTACATTTGTAAACCTACTTTGATTAATTGATCTATCGCAACCTTAAACCGCGCGCATGACGTAGGAATCCAATAAAAACCATTTAAAAAATTCCGCTATAAAAGGGTGTAACAGGGGCTTAGAGTTAGACACGTGCGAAACCGCGGGTTAATCTAGTATGTTAAAAACTAGGGTTGCTAAGGTGCTTGCCAAACTTACAAACGGTGTATGTTCATCAGAATGATCTTAATTTCCGAAATTTTATTCGATACCACGAAATCAAACTGTCGAGCTTTACGACAGAGCCTATAAGAGTAAATCATAATTTCTAACAGAAAATCTCCATAGAACTACCTAATCTAAGAATCAAATAAGACACCTTACGTTCACGTAAACAAAGGCACGTACTAATGACTTAGTTAAATTAAGTCATTGTTATTTTAATTCAAATAAAATCATCGGAATTACATGTTAGGTCCTAAACAAACATCTCTATATAAATACTCGTTTAACAAGACCTTTTTTTTCGTAAGACCAACCGGGGAGAGACAGTTTGTTCGTTTTTGTGTTGAGGTCGAATCAGGGTCCCTTTAGCGATGGTTCTTTAAGGGAGTAGGGGCTATATGGCCATGAGTTTTATTGCCAGGTTCTTCCTCTGGCTCTAACTATTGCTTTGCGAATCTGGCAGTAAATGTAGAAGCAGTAATCTTGACGTTCATAAGTGTTACTTTGTGACCTACATGAATAAAGATTTTCATTTCATTATACTAGCGGTACGGTATGATGGTCGTTTGCATATTACAATAATGCAAAAAAAAACAATTTTTATGAAATAAAATACCTTATGTAGAATTTTTTTTTGTATTAAGCATACTATATTTAGGGTTTGTTTTTATAAATATCAATCTGAAATATATTATTTTCCTGAGACGAAAATATGAAATGAACGGCCTTCATAGCGTGCCCGTTAGTGTAGTAATGATGGTGTGTAATGAATTTTAATCTATCATATATTATCATAATAATATAATAATCTAATCTCAGGAACTACTTGACGGATTTGAAATTTCTTTTTTTATGTTGGATAGCCCATTTATCGAGGAAGGCAATAGGCTCATCAAATCATCACGCTACTACCCCGGAGAGCGGAGCAGTACTCATAAATGTCGAAAAGTCAGGCAATTTTTTATATATTATAGTAGAATTTAAAAACGACGGGATTAAGTAGGTGCGACAGGAGTAAAGTAATTTAGATTTTTGGATCAGCACGTAAATAAGGTCAAAAGCCCGCGCCGGCCATTTGATACTAAGTCTTCTTTCTCTTAGTGTATTCCCAGTTGATACCAAACCCTACCTTAATTTGGTTGGTTTACTTTATGTTTCTAGGAGCCGCTATTGTTTGGTTTTTTGGCATTATTGGAAGCGAATTCCGTGTGACCACCTATCCCCATAAGAGCGTCTGGTTCTTTGACTCATCCGTTAATCAGAAGCAAGCAACTTTAACTATGGCTGGTCCTCTTACATTTGCGAGTGTTACCGTGCTTCGGAAAGCACGTTAAGCCGTAGGTCCCGGTTGCCAGTAACATGGCAGTCGTTAAGCCAATTGAAGGCGGCTTGAAAATTTTAAACAGCAGGTTGCCACAACCTGCGCCTATCCATTTCAACACGGCAAGTTCACCACCTGTTACGTGGGACTAAAGTACAAACGGTGAAATGTGGGCGTATAGTACATGTACTATACTTCATCCCCGATGAAGGCGTGACCATATGTCTATGTTTATATTGTCACTGTAAAATACGAAGTCATCTATCGCCGATCTATCTGACCGGCGGTAGATGGCTTCGAACCACCGCTATACGGAACCACTTGTAAAAGTACGCTTGTGCTTGACAAATAACCCGGGCTTTTTATGCGTTCTAAGATTTTATTGGAATTTTGTTAAACAGGCGGCTGCATGTCGTTGTGACATGGTCTCGTGGTGTTTTGTATTAAAAAATAAAAAATAATGTATTTGTGTAATTTGTTATAGACTCGGGACAAATTTTATATGGTTTACTCATAACAGAATTATGACGTTTACACCATAAAAAAATTCCCGTATTTTGCCTTTATAGTTTGTAAACAGAAAGAAAATGGCGTGAACTCCAATATAAGAAGGGAAATAGTTACGGATAGAGACGTTTTTTTATGTATCATTGAGTCAACTCACACAACGCCATCTGATTCCTAACTAAGCAGAGCTTGTACTATGGTAGTCAGATAAGTGCTAAACATACATATCTTCTATATATATAAAAGGCAAAATCACTGACTGACTCATTGATCACGAAATCTCTGAAACTACCAAAGCTATGAAGCTCAAACTTCGTATGGAGATTCTTTTTAAAACGTAGGTTTCCGCTAAGAAGGGATTTTGCGAAATTCTACCCCTAGGGAAGCAAATAAGCGATAAACGGTTGTATGGAAGTTCGTCATTTACAAAGTTAGAAACATTAGTTTATGTACACCTGTTTTTAGTTACAAATAAATGGGTACGTGTATCGCGGTTTTGCACACTATTAAATTAGTCAAATCTAATGGCGTCTTGTTAACCCCATTGTGGGGAGCCAAGGCCACAAATAAAGTAACCTTGTCTCACACATAAATATATAAAAAATAATAATAAAGAAACATAATACAATACTGTTTACAAACATACATATTGTCACGCCTTTATCCCCGAAAGGTTAGGCAGAGGAATACTATACGCCCACATTACACAGTTTGCATTTTTGTCCCACGTAACGGGTGGTGAGCCTATTGCCAATGCTGTTTAAAATAAAATTAAACATATTAACATTTTAAATATCGAAATCTAGTGTTATTACTGGAGATTAAAAAAGAGTGGCCATAAGTTTTATTGCCAGGTTCTTCCTTAGGCTCTGCCTATTGCTTTGCGAATCTGACAGTAAATGTAAATGTAAGCAATAATCTTGACGTTCATAAGTGTTACTTTGTGACCTACATGAAAAAATATATTTTCATTTTTCATTTTCTACCAAGGACCAAGGGGTCCATCGAACGCCAAATCTACGAAGGGATTTATTCTACATACTACTAAGCAAATGAAATGCAGTAGGTATACTTAAAATTTTCAAATCAATTTTGGCGCAGTGGTAGTGTACGGGACTGCCGCGTTGAGATCTCGGGTTTGATTTCCCGGGTCGAAACAAATATTTGTGTTATCCACAAATGTGTGTATCGGAGTTTGGGTGTTTCCTATGTACAATATGTATGTATTTAGAAATATATAAGTATGTTTATCATTTGTCTAGATCTCATGCCACAAGCTTATATTACCTTACTTTGGGCTAGATGGCGCTGTGTGAAAAGTGTCCCACAAAGTGTCACAGGCGGTTGGCAGAGGCATACTATACGCCTACATCGTATGCAGATTTGATTAACGCGAGTTTATTGACAAGCGCAAGATGTGGCGATCTGCTGATGAAATTTTTCAAGCCACCCATAAGCCTGCAACTTGGCTTTACGACTGCCATGTTACTGGTAACAGAGACCAACGGCTTAACGTGCCTTTCGAAGTTCGGAAACGCTCGCAAATGTAAATGGCACAAAATGGTCAACCATCCGAGGAACAGTCATAGCCAATGTGGCTTAACGCAGTGATTATGTACAGAAAACGGACTCAGCGGGGCCACGAGTGCTTATAAACCTTTCTCACAAATTAATGTTATTGGTTAAACTCGAATCCTTTTAATAGTTTTTAAATTTATCGCGTACAGACAGACAGATACGGTGAACGATTGTTTTATAATGTTAGGATTCCCGGGAATAATATTTCATTGATGTCAATTTAAAATGTCAATGTTATAAATACGTTCGCATGCCATTCGGTACAAAAAACGCGCCAGCTAAACTCAAACGTCAATGCTTATCGCGCGATCAAATGGACTTATATTAATAAAATGTTCGCATGTATCTTCAAGTGTTTATATTCACGAGAAAGTAGCAGAAACGTCCGACTGGTATTATTGTTTCATTTTTTTATAATCTTGGTTTATTTATGTTTTAATTTTATATATACATTTTATTATGACGCATATGAGAAGCTATAGCGACAACTAGCGAATTAAGCGAGGTATTAACTTAAATATACCTACCCTGTATAAGGTCAATATATTATTTTGATAAAATAAAATTAGGGTTGCCTGTAAGAGATTGATCTTTAGCGATAAGGCCGCCCTTTGTACATTTATGAGACTGTAATCTCTTGACATGAGTGTTTGATATTGCAATAAAGTTTATTCTATTCTATATATACTACTTTGACAAAACTTTCGACTGCCGTTGTGGTGCGTATCGATTCCCACCCAGGATAAAACTTTGTGTGATGAGCACGATGGTTTACTATATTCTGTGTCTGGGTGTTATTTATTTATAATATGTATGTATTTAAAAATATATAATAAGTATGTTTATCCGTTATCTGGTTACCATAGTACAAGCTCTGCTTAGTTTGGAATCACATGGCGTTGTGTGAGTTGTCTCAACGATATTTATTATTAATTTATATTTAATACAAGTTTACGCCCGCGGCTTCGCACGCGTAGAGAAGTTTTCCCTTTCCCGTTTCCCACAAGAACTTGTATACGGGATAAAAAGTAGCCTATGTGTTATTTTGATGTAGGTATAAGCTATGTTAATGTAATGTTTCCTTAATATCTATTCAGTAGTTTTTACGTGAAAGAATAACTAACATCCTCACAAACTTTCGCATTTATAATTTTATTAAGATATTCTTTGTCAATCGTTTCTCACTCATTCGTGGAACGTGTCCAAATAAACTTACACTTCCAAAAAAATCTTTCGATAAGCAATGCCCAATTATAGTCAACCAATCTAATTCTATACCTTTACAAATAGAGCTTAACCTCTGTGACCCAAAACCCGGATGTTAGTAAATCTAGCAACAATACGATTATAAACTCACGGTCGATACAAAATAATCGAATTACAACGATCTATCGATTTAGAATCGATTTCTAATCATTCGATGAGTTGTAATCTCATTATCTGGGTCTCGTTTCATCATACCGCCAATTCCCGGTTGCATGAAATGTGTTAAATGTTTATAGATATCAATATTATTTTTTGTTATTTTTTTATCTATTAAGCCTTATCCCCGAAGGGGTAGCAGAGGCATTGTATATGCCCACTTTGCACCATGTGTATTCCTGTCCCACGTAATGGTGAGGAGCCCATTGCCGTGTTAAAATAAACAGAATAAAGAAACAAGCTGCAGAATTTCTACACGTAACACAAAGGACGGTCGAAGCCGTATTCAAATAGTAATTGTAAGTATAATTAATTACGTTTATGTAACTATATTACTCTGTCAGTATTTCTCATTTATTAGCTATCTACTTTTAGGTCAAAAGCGTTGTCAACGAGTGTAGCCTGTCAAAAAAACGAACTGTCATGGCGTCTAACGACACGTCAAATCTGTCAAAAGAACAAGTTGAGCGCGCAATTAAAAATAATTAATTGTAGTTTAGTAGCTTTCAAATTTTTTGAATCATTGTTGAATTTTGAATTACAATTGCGAATATTTTTCTTTCAATTCTTCTTTCGTTATATTCGCTCTTATTTCATTATATCCAAGTGTGATTGGTAGTGGGTGGTAAGTTGTATATTTTTTTTTTAATAAATATTTAATGGCCTGGTTTCTAAGACCTTTTAGCCAAATCTTATTTTTTATATCATATTTCTTCAATCTTATCTTCTAATTAGTCCTGTCCAGTCGATGTCGTGTCCTCATTGTCCGTCCTGGTCCTTGCCCTCAGTATAATGGTGATTCTTATACTAAGGTTGACAGTGGACGTTTCGCGGCAAGAGAGAAAATAGCATTTCACTGCATATATATCATTGTCTTTCACTATAGCACGTTAACACAACTTTTATGTCCAAGAAACCACCACTCCCGCACATAAAACAAGATAAATGCACTAGTTTTAGAAAATAATATAAAGCAAGCGTCCGCACTTGTCACTCTTCCCGCCAAATGTCCGGTAAGTTGTATACTATATTAACGTAGCGTCAGCAGCAAAAATATCATTACTGGTCAAGTTGTCAAATAAAAGTACACACAACAAAAAAATATGAACTGTGATATATATATATGATATATATCTCTAATTGGATTGCTTACTGGATTTATTTATTTATTTTTTAAATATTTATTTATTTTCAATTTTTTTTTTTATTTACTTTACTATATTCTAAAAAAATTGTAAAATAAACATAACTAAATCTGTTATCACATTAAATCAGGGATGCAGATGCAGAATGCAGCGTGAAGATAAATTAAATTAATAATTAATAATATGGTACAGTTTATCTATATATATATATAAAAATGAAACCCGTTTTCCGTTGTCACGACATAGAATGAAAACGGCTTGACCGATTTGAAAAATTCTTTTTGTATTCGATAGCCCATTTATTGAGGAAGGTTCTTAGCTGTATATCATCACGCTACTACACAGGAGAGCGCAACAGTAATCATAAATATCAACAAATCGGGGAAACTCTCATACATTTTTAGAAAAGTAATAAGCGACGGGATTAAATGGGTGCCACGGGGTTGGAAGTATGTCCCGGACGAAGCCGGGCAGGTCAGCTAGTTTATAATATAAGCTTGTAGATATACAAACAAATTATACATCGGAAATATTGTGGGACATTTTCTTTGTACGCACCGCCGTCTAGCCCCAAGGCCTAAGTAATCTAATAATTAAGCTTGTATTTATGATTTAGGTACAAAGCCTATCTTATACTTCCCGATGTTTCGACCGGATTACACCAGCCGTGGTCACGGATTGACTCGTCGCGAATTAGATCCGAAATATCATAAATATGAGTGAAATCACAAAAGTTTAAAAACATTAATGTACGCTTGTGTTATGGGATCTAAACAACTGATAAACATACTAATATATTTCTAAATACATACATATTATACAAAGGAAACACCCAAATATGTGCTTCAGGATTTCCCTTACACGTATACGTTCCCTTACAATCATAAATAAGGCTGTATGTCAGTCTTCACAAGAAATTACACATTAATGCACCCTCAAACGTTCAGACCATTATCTATATACATAAATAAAATTAATTATAAATGTATACTATGGATGTTACCCTCAAACGTTCAGACCATTATCTATATACATAAATAAAATTAATTATAAATGTATACTATGGATGTTACCCTCAAACGTTCAGACCATTATCTATATACATAAATAAAATTAATTATAAATGTATACTATGGATGTTACCCTCAAACGTTCAGACCATTATCTATATACATAAATAAAATTAATTATAAATGTATACTATGGATGTTAGATGCCTAATAATCATTAGTTAAATATAAATAGCGGAAAAGACGGGACCCCACACAGCAGGGGTCGAAGAGATCGGTGACATTAAAATGGTTTTTAACTTTTTTAATTAATATTATATCAATCGCAAGTAGCCATATAGGTAAGTACGGCTTTTAGTTTGGATTATACTTAGTGATTTTAAGTTATAATGATGTTTTAAGATTGGTCTGTGCCACCATAGCTGGCAAAGAAAGTGGGCCAAATAATAATAATAATTTATTTTTATACATGTATAAATATTTTGTAAGATTTGTTTGTGCATTCCAAAATATGCTTTTTTAATCAAAAAGAAACACAACGAATGTGTGAGGAACGATTGACGAAGAATATTTACTTTGCGAAAGTAGGGGGTAGAAGGAGTCAGGGTAGACATTATAATAAGTGCACTTGCCGTCTCCGGTAAGTCTAAATGAAGCAAAGCATTTTGCCGTTTTTCTAATTCTTTTGTCGATCTCTATGTTCCTTTCGGTGATTATTCCTCCATGGTCCGATCGTCGTCAGACTTTCGATTTTATTTCTAACTAGCTGACCTGCCCGGCTTCGTCCGTGACATACTTACAACCCCGTGGCACCCATTTAATCCCGTCGCTTATTACTTTTCCAAAAATGTATGAAAGTTTCCCCTATTTGTTGACATTTATGATTACTGCTCCGCTCTCCTGTGTAGTAGCGTGATGATGTATAGCTAAGAACCTTCCTCAATAAATGGGCTATCCGATACAAAAAGAATTTTTCAAATCGGTCCAGCCGTTCACGCGTGATGTCGTGACAACGGAAAACGGGTTTCATTTTTATATATATAGATTTTCTAAACCATCTATGACTGATAATGTCGTATTATGGGTCAAATTTTATCAAAAAGGGTTGAGTGGTTTTGGGAGGAGATTAAGGACAAAGCGAAAATCCGAATCGGGGAAGAATCCAATAAACGTTAATACTTTCGTCACACTTCTAACCTCTGAAATTTTCCAGATACTTTGAGACTGGTGTTGAATTTTTCTAGTATTCAGACACGCCTGATCATCCAGTCTCTCCGAGAAGTAATGTGTCTTTAGAAATGTCGGATTTTCCAGGATAGTTCGAGAAGTTGTGTTTAAATGTCGTTTTGGTGGAGTCGCAACAGGAATTTGAATTCTACCGGTAAATCATACTGAGATGAGGTTGATAAAGAATAGAATGTCCTTGGGAACTTACTTTACCTACTGCTGATAGGCAGAGAGACGCCATAAATATTCCCAAAGGATAAATTTCAAGCAACCATTTTTATACATTCGTCGATTTTAAATTTTCGAGACACGGAATTCGGAATGATTTAACAAAAACATAATATTGTAGTTGTCACGATGACTCGCCGGCCATAAGATAGTTAATTCTCGTGATTAATGATATAGATCGGGCAACCAAAGATAGTAAATGTTGCAGAAAAGTCAGTCAGACGTTTTGTGGATGTAGTAATTCATTATGCTAGTGACGTCAAGGTTGATAATCGAGGTTGGTCTAAACTTGAAATTTTTGTCTAGTCTTTAATTGGTTTTCCGGCCCAAGCAGGCGTGAAAGCTAAAAGTGTATGTAAGAGTAAAGCTCTTAGTGCTTTCCACACATGATCAAAAAAAGGTGTCTAGTCTCAACCCTAAATACATACATACATACATATTGTCACGCCTTTATCCCCGAAGGGGTAGGCAGAGCCATATTTAACGCCCACGTTTCACCGTATGCATTTCTGTCCCACGTAACAGGTGGTGAGCCCATAGCCGTGTTGTGGATGACAGGCGCAGGCTGCATCGACCTGCTGTTGAATTTTTTTAAGCCGCCCATAGGGCCTCCAACTTGGCTTAGCGACTGCCATTTTATTGGCAACCGGGACCAACGGCTTAACGTGCCTTGCGAAGCACGGAACTGGGGTGGGTATAAAGGGCCGAAAAAAATTAATAAAAATGTGTCTATTTTAGATGTTAAATTTGGAAGAAATTTTTAACCCGTTGCCTTTTTAGTGAGATGGTAACTAAAAGGCTAAAAGGTTTTATGTGCTAGACACTAATTAGCACGACCAATTAAAGTCCTGGTAGTCTCGATACCCAAAATAGAGTCTAATAAAGCTTTATTTTGGGTTAAGACCTCTATATTTACCTGTCACGCCTTATCCCCGAAGGGGTGGCGGAGGCATATTATATGCTCACTTTTGACCATGTGTATTCTTGTCCCACGTAACAGGTAGTGAGCCCATTGCCGTGTTGAAATGGTCAGGCGCAGGTTGTGGCGACCTGCTGTTGATTTTTTTCAATCCGCCCATAAGGCCTTCAACTGGGCTTAACGACTGCCATGTTACTGGCAACCGGGACCAACGGCTTAACGTGCCTTCCGAAGCGCGGAAACGCTCGTAATTGTAAATGCCACAAAGTGGTCCTATCCGAGGACCATCCATAGTGAAAGTTGCGTAACTCAGTGATTGTTTACAGAGCACTAAGGTCCGTATTCCAGAACGTTTATCAATACTCAAGAAACACTTCAGAGTAGATTTTATAAGGCAAAATCTAGCCTCAAGCGTCGATTGAATATTAAGAAA
Source organism: Thumatha senex (assembly GCA_948477245.1). Classification (NCBI taxonomy): domain Eukaryota; kingdom Metazoa; phylum Arthropoda; class Insecta; order Lepidoptera; family Erebidae; genus Thumatha; species Thumatha senex. The sequence continues at coordinate 57,353,457 of OX419724.1, forward strand.
CGTTCTGAAATACGGACCTAAGTCCGCGGGGCCACGAGTTCTTCAAACATGCGTGAATGTTTTTTCTCCAATGAGAACACGATAATTGTAACTATAGTTTTGCAGACTGATTTCAAACTATATATTTTGACATTCCATTCTTTACGGTTTAATACTCGTTACTCGATGATTTTTACCTAATGCCACATCTCCAAGGCTCTTCTATAACAATATCGGAGATCGCCGTACAGACATATCATTGTTCGATAGATACCTTTTGGTTACGATCTATAAGCTTTTTGTCCACACTATACCGTTTATGGTTTGTTTAGTTTCGTTGCTTTAATCGAACCTGGGACGTTCCGATATCAGTTATATGTATTGAGAGGTGTAACGGGATATTTTTATACAATTTTAACTTTACACGATTGTGGAATAGATTATGGTATTGTTATTTGAAAACGAAGAGGACCAGCTAAGAGCTACGCGACTTCGCTCGTGACATGTTTCAAAGATCTGTGGGACCCATTTAAAGGCCTATGCGCACACAACAGTGCCGATACAGTGCTGACACGTGCCGATCAGTAACGTATACATCAGTGTCAGTGAAAAACTAGGTAGCCGCAGTCGCAAAGGTGTAACCTATACTAGCAGCATAAATTTGAGCGAAGCGTTAAATCAAACTAAGTAATTTCCCATAGACAACATGATTTTTGCGGATAACTTTATTATTAGATCGAATTTTGAAATTCAGGCTTCGTTACGACCTGCATAATTTGAATAGATTTCCGTAGCAGAAAAAAAAATTCAAAACGGATAAGAAATGGCGAAGTTCTGCCCGGTGCGGTGTTACAAACGCCATTGAAGTCGCTCCATGGGAGCTTCGCTTCGCTTCGCTCAATTGTATTGTTGCATACATTTTGTACGACGCTATCCGAAACTCAAAATTCGATAAAAACCGCGACTGAGGTCCCGGGCTCGATTGTAAGTATATTTATCAGTTGTCTAGATACCGTACCACAGGCTTATATAAGCCTATTTGGGGCTTGATGGCACTATTTAAAAATTTTACACTTTATTTATTATTATATATTGATTTATACAGCCATCATATACAATCTGGGATGACTGAATCCTATCCTCTAACTCCCTCACACTAAGTAAAAGATCTAAATGCGAACGGAATCAACGTTAACATGAATATAGAAGTAACACTATGGCCTCTTATTTGATAACTATCACAAAGTGTACAACTCAAACACCAGTTTTTTCTACAAGAAAATCACATATTCGCCTGAAGCGTCTCACTAATTTATAAATTCCCAAAAATTGCGGATTTTTTTTCCTTTTCAACCAATTTTTCACAATCAACAGCATCTCCGGCAGCTCGCTATAATATAAAAAGAATTGGCAACATCGATAAGTTTCACATTAAAAATATAGATGTATAATAAATATACATGTATAAAAAATATGTATGTATAATATAATTATGTGTATAGATAAATGACGGCTGCACAGAACTGCTGCCTTATGGCGTTTAAAAAAAACACTAATACATATGACCATGAATGATTTTGTCTTGTTTGACGCATTTTCGGTAGGGTCTGCAAAGAATGATTGAATATTTTATGATTAAATTAATTGTAAGACGATAAAGTATAATACAATAATAAGGTAGGACAGAGTAATACGATAAAATGTACACATTTGATTTGTAAGGTTTGATGACGAGATGTCGAGGTATAGAAATGACAGTATTAAATTTTGTCAATGTAGAAATCGTCCTTCGCAGTGACGCAGTCTTGTAGAACGACAAAGCATCGTAAAAGAAGCACGACTCGCGATTCATAACGCAGTGCTAGTGCCAACGTTGCTTTTCGGCAGCGAAACCTGGGTATGTCAGAAGATGCATGAAAGTAAGTTGAATGCTGTGGAGATGCGATCACTTCGAAAATTGTGCGGCGTCACCTTGACCAACCAAATACATAATTGAATGAAAGTGTCAGTGTTAAGCTGGAAAAGGGCGGACACGTTCAACGAATGAGTGTGGAACGATTGACGAAGAATACCTATATACATATTGTGCGAAAGGAGAGGGCAGAAGAAGTCAGTACATATGAAGACTACGTGAGCAGATTGCTTAAAAACGGAAGAGTCAAAAGTACTTGGATACCCAGACATGCATGTATGAAGCGATTAATAAATCTAGCAAAAGAAATATGCATGGATCGCGATGCCTGGCGATCTGTCCATTCTGACTACCCTGTCAGGGATACAGCGTGAAGATAGAAAATTGATAGTGAAAAAAATATGATTCTGGTCTTCGAGTAAAAATTATGAAGTATGCTAATGTCCTCTATGTATACAAATTTGAGTATGTATTATATATTTTAATATTTACTGAAAATTCAAATAGTTCAAGAATATAATTTTTTTGATATAATTTGACATCATTACAGGATACGTTGGTAAAAGATCATATTTTTATTCTGGATTGGTATAATAGTATTTTGAGCTTTTCTACAGATAGATGTATACTACAGATGACAGAATCCACAAAAAAATTAATAAGTAAGTGTACGACGAAAGTGGTAGACCGTCTTTCTTATATTTCGTCCTTCGCAGTGACGCAGTCTTGTAGAACGACAAAAAAAAATTCTGACTGTCTTTCTCTATATAAGCTAAGATCTTCAAAATAGCGCTACAAATTTTAAAGCAGTTGATTAAATCAGAAAATTTCATTCGATAAGTTTTTTTTTAATGTGGTACAAATCAGACAATACCAATAAATAATAACATATGAGTATTAAATTGCATGACTTAAAATAGTAAAAACAACATGTACTAACTATAATACCTACATTTCAGATAATTAATTCTAAGTTAAAAATACTTTTATATTTAGTTAGCTTAGTTTAGAATTAATAATTTAAAGAACTTATGATATAATCAAGTATTTAAATATATTTTTGTATGTACCTACTATTATGAGACTGTCAAAATAAAAACACAAAACTATAAATGAAATTCTAAATATAAATATTTTTCTCTCTTTATCTTGATGTTTTTGCGGACGGTACACCGGTATCTCGGTTGGAAATTTTTCGAATACCGCCCCAGTCCCGATGCTATCTGCCAAAAGGTTCAGGCTTCGATTCCAACCGGTCCATAGACGTCTCTATAACGTAACTTTAGTCTTTTTTTTTAATTTTGTTAATTTCATAATGCTCTGTTTCTCGGCTGAACAGTATATTGGGACATCTTGTCATATAAACATCATCATCATCTAAGCATCAGTCCCAGTTGAGGCTTACTGCGCCCGGGGTCCACTTTCCTACTCTCCTGCACTTCGAACAATCATCACAGGCAGGCTAAGGATTTCTGATTTTAACAGCCTTTTACACGGTAAATCACGCCGCGGGTATTTTGTACTAGTGACTAAGAAATTAGGTACTTAGTTATCAGTCATGCCTTTGTTCTCGAAAGGGTAGGCAGAGGCATACTACGCCCACATTTCAATATATGCATTTTTATCCCGCGTGGCGGTGAGCCAATTGCCGTGTTGAAATGGACAGGCGCAGGTTATGGCGACCTCTTATTGAACCTTTTCAAGTCGTCCATAAGACCTTCAACGTGGCTTAACGACTGATTATGTTACTGGCAACCGGCTTACGGTCCTTTCGAAGCACGGAAACTCTTTCTCGTAGGACTTTACCGAATTTGTCCGATGAGTAATGTTATTTTTTTGGTCAGGGTCATTGCTGTATATCCTGGAGTCACAGTAATGGGAGTGTCCGTAAGAATGTGAAAAAAATTAAGAATTTTATTAATTTCGTCTGTTAGTCAACATACATAGTGGCTCAAGGTTCGACCTCCGGCCGCATACCAATATGTCGCAACACAAAAACAGACGGAATATCCAACTTTAATGATATAGGAATTTTATTGTTTCTTGTGTGTCCCATTCGTTCTCGGAAACCGATCACGACAATTATACGTTTTGCTAAACCGAAACTCAAACCCGGACCGCGCGCAATTCTCATTGTTTACCATTTTAATTGATGCTAATTAAAATCTGTTTTTTGGGATTTTTAAAATATTCTTACAACATTCATTTTTTGATCTAGTTTAAACTATCACTAAGGACTAACTGGCTATCTAACTATCTACACGTTGTATCCTTGACAGGGTAGTCAGAGAGTACAGATCGCCAGGCTTCGCGATCTATGCATACTTCCTTCGCTTCCTGCATCACTAAGAACCATCATCAGAAATAAAAAAAAATTTAAATAAAGACTGTTTGCCTACCCCTTTGGGGATAAAGGGGTGGCAGTATGTATGTAGGTATGTATGTTATGACTGTGTGTTCAAAATAAAATGAACACCGCTGGTAAGTCTGAAATGAAAATATATTTATTCATGTAGGTCACAAGATAACACTTATGATTCGTTTTATTTCATGTCTGTTTTGTGACTTAGCGACTGAGTGTATGTATGTACATACATGTATGTAACGAATGCTACGAGCAGCTCAACAACTCAGAACTCGGAGAACTGATTTTCGAGAAAATGTTTTCCATGAAACGTTTTTCGGTAGTATGTCGTTTGGTGGCATCTTCGTGGAAATGTAGTTCAAGGAATTGTTTTCGAGAATGTGTTTCAAAGTTTCTTATACTAAACTAATTGATGCTCGCGTAGTGAAGTTTTCATATTCGAGATTTCGTACGGAACCCTAAACTTTTCGAAAATCCAATGTAGCCTATGATATTACTCACAAAAAGATGTAGCTTCTTTCATGGTTAATTTTTTTTTAAATCCGGCCAGTAGTTTCTGAGCTTTCTATTCATGTAAAACAAACTTAAAAATCTTTGCTCCTTGTAATATTAACATCGATGTAATTGTACCATCATTTATTTCAATATTTTCTATATATGAAATACTGAAAATATTAAAAAAAATAATGAAAAAAAAATGAAGCATTTGTAAATCAATATTATTGATTTACAAATGTTTCATTTAAGACTATTTTTTTAAATAAATGATATTATAATAATTTAAAAAAATAGTCTGCTGAAAAGGTGGTGTTAAATGTGTTAAAAATGTATAAGGTTTTTTAGTCCCCATGTTCTAGGTTTTGTTTTTAAAGTCTAGACCAATGAAAGTCGATATTCTTTAGCTAAATAATATAAATTTTCATTCGTCTAGACTCCAGACACAAAACTGTAGAATATATTAGAAATATATTATGCGAAACCGGCATTATCAATATTGGTTAAGTAAAATGTCTTAGAAATAGTCAAATTTCAATATTTTAGATATGTTACTATCCGGTTATTTGGTCTTGGCGTAACGACTAGTGATGTGACACCATATTTTTTTATATAATTTATGGAGACACTCAATTTGTAGATTTTATTGTAATAATAATAAATAAATAAATAGCAGTCGGATACACTCCCACCGCGCCACAGAGGCAGTCAAATTCACTTGTATTAAATACCCCATTTTCAAATTCACTTGTAATTAATACCCATTTCATTATTTTTATTTTATTTGACATAGTCTAATGAGTATTGCCTTACAGCATTATTGTATCTTCCAAAACGACAATGGGCTCATCACTTATTTCGTGGGACACGGTGAAATGTGGGCGTATAATGTGCCTGTGCCACCCCTTCGGGGATTTTGCGTACAATACTAGTAGATGCCAGAATTATACTCATACACTTTCCTAAACCCTTCTATTCATGAAGAAAACACTGTGAAAATCGATAGAATTTGAGTTTTTCGCGCTCAGACTTGGCTTAAATTTTGCCAAGTGTATGCCAACGCATAAATTGAAACGAAGTCACGGACGGGGACTTTTTTCTTCATCATAGTGTCTTTCCATTTGCTTTTCAATTTGATTTAATGCCTGGGGTTGACTTTATTGTGTGCAAAGACCAGTTATAATTTGGCTGTTTGTGTTAACAATTGTTGATAGATACATTATTTTTACATGTACCTAAGGTAGATGGTAAATGTTTCAAATGATATCGCTTTATTGGCAGTAATCTAGGGCTATGTTGCCTAATTCAAGTTGAAATATTTGTAAGATGAAAGAAACTCTTTAGCAGGTGTTAGGGAAAATTTACGAAAAAATTCTCTTGATTATATTTTGGCATTCGGTCATTTCGGCTATCGGCTTTCGTCCACCAACCGCCCATCACTAGCCGCTCTATAAATATTGCCGCGGCTGACACAAATTTGTCCACTTTATGAACTTTGTCATTTCCTTTAAGTTTGTCATAAATCAAAATATATATTGAATAAAAGTTGCCGTAAATTTAAAGATTAATATTGGCTGGACAATCATTGTAACTTGACGCAGCTTTGCATTTTAAGTAACTAAGTATATAGATATATTTACTTATTTTGACTAAAGTAAGTCTTTAAAGTCAAATATATCAAATATATCAATCTTTAAAGTCAAATATGTCAAGCACTGAATTGCATTCCACTGTAGACCAGTGGAATGCAATTCAGAAATTGGCTTGACATATTTAAATTAACACAAAAAGTTTGCAAGCAACTTTGAAAAAGACAAAGAAATTTCTTACATGGAACTTATACGAATTTTATAACCCTTACTTGTATAAGTATTTTTATACCACTGAGGTGGCAGACAAGGAAACCCACCTGATCGAAAGTGGTAACTCTAGCCTATAGAAGTTTGCAACACTAGCGGGTGATGCACACGTTCTGCTGACACTGCAAAACTCTCTAAGGCCGCATATTGAAGACCACACATTACATCTTAATCGAAGCTTTTTTTCTCGTTTGGAAATCATTGTATTGCAGAGTCTAGTTATAAGTATAAGGTCTTTGCTTGTACGTCTGTGTGTCCAGTCCTTTGTCGATGTCAAGTCTAGCTAGTCCTATGTCCTGTGCCCTTGCCCCAGTAAGGCAGAGGAATCCATAATGCAGTTTTCTATGAAGATTTCGCAAAAACTCAAAGAACACCGCTGTTTTTGCAACATATCACTTTACGTATGCACATTTTATAACAATCCACCATTATTATACATAAAGACTATTTATTTGGGAATGCAATACGTCAACCGTGCGCCATTTTTTATGTTGGCGCCAAAAATCTTCCTAAGTGACAGTTGAGTTTTTTTAATACAGAAGCAGACTTTAGCCGTAAATTATATTGGGGCATTCAACATTTTATTTTTTTAGCGTCCGTAGTTTATATATTACTAGGTGACCTGCCCAGCTTCGCCCGTGACATACTTCGAACCCCGTGGCACCCATTTAATCCAGTTGTTTATTAATTTTACGATAATGTATGAACATTTTCCAAATTACTTGATTACTTCTCCGCTCTCAAGCACCTACTACGCCCGCGCCCGCACGACCCGGTCGAATTTTTGTTACATGAAATTAATTTCTATGCGCATTTTTTTGATATTGCCATATCGCCTAAGATATTCATTTAATTTGCAAAGTGTAAAGGGACAAAATAATCTTCATAAAATGCTGAAACCAACTAAGATATTAAAAATGATAAGGATTAATAATAGCCTATAAATTACCGCTTTTATTGCTGTTTTTTTAAGTATTAAAATGATATAGTACGGTGTCCTTAAGAGATAGACATATACCGTCGCGGACTTTTTTGTAGACCTATATTAGATACATAATTCCAAAATACATTATTTTGTTATATCATAAAAGGTTTAGGCAGCGTTTTCATTAAAAGCTCCCAGACGGCTTATTTTTCCGACACCGCCGACATTTATCGTTATAATTAAGTTAATATATACTAAAACTTAACAAAATATACATAAAAACCTTCATCACTCTATCTATTAAAAAAAACTGCATCGAAATTCGTTGCGTAGTTTTAAAGATCTAAGCATACATAGGGACAGACAGCGAAAAACGACTTTGTTTTATAATATGTAGTGATGAGACAGATCTCAAATGACAAGCTGCCTTCGTTTCGTCATAAATGAAAAAAAAAAAGAAACTGTCTCTGAAAGTCAATCTTTTGACCCGAGCGTGTCAAAAGGTAAAAAAGATAACAGGAAGTGCACCGCGACACGACTTCTATTGTAGTGCTTCGTGACCTTAAACATTTCAGGGTACAAGGTTCGATGTCACGATGCGACATTTTTAAATAGAAATACTTCACTGTGAATGGATAGAAATGTCGATGATTGATTCGTTTTAGTTTAGACCAATCTAAATTAAATAGAACGCCATCTTGAGATTGAATGCGCTTGTAAAAGCGATTGTTGTGTACACTAGTGACCTCCAATAGAAGAAGTAGGTAGGTACAATTATCTAATGCTGTCACAACACTGTCATAGATATTTTTCTCGTTACTGCATAAACTCCACATAAACTTCAATAGCGCTTTCACTTCTTTACTAAGCCAGGACTAAGCATAGTTTTTTTGGCATGAATACTTCGGCTTTTGTGCCGGATCTTATTTATTAGATATTTCTTCTTAGTATTCTTATAAGCGTCTTCTACTTCTTAGTCTATTACAGTTTTAAGTCAAGGTCAGTCTTGCCCCAGTAAAGCGGTAGAAGCGTAATTGAAGCGTTCAGTGGAATTTTACTACATTAATCACTGTTTTTCACACAATTTTCACACATTGACACAACTATTATGTCTAAGAAACAACAATTATTACAAATAAAAAAGTAGTTTTATACAATAATATACAACAAGCGCTTCCTTCTCTTCGACATGAACTCTTTCGTTAGTCACTTGAGGTTACGGGACCATCTTGGTAGGGCTTTATCGAACCCAGACTTTTATATACCATATTATTCATTTTTAAAGATATATACGCTGACTATTATTTATTTATTTATCCATCACGCCTTATCCCCGAAGGGGTGGCAGAGGCATTTTATATGCCCACTTTTCACCATTTGTATTCCTGTCCCACGTAATAGGTGGTGAGCCCATTGCCGTGTTGAAATAGACAGACAGGTTGTGGCTACCTGCTGTGGAAAATTTTCAAGCCACCCATAAGGCTTTCAACCAGGCTTAACGACTGCCATTTTACTGGCAACCGGGACCAACGGCTTAACGTGCCTTCCGAAGCACGGAAACGCTGAAAATGTTAATGCCACACAGTGGTCACCCATCCGATCAAAAAGAAATCCGAACATCTCATCACCTACAAGAGCGGGAGGCGTACAACTCAGATCGATTTCCTACTCACTAGGCGACACAGCATCGGCAAGGTGGCCAACTGCAAGGTCATACCCGGAGAGAGTCTTACTGCACAACACCGTCTCCTTGTCACGGACCTCTGCGTGAAGCCCAAAGGCAAACGCATCGAGCGGTGCCAGCGCCGCATCAGATGGTGGTTGCTTGATGAAACTAGGTTCCAGGAGTTCGTCTCAGCTGTCGGTGACAAGTGCACCGATACTGAAGGCGAACCAGTTCAAGATTACTGGGACCAAGTTCAGGCGGCCATCCTTGGAGCGGCGAAGGTGGTGCTCGGTGAGTCTAAGGGTGGACGCAGATGTGACAACGAAACTTGGTGGTGGAACGACGCAGTCCAGAGGGAGACTAGGGAGAAGAAAGCCCTCTTTAAAAAGTGTCAAGCGACCGGATCTCTCCGAAGCGCGCCACAAAGAGAGCTGTAGCCAGAGCCAGACGAGACCACTTACAACCTCTGTATGATAAGCTGGAATCGTCTGAGGGGCAGAAGCTCATCTATAAGCTGGCGCGCTCCAGGGTCAAAGCGGCACAGAATATATATTTAAGTGTCGCTGTGTAAAAGACCCTGAGGACAACCTGTTAAGTGAAGACCTCGCGGTAAAGGAGATATACTCGTATATACCGCTCGTATTTTCACGAGCTACTTAATAAACAGCACATAAAAGGTGCAGCCTCCAACCTCCCTCCGAATCAGCAACTAGTGCCACCGGTAACGCCTGGAGAAGTCCTGACTGCGCTTCGCCGCATGAAGAATCGGAAAGCTGTCGGACCCGATGGAGTCCCCATCGAAGCCTGGAAGGCGATGGGTCCTCGCAAAACTTAATGGTAATATAATTATAATAAATCAAATTAAATTTTGATATAAATTAAAAATTATTAAATTATAATCTATAATTATAATAATATCTTAGTAAACCTTTTTAACCGCATACTCCTCAGCGGGCAGATCCCAAACCAATGGAGACTGAGTATTATTACTCCAGTCTTCAAAGGTAAGGGGTCAGTGCAGGAGTGCGGGAGCTATCGCGGTATAAAGGTGATGTCCCACACCATGAAGATCTTCGAGAGGATTATAGACTCTCGGATCCGGTAGGAGTGTACTCTCTTCGGGTCTCAATATGGGTTTCGCCCTGTTCATGGGACCACGGGCCCTGTTTTCGCCCTGAGGGTTGTCGCAGGGAAATACAGGTCGAAGAACTCGCATGAGCAGCCTCCATGGTTGCTCATGTATGCTGACGATATTGCGCTGGCAGACGCGGTCAGGGGCAGATTGGTGCGACGCGTGAAGGTGTGGAAGGAGACGCTTGAGAACGGCGGTCTGAACCTAAATGTGGCGAAGACCGAGTACTTGGCACTAAACTCGACAGATCCCACATCCGTCCGCATAGGCGGTGATTTCGTCAAGCGCATGGACCAGGTTAAATAACTGGGATCTGTTTTTCACACGTCCAGTGACATCGATTGCGATGTCAAGTCACGCATTGCGGCTGCGTGGGCCAAATGGCGGGAGCTGACGTGTGTCATTTGTGACCCTAAAATGTCGATCCGGTTGAAAGGACAGGTCTACAAAACCATCACTAGACCTGTCCTTTTACATGGCAGTGAGATGTGGCCAATATTGGAGCGACACAAGCAGGAGCTGCGTGTCACGGAAATGAAGATGCTGCGGTGGATGTGTGAAGTCATGCGGATGGACCTCGTGAGAAACTCTCGCATCCGCTGCAGCCTTCACGTCCGTGACATTGCAGACAAGTTGCAAGAAAGTCGCCTTCGTTGGTATGGTCACGTCTTGCGGCAACCGCCGGGCTACGTAGGAAATAAATGTCTGGCCATATCAGCCCCGCCGGGTCCCGGTAAGAGGGGAAGACCCAAGAAGTGCTGGCTAGACGTCGTAAGGTATGACATGCGTGCCAATGGTCTCACTACCGGGGATGCCGACGACCGTGCGAAGTGAAAGAGAAAATGTAGAAAAGCGGACCCCGGGCGTCGCGAGACGCAACTGGAACAGACGCTCAGATGATAATGAGTGGTCACCCATCCGAGGACCAGCCATAGTGAAAGTTGTGTAACTCGGTGATCATTTACAGAACACTGAGACCGCGATACGCTGACTAAACAAATAATAATTAGATGTTCGGTGAGACTAAAAGATTCTTATGTGATGTCTGGTCGCCATGTTGGTTTATACATAATATACCTACACATTTTACGACCAAAACTTTGATACGCGTTGATTTTATAGACTCTCATAATTATTTTTGTATGATTAGAATATTATGTTGTTTTTTATAGAGAGTTAAAAAGACAACTTAATATTCTAAAGACTAAAGTCGCTCGAACGTTCTCAAGAGTAATAATATCAAAGAAAAGTGATACATTGCAGTATTCTGTGTTAGTGCCAAATCTCCATAGAAAGCTGCAGCAAAGTTCGTATCGTATTACTGGGACAGGGACTCAGGGCTTGGGACTGGACTTGACGTCGACAAGGGACTGGACATGACGAATACTATTTAATACTTATGACAAGGCATGTAAGTATAGATCAGTATAGACCGAGTTTTCTTCTACTGCTCAAGATGAAGACATACGTGTGAGACATACAAATAATAATTCTCAGCCAAATTAAAAAAATATTCGGCAAGGGTTTTTGGGGCCAACAAGGACAATGTGACACGGTTGTAACACATATTTTTTTTAAATTATTGTTAATTCACGTTTTGTGTATTATAATGAAATTTGCATAAGTGAAAGATAGGAATATGTGCAGTGTTCCTTGTGTTAGTATCAAATCTCCATAGAAAACAGCAGTACGGATTCTACTGCATTATTGGGGCAAGGACACAGGACTTAGAAGTGGATTTGACATCGACAAAAGAATTGACATGACGAATATTAAGAAAAGTTTCATACTAATGATAAGGCTGTTAAGACTGTGTTTCCTTTGCCTACCCAAAATTAGGGCAAAAATTAACAACGACAACTCGTTCGCTCTGGAATAGGTTTGCCGTCAATTCTGGAAGATGACGCACGGTTGTCATATTTTATTTCCCTAAACTAGTGCATAATTCGTGATTTTGTGTTTAATAATGGTGGATTATGATACAAAAAGTGATCGAAAATGTGCATGAGTTATGGAAAGTGTGTTCTATGTGTTAGTGCCAAATCTCCGTAGACAAACCCTAGTCAAGGGTCTACTGCTTTACTAGGGCAACGACCAGGACCTAGGACTGAGTACTTGACATCGATAAAAGACTAGACATGACTAATTGAAGACCAGGCTGTCATCATCATCCGAGCGTCTGTCCCAGTTGCGTCTCGCGACGCCCGGGGTCCGCTTTCCTACATTTTCTCCTCCACTTCGCACGGTCGTCGGCATCCCCTGTGGTGAGACCATTGGCACGCATGTCATCCCTTACGACGTCAAGCCAGCACTTCTTGGGTCTTCCCCTCTTACCGGGACCCGGCGGGGCTGACATGGCCAGACATTTGTTACCTACGTAGCCCGGCGGTTGCCGCAAGACGTGACCATACCAACGAAGGCGACACTCTTGCAACTTGTCTGCAATGTCACGGACGTGAAGGCCGCCGCGGATGCGAGAGTTCCTCACGCGGTCCATCCGCGTGACTCCACACATCCACCGCAGCATCTTCATTTCCGTGACACGCAGCTCCTGCTTGTGTCGCTCCAATATCGGCCACGTCTCACTGCCATGTAAAAGGACAGGTCTAATAATGGTTTTGTAGACCTGTCCCTTCAACCGGATCGGCATTTTAGGGTCACAAATGACACCGGTCATCTCCCGCCATTTGGCCCACGCGGCAGCAATGCGTGACTTGACATCGCAATCGATGTCACTGGACGTGTGAAAAACAGATCCCAAGTATTTAACCTGGTCCGTGCGCTCGACCAAATCACCGCCTATGCGGACGGATGTGGGATCTGTCGAGTTTAGTGCCAAGTACTCGGTCTTCGCCACATTTAGTTTCAGACCGCCGTTCTCAAGCGTCTCCTTCCACGCCTTTACACGTCGCACCAATCTGCCCCTGTCCGCGTCTGCCAGCGCAATATCGTCAGCATACATGAGCAACCATGGAGGCTGCTCATGCGGGTTTCTGATGCTGTCCGACAATTCGTCTAATATTACACTGAACAGAAGCGGACTAAGGACAGAACCCTGGTGTACCCCGACGGTGATGGGGAAGGGTTTCGTGTCGCCAACGGCAGTCCGAACCATTGAGTCGGAGTCACAGTACATGTCCCGGATAGTGTCAATATAGACCTCTGGAACTCCTTTGGACCGCAGTGCCCACCAGATCATCGCACGAGGAACACAGTCGAAGGCCTTCTGCATATCTAGGAACAAACAGTGCAGAGGCGTGTTCTTCGACCTGTATTTCTCTGCGACAACCCTCAGGGCAAAAACAGGGTCCGTGGTCCCATGACCAGGGCGAAACCCATATTGACACTCCGAGAGAGTACACTCCTGCCGGATCCGAGAGTCTATAATCCTCTCGAAGATCTTCATGGTGTGGGACATCACCTTAATACCGCGGTAGCTCCCGCACTCCTGCACTGACCCCTTACCTTTGAAGACTGGAGTAATAATACTTAGTCTCCATTGGTTTGGGATCTGCCCGCTGAGGAGTATGCGGTTAAAAAGGTTTACTAAGATGCCCACACCGCGAGGACCCATCGCCTTCCAGGCTTCGATGGGGACTCCATTGAAGACCAGGCTGTATGGACCAAGTTTCCTTTGCCTGCCCAAGATTAGGGCATAAATTAACAACAACAACTCCTTGTCTCTGGAATGACCTGATTAATAATCTGTGCCATAGCCCTAAACCCATTAAGTAAGCCGTGTTCGAGATATGAGGTAAAATCACACGGATACAACTTATTCATAGTGTGCTAGCCTTTTGCTAGCAATACAAAAACCGTTACACAAGCGGTAAAACCACGTATATGGAGGACAATATCTGACAATCTCACTGTTATTGCTATAAATCTATACTAATATATAAAGCTGAATGGTTTGTTTGTTTGTTTGGTTCATAGAAATCGTATACGATTTCTATACTTTAGTTGAACACGCTAATCTCAGGAACTACTGATTAGAAATGAAAAAAAAAATTGTGTTGGATAACCGATTTATCGAGAAAGACTATAGGCTATATATCATCACGCTAATACACTGGAAAGTGGAGCAGTAATCATATATATCAAAAAATCGAAAAAAATTTCATACATTATTGTAAAAGTAATAAACGGCGGGTTTGAAGTATGTCACGGGTGTAGCCGCTGGGGTCAGCTAGTATAATCTAATGGCGAATGGTGACTTCTATTCCTGTTTTCCGATCAAACAATCCGTTATTACAATCGTTTGTTAGGTAACACGTCAAGAAAACTAGATTTCATAAGGATTGCTCATGGGCTCATGGCAACACAATAGATAAGTACTACCTTGCACAATTATCCTTAAAGCTTACGCAGATGAATAAAAAAAAAGTTTGTAAGTATGGATGTTTGTTACTCTTTCGCGCATAATCTGGTGGGCGTATAGTATGCCTCTGCCTACCCCTTCGGGGATAAAGGCGTGACAATATGTCTATGTCTATACAATTTAAGCAATCACAGTTTCAAATGTCTTCATTAAGCTGATGTAATTTTATCGATATTTTGCCACAAGAAGGGTTATAAAATAGGGTTTAGATAAGATACGAGTACCATATATGCTGTGTTCTTAACCGGTTCTATAATCTATCATTCAATTTATGTATCCAGTAAGTGTCGCTGCCTGACAGCTCTTGAACCCAGGACCTTGCCGTTAAAAGTCTGTTAAATATAACTGTTTGACATAAGGAAGTTTTTAATAACAAATATTGGAACTCAATCTTTTTTTTTATGTCAAACGGACGGGAGCCTCGCGGTTTCATCTGCATAGTGCGCGTTCCCGTGGGAATACGGGAATAAAATGTAGCTTCGGTTACTCCTTATAACATCTGCTATCAGCCAGAGAAAGTACAGTAAAATCGGTTCAGCCGTTTCAGAGATATGCCGGAACAAACAGACAGAGATTTTTTTATGAAAGTACAAAAGTTTCAGATGCATTTGTGAAAAGCTGTTAATTTGGAATTACAAAGTGACTCTTCAATTTTATTTTTATCGGTATAGCTGTTATATTTTATTAGATTTTCGAGTATTACTCATAAATTTACACGTCAATAGGCTCACCTCCTGTTACGTGGGACAGAATGCATACGGTGCAATTTGGGCGTAAATGTATGACTCTGCTTACCCCTTCGGGGATAAAGGCGTGATACTATGTATGTATCTATACTAATATTATAAAGCTGAAAAGTTTGTTTGTTTGGTTGAACGCGCTAATCTCAGGAACTACTGGGCGGATTGGAAAATTCTTTTTGTTTTAGAATGCCCATTTATCGAGGAAGGCTATAGGCTATATTTCATCACGCTACTACTCTGGAGAGCGGAGCAGTAGCCATAAATGTAGACAAATCCGGTAAATTCTTATGCAATAGTGTAAAATTTATAAGTTAAATAGGTGCGACGCAAGTTTAAAGTATGGCACGGGCGAACCGGGGGGGGGGGGGCTAGTGTACTTAAAGCTTACTTTTAAATACTAAGATTGCAACACCTCTGGTGTTGGAAACGTCTATAGGCTACGTTGACCCCTTTCCATCAAGTGGGCCGTATGCTTGTCTGTCACCTCAGTGGTATAAAAAAATAAATAAACTGAAGAAATGTTTTGTTTGATTAAACGCCATAATCAAAGGAATTATTGGTTCGAAAAATTATTTCTGTGTTTAATAAAATAAATAAATAAATATCCATCACGCCTTATCCCCGAAGGGGTGGCAGAGGCATATTATATGCCCACTTTTCACCGTGTGGATTCCTGTCCCACGTAATAGGTGGTGAGCCCATTGCCGTGTTGAAATAGACAGACGCAAGTTGTGGCTACCTGCTGTTGAAATTTTTAAGCCGCCCATAAGGCCTTCAACCAGGCTTAACGACTGCCATTTTACTGGCAACCGGGACCAACGGCTTAACGTGCCTTCCGAAGCACGGAAACGCTCGCAAATGTAAATGCCACAAAGTGGTCACCCATCCGAGTACCAGCCTTAGTGAAAGTTGCGTAACTCAGTGATCGTTTACAGAACACTGAGACCGCGGGGCCACGAGCGCTTCATTTCTGTGTTGAGAAGAATATTCATCATCAAATAGAATATTCATCAAGGAAGGCTATATAGGCTACATTTTATTACGCTACTACTTAGAAGAGGGAAGCAGTAATTATAAACGTCAACAAATTTTCATACTGTATTGTAAAATTATATTATGCGATTCAGATTTTCGCTTTTTCCTCGAAGTCCTCCCAAACCACTCAACACTTTTTGATCATATTTGACCCATAATACGACATCTAGCCATAGATGGTTTAGAATAAATTAAATCGAAAATCGGACATACCATGGAGGAATAATCACCAAAAGGAAAATGGACAAAAGAACTCGAAAAATGGCAAAATGTTTCGCCCCATTTAGACTTACCGGGGACGGCAAGAGCACCTAGTAAACGATGGGAACGGGGTTTGATGTACGTTACGGGCGAAACTGCGGGTGTCTGCTAGTTATCTGCGGCTATAAGCACGAGTAGATAGGAAAAGACCTATGAAATCTTTCCGTTCTGAGCAAGATAGTGTCCACAGTGCCCCGTCCGTGTTGTTCGGGAACGTAAAGGGGAGGTAGGGTTTTCATTTTAATAATTATGTAAACGAAAACTAATGTATGTAATTGCTGGCGATTAAAAAAGAATGACCATGAGTTTCATTGGCAGCTCCTTCCTCAGGCTCTACGAATTTGGCAGTAAATGTAGAAGCAATAATCTTGACGTTCATAAGTGTTACTTTGTGACCAACATGAATAAAGATATTTTCATTTAATTTCTCATTAAAGAGCTTTAAATTTCAACTGTTTTAAAAATAAGCCTTTCTGAGTAGATGACTGTATCACAATAACTGCTAAAAACTATAAATTTATACAAATTTAGTGGATTGAGTTTTGCATTGTAAGTTTGGGATAAAAAAAAATTACCTATTATTTTATGGGACACAGCGCCGTCTAACCCAAAGTAAGCTAATATAATTATTGTTTTGGCATCTAGACTACTGATAAACATACTTATATATTTCTAAATATAAACATATTATACATAGGAAACACCCAACGACCGAAGCAAACATTTGTGGATCACACAAATATTTGTTCCGACCCGGGACCTCAGTCGCGGCAGTCGCCTACACTACCACTGCGCCACCGAGGCAGTCAATATTATACTATATCAAAGTATGAAACATGTACATACAGATAAATAAAATTAATGTGTGTGTTTGTAATTCCAATCTATTTGTCAATTTTATCTGTTCTTTTTGGTTAATCTCTGAAAGAGCTGGCCCAATTTTAACGGGACTCTCACCGGTAGATGTGTGATTTTATAAGGAATAATTTTGACTATATTTTATCCCCGTATTCCAGCGGGAACAGACATTACGCATCTGTAAATTTTAGATAATGCAGGTACATGGGTATACATAGTCACGACTTTAAACACGAAGGGTTAGGCAGAGACATCCTATACGCTTACATTTCATCGTTATACAAATAGTACCCAATAATTAAGATAACTACCTAAAACTAACTGACTTCACGGTGTATCCCTGACGGGGTAGTCATAATAATTAAGATAAACTAGGCATTATTTTATTTAACCGTTATTACCTAATTATTGACTACTTAATTTTAAAAAATCATGAAAGAGTAATTGTTAAATATATATTTATGTTAATCAAATTTTAATATTACTTCGATAAATAACGAAATATAAAATTATATCAATAAAATAACGAAATATTAATATTTACTTAAAAAGAAAGAATTTGTTTTACTAATTAGACAGTTTTACTCACGTGTTAATTTTGGGATAGCCCCACTAGGTTCGAACCCAGTCCGGCAATCCCAAAATTTACACGTGAGAAAAACCGTTTACTTTGTAATTATGAACAACGATTACGAAAGTTATTATTCTAAAAAAATGTTTCAATAAAGTCAAATAATTATCATAAAAATAGTTAATATCAGTCATTCCTAAAAATAATAACTATGTAATGCTTAATGCATTAAATCAAATCTTAATATTCAATAACGTCACAAATTTATATTTATCAGTTAAATATTAGATACCAACCTTTATTCCGATAAAATAATTCCAAATTTGAATTTGTCAACAAAAATAATTGTCACAACACACAAACAAACACCAACAAAATCACCAAGTTATATAAAGTTCGTATATTTCCAAACAAATAATTATCCAAAATTAAATAGATCAACACATGCTAGCGCCACGAGACCTCACTTAAAACTAACTTGACTTAACATCGACCATATTTAAGACTATGAATAAAGACATATATTTATCTCTCTCGCACTTTAGTAATCTAAATTGTAAAGCGAGACAGGTATAATGGCATGCATTATGGTTGACTAAGTGGACGTTTTTTTTTAAATTTCTTTGAAAGATATATAAATGATCTATAGATCTTTATTGCAGCCGTGAGTTATGCCCCTGTTGTGAATTCATTGAGTAGGATGTTCAAGAATTATTGTAATTTTTTTAAAGTTTGTTTTTAAAAGCAATGGTTATAAAACTTTGTATTAGTTTAATGCGATGTGCAGTGAAGTCCTAATTAGTAATGTTAATTGCTGATTATATTAAGCGTCTAGTAATTAATTATTTTTTAAGCTTCTTGCTTACCAGAAGTTGGATTGTAATTACGTTAGTTTGTTATTAACTAGCTATGCTCGATGACTGCACTCGTCCTGTCCCACGTAATAGGTGGTGAGCCCATTGCAGTGTTGAAATAGACAGACACAAGTTGTGACTGCTGTTTAAATTTTTCAAGCTGCCCATAAGGCCTTCAACTTGACTTAACGACTGCCATGTTACTGGCAAGCGGTACCAACGGCTTAACCTGCCTTCCAAAGCACGGAAACGCCCGCAAATGTAAATACCACAAAGTCACCCATCCGAGGACCAGCCATAGTGAAAGTTGCGTAACTCAGTGATCGTTTACAGAACACCGAGTCCGCGGGGCCACGAGCGCTTCGTTGAAAGTTTAGTTGGTTAATTAGTATGGTTTGGTGGGTAAACTGTCCTTTCTCTTACTGTCCCACAGTTCCACTTAAGGTCACCCTGCCCCCTCCCCCCAAACCAAATTAACGAGTATTCCACGTTTCCACCAAACAATATACGACACAGTTCATGAACCCAATCACTAATTAACATTCCTATACAATTCATCCCGATACAGAAGGGTTATATAGCCTCGAAGGGCCGTTATCCCTCCCCCCTTCCCTTCCCCCTCGAGGGTTACAGTCTCTTGTCAAAATTAACATAGCTTGGATGATGAATCCCGCACTTGGGTTGACTAAGGCAATGTTCACAGCATTATTTTTTTTCTTTTCGTCGAGAATCTCTCAAAGATCACTTTCAAGGTGTTTGCATGATAATTCCGTTTCTTCCCACTTGTTCTACTTAATATTTCCAAGGTAGAAGTAATAGGAAATTCCTTTCCTGACTGTTTGTACAGTATTAGATATAGCAAAAGTTCGATCCCACTTGTTCTACCTAACAGTTCTACGGTAAAACCAACGGGAACTTCATTTTTCACACTTTTTCTACGATATAAGACATAACAAAGGGTCGTTCCCACTTGTTCTACTGAACAGTTCTAAGTCGGAATTAATAGTAATTATATTTTTCTCACTAGTTCTACGATATTAGATATAACAAAGGGTCGTTCCCACTTGTTTTACTACTACACTCCTACTTTTTAGGTGTAAGTTAAGGTCTCTCGACTGAGCATTGATTGATGAGTGAGGCACATGGGAATTTTTCAAGACCTTCTCATCATTTTCAAGCCTTCAACTTGGCTTAACGACGGCCATGTTACTGGCAACCGGTACCAACGACTTAACGTGCCTTCCGAAGCGCGGAAATTATTCCGCGTTAAGGTGTGCAATAATTTTAGAGCTAAAATTTCTCAGTAGCCCTTCTAAATGCAACCGTGAATATAAATCGCATTATAAAACCAAAATGCAACACTGAGTACTCCCCTTAGTTCATCAATCATAAAGATTCCCGATTCATTGATATAATTAGATTTGGCGAATATAAATTAAGAAAAAAGAAATAAAAGTTTTTAGGAAAATTTTCGTACCGAGGCGGCCATTTTGTATCGTCATTGACTGAAGTGTATTAATGACGCCTTTGACGCATTTTAAATATAATTTTTCTGTAATAAATGGTTTGATAAATTACATTTTATATTATATTTCTGTACCATTTTTGGTACAGTTTGTAATTACTTATTATAATTAAAGCTTGCACGCCGAGTTTTATTATATTTTTAATAGTCATGTATATCTGTTGATAAATGTAACCTAGGTAGGTAATATTTTATTTCAAGGTAAACAATGAAAATAAGAATCACAGACTGCTGAATCAGTACTGCCTCGGTGGCGCAGTGGTAATGTATGCGACTGCCACTCCAGAGGTCCGGGTTCGATTTCCGGGTCGGAAAATATATTTGTGCGATCCACAAATGTTGGTTCCGGAGTTTGGGTGTTTCCTATGTATGTATTTAGAAATATATAAGTATAATTATTTTGTTTTTAAATGTTATTTTTGCAATATTCCGATTTTTTTTAAAAGCGAAATATTGCAAAAATTACATTTAAAAACAAAATAATTATAGTTTTTTTAAAATGGATTTCCGCCATGTAACGCCTGATTCAATTAGTTATATATAAGTATGTTTATCAGTCGTCTAGATCCCATATCACAAGCATTAGCTTACTTTGTACTCTATAGTATGCCTCTGCTGGCTACCCCTCGGGGATAAGGGCGTGACAGTTTAAAGAAGGAGATGTGTTTTCTTCTTTGCATAAAATACTGAATTCTTATCCTTGATGACTTTTAAGCCAAAGCTTGAAATCTATACATAGATACAAACATATTATCACACCTTTATCCCCGAAGGGGTAGGCAGAGGCATACTATACGCCCACATGTACCGTAGGCATTTTTGTCCCACGGAACAGGTGGTGAGCCCATTGCCGAGTTGAAATGGACAGGCGTAGGCTGTGGCTGAAATTTTTTCAAGCCACCAATAAGGCCTTCAACTGGGCTTAACGATTGCCATGTTACTGGCAGCCGGGACTAACTGCTTAACGTGCCTTCCGAAGCGGGGCCAAAATACTTATTGCAGTCGGTATAATAAACAAGTAGACTAACAAACATTAAAATACAGTCATAGACTACTTAATATCTTTTTTTTAATTCCAAAAGGACATCTTTAGTTATAAATTTAGATAAAAATCTTCAAAGCATTTGTAATTTATTGTTTTTTTTTTGTTATAAAGGATCAAACGCCGAGCTTCGATGCCCGGGGTGAGACATTCAAAAGGAATGTTGGTATGACAACTACGGCCACTTATTGAATCTAAACTTATCTTAGCTTTAAGTTCCGGTAATATATAATATACTCCGGTAATCTATACTTAATATTATAAAGCTGAAGAGTTTGTTTGTTTGTTTGTTCGGTTGAACGCGCTAATCTCTGGAACTACTGGTCGGATTTGAAAAATTATATTTGTGTTAGATAGTCCAGTTATCTAGAAAGGCTATAGGCTATTTATCATCACGCTGCTACACTGGAGAGCGGAGCAGTAGTCATAAATGTCTACAAACCGGGCAAATTTTTATGCATCATTGTAGAATTTATAAGCAGGAAGCTGTGGGGGTCATCTAGTTTATAATAATAATACACTCTTGTGTAGTCATTTCCTACTAATATTATAAACGCGAAGGTTTGTAAGTATGGATGTTTGTTACTCTTTCACTCAAAATCTACTGAATAGATTCATGGTCACCACAACCTACACCTGTTCATTACAACACGGCAATGGGCTCACCACCTGTTACGTAGGACAAAAATGCTAACGGTGAAATGTGAGCGTATAAAATACCTCTGCCACTGCTTTGGGGATAAAGGCATCAATAATAATAATAGTATTAATAAATATCGTTGGGACAACTCACACAACGCCATCTGATTCTAAACTAAGCAGAGCTTATACTATGGTAGCCAGATAACTGATAAACATACTTATATATTTCTAAATACATACATATTAAAGAAAAATAACACCCAGACACAGAATAAACCATCTTGCTCATCACACAAAGTTTTATTCTAGGTGGGAACCGAACCCACGACCTTTAAGTCGTATGTATACATTCCCACCGCGCCACAGAGGCAGTCAAATGAATGACAAGTATGATTATAAAACACCTCTATCATACACGGTTAGAGATATTAGGCGTGAAGATATATACTAGTAAGAGTTATTTAAATACAAAGTGACACAAGGTCATGCAATACAAACCCATAAATCGTCGATAAACTGGTTTTATTACAAGTATTTTAGTGATTTCATTCGACCACACACAATCAGTAATAAATATTCTTCACGCCTTTAATCCGGAAGGGGTGGCAGAGGCATAATATACTATACAGATAGATGCAGGTTGTGGCGACCTGCGGTTGAAATTTTTTGACTTCCGCGGAGGCGCAGTGGTAGTGTATGCGACTGCCTTACTGAGGTTGCGGGTTCGATTCCCGGGTTGGGACAAATATTTGTGTGATTCACAAATGTTGGTTTCGGAGTTTGGGTGTTTCCTATGTATAATATGATGTATTTAAAAATATATGTATGTACCTATACCAGTTGTCTAGATCCCATAGTACAAGCTTATAGCTTAGTTTGGGCTAGATGGCGCTATGTGAAAAGTGTCCCACAATATTTATTTATTAATATTTAGGTCCCTAAGTAGCAATATTATATCACTACTTGTTGACGCCCGCGGCTCCGCACGCGTGTTGAAGTTTTCCCGTTCCTGTTTCCCACGGGATCTTGTTCCCGGGATAAAAAAGTAGCCTATGTGTTATTCTGTTGTATTATTGTAAAGTTAAATCTATTCTGTATGCTTGTCTGCCACCTCAGTGGTTTATAAAAAAAATACATTCTTACATCCTTTCGTGTTCAAAATATTAGTAGGATTTTCAACAAATAAAAAAAAATGTTAAACGCTCCGTTGGTTTGGACACATCCAAAGAATCAGTGAGAAACGAATATATTGTGCAAAAGTAGAGGGTAGAAGTAATCAGGGTAGGCCGAGACTTACATATGAAGACCACGTGAGCAGATTGCTCAAAAACTAAAAGGTCAAAAGTACTCGGATAGCCAGGCGTGCATGTAACGAAAGAACTATGCATGGGTCGCGCAACCTGGCAATCAGTCTTCTCTGACTACCCCGTCCGATAAAACTGCGTGAAATTTGCTATTTTTGGTTAGTTAGTTTCACCAAAGACGTATATTTATCTAATAATACAACGAAATAACAGGTTAATTAATGAAAATATAAAGTACCGGTGTTCAATTATGACCCAACGGAGCATGATTCATTTTCGTTTAATAACATTACAATGGACATATTGATTATCTATAAATAAATCATATACCACAAGGATCAAAATTTCAATTAAATATATTCACGCTGTATTCCTGAAGGGGTAGTCAGAGAGGACAGATTGCCAGGCTTCGCGATCCATGCATACTTCTTTCGCTTCTTCAAGATTCATCAATCGCTTCATACACGCACGTCTAGGTATCCGAGTACTTTTGACTTTTCCGTTGTTGAGCAATCTGCTCACGTTATCTTCATATGTAAGTCTCGGCCTACCCTGACTCCGTCTACCCTCTACTTTCGCACAATATTTTTTCGAAGAATATTCTTCTTCAATCGTTCCTCACTCATTCGATGAACGTGTCCAAACGTGGCAGCTAATCGCCGTTCTACATCCGAATCACATCTTCCATCCGCGCTAAACATACTCCCTAAATACACAAGTAGATATAAAATAAATAATAATTCATTTAATAGAACTAATAGAAGCAGGCGTTCATTGGCGAAAGTGCCATAAATAAGGGGGAGGAACCTACCACACACCCTCGATTCTTTAATCCTTCTCATAATCAAGTCTTTTTTTATACCACTGAGGTAGCAGTATACAGAGTACGTATGTAAAACTACTTATATCTAAAATCTAAAGTCTTTCCATCCTAGTGTATATCAAGGAATGTAAGGGCTTAATCGACCACACCTGCTAGCGCGTTTGCCATTCTTCACAATCTGGTTACATTTTTTTTGTAATTATTTTATGGCCTGGTTACTATGATCTTATAGCCAAATCTTATTTAAATCATATTTCTTCAATCTTCTTATTATGTTTTCATTTAGTCCTGCCCAGTCCTTTGTCGATGTCAAGTACAGTTCTAGGTTCTGTGTCCTTGTCCCATTACGTGGTAAAAGCGTAATAAGGTTTTTAGTGGAATTTGCGCGGCAAGATGTAAAATAGCCTTTTACTTGCAATTATATCACTATAGCACGTTTCCAAAACTTTTTTGTATTAGAAGCTACCACTTTTACACATAAAACAAGGTTAATGCACTAGTTTAATAGTAGAAAATAATATACAGCAAGCGTCTGTTATTCGACAAGTTCCCGCGCGAACTTCTGCCCAAAATCTGGATACCACTCATATCATAGACAACTTTTTTAAACTAAAGAACAGCATAAAGGCTATAGGAACTCTTTTTTCTCAGTTTACAGATGTCTAAAAAGGGGGGTCCGAAAGGTTTACGGCGGAAGTGTTTAAAAGTGAGTCTAACAAGTCAGTACATGTACATATACACAGTCAGTTGAATGACAGACATAGCTTTGATTCGCGCCCATATCAAGGCTATCAGCAGACACAGGGCGCCATTAAACTGGCTTTAAGAAGTAGAATCTGTCGAAAATACGTATAAAAAAAAAATTATGACCTTTCAAAATTCCATAGACAAAATCGTAGGAGTCCTTACAAGTTGACATAAATAATATTACTACTCTTATTTTTTGTTCTTTTTTCAAATTTCGTGCACAGTTGAGCCATCATAGGTGACACAGGGACAGATTATAACTATGTAGCCGAAAAAGAAAGGGTATTATTGAACAACACATGTACGTATCGTAAACTGACCTGCCGTAATCTTTTTTTTTTAAAGACATCGCTATGACACGAATAGAGACTCTTTTCAACGGTTCCGTAGATATTTTTATTTCACACTCATGGACAGCCTTGTTCGAAATTCGTTCAAATATAAAAAAAAAATTAGTTTATGCACTTTTTCTGCATATAAGTATAAACTTTGTGTCAAATTTCACGTTCCAGCTTTCGCGCGATTTTCTTAATTAAGTTTTCAATTTACATTTCAAAATGAAGTCTCGTGTTATCAATCACGCCTTATACCCGAAGAGGTGGCAGAGGCATATTTCACACCCACTTTTCACCGTGTGTATTCCTGTCCCATGTAGGTAATAGGTGGTGAGCGCATTGCTTCGGCAGACACGATAAACCTTTGGTCCCGGTTGCCAGTAACATGGCAGTCGTTAAGCTAAGTTGAAGGCCTTATATGGCTTGAAAAATTTTAACAGCAGGTAGCCACAACCTGCATCTGTCTATATCTTTTCTGCTGACTCACTATTTATATTACATTATTATCATGTTAAATAAAATATTGTGGGACACTTTTCACACAGCGCCATCTAGCCCAAAGTAAGCTAATATTAGCTTGTGTTATGGGATCTAGATAACTGACAAACATACTTATATATTTCTAAATACATACATATTATAGATAAAATATGTTATACACTATGTTATTCACTTTCGCAGGACAACGAATTAGGACCTAAAGGTAGGTACTTGGAAGTCTTTTTGCGGCATTAACGTCGATACGGCCTTATCTGTCAAAAATCAAAATAGGTCAATGTAGCTCGCAGAGTAAGCATGTTAAAATAGCAGTAATAGGCTGGCCACACCTGTCAAAGGCTGAATGAGAAGACTATCCAAAACAAAAAGAATTTTTCAATTTGATCCAGTAGTTCCTTACAAACAAATAATTAAACCTTCAGCTTTATATTGAAAAAATATTTTGTCTGAATGGGGAACACACCCCAGGACTCGCTACCACTGCCCCACCCACACAATCTCTAAACTAGTAAACAGTTCCGTACTCAAATAAACAAACGCGTGCTTAGCTGAGCCTGCATTCCATCATTCCATAGATAGAAAAATCCCAACCCTTTGGGGATCCCAAAAAAAATAAGTCATTCCAAAACCCCGAGGGTCCAAAATAGATAACTACTTATTATGATAAACGATATGGGAAAAAAACCTAGAGGGATAGTGGACACTTCAAGTTAGGTAAAGGACTTCGTGTTGGGCGGAGCGACAGCGCGTAGTTTTGTGATAACATTAATTTATTAGAAGTAGCGTTTGCCTCGTGTAAGACTTTGGGTGTAAAAACTTAGCAGTGTAAAAGTAATTACAAAAAAAAATGTTAATACTAATAAAAACCATCTTCAAGCTTTATCCTTGACGGGATAGTCAGAGCGGACAGATCGCCAGGATTCGCGATCCATGCATACTTCTTTCGCTTCTTGCAGATTCATCAATTGCTTCATATGCACGTCTGGGTATCCGAGATATTGATTAGCCAAATATATTTCTATCCAAATTAATGGTACTTGGTGAAAAAACTAATTGTGCTCACGACATACTCTTCTTTGAGAACACCGTAAGGCGAAAGCACTCGAGTTTCGAAAGTAAGTGTGTGTGTGTGTGTGGTTGGGTGTGTGTGTGTGTGTGTGTGTATGTGTGTGTGTAGCTCTCTAACGGATGGACAGATTTAGATGCGGTTTTGTGCTTCGTAGTTATACGTATACATAGTGGTTCGTAGTTATATTTGGTTGTTGGTGTTTTTGTAATATAAGAACTCGCACCTTACTAAAGTCTTCATTAATAGTAGGTCAGATAACACAGTCAAGCAGTCAACACAGCTGGCCCTTGCATCGTCAATACAGACCCCGGCATCTAATCCTATGAAAATGATCATAAAAAAATTATGAAATCCATGGAGGCTAAATCTATTTCAGAAATGGTAGAATATATAAATCGCTATCATACGCACTACGACATCTTCCTGAGACAGAGGCTCAATAAATCAGCGCAGTTACAAAGCGACTGGGGCGAGCTTGCAGCGTCTTTACTTAAGGCAAAGCTTTCACTACTAAGTGACCATTAAGTATACGAACGATTTTTTCTATTCTTAAGTTTCACTTAAGCAACTAGGTTCATAGATGAATCAGGTCTGCTGATATATGATTGATCAACGACCAGCAACGGTATCAGTTAAGTTTGAGCTGTGACAATAATTTAGATTTGCTTTATTTATTATGATAAAAAGGAAAAATCGATTTAAGAATGAAATTTTCTATTTGTTGAAAGTTACACACAGTCTTCGATCACTATTTGGAGTCCTGGATTCCTATTTAATTTTTATTTATCTATCACGTCTTTTCCCCGAAGGGGTGGCAGAGGTATATTATATGCCCACTTTTCACCACGTGTATTCCTGTCCCACGTAATAAGTGGTGAGCGCAATGCCGTGTTGAAATAGACAGACGCAAGTTGTGGCTACCTGCTGTTGAAATTTTTCAAGCCGCCCATAATTCCTTCAACTTGAATTCACGACTGCCATGTTACTGGCAACCGGGACCAACGGCTTACCGTGCCTTCTGAAGCTCGGAAACGTAAATGCCACAAAGTGGTCACCCATCCGAGGCCATAGTAAAAGTTGCGTAACTCAGTAATCGTTTACAGAGTGAGTCCGCCGGGCCACGAGTGCTTCATATTTTTATTTATATATTATAAATAATTTTCGTGTGTAGTCCTACCCCTTAACTCCAATGTTAAGACATTCCATTGACGAGTGGCCCTAGTGGAGCATATTTAATGATTCAGTCACATTTTGTTCAAAGGCTCTGGCCCTTTAAATTACACATGTTACGACATGTGCTAGTCCGTGTGAAATAGCCTTTATTAACGTATATTGTGATAAGAGGCCTTTAGGTTTAATTTTATCATTTATGCCTCTATCCTCGAAGGGGAGGCAGAGGTATATTTTACGCCCACATTTTACCTTAAGCCTTTTTGTCCTACGTAACAGGGGGCCGAGTCTACTATTGACAGGCCGTAGAATAGAACCAGAATCGCTGTTTTTAGCTGTCAAAATATTAGTAGACTATCAAAAATGCAACTGACTAGCGGCCACTGGCGCGGTACGTGTTAGTAGAATTCTATCGGCCGACCGATAGAAGTCTATTGCAGTACGATTGTAATAGTAGACTACGAAAAAAGTCAAAATTAATACCGGTGGCTTAGATTATATAAACACCCAGATACCGCGTGCAGTACAACGCGTGTCGTCTAAGTTGCTGCCACTTTTTTAGCCATGTGTGGGTAAGCCACGCCCGGCGCGAGTATATTACGTACGCCGTTGCGTTTGTGTGCTTCACGTGTCAAATTTTTCAAGTCGCCTTAATAAGGTTTTCAAATTGGCTTAGCCTTTAGGTTTAGAGATTCAATGCCCTTGACGTAGTCGGAGAGGACGGATCATGCATACTTCTTTCGCTTCCTAGGGGCCAAGTCTACTAGTTCAATCGTTTCAGAAGAGAATAGAAATCGTCGCTCAATAGAGAGCCGTCAGAAAAAATTGACAGTTTTCGTAGTCTACTATTACAATTACGCTTCAATAGAATTCTATCGGCCGGCCTACTATGTTTAATATTTTTATAGCAAAAACAGCTATTTTGTCTCCATTCTGCAGCTTGAGAAGTGTGATTGTGAAATATATAATAGTTTTAGTAGACTACCTAGTTTTGGACTAATCGCAATAGAACCGCTATAGAATAGAACTAGAACTGCTTGTTATTGGAGAATAGTAGACTCGGGCCCCTGCAGATTCATTAATCGCTTCATACATGCACGTTTGTGTATCCGAGTACCATTGAACTTTTAGTTTTTTTTTATACTGAGGTGGCAGACAAGCCTACCTACATATAATTTTTGAGCAATCTGCTCACGTGGTGATCGTATGTAAGTCTCGATCTACTCTGACTTCTTCTATCTTTCACACAGTAAATATTTATCGTCAATTTCTTCGCCTCGTTCGTCGAACGTGTCCAAATCAACGCCCTTTTTCCAACATAATTCTAACACTTTCACTATCTTAGAGATTCAATTTAGTTTGTATATAATTTAAGGAGTGCTATTAGCACGCCTCACTATCCAAGAAGAACACCTGAACCCTTTGGCAAGACGTCGGTGGTAGCCTACTAACTCTGCCGGAAGCCGAGAATAACCATTAGCGCTGTTATAAAAAAAAATAGTGGAAATTTTTTTTGAAGATATACTACTTTTGGCGCTTTAGGGATACATGATGAGAGTAGAAGCGCATGAGGCCCCGCGGTCTTGGTGTTCTGTAAACGATCACTGAGTTACGCAACTTTCACTATGGCTGGTCCTTGGATGGGTGACCACTTTGTGGCATTTATATTTGCGAGCGTTTCCATGCTTCGGAAGGCACGTTAAACCGTTGGTCCCGGTTGCCAGTAAAATGGTAGTCGTTAAGCCTGGTTGAAGGCCTGAAAACCTTCAACAGCAGGTCGCCACAACATGCGTCTGTCTATTTAAACACGGCAATGGGCTCACCACCTATTACGTGGGACAGGAATCCACGCGGTGAAAAGTGGGCATATAATATGCCTCTGCCACCACTTCGGGGATAAGGCGTGATGGATATTTATGATAAGAGTAAATTTTTACTATGCCTGCGCACACCGTCACGAAAAACCGACACCATGAAGTTAGCTGATACCTTGTAATTACATTATTATATATAATTACAAGTGCTAACTTATAATTACATTCAAAGTCGTTTTCAAACACCCTGATACTTCAGGGTAGCTATAATCAAAATTTTATTTTTTTAGAAACAGGATAAAAAGATTATTATCTTGTCACGCCAAAGAACTAACGCGTGTACATAATTACACACACACTTTTTCTTACACAGCGCCATCTAGCGCAAAGTAAGCTAATATAAGCTTGTGGTATGCTATCTACACAATTGATAAACATACTGATATACTTTTATTGTAAGCTTAATAACGACGGGATTCAATGCGTGCCATGGGGGCCGAGTTAGTTATAGGCGAAGCCGCGGGACTTAGCGAGGTATTAAAGAACAGGCCTAAAATCATCAAAAATAAAAGACTAGTTGACACCCGCTACTTCGCCCGCATAGAGAATTTTCCCACAGGAACTTGGTCCTTGGATAAAAAGTAGCCTATGTGTTATTCTGGTGTATAGCTATACTCAGCTATACTATTGTAAAGTTTCATTAAAATTCATTCAGTAGTTTTTACGTGAAAGTGTAACAAACATCCATTCTTACAAACATTCGCATTTATAATATTAGTAGGATATAATACAAATGACTAGACATTGATCCCTCACAAGCAAAATATTATCTACTCTAATTCCCTTGTTCACAATTTAGTGAATTTTACCTTCTCCAGGTCACTTATCCAGGTCACTCTTATAATAATATTTTGTCATTCATATGTCCCTGGTACTTCAAAACCGTATAACACCACCATAACACGCCAGTATGTGTTCTCTTTTTTTTTATTAAAACCACAACCGCGAACTGTTCCTTTGGCCATATATCTTAAAGAGCCTAAAAGGCCCGCATTTACCAACACTTTTTACGATTCAGAAAAAAGAATATAAACACCATTTTAATGCAATTTTTGTTTAACGCTATCTTGTTTTTAGAAAATTGTCTTGGTTTTCAAATGAATTTTGTGCAATAATTTTAGGTGTACCAGTAATAAAATATAACCTGCCGTTTCTGAATATAGCATTAATATGGATAAGACTTTGTTTTTTGTTTTAAAGCTTCGCTAGCATCAAATATTGGTTCATTTGCCAGTATCACAATAGTCGTTTATCCTAATTGAAGGTTACATGGGCGGCTTAAAAATGTTCAACAGCAGGAAGCCACAACTTGCCTCTATCCATTTCAATATGCCAATAGGCTCACCTATAACGTGGGATAAAAATAAAACTAAAAACGTAAGTATGCTTCTGCCTACTTGTAATTAAAAAGGAAAATAAAAAATGTTTATTCATGTAATAGATTATTGCTTCTACATTTACATTTACTGCCAGATTCGCAAACAATAGGTAGAGCCTGAGGAAGAACCTAGCTATAAAACTTATGGCCAATCTTTTCAAACCGCCGGTAATTCCATCAGTTTGATTTACATGATATTAGACCAATTTTATAGTATTGAGTTTATACAAAAGAAACAAAATCAATCTTGTGTTCAAAATCAATCTAAATGAGAGTAATTCTAGTTGCCAGTTCCAAGGGCAGCCTACCCTTCATGGAGAAGAATCTGGCAAGAAAGTCAATGGTTGCTCTTTTAAAATATAGGTATGGCTTACAGTATGTACCTTTCTTTGTAGTTTCTTACCTCATAATTTCGTAATTTTTGATCGTCTTTATTGGATAAATGCTTGCAGTTTACACTTGTTTCTTCATTTTATTTTAATTTTACGACAATACCAATAAACATAAAGCAATTAAACAATAAAACAAGCAAAAAAACAACTAATTTACACTAAGCAATGAAGGTATTTGTGACCATTTTTTTAAAAAGAAATTATTTTGTTGGTACTAACGCAATCGTCTAGTTTTTGTCTTGTGCAATAAATCTTGTTGGATAACAATTTGTTTGCTTTAGAAACGATATTTTACCGTAGTAGAACTTTCACAGTTTTTTACAAGAAACGGATACTGTACATGTACCGTTAATGTCATAAATCTAACTGTAGATTATTTAAGAGCTTATTTTTATGAAGCTCCTTGTTACGATATCTACAATACTGATTTGCGACAAAGGAATGTATTTTTCATTACCCGCTATTAGTAGAAAGCATTAGTCATCGCCATTTTCGTTTCGGAGCCCGGGTTTTGGTTTCCTACCTTCGCCCTTACCTTCGAATTTCAGCATTCTTGTAGTAAGGCCAACAGTCATATTTACTCTACCAAATTTTTGGGTAAGTCTCACCTGCCAAGACTCGGAGGATAAACAATTGTTCCCAATTATATCCGAGTGGTTTTCTTAAATCGTGGCCCTACCAGCGAAGCTGACTCTCTTGCATATATACATACATACATATTGTCACGCCTATATCCTCGAAAGGGTAGGCAGAGGCATACTATACACCCACATTTCACTGTATGCATTTTTGTCCCACGTAACAAGTGGTGAGACCATTGCCGTGTTAAAATGGACAGGCGCAGATTGTGGCGACCTGCTGTTGAAAATTTTCAAGCCGCCCATAAGGCCTTCAACTGGGCTTAACGACTGTCATGTTACTGGCAACCGGGACCAACGGTTTAGCGTGCCTTCCGAAGCACGGAAACGCTCATAAATGTAAAAGCCACAAAGTGGTCACCCATCCGAGGACCGGCCATAGTGAAAGTTACTTAACGCAGTAATCGTTTATAGAACACTCAGTCCGCGGGGCCACGAGCGCTTCTCTCTTGCAGTTTGTCAACAATATCACGTACCTAAAACAGGATTACCTGACAGAGGATTTTTTCGGTCGGCCAAGACCGAATGAATTCTTACGAAGTGATACACAATGTGACAGCTTAAATACAAACAATTAATGAATTTGAAAGTGAAAGAAGAATTGCGGACGCTGGAAATCTTACCCTCTTCTACTACCTCGTCAGTCTATATTTCAAAGTGTAGCGTAAAAATTGTTGGTTATAATAGGTATTAACCAATGAAACTGAGATAGGGCGTAGAATACGCGAGAAGAACCAGGAATCCCACTCCAGCTCGTACCTGGTGCAAAGAATGGCCATTGCGATTCAGCGCGGCAACGCAGACAGCGTTATGGGCACTTTTGCACCTGGTACACTCAATGTGTGTATATTAAGGAATTCTGAATTAATTATCAGAATAAATATTTATTTACATTCAATACGTAAAATGAGAATGTTTTTCTATAATAATTCAACACACACTTATCAACTACAAAATTATTGAAGCAAGTGACGCATTTGTACTATTATTCGCCAATTATACAAGTAATTGTATAGATTATAAAAATAAGATTTTTGTGATATATACAGGGGTTGAATCAATGAATTCCGTCCATCTCAGTCCATGACATAGATATGTTTTACTACTTATATTTTGTTTGCAACGCTTGCGCTGCGACCCTGTAAAAATCATATAAGACCCTTTTTGAAAATCCCCGTACTGTAGATTTAGTAATAAAATAAAAGCGATTCTAGTTAAGTGTTCCAACTCAGCCTACCCTTCAAGGAGAAGAATCTGGCAAGAAACTCCATGGATGCTCTTTTAAAATGTAGGTATATCTTACAACATTAAACTTACATTGATCTTTGGAGTTGTTTGAGAAGAGAGTACCTTCGTTGATTTTTTTAAAAAGGCCTTTAACTTGGCTTAACGACTGCCATGTTACTGGCAACCGAAAACAACGGCATAACATGCTTTCCGAAGCACCGGAAAATTGTAGATGGAAATGCCACAATACGATCACCCATCTGAGGACTTGCCATAGTGAAAGATGGTTAACGCAGTGATCGTTTCTCTCTTTCCTGATCCTCTCTTTCCACACTAAGGTTGTCTGGAAGAGATCGCTTTTAGCGATAAGTCCGCCCATTGTACTCTCACTTGTAGTTATAAGTCCTGATAAACTGTATGTAATGTTGTGCAATAAAGAATTTTCTATCTATCTATATTGACTGCCTCTGTGGCGCGGTGGGAGTGTATCTGACTGCTACGCAAGGGGTTCGATTCAAAGTCAGAATAAAACTTTGTGTGATGAGCACGATGATTTATTCTGTGTCTGGGTGTTATTTATCTATAATATGTATGTATTTAGAAATATATAAGTATGTTTATCAGTTATCTGGTTACCATAGTACAAGCTCTTATTAGTTTTGAATCAGATGGCGTTGTGTGAGTTGTCTCAACGATATTTATTTATCTATTGTTTACAAAACACTTGAATAAGCGGTGCTACAAATCAAAAAGCATATAGAAGAATATAAAGACTTTTAAGAGTATTATAACTAAAAAAACTAACTATCTTCACGCAGTATCCCTCTCGGGGTAGTCAGAGAGGAAAGATCGCCAGGCTTCACGGTCTATACATACTTCTTTCGCTTCTTGCAGATTCATCAATCGCTTCATACATGCACATCTGGGAATCCGAGTACTTTTGACTTTTCCGTTTTTGAGCAATCTGTTCACGTGGTATAAAGCTACGTGTATTATCTCATTATAAAGCTTGTTAAAAGGGGTCCATTGACAACCGGGACCAACCGAGATAACGAACCGTGAACCGTTTACCACGAAAGTCTATCAACAATTTCCGCTATGTCATTGAGGAGTTAATCGGTAAGTCAACCGTTGATGTTGCCTACACTAGTGGCACGCTAAGATGGCCGTTTTGACGTTGTGTTTATGGATGAAACATGACTTAATGCTAACCATACTGTAAGCCGTTGTTAGATAGATGCCACTGCAGCATCTACGTCCAAAATTCTTGTTGGAAAGGGATTCACAAAAGGACTTTCAAAAGGATTTCACATTACTATTGTAATATGTCAAAACGGCCATCATAGCGAGCCGCTAGTATAGTATTGCTTTATGGCTTTTAAAGTATTTTTTCTGCTACAGATGTTAAAGTTTTGTATATCTGTCTCGTTGGCGCAATGGTAGGGCTTACCGTCAAATTTGATCCTACCATCAAAATTTTCAAGCTGCCCATAAGGCCTTCGACCAGGGGGCCAAATCTTCTATTTCGTCGCTCAATAGAAAGCCACCGGTACAGTTTTGACTTTTTTTCGTAGTCTACTATTACAATCGTACTCCAATAGACTTCTATCGGTCGGCCGATAGAATTCTACTAACACGTACCGCGCCAGTGGCCGCTAGTCAGTTGCATTTTTGATAATCTACTTACATTATGACAGCTATTCTAGTTCTATTCTACGGCTTGTAAATGAAAATACCATCCGTAACCAGCCATAGCGAAAGGTGCTTACCGCCGTGATGCTGAACACTGAGTCAACGGGACCACGGGCGCTTCAACGCACCACCTGTTAAGACGAAAATCCACACGACAAAATGTAGGCGTAATGTTTTTGTCACCTCTTCGGATATAAAGACGTGACTGATATACAAACCTTTTCTATGTATGTGTGTTTCCTATGTATATATGTATGTATTTGGAAAAATATTAGCATTTATATCAGTTGTCTAGATTCCATGGTACAAGCATATAGCTTAGTTTGGGCTAGATAGCGCTGTGTAAAGTGTCTCAGAATATTTAATTATATATTTATACCTACATAATATACATACCAGCTTGTGGTTGCCAGTAAAATGGCAGTCGTTAAGACTGGTTGAAGGCCTTATGGGCGGCTTAAAAATTTCAACAGTAGGTCGCTACAGCCTGCGCCTGTCCATTTCAACACGGCAATGGGTTTACCACCTGTTACGTGGGACAAAATGCATACGATGAAAAGTAGGCGTATAGTATGCCTCTGCCTACCCCTTCGGTGATAAAGGCGTAACAATATGTATGTATGTGAATGTATAATATAAAGTAATTTTAATTTTTCATTCAATCTGAATATCCATACTAACCTTTCGTTGCCGTAAAGGACCTTAAAATAAAAGTTTGCCAAATGATATAATTGAAATTTGTTTCCATGGCTGTATAAATAATATCGGAACGTCCAGATTTTAACCAAATAAACAATATACTCTGTATTTCTGTGCGAATGTTGCAACACTTTACCGTAAATTTATACAATGTAGCCCGTGGGTGGACAATATGGTGTTCTGTAAGCATTTTGTAAGCCATTCAAGTGATAATCAAAAACGTATTTACCCAGAGATATCAATAATGAACAAATTGGCAAAATCGTTGTTATTTTTCTTCGCCCATCTTGGTCAGGCAAAGGAAACTGAATCCATACAGCCTGGTTTTCAGTATACAAACTTGATATTTAGTCATGTCCAGTCCTTTGTCGATGTGAAGTCCAGTTCTAAGTCTTGTGTCCTTGCTCCAGTAAAACAGTGACCTCCAGTGGTAATAGGTAGCGCTTTCTATGGAGATTTGGTACTAACACAAAGAACAGCACAGTTCACTGCAACAAATCACTTATGCACACTTTGTGTATATAATACACCATTATTAAACACCAAAACACGAATTATACACTAGTATTTGAAAATAATATATGGTAACTGTGCACCATACTCGAAATTGGCGACAAACTCTATCTAGCAAAATCGACTCTAAGCGGGAACGGGACAGACGCAGACGCAATTGGACTTTTATTTTTTGGAAAAGTATTCTATCTAATCTTTTGTTATAACTAATTGAATCGGGCGTTACATGGCGGAAATCCATCGTAGAACGATAATAAAGGAGGGGAGGAGGATCCCACCACACACCCTCGATTCGTCAATCCTAACGCACAACGGTCGAGGATAACCTCCACCAATTGTAACGGAGGAATGACGAACCGAACTCCTCAAGGAAAAGAATGTAGGAGAGGCAAAAGGAAACCCTACCCTCCAGGTTGTCAAAACTTTTGCAATATTCCGCTTTACAAGGTGGCACTTAGTCGACACGTGTTTCGCCTACACACGAGGCATCCTCAAGACTGCTTGACAGCAAGTGTGCTCAGCGCGTTCCGCTCCGCCTTTTTATCACACTATCTCCCCAGTTTAAAACTTTTTTGACAAAAAAAAAAAATTTTTGAAAAAAAAGTTTTAAACTGTGCGTTTTAGAACAATTAGAAATTATTAAACATAAAGGGGATACATTGTTGAACGAACAGACCGATTTTCACACTTCTCCATTACTCAATTTATTTTCGAACAGGCAACACAGATCACGTAGTGCCTCGGTGACGAGTGGGGGTAGTGGGGAGATAGTGTGATAAAAAGGCGGAGCGGAACGCGCTGAGCACACTTGCTGTCAAGCAGTCTTGAGGATGCCTCGTGTGTAGGCGAAACACGTGTCGACTAAGTGCCACCTTGTAAAGCGGAATATTGCAAAAGTTTTGACAACCTGGAGGGTAGGGTTTCCTTTTGCCTCTCCTACATTCTTTTCCTTGAGGAGTTCGGTTCGTCATTCCTCCGTTACAATTGGTGGAGGTTATCCTCGACCGTTGTGCGTTAGGATTGACGAATCGAGGGTGTGTGGTGGGATCCTCCTCCCCTCCTTTATTATCGTTCTAATCTTTTGTTTTTAAAATCCATCATTGACCCACATTCAATGATGGATTTTAAAAACAAAAGATTCGAAACCATAAACAAGTTTAAGGAAGTGACATAACGCAGATCAATTTAGATTTTCTTGTAGCATTCCAAACTTCACTGATAAATATACAACAATTTTGAAAAACAATTAGAATGCTTACTATATTCGAAATTTAAAGTGGAATTTTTTATTCAGTCTTGAGCTGGATTTCACTTATATCTCCAGTAATATGCCCATTGTTTTACTGGAGTAGATCTTTGATCAAATCTGGACATGAATAGGCTGATATCTTCAGGAATATACCTACCTCTTGTTTGTTTGTTTTTACTGGGCAGTTTCCGCACTTAGCCACTTGATTGGGCCATTGTGCGTGGATTCTTCATCCTTTCACTCCAACCATCCAAGGCAGTCCCAGAAGGTCAGCAGCCTTTTAAGGCCCTGGCATGCGTCCGGGAGTGTTTGCGGCGACTGTAGGATGCGCGCCCGGTCATCTGCCACGCTCCTGCACTCCATGAGCACGTGGTGTGGCGTTTCTTCTGCCTCCATGCATCATCTGCACAGGGGGCTGTCTGTTACACCTATGGTGAAAAAGTGTTTGTTAAGGGGACAGTGGCCTGTTAAGATTCCTACAATCTTGCCTATGCTTTCCCTATTTAGCCTAATGAGGTTGCGGGTAAATCTTTTAGATATCTCCGGAATCGCCATCTTAGTTTGCCTACAACCTTCGAGGGTTATCCATGCGGTCTTATGTGCTTCTTCAGTGTTTGTGCGCAGCCATGTCTTTATCTGAGCCTGGGGTAGGGGTAGTAATGGTTCCGGTCCATATACTGTTTCTTCTGTTCCCCTTTTGGCCAGTTCATCTGCTGCGTCATTTCCCATTGAGTTACTGTGTCCTTTTATCCATTGCAGGGTTACTTTGTTCTTATCCGCAATGTGTTGGAGTTTGTTGTGACATTCCAATATAAGGACTGATGAAATTTTATTATTTTGTAATGCTTGTAGTACAGATGCGCTGTCCGAGATGATTTTAATATTAAAACCACGTAAGTCTTTAGCTGCAACCGCTTGTGCTGCCTTAATTAGACCTACACATTCTGCCTGGAAGATTGTGTTTCGTTTGTCTAAAGTGGTTGATATTTTAATGTTTAAGTCGTCCGAGAAGACGCCAGCTCCAGTTCCGTGTTTGGTTTTGGAGCCGTCTGTGTATATCCTAACTTCATCGATGCCAGAGCTGTCTATAGTTTCAGCGATAAGTTGGATATTATATCTTCGGTCAAAGACGTAGTACCCCGAGGTTTTGTCCATGGGGGCCTCAAGAAGCGGGTATTTCTCGAGAATCTCCTTTAGGACTTTGGTATGTGTTGTTACCTACCTCTTATAAATGAAGAAGATTCATTATTTTTAAAAGAAGAGAGATTCAAATTACTTACCTGTGGAAAAGTAATATTCCAGTATATTTACGAATTTATTTCATTTAGACGTCAACAAAGACTGTATAGAGC
The DNA here is from genome assembly GCA_948477245.1 of Thumatha senex. Lineage (NCBI taxonomy): Eukaryota > Metazoa > Arthropoda > Insecta > Lepidoptera > Erebidae > Thumatha > Thumatha senex. The sequence continues at coordinate 57,392,662 of OX419724.1, forward strand.
CCTGGGGCTATCCTTCCAAAGGCTAACTTAGTTGGTGTAAATTGTATGATATATCTTGTTATTTATGAAAACAACAAAAGTTTATTGCGCATTCGTAGACTTGGAAAAGGCCTATGAACTGTGGTCAACATTGTCCATGTATGGAGTAAGCAGCAACTTGATACGAGCACTGAAATCTCTATATGAGGGATCCAGTGCTTGTGTCAGAATCAACGGAGCTTGCACAGACTTTTTTCACATCGAAAAAGATGTGAGACAGGGTTGTGTAGCGTCACCGTGGCTGTTTAACCTATACATTGACAGTTGTTTGAAAGAACTGCAAGAAAGTGCGTATGGTCTAAAAAGACTGATCTGACTATCAAATGTCTTCTTTACGCTGATGATCAGGTAATACTTGCATCAGCGGACGTGTTGCAGTTGATGGTTAATATTATGCATGATGCGCTGAAAGGCAAAGAAATGAAAGTGAATGTAAATAAGACGAAAGTAATGGTTTTTGAAAGAGAGAAAAACATGACAGATAGCTCGATTTTTGTGGAAGGAAAAAGAGTGGAACAAGTGAAAGAATTTATATACCTAGGCTCAAAATTTGCGAGAGATGGAAAGTGTGATGATGACATTGAAAGAAGGGTTTTGGCTGGCAATCAAGTGAATGGAGCAATGTACACCTTTATGGGCACCCAGAACGTGTCTAAAAAGGCAAGACTGGCTGTGCATAGAGCAGTGCTTGTCCCTACACTAACATATGGCAGTGAAAGTTGGGTATGGCAGAAGAAGCATAGGAGTAAAATTAATGCAGTAGAAATGAGGAGTCTGAGAAGTATAGCTGTAGTGAAATTGATAGATAAAGAAAGGAACAGCGTGATAAAGGAACATTGCGGTATGACAGAAGACGTAGTGACTAAGATAGAAAAAGGGATGCTTAGATGGTTTGGACACGTGGAGAGGATGGATGAAAATAGACTGACGAAGAAAATTTATGCGGTGAGAGTAAATGGGCAAACTGGTAAGGGTCGACCTCGACGTACAATTACCGATCAAATTGAAGATCTTTTGACAAAAGGCCAGGTCAAGAGTACCCTTAATCGGCGAGCGTGTATGAAAACAATTATGAAAGTTGACGAAGCGAAAGTTGTATGCCAGAATCGTAGCAAGTGGAAAGCCATAGTCTCTGCCTACCCCGATGGGAGACAGGCGTGATGATATGTATGTATGTATGTATGAAAACAACACTTTTATGAGTAACTTGTAATCACTACATATTATAAAACAAAGTCGCTTTTCGCTGTCTGTCCCTATGTATGCTTAGATTTTTAAAACTACGAAACGAATTACGATGCGGTTTTTATAATAGTGAGTATATTTATTTGTTTATTTATATATTTATGTGTGAAGTGGGTACAAAGATCTTAGAAATAACACATAATTTTCCAAATCTGCCAATGGCTTACACAATTTTCAATAATAAGCAGAATTAGGTAAATTACAAATGTCGCAAAATAGAAAACTTCAGTCCTTACATCAATTTTAAACATTGCTTAAAATATTAGATAAATTGTGGATGTTATCAAATCTGTTAACATGAAGTACACAAATAATACTCAAATTAATCTTTGTCAAATTTGTCCCTCAAATATTCATAAAGTGCCACTGAGTAGAAACATTTACGAGGCAAGAATTCTTTCACTTTATTCTTAAAACTATTAAATTCTGCCACTTCCCGTAATGCTTTTGGCAAATGATTATAAATACGTGCACCCATATATAATATACTTTTATTTAATAAAGCTGTCTTGTTGTTTGGTATACAAATATTTAATTCGTGTCTCTTGCTTTTTAGAGTTGTAAATAAATGAATATTTTTTTTGACAAATAGCACCTCTTCAAGTATATATATGCAAGGTAGTGTTAAAAAGTTTAATCTTAAAAAATGTGGTTTACAAGAATCAGTTTGTTTTAAATGACACAAAGACCGTATACACTTCTTTTGGGCTCTAAAAACAGCATTCTTATCAGTGGAATTACCCCAAAAAAGCACCCCATACTTCAAAAGTGGTGTGACATAGCCATGGTGTGCCATTATTGCAACTCGTCTTAAGGGGCGAGTGGGTTGATAAATGAAATGTCCGGTCTTGGTGTGGTTTGCTTTATGTACATAAATTGCAAGTATACAACGTAGTGCAAAGGTACAGAGATGAACAAGCAGTATACTGTTCAAACTACACAGACTACTATCAAGAATATTATTTGCAGATTATCAGTAGCAAACTCATAGACTCGTTATGACCGTTCACAGTATATTCTAGTCTCTCGTAAAGGCGCGAAGCAGTGTCCATGTCAAAAGCACTGACAGATAGACAAAGTAAGGTGCGTTCAGAAACGCCACCCCCCCCCCCCCCCACGGAGAGGGATGAAGCGGTTTGAGGTATAAAAGTCTGCGAAATTCTTAAACTTAACATTTCTTCCGGAACGCGTAGTGTACGGAAGTTTGGTAGTTGGGATGGTGTCTGCATCTGCGCGTGTGGTTTCTATTGGTTGCGATGGTGAAAAAGTAGGTCGCGGTAGTGACAAGTTTGGCTGCGCGGTTTGTGAGGATGTTGCAGGACGCTGGGGGTCGCTCGGTTGGTTAGTATGATCCACAAAAGCGGGTTTGACGCGATCGACTGTCACGACGACATTTTTGCCTTTAATGACCGGAGTCATTGTTTTGACATCGCTGGCGCGAGCAATGACCATGTCAAAAGCACTGACAGATGGACAAAGTAAGGTGCGTTCAGAAACGCCACATAAGTATTTAGTCTAGCACATACTGATTTGATGTGCTGTTGCCAGCTTAGTTTGTTATCTATTATCACACCTAAGAATTTTGTTGAGTCAACCTCTTCTATTACTGAATTTAAATAATGAATGTCCTTATTACTCAATTTATTTATGGTACTCCGGAATGTCATAAAATTTGTTTTTTAAGATTAATAATTAAATTATTTGAGGTCAACCAGTTAATAATATCGCCCAATGTCGTATTTATGTCATTTTCAATGCATGATTTATTTCGTCCTGTAAATATAATTGTACTGTCGTCAGCAAATAAGACAGTCTTATGCTTTGTAGTATTTGGAAGATCGTTAATATAGATAATAAAAAACAATGGTCCCAACACACTTCCCTGGGGTACGCCAGATGTCACTTGTCTTCTTATAGAAGGTTTTTATGTATAATTTGTTAAGTTTTTGTTTACATTGATCAAACTATAACGATATTTGTTGGGGTTATCGGGAAAAATAAGCCGTCTGGGAGCTTTCAACAAAAACGCTGCCTAAACCCTTTGAGATATAACAAAATAATGTATGGTGCAATTGTCTATCTAATGTAGGTCTACAAAAAAGTCCACCACGATTTATGTCTATCTCATAAGAATAACATACTATACCCATTTTCATACTTTAAAAACCATCAATTATAAAGCCGTAATTTGAAGGCTATTTACACAAATATACTATTAATCCGTATCATTTTTACTACGTTATTTGGCTTCAGCATTTCATGAAGATTATTTTGTCCCTTTACACCTTGTTTTGTGTAACCATATTTCGACCGGGCCGTGCGGGCGTAGTTAGGTAGGTACTGGAGAGCGGAGAAGTAATCAATGAATTTGGAAAATGTTCATTTATTATTGTGAATGTGAAATTAATAAACAACGAGATTTAAATGGGTGCCACAGGGTTCGAAGTAAGTCACGGGCGAAGCCGGGCGGGACAGCTAGTTTTATTATAATTTAGTAGATACCAACAAATCAGTACATAATCAAGAAAATACCAGAGAGTATATTGTAGTGTTACCAACACAATATACCTCACAGATGGGACTCCCGGCCAAACTAGATAGAAGGGCAACGTGTAGTTTTAGTCGGAAGGAGTCCGGCATAGCACATATGAGGATTTCCTCACGAAAATAAAATTCATTTAGACACAACTGGTGGAAACCTTTGCCTGTTTCGCCAGTTAAGTAGCTTCCAGGTAGGTTTGAGTCCAGCTGCCAGTTTTTCCACTTTAAATATGAAAAGTAAACGTTATTTGACATTTTTGAAGTTATACTTTCTTTGACGCGTTAGGGAAAAAATATGCGAGAAAATTTTTACGATGCGCGCTCATACCATCACCAAAAACCGACTCCATGAAGTTAACTAATAAGTGTTTCATGACAACTTATAAACACCCTGAAGTTAGCTGATAAGTGTTTTCATGACAACTTATACCTACATTCAAAGTACTTTTCATTCTTTTGATGTTATTATTTTTAATAATTTATTATTCCTGTTACAAACAAAGAATTGTGGTATATGTGATGAAATCTTATTAGACTGAAGCAGTATAACTTCTAACGCATGTTCATAAGTACAACCTTTTTTTTCACGCAAACCATCTAAACCAAAAAAAGATGTGGTGTCGTGGGGCACCAGGTAGGAACTAAGTTCGAACTTTCGAAAAACGAATTTGGAAAAAAAAAATATAAAAAAATAATTATTAAATATAATTATTTAATAATTATTAAATTAATCTTTTAAAAATTACTATACACAATTAGCAAAAAAAAAATAGTCCTCAATTTTATGTAAAAACAAAAAAAAACCACCCTCACCCTCACCCTCATCCTCACCCTCACTCCTCACCCCTCACCCCTCACCCTCACCCTCACCCTCACTCTCACCCTCACCCAACCCTCACTGAAAGAGGGAGAAAGAGAAAAGTATTATAAACTACTCGCTTGTGTATACGACTTTCGCGTCTGCGCACTTCTCATTTAATGGTTTTATTCCACCCAATTATTCTTACGGTTTTACTATCACATTATTTTCAGTTCGGTCGCGCAGCAAAATCCCTATCTCCTCCAAGCCTGCCGTAAGGTACTTCGTTCCAATAAAACTACTATAAACTTGTGTTATAAAAGCTAGACAATTGATAACGATACTTATATATTTGTAAATACATACATATTGTACATAGAAAACATAGAATCTGAAACAAATAATTTTAGATCACACAAACATTTGTTTCGACCCGGGAAACGAACCCGAAACCTACTTACCATTGCGCCACCAAGGCATTTCACTGTGTGTAGGACCAAGCGCCATGTGTGACCTTAAATCCTGCCCTTTGTGGGGAGATGCGGCAAAGGTGTTTTGCCCATATCTCTACAATCAAAATACTAATATTATATTTAATAAATATAGCCTATTTGTCTCTCAGTGGCGTGCCAAGTTTATTTTATATTCAAAAAAATAAAAAAGTAGGTAGCTATCATGTTGTGATCGAATTAAGTTATGGTTCCGTATAAAATTTGATGTTATTTTTCATGAAATGGTGTAGTGGCAAGTGTATGCGACTGCTGTGCTGAGGTCAAGGTTCGAAACAAGATGACCATGCAATGTATGGGTGACCATTTTGTGGCATTTACATTTGCGAGCGTTTCCATGCTTCGGAAGACACGTTAAGCCATTAGTCCCGGTTGCCAGTAACATAGCAGTCATTAAGTCATGTTAAAGGTCTTATGGGCAGCTTGAAAAATTTCAACAGCAGGTAGCCATAACCTGCGTCTGTCTATTTCAACAAGGCAATGGGCTCACTACCTATTACGTGGGACAGGAATACACACGGTGAAAAGAGCATAAGCCCACATTTCACAGTAAGCATTTTTGTCCTACGTAACAGGTGGTGAGCCCATTGCCGTGTTTAGATCTACAGGATATGATTGCACATTTTTGTTAATGCTTGCTAACGCTCGCTGTATACCAAATCCATCAAAATTAATAAAAAATACCTAACAAAAAGCTCATAATTATTCATATCAGCATAAGGCAGACCACTGCATGACTTAAGTCTCTCTAAATAGTAGATTTTAGAACCTTACCACTGAACCCTAAGAATAAAAAAAACCAGCACCGTTTTGTCAGTTTTGTTTCCTGCGCCCGCGACGGCTGCATATCTCTTTCTAACCGTATAGAAAAGAACGAGACAGGACGTTCTCGAGCTTGGAACCCTAACCAAATTTGAAATAAAAACTCAATTTTACATGAATATTTTGAATGTTTACTTTGATACTTTCGATATTATTATATTTGGGGTTCCTTGGGACCGTGAGAAAGTTAAAACATGACAAACAATTTTTGGATTTTATTTGTTAAGAATTTTGAAAAAAGAATAAGACCAACAACCTGATTCTATTTTAAATTTGGCACTACAATTTGGAGTCGCCCTCGAAATAGAAATCAGAGATGACATCCCGTGATTGAGGGTCGCTATCATGACCAGCATAGTTTCAATAGCGGTTCTCAGGTTGACGACCCATAAATATGCCTTTTTACGCTGCTCTTAAATGACTCAGGATTGTAAGAGGAGGTAAACACGTGCATAGATTTTCAAATTATTTCCGTGTAGCTTTTTCGACAATTGAAAGTTACGCTAAAAATAATAGAATGTAGAAGCAGATGTAGCTCCGCTGGCTTAATGCTCTGTAAACCATCACCGCGTGTTTTTTTAACGTGTGGAATTCCCCTGGATGTCAACGCGGACTCGAACCGGCTAAAACCACACGGTTTCTGCGTAACTGTCTATTGCCGGGCGCCCCGGGTAACTCCTCGGAAAGATGTCCCAGTGATCTCAGTCTTCAGTCAGCCCTGAGATTGGTAATACAAGGATTTGTCGTTCGTTAGCAGGTGCACCACCTTCCTGCTGGGAAGTTATATCTTTACCGCAAAGAAGTATCTTAATTATTGACACTGTAATAATGAAAAACAAAAACAAATAGAAAAATATGTGTGTGTACCAGCGTACCTTTTTTCGACATTTTTTTACAGCTATCATACGTCGATAAAGAAGTTTCACTTATGATAAAGAAGTTTCACTTCAAAACAACATGGCGCGTAACCGATTAACGTGACGATATTTTACAGCTATAAAATTTCTCTTAACGTAGATAAAGAAGTTTCACTACTGTAATGCAAAAGTCTACAAAAATATGAATTATAATAATAGCTCTACGGAACCCATCAATACTTTATTTATTCTACCAACTTATCATAAAGAGTGGCGATAGACAAAGCTTTATAAAAAAATAACTTTTGACATTGCGTCCCTTTATTGAAAAAAAAAAGTTCTTATCTCTATGACATTGAAACGGACATGGCGGATGGAATAGTTTTGAAATAGTTCCTAATAATTTATTATTCAAAATCGACCCCCAACTTTGCGGTAGTCATAGACAAAATTAATATGATTTTTTTTTGAGAATTTTTTTTTAAAGTTTGAGTAGATATTTAGGTACTCGTATTTACTTGTCACAGAGTAAAGTTATAAAATAGAATCCAGATTAATATAAAGCTGAATATTTTGTTTCTTTGGTTGAATGCACTACTTAATCTCAGGAAAACTAGTAACTTTACTAGTAGACGGCACACGGAGACAGGGTAGGCCGAGACTTACTTATGAAGACCATTTGAGCAAATTGCTCAAAAACAGAAAAAAAACTATATAAGTTGAAAAGTTTGTTAGTTTGGTTGAACGCGCTAATCTTAGGAATCACTAGACCGAATTGAAACATTATTTTTGTGTTAGATAGTCAATTTCTCGAAAAAGACTATAGGCTGTATATCATCACGCTTCTACCCAGAAGAGCGGAGCAATAATTATAAATGTCAACAAATCAAGCAAAATTTCATACGTTACTTGTATACTAATGACGAGAATATTATAAATGCGACGGGAATTCGAAGTCTGTCACGGGTCATGCTGTGTGGGTCAGCTAGTAGTGGTATATTAAATGGGTTTGTTACGACTACGACGCAGGCGCTTACGTGATTGGGAGGTCCACCGGCAGTCACTCCAAATAATGCTAAAAATCAACAGTCAAGCAATAGATAGAAAGAAATATTTAATTAATACAAATTACAATACAAGTTACAAAAATAATTTGTTACATCTATTTTAGAGACATACATACACAAATACTCACAGTGTCACACTTCTATCCCCACAGGGATAGGCAGAGGCATACTATACGGTCACATATCACCGTATGCATACTTGTCTCACGTAACAGGTGGTAAGTCTATTGCCGTGTTGAAATGTACAGGCGTGTGTACATGTGCACACTAAGCCCTGCTAACTCAGTGTTCTGTAAACGATCACTGCGTTAACTTTCGCTACGGCTTGTCACGGATGGGTGACCACTTTGTGGCATTTACATTTGTAAGCGTTTCCGTGCTTCGGAAAGCACGTTAAGCCGATGGTCCCGATAGCCAGTAACATGGCAGCCGAAAAATGTCCTCAGCAGGTAGACACAACCTAAGTTTGTCTATTTCAACGTGGGAAAGGAACACACATGGTGAAAAGTGGGCATATAATATGTCTCGGCCACCCCTTCGGGAATAAGACGTGATAGATAAATAATAATAATAACAAAGAAGAAGGGCAAAATTTCAGACCCCGAACTTCATGCAATGTAGCCGACTAACACTAAGAAATATCCATCATATTTACGTTCGATATGTCACATTTAAAAATAAAATCCACCATTTTGATATCACGCAGTTTTGCCTCAGGCATATAAAAAAAAATTAAAACACAAACAAAGAATAAAGTTTAAAAATTAACTTAAACTGCAATATTGTTTATGGAACTTTGTAGGTATACTTTTTAGTCGATTTACGGTTTGACAATAATGTATTTAATCGACTTTTGGACTCATCGATTTGTTATTTTTGACATTTTTATATTATTATTGCTATTATGTTTGATATAAATATGTCAAAAAATTAATAAAACATACCTACCTAAACCTTTTTTTTTTTCAAAAAAGTAGTTTCAATAACAGTAACAAAAAAAAAACAAATCGAAGAGCTATAAACAAAAGAGTTTGATAAATTTTAATGAGTTTCATTTGCAACTAGTTTCTTTTTTTGTTTACACCTGAAATGCGTTTACACGCCATCATTCCGCTTCAGGGGCAGCAGGAACGGTGTTCCCGGCCCTTAGGGGCCGTCCTACCCACCAAACCCGGCGGTCTTCCGCCTTCCTTCCCAACCGGAACTAACGGTAGGCCTGACGGCTATTCACGGCGACCCTGCTAAGGGAATGCCCCAATATGAGGCTATCGTTGGGTAGCTAGACGTTTGACTTGAATTATGATGATATTCATTTATTTATTTGGTCCTTCAGGTATCCCTGCGTAGCGTGAAGATAGTTAACAAACAGACACATCAATATTATTTATCTGTATAGATTTTGTTGTTTATTAAGACTGCTTACAATGGTAATAAGGCGCGGAGGATGAAAGTTTATAAGCATTTTAGAGTAAGTGCATTATATAATTTTAATAATTTATTTCTCATTTCGAAAAGCAAATCATAGGTACATGAAACAATGCAAAAATATACACACAATATTGTGTGTATATTAAATATAAATAATAACTATACACACATATTATATTCACCTGGATCACTAATAATAATTATCATAAAGGTATAATAAAATTAACCGAATAACGAGCACACCCGCAGGGCCAGCATGTCCATTCTGATATTCTCGACACGTTCAGCAATATTTGCGGTCACAATTCTTAACGGATAGCACGCGACTCCGCGGGGCGCTGCAATGTCGTTCATAATTGATATTATTACTCAACGTGGAACGAAACTTAAATATTTTGTCTTAAATTCATTAAAATAATTGACGAAATTTGGAGTGGACAAAGCGACTCGGCAGTATATTATGAAAATTTATAAAAATAAAAAGTAAAAGGGCGTGCTCCATTGATTTGGACACGTCCAACGAATGAGGAACGATTGAGATAGATAGATAAAATTGATATCTTTATTAAACCTTTATTATTATACGTGTGGAAATCCTTAGGAATGCTATGCCACTAAAACCACACGGTGCCCTTCCATCTGCCTATGGCCGGCTGAGCCCAGTTATTACATTAGTTTTTGTTTACACAATGAACATGAAATTCTCATTATTTCGCCAAAACTAATTTATAAATCGTCACTCCTTCCCCCCTATAAAGCAATACACCCTCACGTCATTGGAGTGACGGTCTTGATAAAGTAGCAGAGAGGGACTTGATGAGGAACGCACGAAATGGTGAAAATTGGGTTTTTTTTTTAACGTGTGGTAATCCCCTCGGATGTCATGCCGGACTCGAACCGGCTAAAACCACACAGTCCCCGCCTAACTGTCTATTGCCGGACGCCCCGGGTAACTCCTCGGAAAGATGTCCCAGAGCTCCCGGCAGACTTTGGCTACCACCGCGGCCTCACCTGGGGTTCGGGTGTTATCCCGCTTCTTTGGGGGGTTGGTTCGGGTACTATCCCGCTTCTTGGGGCATGAGGCGTGCGTGACATTTTCATGTCATGCCTACGTCTTGGGCCTGCTTCTGTAAGGACGACGAGCAGCCCACCCGCCGTCCTCAGGCCCCCGGTCATGGAGGCCGGTAGTCTTGGGCGAAGACAAGTCTGCGGCGTTGTCGCCGCAGACTGTGGAACTCGGGCGGGAGAGTCCTCTCCCGTATCGTCTCCGCCACCTCTTTCGCGAGCATGACCTGCTCGCAGAAAGACGCAGCGGCGTCCCACTTGCTCCCGCTGGAGATCATGGCTTGCACCATAGTTTCCAACGAGAGAATGTCTACGCCCAGACTCGCCACGAGGTCTTGGCGCTGCTGCGCCCACGCTGAGCACTCCACCAATGTGTGGAGCGCTGTGTCCTCGCTGCATTCTACGCAGTGCTGGCACTCGGCTGTGGTCTCTCGGTGTATACGCCACAGATACTTACCGAAGCACCAGTGCCCGGTAAGCATCTGTGACAACCGGTAGGAGAGGTTGCTATGGCTCCTCTCCAACCACTCATCCATGACCGGTCTGACCGCCTCGATTGTGGCGTTTCCCCACCTTGGATGCTCAAGTCGCACCTTCCATGTCTCCATGAGTTCCTGTCGGAGCTGGGACCGCAGAGCCTCGATTTCTCGAGGCGTAGGCCCATGGCCCTGCTCCCGCGCCTCCTTGCGCCATTTAAACAATGACGCAAGGGCTCTTGCTTCCAGGTCCCATGGAGGGGTCCCGGCAAGGAGACATGCCGCCTCAACGGAGAAGGGTACCTGTGGCTTAAGATAAGATATTTGAATCAATCACTGTTCGCGATGAAACTCAAAAACTACTGCACCTATTTTCACATTGTTTGCACGAATGGATAGAGTGAACAAATATCGTTGTATTTTAGCCAATATTTACAAAAACTTAACAAATTTTATAGTAAAACATTTCTCGAGAAACACTAAATCCATTGGTAAAACATCGCAAAAATCCGTGTAATAGTTTTTGAGTTTATAGCGAATAGACAGACGATGCGAAAGACTTCGTTTTATAATATATTGTGATTATTAACTTATTATGGCGTCTCTGGTAGAGTGTTCTGCGTGTTGTGTGGTGTGAGAATGTGAGGGGTTCAGCAATACCAAAAATCAAAGTCCAAACAATAGCTGTAATCGATATAATATTATAAAGCTGAAGAGTTTGTTTCTTTGTTTGGTTGAACGCGCTAATTTCAGGACTACCGGTCGGATTTAAAAAAATATTTCTCTGTTAGGACTGTTAGATAGCCCATTTATCTAGGAAGGCTATAGGATATATATCATTAGGCTTGCCTATCCAGAGTAGTAACCCTGGAGAGCGGAGCTGAGCATGTGAGGAGTCATAAATGTCTACAAATCGGGCAAATTTTTATGCAATATTGTAGAATATATAAGCGGCGGGATTAAATCGATGCGACGGGAATTCGAAGTATGTCACGGGCGAAGCCGGGGGTCATCAGTGACAACTAAAAGTAAGCCTCAGGCTCCAAATCTCCAGCTTTAAAAGCAGCTGGAGATATACGCTAAGATAAATACATACACACATACATATTGTCACGCCTTTATCCCCGAAGGGGTAGGCACAGGGATACTATACTCCCACATTTCAGCATGTGCATATTTGTGCCAGGCGCAGGCTGTGGCGACCTGCTGTTGATAATTTTCAAGCCGCCCATAAGGCCTTTAACCAGGCTTAACGACTGTCATCTTACTGGCAACCGCGACCAACGGCTTAACGTGCCTTCTGAAGCATGGAAACGCTTGCAAATGTAAATTCCACAAAGTGGTGACCCATCCAAGGACCACCCTTAGCGAATGTTGCTTAACTTAGTGATCGTTTACAGAACACTGAGTCAGCGGGACCACAAGCGCTTCCAAATAATACTAATCTAACTGCTACACCAAGAAACCAGTCGATTAATAACACTGGGTATTCGGGACAGGACTATTTCTGATATTTATAAAGCAGAGGTCGTTTAGCAACGAAACTATGAAGTGAATGCTACCCCTCTGCCTTTGAATTGTACAAAAAGTGCCGCTACGTAACCAGTTCAGATCTAAACTGTGTTGGTTTTGACAAAAAAATGTTTAAGACTTTTAGAGTTCACGATTCGTGCAGTTGTAGAGGTATATGAATTGTAGTTGCATAAAGCAGTAATTACAATTGACTAGTTGGTGAAGTTTTCCCGTTCCCGTTTCCCACAGGAACTTGTTCCCGGGATAAGAAGTAGCCTATGTGTTATTCTGCTATAGTAACGTTTCATCAAAATCCAGTCAGTAGATTTTGCGTGAACGATTAACAAACATCCATACTTAAACTTTCGTGTTTATAATATTAGTAGGATTTCCGAGGTTTGTGTATCCGAAATAGAAAAGTGAAGAACGATTGACGAATCATTTTATTGTGAGAAAGTAGAGAATAGACCTAGACTTACGAAATCCATGTGAGCAGATTGCTCAAAGACGGAAACACATATTAACATATTAAAGCTTAACTTGTCCTAAATCAAAAATTACGTACCAAAACTCTTCTGAAGCGTGTCTCAGGAATAATAATTGTTGAAATCGACATGTGCAGGCTGTGGCAACCTGCTGTTGAAATTTTTCAAGCTGCCCATAAGACCTTCAACATGCCATAACATAATGTATACATAATAAAATATTGTCAATTAAGCACAAAACAGTTTAAGAAAATATCACAAATATTCTCTCCACAATTGGCTTTTGTTTTAATTGCCTAAACGATATTTATTTTATAAAAAATAAACTACAATTGTCCTGACCTGCGTCTGTCTATTTCAACAAGGCAATAGGCTCACCACCTATTACGTAGGACATATTTCCCCGCTGTGAAATGTGGGCTCGTAGTATGCCCCTTTGGGGGAAAAAGGCGTGACTAATATAATAAACTAAAACGCAATAGCTAAGGTCGTGTCGTGCTCGTCCCGTGCGTTGTAAAACTCTTTCAAATTATTGATGATCGTACGCAGCGGAATACAAAAAAAAACCGATGTATTATCTGTGTATCAGTTTGTTAGTTCGTATCTCCGAAATGAAATGTAAAAGGACGTCCTTTTTTTGTAGATGATTATCAGGTTGTTGTTAAAAAATTATGTTATAAGGTTAAAGTGTTGTGATGTACGGACATTAATCACGGATTGTTCGTTTTATAGTGGGTGGCAAACAAGCCGCGTGTGGTGCCTCCGTAAAGAAAGGAACGAAGAGTATATATTACTTTATTCATACATACATATTGTCACGCTTTTATCCCCGAAGGGGTAGGCAGAGGCATACTGTACGCCTACATTTCACAACATGCATGTTGTAGCGTGTAACAGGTAGTGACCCCATTGCCGTGTTGAAAATGGAGAGGCACTTAGGCTGTGGCTACCTGCTGTTAAAAATTTTCAAGCGGCCCATAAGCCCTTCAACTCGACTTATAGACTGAAATAAAAAATAAAATAAAAATCTCTTTATTTTGCATAGACCATTTTAACGGCGCTTACAAAATGTTATACACTGAAACTAGAGAAAAAAAATAGTGACCACCGCACAGTGTGATATATTTAGCTGGACAAAATTAAAATTATGCACCTATCTGTAAACACTCATATACCATCTATATACAGGGTGAAATTTCGTAATGCCACCTGAAGGGAAAGTACTCTTAAAACTGTAGATAGAAAATTTTACTCAAAGGAAACATTCCTTTATTTTTGAAAAGAAAGAAAACTGCTTTCAAAGTTTTTCGAAAATTCGCTTGCCACACCCGGGAGTCGAACCAACTAAAACCTGTAAAAATTACATCCTGTACTTTTATTGCATCGATCGTTAGGGTCAATTATTAAGACGAAATCTTTGTATAAAACTTGATAAATTAAATGAAAGGAAAGCCAAAACATAATTATTTTATTTATTTACATAAAATGGTAAACTAACTAATTAGTTGCTCGAAATGGGCTCCATTCTCTTGAATACACAAATTAATTCTTCTAACAAATTCATTTTTAGTAACCTTTAATAACGTGTTGTGGTGAATATTATGAATCGTATTCTGAACTTCAACCCTCAACTCATTTACATTAGCATAAGATTTAAGGTAAATTTGATTTTTTACATATCCCCATAAGAAAAAATCTAAAGGGGTGAGATCTGGTGATCTCGCAGGCCATCTGATTGTGCCGTTTGTACCTATCCAGGTATTAAAATGGTTATTTATGTAGGCAGTAGTGATTCTGCTGCTATGGGCTGGAGCACCATCTTGCTGTAGAATAATTTGGTTTCGCTCTTCCTCGGGGAAACCATTTAACTCATATCTTAAGAGATCCAGTATTTCTAGATACTTGACAGTGTTTAAATGTCCTTCGTACACGTAGACTAACACAACCATATTTCTCATGATTCCGCACCAAACGTCAAAAGAAAATCTTACTTGATTGTTAGTTTCATGAACCCGAACCGGATTCACTCGAGACCAATAACTTTTAACGTTATTGCAACGATTGTACATACAATGCAATAGCTGAACTTGGTTTCATCAGACCATACAATGTTACTCAAAAAAATATGGTTAAGGTTAATTTCTCTTAGCATGTTTTGACAAAATTGTAGTCGTCTCTCACAATCCCCAGGATGCAATTTTTGCACTAAAAACCATCACGATAACATTTGTACTTATACATTTTCAGCACTTTAAGTACGCGAGTGTGGGTTGTCCCAATTACTTCTGCAGCAACTCTGCTAGAAGCCTTTGGAAATGCTTCGAAATATGTTAAAATATCTAAACTACCCATATTCTTTAAATTTTCCACCATTCTTTTCAATAAGAACCGAGTTGGTGCCTGTCGGTCTCGATACCTCTCTCCATACCACCGCAGAGCTCGATTCACATTTTTGTTATTCAAAAAATAAGCTTCCATTAAATCAAATTGTTCTTGATAAGCCATTTTTACTAATATGAAATGATTTGTAATTATTAAACAATTAAATGTGAATAACAAATGACAATCTATTTTCAAATGTAACATTCCAAATTTAAACTACCTCATACACGCAGTTATGTCGCATTTAAGAAAGGAGTCTGCATTACAAACACTAACAAATTGCAATCGTGTTATCTAAATAATACCTAATTCATAATTTTAATGTACGTATAAATGACGTCAATGATAATTATTAACTACTAACATGGATAGCAGATGAATCTTTGAGTAAAACTGCTTTAACTTGACCCGTTGAATTTATAAGCTAATTTTTTCATGGCTTTTCTTTCATTTCAATTATCAAGTTTGTTGGAGAGATTTCGTCTTTAATAATGACCCTAACGATCGATGCAATAAAAGTACATAGTGTAATTTTTACAGATTTAAGTTGGTCCGATTCCCGGGTGTGGCAAGCGAATTTTCGAAAAATTTGAATGCAGTTTTCTTTTTTTTCAAAAATAATACTAAACTTTATTAATTTCTTTTCTTTCACAAAGGTTACTTATGATAAGCATTTATCACATACTTACTACTAATAAAAACCCTTGTGAGAGACTGGTATCTGAACTAGGAAGATCCTGTCAAACAGATTACCAGGTTTCCCACACACATAACAAAAAAGCAATGGACAGTGTGTCACCGGTAATAAATAAGTCGTTTGATAATTACAAATTTATTAATTAAAATTAATAAAGGAATGATTCCTTTGAGTAAAATTTTCTGTCTACAGTATTAAGAATACTTTCCCTTCAGGTGGCATTACAAAATTCCACCTGGTATATCACTGCCCTAGTTCAACGGTAAGATATCTTAAAAAAAAACAAAATTGAGAGAAGTTTAGATTTATGTAAAAAATTTGGTCTTGTGTCCAGTTCAAAAATCGGATATATGTAAAACGCAACCTAAGTGCCTAAATTTCATTATCCCACTGAGACATTTATGCATATTTTAACCGAACTCTAGTTCAAGATTTGATTTTACAAGAATTGATTACAATGCCTATTGCAATGCTTTTTTATTATGTAAATCAAGTAGGTACTAGCACGCATATAAAATAATTTGGTCCAGATAATATATAAATAAATAAATAAATATATCTTTATTTTGCATAGACCATTTTAACGGCGCTTACAAAATGTCATACACTATTTAAAATATTTAAAGCGAAAAGCTTCAAAAATATCACACTGTACCGGCAAGAAACTTAGGAAGACTTCTTTTATGGCCTATTTACAAGTAATTATTATAATTATATATTTTATGATTATTATATTATTTCACTTAGCCAGGTGATCATTTCCAGGCGTCCCTGTCCTGTAAATAGTCTTTAACAGCGTAATAACCCTTTTCGCACAGATAAATTTTAATATACTTTTTAAATTTATTTAATTTTAATTTTTTTAGGACACAGGGAAGCTTGTTGTAAAAGCTTATACAGTTACCCTGGAGAGAATAGCCAATCTTATGTAGTCAACTGTGGTGTACTGAAAGATTATTTTTATATCCAGTGATTATATTATATATGTTTATCACAGAGTTTAGAAACCTGTGATAGATTTTTTCGGACATACATAAGATTGGCAAAAATGTATTGTGATGCTACGGTTAAAATATTTATTTCTTTTAATTTTTCTCGGAGAGAGACTCTGGGGCCCAACTTATAAATAGCGCGTACAGCCCGCTTTTGATGAACAAAAATATTATTTAAATCTGCAGCACTCCCCCAAAGGAGAATACCGTAAGACATAATACTATGAAAATAGCTGAAGTAAACCATTCTAGCCGTATCCACATCTGTTAGAAACCTGTAACGCAATTCACAAATCTCGGATCCAAATCCTCTACGGCGCAAATGTCATCGATATTCGAGTTCTATGAATATCGATGACATTTGCGCAGAAGAGGATTAGGATCCGAGAAAAAATAAATAAATATAAAATAAAAGAATTTTCAAAAAATTGAATTTGGAATTAGTCTGAGATAAATTACAAACAAATCGGTGTATAAAAGATCCCAATGCCGCCAGTACTTTTCGAGTTATTTAATTGAGTATGAAATATCCCTAGACCGTGTTGATGTGTGTGTATATATATATATATATATATATCTGTATATCCATACCCGAAACCATATCTGTTCCATACCCGTAACCATATCTATTCCATATCCATTTTCATATCCGTATTCTATGAAAAAAAAATAAAAGTATCTTTATTTTGCATAGACCATTTTAACGGCGCTTACAAAATGTCATACATTATTTAAAATATTTAAACCGACCACCGGTTCGGAACGCGCCCCACCTGAGAAGAACCGGCAAGAAACTTAGGAAGGCTTTTTTTTGATGGCCTATTTACAATTTAATATTATTTCACTTTGCCAGCAGATCATTTCCAGGCGTCCCTGTCCTGCAAATAGTCTTTAACGGAGTAATAACCCTTTTCACAAAGCTTGTTTTTAATTAAATATAAATATCCATCACGCCTTATCCCCGAAGGGGTGGCAGAGGCATATTATATGCCCACTTTTCACCGTGTGGATTCCTGTCCCACGTAATAGGTGGTGAGCCCTTTGCCGTGTTGAAATAGACAGACGCAGGTTGTGGCTACCTGCTGTTGAAATTTTTCATGCCGCCCATAAGGCATTCAACCAGGCTTAACGACTGCCATTTTACTGGCAACCGGGACCAACGGCTTAACGTGCCTTCCGAAGCACGGAAACGCTCGCAAATGTAAATACCAGAAAGTGGTCACCCATCCGAGGACCAGCCATAGTGAAAGTTGCGTAACTCAGTGATCGTTTACAGAACACTGAGACCGCGGGGCCACGAGCGCTTCTTAATTAAATTTTTATAATTAAATTTAATTTTATTATTAAGTTTTTAATTAAATTTTTATATTTATTTAATGGTAAATTTCTCAGGTCACAGGGAAGCTTGTTGTAAAAGCGTATACAGTTACCCTGGAAAGAATCGCCAATCTTATGTAGTCGACTGTGGTGGGCTGAAAGATTATTTTTATTTCTAGTGTTTATATTATGTTTATCACCGAGTTTAGAAAACTGTGATAGATTTTTTTGGACAAAAATGAATCTGATGAAAAATTCAGATTTGTGAATTATTATATAGTATGCGCCGAACTTAACCTAGAGGCTGTCTTGTCTATGTGTGGGCTCCACTGCTCCATGTGACTGGCAACCGGGACCACCGGCTTAACGTGCCTTCCGAACCATTGAAACGCTCGCAAATATAAATGGCACAAAGTGGTCACCCATCCGTTACCAGTTATAGCTAAAGTTGTTTAACGCAGTGATCGTTTACAGAACACTGAGTTAGTTAGTGGGGCCACGAGCCCATCTTTATACATATTACATTATTAGCCTTATTTCCAAATGGAGGTAGGGTTAGGAACCCAGGTTACAAATTCAGGTAGGGTTAGGAACCCAGGTTACAAATTCAGGTAGGGTTAAGAACTCAGGTTACAAATGCAGGTAGGGTTTGCCAGCAAACATTGAATACGCAATTAGAGAGCGCTCCTGACTCAAAGTGTGAGGGTGATCACCCTGCCTATTGCGATCGATGCGTTGATAGAAAGTAGCCGTAGGCATCATATCAATCAAAACTTTTGAACAGGCGATAGAACATACATAAGGAGGCGAATCACCTGTCGCGAAGAAGCTCGACACTGCCCTCTAGTAGAGGATCGTTGATAATCCTCACAACACGCCCTTCTACCGAGTCGAAAGGTCGAAGCTGGTATTCAGGTGCACCAGCCCAAAGGTGACAGCAGTACTCCATGTGCGGCCGCACTTGGGACTTATAGAGAATCAGTGTTTGCTCCGCAGTAAATAAAGTACTGCCGCGCCCTGTTCAGCACTCCGAGCTTTTAGGATGTCAGCTTGGCCTTATCTTCTAAAAGACTATGGTATTAAAAGTCACTAGATATCTCGACAGCAAGTATCCCAATACTATTGGAGATGGAGAGAGGCGTGCCCTGGAATTGTGGTGCTATGGTAATTAAAAACAAATAAATATTAACATGGCAGATATAATTACAAGAAAATAACATCAATTATCATTAATAACTGTCAGTCGAGTGCGAATTTTTCATTAAAATCACAAAGGATTTATAAGACTTAATGTAGACATTCATTACATTTGATTGACGGTTTTATGAAATGGTTTTAATCTGTGGTGCGATGTGTTTCCGAACGCGGCATATTAATATGCATAAGGAGGACTTTTGGCGCAAACATGAGCAATGACGCACGTTTTTCATATATTATTTTCCAAAATTCTAACCAGGAACGTCTAGAGCAAGTGAATGAAATTGTGTATTTAGGAAGTATGTTTAGCGCGGATGGAAGATGTGATTCGAATGTAGAACGGCGAGTAGCTGCCGGAAACAAAGTTAACGGTGCTTTGTCCCAGTTAGTAAAGCGACAAAGCATCGTAAAAGAAGCACGCATGGCGATTCATAACGCAGTGCTAGTGCCAACTTTGCTTTACGGTAGTGAAACCTGGGTATGTCAGCAGATGCATGAAAGTAAATTGAATGCTGTGGAGATGCGATCACTTCGAAAATTGTGCGGCGTTACCTTGGCCGACCGAATACGTAACGAAGTGATACGCAATATGGCAGGTTTGAATGAAAGTGTCAGCGTTAAGCTGGAAAAGGGCGTGCTCCGTTGGTTTGAACACGTCCAACGAATGAGTGAGGAACGATTGACGAAGAATATATATTGTTCAAAAGTAGAAGAAAAAAAGTAGAAGGAGTCAGGGTAGGCCGAGACTTACATATGAAGACCACGTGAGCAGATTGCTCAAAAACGGAAAGGTCAAAAGCACTCGGATACCCAGACGTGCGTGTATGAAGCGATTGATGAATCTCGAAGAAGCGAAAGAAGTATGTATGGATCGCGAAGCCTGGTGATCTGTCCTCTCTGACTACCCCGTCAGGGATACAGCGTGAAGATAGTTAGTTAGTTAGTTAGTTAAATTCTTGTTTAGTGTTTAATAATGGTGGAATATTACTTAGGTATACATAAGAGATCAGAAATGTGCATTAGTGAAGGAAAGTGATAGCTGCAATGAATAGCGGTGTTGTTTGTGCTAGTGCCATATTTCCACAGAAAGCTGCAATAAGGGATCCACTGCCTTATTACGGCAAGAACACAGGACTCAGGACATGACTTGACATCGACAAAGGACTAGACATGACAAATACTAAGAAAATTTGAATAGGTACTAATGACAGGGCTATATGGACTGATTTTCCTTGGCATTTTTTAATAACGATATCTTATGTCACATCGATTAAAAGATTAGTTCCTTCCGAGTTTCCTGCCGTTTCTTTTTAGGTGGGCCGCGTTCCGAACCGTGGTGGTCATGTTTTAACATTACCTTTAGTTAATGTATGACATTTTGTAAGCGCCGTTTTAACGGTCTATGCAAAATTAAGACATTTTTATAACTAAAATAAATATCCATCACGCCTTATCCCCGAAGGGATGGCAGAGGCATATTATATGCCCACTTTTCACCGTGTGGATTTCTGTCCCACGTAATAGGTGGTGAGCCCATTGCCGTGTTGAAATAGACAGACGCAGGTTGTGACTACCTGCTGTTGAAGTTATTCATGCCGCCCATAAGGCATTCAACCAGGCTTAACGACTGCCATTTTACTGGCAACCGGGACCAACGGCTTAACGTGCCTTCCGAAGCACGGAAACGTTCGCAAATGTAAATGCCACAAAGTGGTCACCCATCCGAGGACCAGCCATAGTGAAAGTAGCGTAACTCAGTGATCGTTTACAGAACACTGAAAAACTGAGACCGCGAGACATTTTTATATTAAGCTTATTTGAAGCACTCATGGTACCGCGGACTCAGTGTTCTGGAATCGATCACTGTTTTAAGCAACTTTCGCTATGGCAGGTAACGGATGGGTTTCCACTTTGTGGCATTTATATTTGCGAGCGTTTCCGCGCTTCGGAAGGCACGTTAAGCCATTGGTTCCGGTTGCCAGTAACATGGCAGTCATTAAGCCTAGTTAAAGGCATTATTTGACCAACTTGAAAAATTTCAACAGCAGGTAGCCACAACCGAAGAAGAGGAAGTTTCTTAAAGCGTTAGATACTATAGGAGCCGTAAATATAAATGGAAGAAGAACCTAGCATGATGGACGTCATGGTATAAGGAGCGCGGGCTGCACAAGTATCCCGTATGGGTACATACACAATACCTGCCGTATTGCATAGATATGGCTGACGTCAACGCATAGTATAGACAAGGACTACTAATAATTTTTTATTTTTTAATAAATTTTTTTTTATTTTTTAATAAATTTTTTTTTATTTATATTTAAAATTTTTAGCAAAATAATTGCTTTAAAAAATTATCAAAAGGACTACTAATACCAAAGAAGAACCTCCCCCTGTGAAAAAGCAAACTGCCCCTTGTATAGGTTCGGAGTACTGAAAGGCTTGGAAAGGCACCCGTGTGGTGGCGGGCAAACCACCAAACGATAGCATTCACAAGGAGGGTTGGTGTCAGGCTGGCGGCCGTTCATAAAAACCAAGCTAAAACATTTTTCAGTATGGAATTTAGACATACTGCGCCGACCCCAAGTAAATTGGGACAAGGGTAAGAGGATGATGAGGTAGCCACAACCGGCGTGTCTATTTCAACGGGCTCATCACCTATTACG
The DNA here is from genome assembly GCA_948477245.1 of Thumatha senex. NCBI lineage: Eukaryota > Metazoa > Arthropoda > Insecta > Lepidoptera > Erebidae > Thumatha > Thumatha senex. The sequence goes on from OX419724.1 coordinate 57,414,755, forward strand.
TGGGACAGGAATAGGTACACATGGTGAAAAGTGGGTGGTATAATATGCCTCTGCCACTGCTTCGGAGATAAGGCGTGATTGATAAACATTTCATACTCGTACATGCATGTCTGGGTATCCGAGTACTTACTTTTCACCTTACCGTTTTTAAGCAATCTTAATAATACGTCACACAATATTTACTCAGTGACATAATAGTCCGGTCAATTTAGACATTCAAAGCTACCTACATTCCCCCAAGCTGAAAATCAGTAAGATTGTTTAAAATATGTTCAAAAATAAAATTTCAAGACCAAAGGTCAAAAAAATTAGTTTTTCGCGATTTTCAGCAAAACGGTAATTTTTATCATAAAAATACTTTAGACAAAATTGTAGATCATAAAATTTTCTACAAAAACTGTTTCAATACTTTTTTCCTACGAGCCACCGTTTTTGAGATATAGCGATTCAAAAAGTTGTAATCGTTATAATATGCACACGTTTCCACCGCCATCTATGAAGTAGCGAACTTGCGTTTTTTTAACGTGGTTTTACATACATACATACATACATATTGTCACGCCTTTATCCCCGAAAGGGGAGGCAGAGGCATATTAAACGCCCATATTTCACCGTATGCATTTTTGTCCCAAGTAACAGGTGGTGAGCCCATTGCCGTGTTGAAATGGACAGGCGCGGGCTGCGGCGACCTGCTGTTGAAATTTTTTAATATGGCCCATAAGGCCTTCAACTTGGCTTAACGACTGCCATTTTATTGGCAACCGGGACCAACGGCTTAACGTGCCTTCCGAAGCACGAAACTGGGGTGGGTCTAAAGGGCCGAAAAAATTTAATAAATAAAATGTGTCTATTTTAGATGTTTGTATGTGAATGTGAATGTTTTAACGTGGTTTTCCCAAGAAATTATCACTAACGGCATTCGCTTTCTTCTTACGGGCTCGTTAAGTAACACCATATAACACAGAACAAGAATAAATTGAATGAAATAAAAAGAAATAGGAGTGAAGGCGACCTTTTTACAATTTTAGCACTTCAACAAAGAAATCGGAGTAATAACTATTTGCAGCACATCTTTCACATAAAGCACATCTGTACTTTAACGTACAAGTCCACCTCGAACGTGGAAAAACTTATGTTATTACACTAGGAAGAACATTTTTCAAACAGGTTTTACCATATTAAACTTGTTACTCACGAAGTGCTTGCAATATGTGGCGTAGGCTTTGTGAAATTATTTATTCTAAACAGAAAGTGACAGACTGTGAACGATCAATGCACAGCTGAAAAATTTGCTCAATTAATTTTATTAATTCTGACGTGAAAGGTGAACTAAATAATTTTGAAAATTCATCACCTCAATGAAAAGTTGCAAAGTTTGTTTGAAACAACGTATGTTTTTGTGGAATTTTTATATTTGTTGTTTAGGTAGCTTACACAATGAATAAATTAATCACTTTTTATTCTAGGAACAGGTTAATGTGGAAACGGAAAACCACACGATAAAACAAGTGCAGTGTTTTTGTTTTGCAAGGTGGAATACATTTAACTCGTCACTGCACTACGAAGACAGCAAGGTGAATTTGTGTAGAGCCCTAAAGAGGGTTAGTCTACCGACTACCATCACACTACAATACCAACACCGTTAAACTTGTTCTCATCTCTTACCACTTAACGTCTCCTCCGAGAACAGTTCCATTTTGAAGCGTGTCTTTTCCGAGTCGCAGTGACTTAATCTCTGGCCTATTCTGTAACTCACTAGAGATAAAGTTAATGTTAGGTTGTATATCATTGAAAACTAACTAACTTCTTCTCGGTTTACAGTCCCGATTACTTCCAACATCTCAATCTTGAAGCCTGGGGTTCTCATTAATTGGTTTGAAGTAGCAGTGATTTGACTGTATTTTTTTCAGTATTTTTAAAAACGACAGGCCTTTTGTAACAATTTGACTAATATTCTAACTCTATGCCTCGTAGTTTTGGAATTTCTAAAATGTCCAATGCCTTAACTACTGTATTTCTGCTATCCATGCATACTTGCATACTTCTTTTGCTTTCTGCGGATTGATTAATCGTTTCATACATTATTTAGAAATCTGATAACTATTGAACTAATGAAAATCTGAACACAGCAATGGGCTCATCACCTGTTATGTGGGACAAAAATGCTTACGGTAAAATATCAGCGTATATATGCCTCTGCCACCGCTTTGGGTATAAAGGCGTGAATGAACAAATAACAATAATTTATTAAAAACAAAAATGTTTCTGCATATTTAGAAGCCCCTGCCATCTGATCTCCTAAGATCTCTATGTGTACTGCTCTAGAGAAAAATAAAAATGTTTATTTAATACAAAAGGGGGCGTCCATAAATTACGTGAGATGTTTAAGGGGGGGAGGGGGTCGAGTCAAATTTCATCTAATCTTACGTTGGTGAGAGGGGGGGTGTCGGCAAATATCACGCAATTTTTGTTCTGATTGAAACAAAAACAAATTATACTATTTTGGTCCATTTATTTCAGATTGTACATGCTTAAGATATAATCTTAAGCGTAAATCGTAATACGATTAAGATCATTCTCTAATTCGGTCGAAAGAAAATAATTTCATTCATAATTCGACGTTATACATCTACTGACTGTTAAACCACCATATTTGTTTTATACCAAATAGCTCAATTTAGTCTAAGTTTACGGTACAATGTATCCCGTTCTTTGTTTTCGCGCCACTGTCAGCCCAACGCGCGACTCGATGAACGAGACCGTACGAGCTGAGTGGCAGCAACACACGGATGCCAATGCCTTTATCAGCACGCCTTATGTTCTCTATTGCCCAAGTCTACGTGAGGATTTAGAGAAAAGATGCTGCAGTACATGCGGTATTTACTTTGCATCTATCACAGAAACTTCAAAAAAACACCTCACGTAATTTATGGCCGCCCCCAAAGTTTACACACAGTCGACTTAAATTTGGAACTTATTTGGAATACAATTTTAAGCAGTTATAATCATAGTTTCCTAAACTACGCAGAGTCTGTATTTTAGGATACATTAAGACCTCTTAATAGAAAAAAATAAATAAAACCAAAGCCTACTCCACTATATTGTTGCCCCAAATACCACAAATGTTTGGCACACGACAAAAACGCTACCGAACGAAATAATTCGTCAAAGAAACATTTAAACGTTACTAAGTTACTAAGAACAAGAAACGTCTTTAATTATAACACAACTGTTGAAGTATACACACAAACATAAATAATAACTTAAAATTTATCAATATCAAACGAAATATAACTTTATTTCTTTTGTAATAAGGGCTTTCGATATCTTGTCAATTTGAGGTTATAAAATCAACAGTGTGGTCAGCTAAATATAGTTTTTTGCTCCAAAAATTACTTCGGGGAGGAGTTGTTATGGCCACACCCAAATAATTATATGTTGTTATGAAAGGAGGGTCTCAATGATACCTTATTACGTCAATTAGGTTAAAAATTTGTCTTCATTTGTGAATGCTAGTGGGAGATAAATTTGGGTGGCGTGATCTCTTATGGTATAATGATTTTAATTTATAGAAAGTTCTTGCCATAAATACCGTTTTACAGGAATTTCTTCTTTTTGCTTTTTAGATGATTATTTTTTTCTCTGTGGAGGTTCATTTCGTTTTTTTATACCACTAAGCATAAGTATGACCAATCTGATGGAAAGTGGTCATTGCAGCTTATGGACGTTTGCAACACCAGAGGTGCGGTACTCGCGCTGCTAACCCTTTCAAAACCTTCTAAGACCCCTTTTGAAGAACCCCATACTGCAGACGTTTGGGAAAATCCATCCAGGGAGTTCATTCCACAATCTAAGCGTAGGCGGAATAAAGCTCTTTTCGGACTCTACCGTTTGCGAGCGCTCCGGACGCAAAGTGAGGATGAACACCTTGTTTATGGCAAGAGTTGCGATGATAGGAAGAATTCCTAAGAGCACAGACTGTTGAACAGGCGATAGAACACGCATAAAGTGGCAGTCTCTCTAGTCGCGAAGGTCACAAAGGGGCTTGAAACCGTCTGCTAATTTGTTTCGGAGTTTGGGTGTTTCCTATGTACAATATGTATGTATTTAGAAATATATAAGTATGTTTATCAGTCGTCTAGATCCCAAGAAGCGCTCGTGGCCCCAATGACTCGGTGTTCTGTAAACGATCACTGCGGTAAGCAACATTCGCTATAGGTGGTCCTTAAAAATTTCAACAGCAGGTCGCCATAGCTTGTGCCTGTCCATTTCCACACGGAAATGGGCTCACCACCTGTTACATGTGACAAAAATGCATACGGTGAAATGTGGGCGTATAGTATGCCTCTGCCTATCCTTTCGGAGATAAAGGCGTGACAATATGTATGTTTGTATGTAAAAATATTTTACAAAGGCCACGGGTTCAATCCCCATCTCGAACCAAGTTCCCTTTTTTCTTAGTTACCTAGTCAGGTCATAAATTCTGTTCAATGTTTAATATAAAATAATTGAAACAAGTTTAATCAATATGTAACCATTTATATACCAAAATGAACTTAACAAAACATAGATTCTTATGACAATAAAGATTATTCAAAATGACCTCCGTGATTTTGAATACAGGCCTTCAATCTGCACGGCCAGTCGTCTATCGCATCACGAACGAGGTCCATGTCAATATCGGCGGCTGCCTTAATCAAGGATGTCTTGAGTGACTCCAAATTGGGATGAGGCTTTAAGCACGCCTTTTCCTCCAATATTGCCATATCTTGTAATCTAACGGACTTAAATCTGGACTGGAGGAGGGCCAGTCTTCATGCCAGTCTTGTGTGCTCTTCGCTCTATGAGCTGGCGCCGAATCTTGTTGGAATACCCAGTGCCTGTTATTGAACATGGTATGAGAAACAGGTTCCACAAGGTTCGTCAGGACTGTATTTTGATACACAACTGCATTCGTTTTTACACCTTTCTCACAAAAATGTACCTCTGTTAAGCCCCAATAAGAAACTCCCAACCATACCATGAGCGAGGGTGGAAAATGACCTCGTTGGACACGCGGAATACGGTTGCTCGCTTCTTCACTACTGTGTGCGTACACCTTATCATTTTGTTTGTTGTAGCTCTCTTCTACGATAAAAATTTTATCATCCGAAAAACGAATTTCCCGATATTCTTTTCCCGCGTACCGCTTCAACAAAGCGCGGCATCTCTTCAGTCTCAGGTCCATTAGACGAGCATTTAAACGATGTCCTGTTTTTCTTCGATATGACCGAAGCCCTAAGTCTTCATTTAACACCCTTTTAACCGTGGTTCTGCTTAACCCCATCCGAAGGGCCAACAGTTTCTGCTTACGTTTGGGATTTCTTTGAAATCGCGCCTTCACAGCTTTTATCACTGCTGGAGTCCTAACAGACCGAGGGCGACCACTTCTTGACCTGTCATCTACACTAGAGTCTTCATTGTATCGTTTGATGGTACGATAAACGAATATTTTGGTTATATTCAAATTTTTTAGTATATCAAAAATTTGAATTGGCGCGTAACCGCAACGATGCAACGCAATAACTGCAACACGGTCTTCTTTAAGCGTCCACTTCATATTTAAAAATGAGTATAATTCTAAAAAGTATACATTTTTATTTTCATGAACAATTCGAAATTCGAATTCAATAAACTTTTTTGTGGCCAGCATTCTAAAAGAAAAGTTTTTACTGTGTGACAATACTTATGACCTGACTAGGTATTTAACTAAGAAAAAAGAAAATTTGGTTCGAGAGGTTGGGTATCAAGTTGAGTTTATCAACTTGAGTACCAAAGGCAACACGTAACAGGTGGTGAGCTTATTACCATATTGAAATAGACAGGTGCATATTGTACCAAGATGATGGCTTCAAGCCTTCATCTTGGCTTAACGACTGCCATGTTACTGACAACCGGGACCAAAGGCTTAAAGTGCCTTTCGAAGCACGAAAACGCTCGTAAATGGCAATGTTACAATGTTTATTGTAAAAAGTTTTTCTATAAAAATCTACAATCGAGTCTGAGGTTTTTTTTTTATTATTTATTTAACTTTCTGCATAACGTTGTACACAGGCAGACTTAATGCCGTAGGCATTGTCTACCAGTCAACCTTAGGGCATTGCAGAGAAGTCAAGGAAGGTGCTTCACAAAAGCTATATATATATATATATATATATATATAATTATATACCATACATATAAATTTACACAATAGATAAATGCAAATAGATACAATATCTAAGAGTTGCTGAAATGCTTACGTACTTTATTCTTAAACACTACACGGGTCGGAGCCATTCTAATTTCCTGAGGAAGCGCATTCCATAGAAAAATAGATTGAACAAAGAAAGAAGTGAACAAGACTAGAGCTATGAGTGGGACAGAGAAGTAGAAGATTGTGAGAAGACCGAGGGTTTTTATTATGATTTGAACATAGTAGTTGGAAATAAGGAGATAAGTAAGCAGGGGTATTTGCAGAGTTTAAAAGCGTATAGAGCATTGTCACAGCACGCATGTTACGTCGCTGACGTATCGGCAGCCAACGCAATTCAGATCGAAACGTTGATACATGATCAAACTTACGAAGATTGTAGACGAATCGAATGCAATTATTGAGAAGTCGGTCTAGTTTATTGAGCAGAACTGCATTCAGGTCAAAATAGCACACATCACCATAGTCAATGATTGGAAAGATAAGAGTCTGCACAAGCGTTACCTTAGTCTTTACTGCAAAAGTTTTTAAATCTGTAAAGAGCCTATAACTTTAATAGTATATATTATTAAAATTATAGTTATATAGTCTATAACTTTTATTATAAGAAGACCACCCGTACTCACCAGTAACCTAAAAAGCTACTAGGTAGGATTCAGATTTTGTTGAAATTGTAATAGGACCACACGAGAAACGCTTAGTAAATCGATTTTCTCAGAAAAAGTTTTACGGTAACACAATCAAATGCAGGCGATTGGAATACCTCCTTTTTTGAAGTCTTTAAAAAGATGTATCAGAACATTGCCCTGGTTAGGCAAATGGCTAATGTCACGGGTTCAATCCCCGTCTCGAATCAGATTGTCTTTTTTCACTTTATTAAAGATTTAAGATGTATCAAATCATCAAATCTGGTTATATGGCAGTTAGGTACGCCATTCACACCATATCACACGGTCCTGCGCTTTCCACATCCAGTTCATCCCTGCGATCTTTTCCAGTCCATTTTTTTAATAAATACAATCATCCGAGCGTCTGTCCCAGTTGCGTCTCGCTACGTCCGGGGTCCGCTTCTATTCATAGTTTGTTTCGGCAGGTGGCTTTCATGGGAGCGACGCTCTCAGACATCCGAACCCTAGAGGGGAAAGCCAGCGCCAGAGCCTTGTCCTTTATTCAGCAGGTGCACTCACTGGCACGTGAGGTTGACTTGGGCCCTGAAGATCTTGGTGGGGCCACCTACATCCCAAATAAATCCAATCCTTATAGGTATACTTATATCCTTAGCCCAATGTAAAAAGGAGGTTCGTTCCCACTTGTTCGACTAAAAAGTTCTACGGTGGAACTAGTGGGAATAATTTTTCTCACTAGTGGAACTAATGGGAGTCACTGTTCCCACTTGTTCTACCTATCGGGTAAACTAATGGGAAGTTTTTCCCACTAGTTCCACGTTATAACATAGAAGAACTAGTAGGACCCTACTCCCACCTGTTCCGTAAATTAATATGTTTTAGACTAGTACTTTTATAGGTTCCAGAAGAGTAAACAAGCAAAACTTTTCTGACAAGTAGTTTTACACAAAGAAATGTGTTACTGTGGCAACCAGCGCCACATGGCGCAGAGCTATAGAACTACATCGTTGCTAAGAATCCTGCATCGCGCTATGAAATTTCTCGCACTGAAGGATGAGATATACAACAGCCAAACATCTTCAGGCGTGATCACCTTGCCCGGTTGGAGAATCCTCCCTTTCTTCCATAGTTACCTTATGAGTAATGTTCGGGCAAAAGTATGTACAACAGAATACAATGAAAATAAAAAACATTTGTGTGTAAAAGCATATTTAATTCTTAATCTTACTCAACGATCTTTACAATATTTCACAGCTTTGGTCTATAAAGAGCGCGTTTTATAAAAACTCCGATATAAATACCCCAATATAAGAACAAAATAATAATAAAAAAAAAAACAAAACATAAAAAAAACGCGCTCTTTCTCGCTCTCTCTTACAACTACTATCCCATTCCTTAGTTACTCTTAAATCTATGGTAATTTTTTTCCAAATTGTAATCTTAAAAAAATTATTTAAAAAAATCTTCTAGCGTTCAATCTACTGTGCGTCTAGAAAAAATATTTTATTGTACTTATGTGGAAAAAAAATGCGAAAATTTTTCGTTATGTTGAAAAAAAAAGAGCACCAAAAGATATTATTAAATAAATCAAAAGTCAAGTTTTATCTCCCCTTCCCATTGACTTAGAAACCTTAGAAACTTAATCATAATTTCTAAAAAAAATGACTAATGATCATTGATTTTTTTTTACATTTAACAACAAAAAAACAAAACTTTGGCAAGATAACACTTTATCAACGAAAAAAATTTTTTTTATTGTGACCAAAAATTTCTTATTCACTATATTTTTTTCCCGATTATTTAATTGCCAAGTAAATTCGATAAACTATCACTTTCAAAAATAGTTTTCCCCCCTTTTTTCCGATAATAATCATTTTATTCGTAATTTTTTATGCACAATTATTAAGAATTAACCGTAAATATGTAGAATATGTTATCAACATATACAAATGACATGTAAATATATATTTATGTATTTACAAATTTCACTCTATTTGAATTTTTTTTAGGGGCTCACTCGCGCCCTTATAGAGAAAACTGTAATAATAATACCGCGTGCCAAGTTTACATCCGGCTGTAGTCGAAATTCGCATACGAGGCCTGTCATTCCTCAGTAGTTATTAGAGTAATCGTATAAGTAAACCGTGATGCCCCTTACACGATTGGTTTGTATAAAATTTATAAAGTAAGGCGTCTATGGAAAAGCCTGCGATTGACATTGATTCCAAAGCCACAGTGTATAACTAATCGCTATAAAATGCGCAAACAGTGAGCTGCCTGTAGCGTCAAGGTAACATTCGCGCAAACATGATAAAAATTCTATTGACTTGCAATTTAGAATTTTATAAGTTGCGTTATTACGTTATAACTCATTATTGTGTTATAACGAGTGTTAAGTTTAGAACGTACCTATAACTCATTCCGTTATATAACACACTATACATTGATTCCACAATAAACTATATAAGATACATGTCACTTGCACAAAGAGCAGTGGAGATGGAACTAAATGTATTACAATAACCAATCGCCCACGATCATACACTGGTCCAAAGCTGTATGCTAGTTTTATTAAAAGTGATGATTATTCGACTGACTAACTGAACTAACCATTATTAACTAACTGACGGCTAAGCCAGAGAGGACAAACTGCAAAGCTTCCCGATCCATACTTCGCTTCCTGCAGACTCATTGAATGTTTATACTGCACATCTGGGAATACTAGTACTTTTGAAAACTATTTTTTTTTAATTTTTTTCTTTTGCAATATTCCGCTTTTATTAGACACTTGTCTTTTTTTAATTTTCTCTTTTTTTTTTAATAATTGTATCTTTTATAAATGGGTTTCCGCCATGTTAAGCCTGATTCAATTAGTTATTTAATATATCTGATATTTACTGAATACTAGTACTTTAAATAACTAACCTGCTAAAAACTATAATTATTATATTAAATGTTATTTTTGCAATATTTCGCTTTTTTCAGACACTACAGCCTTTTTTTATATACGTTTTTTTTTAATAATTATTGTTTTTAAAAAGGGTTTTCCGCCATGAACACTTGATTGAATTAGTTATTCAATAAACCTGCTATTTAAGATTTATAGTTGTTTATCGGTATATTTGTGATAATTATTTAAAATTTTACTTTAAAAGACACACTTTCCATGATTACACTGCTGTTACATTTTGATAGTTATTGTTAAATTAATAGCATTACTAACGCTTAGCGTTTTATTTAGTTGGGAGATTAAAACATTTTGTTTCCAATATTTTAACTAACGAGTTAATTTTTAATCATCTTTATTATATAAAACTATGGAGTTATTGTCAGATATAATAAAATAAATCTTTTATTGCGTGTAATAACTGTTATATGAAAAAATAATGCGCAATGAAATTAATTTCGTGTAACCATATATCGACCGGGTCTTGCGGGCGTGCGCGTACTGGAGAGCGGAGAAGTAATCAACTAATTTGGAAAATGCTCATACATTATTGTGAAATTAAAAAAAAACGACGGGATTAAATGGCTACCACAGGTTTCGAAGTATGTCACAGGTGAAGCCGGGCGGATCAGCTATTTCATAATAAAACGATGAACGTTATTTTTTCACTTGATCGTTTTTAACGGTTATCAACAAAAGCAGTTGATAAATTATAACAAATTAACTTTTAATTTAGTCAGTCGAAAGAAAATCAACAATATAATATAGGTAAAAAATAATTTTATTTTTTTATAAACGAGCATTTATTGGCAAAAGTAACGTACGATTCTGGTAACTATATGACAATTAGGTGTCTAAAAACTATAATTTTACAAATTATAACCAAATTAAGATGCTTAGAATATCTTAAAATTCAAACCATTTAAATCAACACAATACACAATATACAAACCATTTGATTGCATATTGTATAAATGACATACTGTTATGCATATTTGTCAGATAACAAATCGTAATAAAAGTTGTCCTTTATAGATAAACATCTCTATTTTTCATCCAATTTATTTAATAATTTCCTTCTCTCTTAAGTACGTGAAATTTAAAGTCGATTTGGAGCGAAAGATTCGGTATGATGAATAATTGAATCTATTAAACGTATGAATAAGAAAAAATAAAATAATAAATATTAATTATATTTTTTACATCCAATTTAGAAATTTACAAATTGCCACGCCTATATCACCGAAGGAGTAGGCAGAGGCGTACTACAGGTACATTACATATTTGTCCCACGCAATAGGTGGTGAGTCCATTGCCGTAATGAAATAGACAGGCGCAGGTTGTAGCGACTTGATGTTGTATTTTTTCAAGTCCTTAAGGCTTTCAAATGGGCTTAACGACTGCCATGTTACTGGCAACCTGGACCAACGGTAACGTGATGTGCACTGAAACGTTCGCAAATGTAAATGTTACTGGTGGTGGTCATCCCTCCGGGACCAGTCATAGCGAAAGCTGCTTAACGCAGTGATCGTTTACAGAACACTGAGTCAGCGGGGCCACGAACGATTCTAGCGCGTAGCTAAAAAGATTTAAATAAATTAAATTGTAAATAATTGCAATTAAACAAGAGATAGTAGTAAATATTTAATTACTTTACTTTATTGAATTCAAACAATTTTTTTTTAAATATATTTTAGACGTTAAAAAATAATATTTTAAATACCTATTTAAAATTTATATACTTTTGATTTAAACCGGCGAATTTTGATTATGCATATCGAAGTAATATTAAAAAAAATCGTTTCTTTTTTATTGATACTGAGTGCAAAATCTTTCGTTCCAATTCGACTTTAAAGTTGTATTTTTTTACTGTGCTCTTTCAGACCCATTTTCCATCTCATGTTAAACCATATTCCTATACTCTTTTCACCTCGTACCTCGCTTGTACTTGAAATTTTAAGATATTCTACACACCTACATAAAAAAAATCACATACGATATGCGTAAAATATAATTTATATATTCTTTTTATTTATAATATATAAATTTTACATTTAAAAAAAAAACAAAAAATAAATTCTTAAAAACAACTTGGAAAAATATCAGATTTGACTTCTCAAAATAAAATTATAATAATAATAAAAGTAGCAATAAAAAAAACATTTTAATTTTGTTTTTTACACTTAACGAGATACAAAAAATTCTTACAAAAGAGAATGGCAACAACACATTTTTACAATACACGACACGACCACACAATTGTATTTAAAATATATATTTATTTGAATATTTTTTTGTTATATAAACGATACGACATTTATATAAAACCCGCCAAATATTGAATAATTGATAATTAACTCGGCACTTCAATCTCAATCCGATCTATGACAATTCACGAACTTTTATACAAATCCTACATCGCGCTATAAAAATTTTCCCATATCAACCTTTCGCTGCCATGTTGGGGTTTTTAGTCTATGGAGCCACTAAGTCTATTGTTCCATAGTATTTATCACACCATACACCATAGTAGTGTGAATAAAACGATTTTGGCCAAAACACAGCAATATCGAGAAGCGAATTTGACCAAAATGCTTCTCTCTAATCGCAGAGAGCTTCTCACTAATTTCACTGGGGGTCAAAAATATTCACTATAATGATAAAATGCGAGTTTTCAGGCAAAACTAATTATTCAAACATAATTTTGCATACAAAAAATTATATTCTCCACATATTCTTTATTTTTATATCTTATACATACTTATATACATACTAAAATTACTATGATTTTATTTATTTTATATTTAGTAAAGATTTTACTATACAATTTTTGATGTTGCTAACCCTTAAACGCTAACACTTTATAACCTGGGTTCTTGTAGTAGAGTGTAAGCTAATCTAAGGGCTGTCTGAGGGCTACTGTTTATTGTCGTTTTAGTGGTGATTGTAACCCTCAATCCCTGAACGTCATTTACATTACGTTTCTTTAGGCAGGAGATGTAATTTTGAATAAAGTAAATATTGATTGGATATAATTTTTTTCACATAAATTTATTTTTACTTTTTTTCCCGAACTAAATCTCTAAGTATTTTTTCTATGTGTATATAAATTTATATATTTACGGTTTCTAAAAATCTTAGATTTGATTAATTTTAAACATGTTTTCATAAAAACAGTTTTAAATAACTTTTGTAATCAAGTTTTTATATGTGATAAAGAAACCTCCCGCTTGATGTAAAGCTGGCATGGTGACATCCTCATATTACGCCGCTTGCTTGTAGGTAGGTAGGTACACATATAATATAGTAACTTTCAACAATTGACGGCTGAAAGATATGCTTTTTCATGATCCGCTTAAAGAACCCGTGATTTTATGATGATGGAAACACTAGCCCGGTAGAGTGTTCACACCAGAGTAAAGATTTATCGCATTGCCTAAATTTTGTGTCAATCACGATATATTTTTCAAATGCGCTTTGAAGGGTTAGTTATATCAAAAAATATATAAAAAGTCACATTTATTTTTACTAAATATAGATTTTATATCACAAATGGCATAGTAAAACAAACACACGGTCCCTCGGAAATAGATTTTTTAGACAAATTAAACAACACTAAAAAATAAATACTAAAATAAAAAAAAATACAGAATAGTATTCAAATTTCAAACGAGGAACCGCGCGTTTGTTATTTTATTTTTTTAATAAAAATATATTATTATCATTCTATTATCAATAGTAATTATAATAAAAAAATAATAGAAATTAAACGTCGAGAGATTATCGTCGTGTAGGACTTATATTTTTACATTTTTTTACTTTTTTAATTCTTTTATTTTTTTTTCTTCAAAACTTTGGAATGCCTTCGATCACTGAAGAATTCTTGTGATATCCTATAAAAAAAATAAAACCTATATAAATAAATATGAATTGCAAAATTGGTAAGCACAAAACTCGAAGACGGTTGGACCAATTCGAGTATATTTTTTTTATTAATTCCTTTAAATCTAGGAACGGTTATTATGGAGAGAAAAATTGGGAACAGTGCACGGAAATCGGAAAACGGAAACGGAAAAAATTCACCACACGGGCGTAGTCGAGGACGTCAACTAGACGCCCTAAACAAGTATATTGTAGGGACTACCTCGGTGGTGTAAGTGGTAGTGTATGCGACTGCCGCGTCTCGGGTTCGATTCCCGGGTCGGAACAAATATTTGTGTAAATCGCAAATGTTTGTTTCGGAGTTTGGTTGTTCACTGGCCGCTTTAACGTGTCTTTTTTTTTCAAAATGGCGTACCAATAGGTGTGCCAACGAGGTTCGATACTCTTTACGTCGCCTTAAAGACAGATCAATTCGTCCGTTTCTAGTGGATCTTGATAGTCTAGTTGGTAAAGCGTCTGGCACGTTAAGCCAGAAGACGTTGGTTCGAATCCAGCTCGAGTCTGTATAATACTTAATTTCTAAATACATATTTAGGAAACATCTATAGAGTATAACAAAAATATTTATTCCGACCCGGGACCTCAGTGCAGCAGTTGTATACAATACCACTTGCGCCACTGAGGTAGTCAGGTAATATTATATGGTTTGCTGAAAATAAATAAATGAGGTATGCCTCTCACCTCATATCTATGAAGTAAGGGGGGTGCGTTATAGTGTGAGCTCTCGCTGTAGAAGAATGGTCTTTTCATTGTATTTTGCCCTGTAACAATAATAATTTCAATGCAGTTTTTTTAAATAGTTAGAGTGATTCATAGGGAAGGTTTTTATGTATAATTTGTTAAGTTTTTGTATACATTAACTTAATTATAACGATATATGTCGGGGGCGTCGGAAAAAATGAGCCGTCTGGGAGCTTTTAACGAAAACGCTGCCTAAACCCTTTGAGATATAACAAAATAATGTATTGTGGAATTGTGTATCTAATTTAGGTCTACAAAAAAGTCTGCGACGGTATATGTCTATCTCTTAAGGATAACATACTATATCCATTTTAATACTTTAAAAAAAACAGCAATTATAAAGCGGTAATTTGAAGGCTATTTACACAAATACATCATTATTCCTTATAATTTTTAATATGTTAGTTGACTTCAGCATTTTATGAAGATTATTTTGGCCCTTTGCACCTTTCAAATTAAAAGAATATCTTTGGAGATATGGCAATATCAAAAAAAAATGTGCAATGAAATTAATTTCGTGTAACCAAATTCGACCGGGCCGTGCGGGCGTAGGTACTTGAGAGCGGAGAAATAGGTAATGAAGTAATTTGCAAAATGTTCATACATTATTGTGAAATTAATAAAGCGACGGGATTAAATGCACGGGGTTCGAAGTATGTCACGAACGAAGCCGGGCGGGTCATCTAGTAATCTATATGTCGATGCGCCTACCACCACCATCTAACTGGCTGGCTTAAAGTGCCTTCCGAAACACGGAAACACTCGATAATAGATGTGCCACAAACGGTCACCCATCTCATGTGCGACGTTTCGTAAGATGCTTGAATTATGAACGTTTACAAGAGCACTGAGCTAGCGAGGCTCCGAGCGTTTCCAATACATTAAACAATTGAAGAAATTATTATGATGTCTAGATCTCATAATACATGCTTATTATATGTTAAATGACGCTTATTAATTATTTAAAAGACCAATCCCAAACAAAAAAATAAATAAATTATCTTGTGCTATGGTATCTAGGCAACTAGCTGCGCCACGCAGTTTCGCCCATGAGATATTTCGAACCCCGTAATACCCATTTAACCCTGTTGGTTTAAAATTTTACAATAATGATTGAAAATATGCCCGTTTTCTTAACATATATGACTACTGCTCCGCTCTCCTTAGTAGTAGCGTGATGATATATAGCTTATAGCCTTCCTTGATAAATGAGCTATCTAACACAAAAATATTTTAATTTCAAGACGTAGTTCCTGAGATAAGCACGTTTAACGTATCAAACAAATAAACAGTCATACAAACAAATAAACTCTTATTTATTATCACGCCTTATCCCCGAAGGGATGGCAGAGGCATACATTTTGTACGCCCACTTTTCACCATGTGTATTCCTGTCCCACGTAATAGGTGGTGAGCCCATTGCCGTGTTTAAATAGACAGACGGAGGTTGTGGCTACCTGCTGTACAAATTTTTCAAACCGCCCATAAGGCCTTCAACTTGACTTAACGACTGCCATGTTACTGGCAACCGGGACCAACGGCTTAACGTGCCTTCCGAAGCACGGAAACTGTCGCAAATGTAAATGCCACAAAGTGGTTACCCATCCGAGGACCAGCCATAGTGAAAGTTGCGTAACGCAGTGATCGTTTACAGAACACTACGTCCGCAGGGCCACAAGCGCTTCATTTAACCCTGTCGTTTTTAAGTTTTACAATAATAATTAAAATTATATTATTATATTATAATTATATTATATTATAATAATAATTAAATATATATAGCGGAGCAGTAATCATATATGTCAAGAAAACGGGCATTTTCTTGACATATATGATTACTGCTCCGCTCTCCTTGGTACTAGCGTGAAGATATATAGCATATAGTCTTCATCGATAAATGAGCTATCTAACACAAAAAGATTTTTTCAATTTCAAAACGTAGTTCCTGAGATGCACGTTTAACCTAACAAACAAATAACCAATCATACAAACAAACAAACTTTTCAACTTTATATGTATACTAGATGACCCCCACAGCTTCGCCCGAGCAATATTTCGACCTCCCGTCGCACCTATTTAATCCCGTCGCTTATAAATTCCACAATGATGCATAAAAATTTGCCCAGTTTGTAGACATTTATGACTACTGCTCTGCTCCCCAGTGTAGTAGCGTGATGATATATAGCTTATACCCTTCCTTGATAAATGAGTTATCTAACACAAAAAGAAATTTTCAATTTCAAGTCGTAGTTCTTGAGATAAGCGCGTTTAACGTTACAAACAAATAAACAATCATACAAACAAACAAACGCTTCAACTTTATACAGGGTCATTTGTAAAACAAGAATTTTATTTCGACTATGAAATTTTATTTTTTGAATTTTTTTTATTAATTTTAACTTTAATTTAATGTACTGATTGAATTACAGTAATACACAACACGTGAAAATCGCTGTGGATGGGGGTGCACCGGTCATAACTCCTTTGACCTTGACCTTTTTCAACCGTATTGATGCGCGCACATCCATCGTTCATGGAAGCATGCAGTACGTGACGAGAAAGAGACCAGGAGTTCTTTTAAAACCTATGACAAAGGTCGAAGTTTCAATGTACGATAGTACTAGCTGTGTAACGAATTGCCTGCAGTGGTAGAACAAACGTTGTTGGTTATGACCTTGGCTATCCACTCCTAGCAGGTTGCTGGTGTTTTACAAATGATTGCATATTCGTGACGTATCGTGCAAAAAATGTATTAATATAATATACATAATATGATTGTATTAATCACGTACTAATTATAACATTTTTTTTATACCAATAGGCTAACTAGCATGTAAATATTTTGTACTATGTTTTTATGAAATAAATTTATTATTATATTAGTATTATTAGTATAGATGACTTACATAACTGTGTGTGTGCCGCGAGTGCGTTCTGTTTGGCGATGAGCAGCTCCGGGCCGGGTCGGGGCAGACCCTCGTAGTAGCCACCTGAAGCTAAGCGGTCACCCGCGTTAGTGGCTGCGACTATACATATTTATAAATTTTAAAAATATTATAAATGTGAAAGTTTGTGTGGATGTTTGTTACTCTTTCACGTAAAAACTACTGAACAGATTTCAATGAAACTTTACAGCAATGTAGCTTATACATCAGAATAACACATAGGCCACTTTTTATCCCGGGAACAAGTTCCTGTGAGAAACAGGAACGGTAAAACTTATCTACGCGTGCGAAGCCGCGGGCGTCAACTAGTTTTTAATAAATTTTAAATAAAATGGAAAAAGACGAATTTCGAGACGGGGATTGAACCTGTGACCTTTGCCTAACCAAGGCAATGTTCTAGCCACTAAACAACCTGAACCGTATCGAATCAAGTTGAAATTCTCCACCATATTTTAATCGTCATTTTAAGAGTATGAGTTAGGCAAAGGTCACGGGTTAAATCCCCGTCTCGAATCGAATTGTTTTTTCCACTTTATTAAAAATGTATGAGAAATTTAGCAAAATAATTGCGCTAAAAATTTATCCAGAACAATTTATCCAAAACATATTCAGTTGAGAAATCTAGAATGTCACCTGTTTGCAGAAATGGGACTTTTTGAAGAAATGGGAATTACCAGCAATAGCGAAAGTTGGTGAACGCAGTGAACGTTTACAGAACACTGAGTTAGTTCATCAATAACACTTTATCTCTATATTTTTCTGTCACACTTTCTCTTACAAACTCTTACTATTTATCTCTCTTGCTGTTTCACCCGCGTATTCCCCGTTCCCGCAGGAATACGATGATGAAATGTCTAAATTACTTCTTACAACATCAGCTCTATCTGTCAGTAAAAGTCCCGTTAAAATCGGTCCAGCCGTTTTAGAGATTAGCCGGAACAAACAGAATGACAGAGAAATAAAGAAAATATTTTTATTTTTATAAAAGTAAAAGTACTCGGATACCCAGACGTGCGTGTATGAAGCGATTGATGAATCTCGAAGAAGCGAAAGAAGTATGCATGGATCGCGAAGCCTAGAGATCTGTCCTCTCTGACTACCTCGTCAGGGATATAGCGTGAAGATAGTAAAAAGCTGATAATTTGTAATTACAAACAGACAATTTATTTATCTCTATAGATATACTTTACCTGAAACGTTATTATGAGCACTCGACGGATAGAAAGGGCTCCCTTGAGGCTGCATTACATTTTCACATCCTATAACAAATAATAATTACAAGTCGTCTTAAGATAGAAAGAGATGAATTAATTCATCAGTTTCGAGTGGGTCTCGATAGCCTAGTTGGTAAAGAGTCTGGCGCGTTAAAACAGAAGACGCTGGTCGAATCCACTTCGAGATTTAAAACCGTTTCCACCTTAAAATTTTGAATATAATTAGCTAACTGCTTTTCGAAATTGTATTAGTAACTATCTGAACTAAGAAGTGTATATTTATCTCATTTAAAACCAATTTAAAAATTCTAAATTCCGTGTTCTATTTTATTTTTAATAATTTAACAATAAATATTTACACAATATTTAAAAAATCTTGTGGACCGGTTGGGAAACTGAATCTTATCTTCCCAATGGGTCCACGATAGATTTAATAATTGTGGTGGAGCCAGTGGGAATTGTAGAATGAATATTTATAATATTTCGGGTCTTATTCGCGACGTATATTATTAGATACAAAGCCTACCTTATACTTCCCGACGTTTCGACCGGATTATACCAGCCGTGGTCACGGGTTGAACCACATAATAATATACGACGCAAATAAGACCCGAAATATCTTAAATAATCATTCTATAATTCCCACTGGGTCCTGGGTCCACCACAATTATTTAATTTGTCGTGGAATCTATAAGGAATGGAAATCTAATGGAATATAGAATGACTCTTCTTTTTCGGAAACAATAAAATCGTCGACCTCTGGGAATAAACCAAATAGACATACCATTGACGGCATCTGGCTCCTGTTTGACCGGATGCTGTAAAGTCTCTAACAAACGCTGCTGGTCCATTACTCTACGACTATTATATATATCTGCATCTGAAATGAAATTAACGTTTTAAAAATTAGTATAAAATTATTATTATTACCCATCACGCCATATCCACGAAGTGGTAGCAGAGGCAGTTTATATGCCCACTTTTCACCAAGTGTATTCCTGTCCCACGTAACAGATAATGAGCCAATTGCCGTGTTAAAATAGACAGACGCAGGTTGTGGCTACCTGCTAATGAAAGCAACGTGCAACTACTTAACGTGCCTTCCGAAGCACGGAAATGCTCGCAAATGTAAATGCCACAAAGTGGTCACTTATTTGTGACCAGATATAGCTAGTATCTTAACGCAGTGATCGTTTACAAAACACTGAGTCCGCGGGACCACGAGCGCTTCTAATATAACAAATAATTAGAACAAGATAATGGCAAAATCTGCTCACTAAGGAACAAGGCAACGACACAGGCGCCCAACAAAGGGGGGTCCAACAGCACTCGCTACCAACAATGCTGAAAATCAAAAGTCAAACGCTAGCTGCTCCTAGCAACAAAATAAAAAGTTGTCCCTAGGCTCTAAATCCCTAAATCCTACCTGGAAAGTGTTTGGAAACAACTGGGAAAACACTTAAGATGAAGAAGACATATTTTATATATTAACCATAATAATTTTTAATAACTATTAAAAAAAACTTACTATCTTCACGCTATATTCCTGACGGGGTAGTCATAGAGGACAGATGGGGGGATGGAAGGACAGACGCTTTAAAAATAATAATAATAATACGCAAAATTTTTAAAGCAATTAGTATGCTAATTTTCACATAAATATATTATTAAAGAAAAAAAAGACATCTTTTCATACTAATTGCTTTAAAAAATTATCCATTGATTGAGTGGAGTCCATGGCATCAATGTTTAAAAAAGGTTGTAACACTGTTCATTGGTATCGAGTTGTTGAGTAGCTCGATAGATGGCGCTGGTCATACTCTTAAATGACGAATAAAATATAGTGAAGAATTTCCACTTCTTTCGGTACAGTTCGGGTAGTTCAGTGGCCAGTTCAACATCGCCCTGGTTAGGCAAAGGTCCCGGGTTCAATCCCCGTCTCGAGCCAAGTTTTTTTTTTTTTTTTTCACTTATAAAAATATAAAATCTTTTACAACCAAAGCAAATCACTAATATTTATACGAACCCGGCATTCGAACCCAACACTATCAAGGGGCTACGGAGACAGTCAATTGGCAAATCTCAAATGTAAACAAATTTATGTTTGCATAAAATCTGGCAGTGCGTCATCAACAGAAGACTCCTCGATCTTGCGACAATCACCAAAAATCAGTGTGGATTCGTGGCTGGAAAGTCAACCGCCGACGCTATACACTCTGTCAGGGTTCTGATGGAGAAGTACAGGGAAAGAGGAACCGACTTGTATATGGTCTTTGTCGACTTAGAAAAAGCTTTCGACAGAGTCTCCAGAAAATTAATCTGGCAAGCACTACAAGCACAGAACATAACCGAATATTATGTCAACGTCGTCCGAGACATGTATAAAGGAGTAACTACCCAGGTGCGTTGCCCAGCCGGAGTGAGTGAGGAGTTCAAAGTATCGGTCGGTGTTCACCAAGGGTCGGCGTTGAGCCCCCTGCTCTTCAATCTCGTTATGAATCACTTAACAGCGGAATTACAATTGCCCCCACCGTAGAACCTACTCTATGCCGACGATATCGTTCTGATAAGCGAAGATACGGATGACCTGCAGAACATGCTAAAACGATGGAGAGTAGCGCTAGAAGAGGGCGGTCTCAGAATCAGTAGACAGAAGACCAAACATCTACATTGTACCTTCAGCAATAGCAAGAACTCCAACGCTATGTACCTGGAGAACACACCTCTTCAACGGGTACAAAGCTTCAAGTACCTAGGATACCATTATAACCGCTGATGGAACTATAGATGCCGACGTCACACATCGTATTAATACCGGATAGATGAAGTGGAAAGAGTGCCCTGTGACCAAAGGATGCCAGAGTCCCTTAAGAGCAAGGTATACAAGGCTGCGGTCCGACCCGCGGATCAGAGTGCTGGCCACTTAAAAATAAAGAACGGGACAAACTGCACGCCTCTGAAATGAGAATGTTACGCTGGGCAGGTGGAGTCACACTACTGGACCATATACAAAACAAATATATTCGCGGCAGCTTTAGAGTAAGACCTATTACTGACAAATTGGTTGAACGTCGGTTCCGATGGAATGGCCACACCTGAGCATATGACTCGCCAGGTTCTGGACATTTGGACTCAAAATCTACAAAAAAAGTCTGGGATAGCATATATTTAACTATAATAGTTTTTTCACTACTTTTACATGTTACAAAATTCTTGTACGTGAACAGATTGCTCAAAAACGGAAAAGTCAAAAGTACTCGGATACTCTGACGTGCATGTATGAAGTGATTAATGAATCTACAGAAAGCGATTAATGAATCTAAAAGAAGTATGCATGGATCGCGATGCCTGGCGATCTGTCCTCTCTGACTACCCCGTCAGGGATACAGCGTGAAGATAGTTTAGTTTTTTTTTTACAAAAATCTTTTTGCTACCCGTGCGAAGCCGGGGCGGGCCGCTAGTATGTACAGTATAAATGACAAACACACTCACCCAACGGTTCCTTGAACCTATCGTAAAGATATTTTTCCTCGTCCCCGTTGATATCAATCTCTTGTTTTATATGATTCTCGTTGAAGAAATTTTGATTTTCCGTTATCCTAGTGTGTTGTTCGTGTAAAATTTGTAAATTTTGCTGCTGATTCCTCAATTGCTCAACACTATCGTGATAGGTATACAAATAATCGTTCCGTTGATAATTTTTATCGTTGAACGGGTATGAATCCAAAACTTTTGCATAGTTTTCAACCGGTTTCGGGAATTTTTCATACCCGTTCAACGATTTTCTTGCTAACGCATATCTGTCAGCTTCGTTTGTATATTCCTCGTTTGATCTTAGAAAATCTTCTTTGTTAGTGTAATCCTTTGCTTGATACTTTTTATCATATTCCGTTGGTACAGTGTATTCCGTTATGGTGTCAGCGGTGGGATACTTATCAGAAGGGTACTTGGATTGAGCGACTTCGCTGTAGCTATTGTTTGGTTGGGAATCATCATCTTCAGACTGTACAGGGTCTGTTTGCATTATAGCGTCCTGCTTTTTAGGCTTTATAGATAGATTGCCATGGATTTGTTGTGGAGAGATGTTCATATTGTTGATTGGGTAACGATGGTAGGGAAGCTGTGGATATAAAAGTAATTTAAAATATATAAAATAAAAATAAATTTTGTGGGACACTTTTTACACAACTCCGTCTAGTTTAAACTAAGCTAATATAAGCTTGTGATATGGGATTTAGACAACTGATATATTTTTAAATACATACATTTTTTTACACAGCGCTGTCTAGCCCAAAGTAAGCTAATATAAGCTTGTGTTATATATTTCTAACTACATACATATTATACATAGGCAACACCCAAACTGGAATTCAAATATTTATCGATAATTTTTTATACTGTTGATTGATGGGGCTTGGTGGACCTTGCTACACATATTAAATAACACCACTTGTACTGTTCCACAACATTTGTGGATCACACTAATATTTGTCCCGACCCAGGAATCGAACCCGAGACCTCACTGCGGCAGTCGCATATACTACCACTTACAATAATAATATTAAAGACTGTATAATAAATATATATAAAAAAATATAATTATTGTGGGACATTTTTTTTACACACCAAAGTCTAGCCCAAAGTAAGCTAATATAAGTTTGTGTTATGGGATCTAGACAACTAGTAAACATACTTATATATTACTAAATACATACATATTATACCTTTGTAAAAACACCCAAACTCCAAAACAGACATATGTGGATCACACAAATATATTTTTCGACCCGGGAATCGAACCCTGGACCCAGTATTATAAAAGCGAAAGTTTGTGAGCCTGTTTGTTTATTATTTTAAACAGCTGGCCCAATCTGGATAAAACTTTGTGCGGAGGTAGCTGGTACTTTAGACTAACACATAGGCTATTCTTTATCCCGGTAACTGGTTCCTGTAGGAAACGGGTTCGGATAAACTTCACCACGTAGTATATGAGTACTAATTTGTTAGTGTGTATGTTTGGTACTTCTTCACATTCAAACAGCTGGATTAATTTTGATATAATTTTGTGTGAAGGTAGTTTATACTCTGTATTAACCTTTAGGTTACTTTTTATCCCGGCAATGTCTATGGGGAATATGTACAACAAAAATTTCAACAAGCGGGCGAATATGAATCAAGAATCATTAAAAAGCTTGGGATTACGTTGCTGTAACAAACGTAAAAACAAACAACTAAAAACCGGTGAGGTGAGCGCATAAGTTATAAGCTTATACGATGTGCATTTGCTATTTGTAAAGTTTTATTAAAATCCATTCATTAGTATTTCATCATATTCTCCCCGAGGAAAGCCTCATCTTGGAGCATTCCCATAGCCGGGCCGCAGTGAATAGCCCTCAGGGCTATCCTGCGACTCGGTTGGGAAGAAGGCCAGAAACACCGCGGGGTTTAGTGGGTTGGACGACCCCAAAAGGGCCGGTAGTCCAGTCCTACACATCATCCCTGGTGCTCCTGCAGTAGGAATGTCGGCGCGTAAACGAATTTCACGCGACAAAAAAAAAATGTTAAATGTGGCTAGTTATTTAAGGCATTTGTTCAGAGAACCCCTGCTCACAATCTCTGTCTCTAAAGCACCTGGATGACACTATGGTGAAGATTACAGGGTCAAATGCTTACCGCATCCTGTGGATCACCGGTCATGTGGCTGTCTGGCGTCAAGGGCATGTGAGCGCTGATTGATAACGGCCGGAAATCTTGTTTCTCACTGAAATACAACAAAACAGTATTAAATTTTCAATATACTGGCAGACGGTGACTCGCCAACTCACTAGATGGGCCCCCTTATACAATCACCATAGGCATGATAAGCCATTTCCTACAGAGTATCATTTTTAATGATTGTATAGTATGTTACCCTTAAGGGATAGACGTCTTCTGTCATCGCAGACTTTATGTAGACCTATATAAGATACACATTACTTTGTTATATCTCTAAAGGGTTTAGGTAGCGTTTTCGTTGAAAACTTATTTTATTTCCGACACCTCCAACTAATATGGTATAATTTAGACAATGTATTTAAGAACTTAACGAATTATACACTAAAACCTTCCTCGATAATCACTCTATCTATTGGTGAAAACAGACTGATGTGCACTAGTTAGTTAGTTAGTCAGTAGTAGTAGTTTTAAGTAGCTTGAATCGCTCGTGGTCCCGCGGACTCAATGTTCTGTAAACGATCACTGCGTTAAGCAACTATCGCTATGGCTGGTCCTCGGATGGGTGAACACTTTGTGACGCTACGCTAATATAGGATTACTAGATGACCCGATGACACAGCTTCGACCTCCCGTCGCGCCTATTTAATCCCGTCGCTTATAATTCTACAATGGTGCATAAAAAATTGCCGGATTTGTCGACATTTATGACTACTGCTCTGTTACCCAGTGTAGTAGCGTAATGATATATAGCCTATACCCTTCCTACAAAAAGAATTTTTCAATTCCGAACAGTAGTTCCTGAGATTAGCGCGTTCAACCAAACAAACAAACTCTTCAGCTTTTTAATATTAGTATAGATTAGCTAAATTTGGGCTAGATGACTAAAAAAACCCAGAATATAAATAAATAATATTATCTACTTATCTTCACGCTGTATCCCTGACGGGGTAGTCAGGTATAAATAATATAAATGTCCATAAAACGAACAGGCAAACATTCCAGAAATAGCCAATCATTATAAATTCGTGTGCTTTCCCCAACTCATAATCAACATTATTTTTAATCTTATTTCCTTCCTCAAAGTGAAAAAAAATGGCGATGAGGAAACTTTAAAGCTGTTTTTGAAAATTCAATACGATTTTTGAGCAGTGGCTGCTACCAAACTGACCAACTTCATATTGAACAAGGGAAAAATTCACCCATCAATGTAATATGATCATAATAAAGCTTTGTTTGCGAACGCACTTATCTCAGGACTTATCGGTCAAATTTGAAAAAACTTTTTGTGTTGAATAGTCCATTTATCGAGGAAGGCTATAGGCTATATATCATCACGCTACTACCCCAGAGAGCGGAGCAGTAAACATAAATGTTCACAAATCGTGCAAATTTTCATACATTATTGTTAAACTAATAAACGACGGGATTAAATGGCTACCATGGAGTTCGAAATAGATTCACTGGCGAAGCTGTGGAGCTCGGCTAGTCTTCGATATACAAACAGCGACCACTTACATTTTTATAATAGTACTAGCTGTCCCACGCAGCTTTGACCGTGATATACTTTGAATTCCCGTCGCACTTATTTGTCTATTTCAACACGGCAATGGGCTCACCATCTATTACGTGGGACAGGAATCCACACGGTGAAAAGTGGGCATATAATATGCCTCTGCCACCCCTTCGGGGATAAGGCGTGATGGATATTTATTTTATTTTACTTATTTAATCCCGTCGTATTTAATCATAATTTGCCCGATTTGTGAACATTCGCCTTTTTATTGACATTTATCTGATCCGCTCTCTTAGATAGTAGCGTGATGATATATTAGCCTATAGCCTTCCTCGCTAAATAGGGTAAACTACACAAAAAAAATCAATTCGACCCTGCAGTTGCTGAGATTAGTGCGTTTAAAGTAACATACAAACTCTTCACCTTTATTAAGTAGTATAGAAAACCAGAAAATGGATGAGCGGGCGAGATAAATAAATTCCAAGTGAACTGAATTTGCGGGGAAAGACAGAAATGAAATTTACACGCGGTTGTCGACGAAAAAGAAATGGAAACGGGAATGGGCACACTACCTTGCTGCTGCTGCGAGATGCTGAGATGGAGGCTGCCGGAGACGTCCCTGGACTTGAATTCCTGATTTCCTTGCACGAAAACACTATTTATCCATGGAAAACACAACTATTGCGAAAAGTTGATGCGCGCGCGCGCGGCCATTGCAGTTCTCGAATGAACATTCAAGAAGCGGAACATTCAAGAACTGGGTAGACTGAATGTATTCGGCGAAAGCTTGAGGTTTCCCATCACACTTGGACATGGACAGTCGGTTTAGCCAGCGAGAACTTCTACAGCGCGATACAGGATTCGTACTAGTTCGACTGTAGTCTACTAGATGGCGTTGACCGCCGTAAAGTAAATATGCCTACCTACTCACCCATTAATGTCGTCCTTCTTGCACTCCCTGTACTTAACTGTACGACTCTTCCTGATGACCATAACTGAACCATCGGGGTTCAGCTTGGGCAGGTTCTGTGATGGCACCGCGTCTTTGCTCAACGTCTTCCATTGACCTGGAATCAGTAAGAGTAATGTGATGAGGAACTTTAAAGGTGAGCCATTTTGAAGGCATTATGGGCCACTTGAAAAATTTCAACAGCAGGTCGCCACAACCGGCGTTAGTCGGTTTTGACATGTCAATAGGTCACTACCTGTTACATGAGACAAAAATATAAATGTGGTTTCTGCCTTACCCTTCAGGGATTAAGTGTGACTATGTGTATATGTTGGTTTGGACACGTCCAACAAATGAGTGAGGAACGATTGTCGAAAAATATATATTGTGCGGAAGTACAGGGTAGAAGGAGTCAGTGTAGGCCGAGACTTACATATGGAGACCACGTGAGCAGATTGCTCAACAACGGAAACGTCAAAAGTACTCGAATGAATGGGTGAGGAACGATTAACCAAGAATATTTATTGTGCTATATTAATACAGTCGCTTCTTGCAGATTCATCAATCGCTTTATACACGCATGTCTGGGTATCCGAGTACTTTTGACCTTTCCGTTTTTGAGCAATCTGCTCACGAGGTCTCCTTATGTAAGTCTCGGTCTACCCTGATTCCTTCTACCCTATACTTTCCCACAGTACATATTCTTCACCTATCGTTATCTTCACTCATTTGTTGGACGTGTCCAAACCAACATATACACATAGTAACACTTAATCCCTGAAGGGTAAGGCGGAGGGATACTAAACGCCTACATGTTTCACATTTATATTTTTGTCCCACGTAACATGTTGTGGCGACCAGGGGGCCAAGTCTACAAATTCAATCGCGTCAGAAGAGAATAGAAATCGCCGCTCAATAGAGAGCAGACAGAAAAATTTACAGTTTTCGTAGTCTACTATTACAATTGCGCTCCAATAGAATTCTATCAGCCGGCCGATAGAATGTTATTTACACGTGATAGAGCCCATTTATCGAGGAAGGCTATAGGCTATAATCATCACGTTTTTGTAGAGTTTATAAGCGACGGGATTAAATAGGTGCCATGGAAGTTCGGAGTACGTCACGGGCGAAGCCGGTGGTGGTCATATTTTATACTACCAAGCGTGTATCACGGGCGTCACCCTATATACTTACGATCACACTATACGGGGCATCCCACGCATATGCCACATAGGGGAAAGTACCTTGAATATTGAAGATTTAAAAAATAACGAATAATCTTTTTTTCACTTTATTAAAAATGTATGAGAAATTTAGCATAATAATTGTTTAAAAATTTATCCATATATTGAGTGGAGTCCATCGCATCAATGTTTAAAAATGGTTGTAACACTGTTCATTGGTATCAGAGTTGTTGAGTAGCTCGATAGATGGCTCTGGTCATACTTTTAAATGACGATTAAAATATGGTGAAGAATTTCAACTTGATTCGATACGGCTCGGGTAGCTCAGTGGCTAGAACATTGCCCTGGTTAGGTGAAGATCACATAAGGATTATTTTTTGCTAAATAACATAGCTTTTCGATCGGTATGATTAAGCTACAGAGTGAATATTTTTCTCGTGTAACGGATTCGATTTTTTAAATGACTATGAACACAGTTTAATTTTTTTAATTCAAATGTCTTCTTTTTCTTTACAACTTGAAAACTAGGCAGTCGGTATTTTAATACATTCGTCTCTATTACGACGCGAGCGAGAAGGAGCGAACAGCATTCCTTGGGTTGAATATAAGATATCGTTATAAACAAAATGCAGTTGACAAATCGACAATAGTTTTATCGCAATGACGCTATGGGTCTTTCCCGAGACCGCACACTGAACCACTCGCCAACCACAACATACCATATTATATTTAAAATATATTTTGTTTATAAATATATACATTATTATTTTTCCTGATATGGTCTTATACTGCTACTAATTAGAGATTTTAACATTATTTTGTTTCATTTTATTATGTACTGAAGCGCTCGTGGCCCCGCGGGCTCAGTGTTCTGTAAGCGATCACTGCGTTAAGCAACATTCACTATAAGTGGTCCTTGGATGGGTAACCACTTTGTGGAATTTACATTTGCGAGCGTTTCCGTGCTTCGGAAGGCACGTTAAGCCGTTTGTTTGGTTGAACGTGCTAATCTCAGAAACTACTGATCGAATTTGGAAAATATTTTTGTGTTAGCCCATTTATCGAGGAAGGCTATATTTATGTCATAACGTGGCAGAGACATATTGTACTTTTCACCATGTGTATTCCTGTCCCACTTAATAGGTAATGAGTCCATTGCCGTGTTGAAATAGACAGACGCAGGTTGTGGTTACCTGCTGTTGAAATTTTTTAAGCCGTAAGGCCTTCAACTGGGCTTAACGACTGCAATGTTACTGGCAACCGAGACCAACGGCTTAACGTGCCTTCCGAAGCACGTTAGAAGTTAGAAGCAGAAACGCTCGCAAATGTAAATGCCACAAACTGGTCACCCATCCGAGGACCAGCCATAGTGAAAGTTGCGTAACTCAGTGATCGTTTACAGAACACTAAGACCGCGGGGCCACGAGCGCTTCAATCAGGAAAAATTATAAGAGTAAATTTTTGCCAGGCACCGTTACGAAAAACCGACACCATGAAGTTTGCTGATAAGTGTTTCCATAACATTTAAAGTAGTTTTCATTCTTTTGATTTTTGAAGTGAAAACTTCTTTAGCGGCGTTGAGCACTTTTTCTGTAATGGGTATAAAATCTTAAACTCGCGTCAGGACACGTGACCTGATCGAAAAAGCGTAAGATTTTTATCATCATCATCTTTACGTCGATCCCGGTCAATTTTTGAAGGAAAAACTTCTTTTAGCGCGGTACGCATATTTTTAGATGAGATAAAATCTCTGGACTCGCGACCATAATCATCATCATCATCAAACGTTGATTCCGGTCATCTACAGGTCTTATTAAATAATGCTGTGTAATCAATTAGGACTCTTTCAGTGTAGAATTATTTTTTATCATCATCATCTTTACGTCGATCCCGGTCAATTTTTGAAGGAAAAACTTCTTTTAGCGCGGTACGCATATTTTTAGATGAGATAAAATCTCTGGACTCGCTACCATAATCATCATCATCATCTAACGTTGATTCCGGTCATCTACAGGTCTTATTAAATAATGCTGTGTAATCAATTAGGACTCTCAGTGTAGATTTATTTTTCATCATCATCTTTACGTCGATCCCGGTCAATTTTTGAAGGAAAAACTTCTTTTAGCGCGGTACGCAATTTTTTAGATGAGATAAATTTTTTTTTCATCGTCATCATTAACGTCCATCCCGGTCAATTTTTGAAGTGAATATTCTTTTAGCGCGGTACGCTTATATTTAGATGAGATAAAATCTCTGGGCTCGCGACCATTATCATCATCATCATCTAACGTTGATTCCGGTCATCTACAGGTCTTATTAAATAATGCTGTGTAATCAATTAGGAGTCTTTCAGTGTAGATTTATTTTTCATCATCATCATCATTAACGTCGATCCCGGTCAATTTTTGAAGGAAAAACTTCTTTTAGCGCGGTACGCAATTTTTTAGATGAGATAAATCTCTGGACTCGCTACACCCCGTTACGATACGCAGCTATAGTGTGTGCATATATGCATGTACCAACGCGTCTAGATAAATAAATTATTAATAAATTGAGTTTTCACTTCTGTCGGCACTCCCGGAGTGGTTAGGTTAGGTTATTTATCATCATCATCTTTACGTCGATCCCGGTCAATTTTTGAAGGAAAAACTTATTTTAGCGCGGTACGCATATTTTTAGATGAGATAAAATCTCTGGACTCGCGACCATAATCATCATCATCATCTAACGTTGATTCCGGTCATCTACAGGTCTTATTAAATAATGCTGTGTAATCAATTAAGACTCTTTCAGTGTAGAATTATTTTTTATCATCATCATCTTTACGTCGATCCCGGTCAATTTTTGAA
The DNA here is from genome assembly GCA_948477245.1 of Thumatha senex. Lineage (NCBI taxonomy): Eukaryota > Metazoa > Arthropoda > Insecta > Lepidoptera > Erebidae > Thumatha > Thumatha senex. Next base: position 57,445,612 of record OX419724.1, read on the forward strand.
GGAAAAACTTCTTTTAGCGCGGTACGCATATTTTTAGATGAGATAAAATCTCTGGACTCGCGACCATAATCATCATCATCATCAAACGTTGATTCCGGTCATCTACAGGTCTTATTAAATAATGCTGTGTAATCAATTAGGACTCTTTCAGTGTAGAATTATTTTTTATCATCATCATCTTTACGTCGATCCCGGTCAATTTTTGAAGGAAAAACTTCTTTTAGCGCGGTACGCATATTTTTAGATGAGATAAAATCTCTGGACTCGCTACCATAATCATCATCATCATCTAACGTTGATTCCGGTCATCTACAGGTCTTATTAAATAATGCTGTGTAATCAATTAGGACTCTTTCAGTGTAGATTTATTTTTCATCATCATCATCATTAACGTCGATCCCGGTCAATTTTTGAAGGAAAAACTTCTTTTAGCGCGGTACGCAATTTTTTAGATGAGATAATTTTTTTTTTTATCCTCATCATTAACGTCCATCCCGGTCAATTTTTGAAGTGAATATTCTTTTAGCGCGGTACGCTTATTTTTAGATGAGATAAAATCTCTGGACTTGCGACCATTATCATCATCATCATCTAACGTTGATTCCGGTCATCTACAGGTCTTATTAAATAATGCTGTGTAATCAATTAGGAGTCTTTCAGTGTAGATTTATTTTTCATCATCATCATCATTAACGTCGATCCCGGTCAATTTTTGAAGGAAAAACTTCATTTAGCGCGGTACGCAATTTTTTAGATGAGATAAATCTCTGGACTCGCTACACCCCGTTACGATACGCAGCTATAGTGTGTGCATATATGCATGTACCAACGCGTCTAGATAAATAAATTATTAATAAATTGAGTTTTCACTTCTGTCGGCACTCCCGGAGTGGTTAGGTTTTTTTCTTACTAATTTATCATTCCTGTTACAAACAAAGAGTTGTGGTATATGTCGTGAAATCTTATTAGACTAAAGCAATATAACTTCTAACGCGTGTACATAAGTACACATGCACTTTCTTTTAAAAGAAATTAAAAGCTTTAACAAATTGAATCGGGCGTTACGTGGCGGAAATCCATCGTAGAACGATAATAAAGGAGGGGATGAGGATCCCACCACACACCCTCGATTCGTCAATCTTATCTTAACGCACAACGGTCAAGGATAACCTCTACTAATTGTAACGGAGGAATGACGAACCGAAAGGAAAGGGATGTAGGATAGGTAAAAGGAAACCTTACCCTCCAGGTTGTCAAAACTTTTGCAATATTCCGCTTTACAAGGTGGCACTAAGTCGCCACGTGTTTCACCTACACACGAGGCATCCTCAAGACTGCTTGCTGTCAACTTGCTTTCAAGCAAGCAATGTCATTTCAGACGAATGGCAGGCACGTATGCGATTTTCGCCTTGGTATGTGATATAATTATTACGTTTATCTCTATTATAGCAAGCGCTCTCTCTATAAGAGCGCAAGCGAGGGAGAGAACAACGTACCTTTTTTTAAATTAATGTTTATGGCATGGCCTTTGTGCCATACAACGTACCTTACTTTTTATTTATAGTCCGGGTATCACCATGTTTTTTTTTGGCCCATTCTATGGCCTGGTTACTAAGACCTTTTAGCAAAATCCTAATTTATATTTCTTCTATCTCCTTTCTTATTATCTAAAATGCCCCCGTCCTCGACGTCTTAGTCAAGTCCAGTCTTAAGTCAAGGTCAGTCTCACCTCAGTATAATAGTGATTGTTATAATGAGGTGTTCAGTGGATTTTACGCGGCAAGAAAGAAAATCTGCATATATGTCTTTCACTATAGCACGTTAACAAGATAAATGCACTAGTTTTAGAAAATAATATACAGCAAGCGTCCGCTCTTGTCATTTTTCCCGTGTAGAATCCCACCTTCAAAATAAAAATAAATAAAAAATAAAAATATCTTTATTTTGCATAGACCATTTTAACGGCGCTTACAAAATGTCATACACTATTTAAAATATTTAAAGCGACCACCGGTTCGGAACGCGGCCCACCTGAGAAGAACCGGCAAGAAACTTAGGAAGGCTTTTTTTTGATGGCCTATTTACAATTTAATATTATTTCACTTTGCCAGCAGATCATTTCCAGGCGTCCCTGTCCTGCAAATAGTCTGTAACGGAGTAAAAACATTTTTCACAAAGCTTGTTTTTAATAACCTTTTTAAATTTATTTAAAGGTAAATTTCTCAGGTCACAGGGAAGCTTGTTGTAAAAGCGTATACAGCGTTCATGTTATACCAGTCAGATTGGGAGGTCAAGCAGTAATCTCTACCTAATATTTAATCCACCTACATAGCCTGGGAATCTTAATTAGACTAGGAAAGTCGTTCTCAGTCGAATTAACATTCCCGCTCACCCCTGGATAGTAGCAGGACAATATATAGCCTATAAGACTTCCTCGATAAATGGGCTATCCAACACAAAAATATATTTTCAATTCGAATCAGTACCTAGTTACTGAGATTAGCGCTTTAAACCAAACAAACAAACTCTTCCGCTTTATAAGATTGTATCGACGAGTTTATATTAAAACTAGCTGATGTCCGCAGCTTCGCCCGCGGGGTGAAGTTTTCCTATTCGAGATTTCGTACGGAACCGTAAAATTTTTGAAAATGCAATATTGCCTATGTTACTTAACAACTTTTAACTTACAAATCTTTCCTCTTTATAATATTAGTATAGAAGAACAGAAGTAGCGCTCGGATAATGATTAAATTTTAGTGTTAATTTAGAATGGTAAGTCATACATTTATTTAAAGAAGGAAAACCGCAAATGCCTTCCTTGTCATTAATAAGCTTTTTCCAAAATACATCTAATTAGTTGTGTGAATAATTATATATATAGTAAACATTATTTTGTAAATATTGTTATCCCAACGATATTTATTTATTTATAACTATCTTCACGCTGTATCCTAAAGGGGTTATCAGAGAGGACAGATCGCCAGGCTTCGCGATCCATGCATACTTCTTTCGCTTCTTTTTGATTCATCACTCGCTTCATACACGAGCACGTCTGGGTATCCGAGTACTTTTGACCTTTCCGTTTTTGAGCAATCTGCTCACGTGGTCTTCATATGTAAGTCTCGGCCTACCCTGACTCCTTCTACCCTCTATTATTTTCTTTATTTATGTATAATTTTAATATTATACGTAACATACATACATTAATAAAACACATTTAAAATATGTTATGTACCCATTTGCAGATCAAATACTATATTGTAGGACATAGATGGGATCTAGACGTCTGATAAACATACTTATGTATTTCTAAATACATACATATTATACAAAGGGAAACACCCAATCTACAAAAAAAATAATTGTGGATCACACAAATATTTGTCCCGACCCGGGAATCGAACCCGCGACCTCAAGTGCGGCAGTCGCATACACTACCACTGCGCCACCGAGGCAGTCTAAACCTATACATATATGTTTATCATCCCAGAAGGGGTTGTAGAGGCATATTATATGCCCACCTCTCACCGTGTGTCATCTCTGTCCCACGTATTAGGCGGTGAGCCCATTGCCGTGTTAAAAAAACAGGTTATGGCGATCTGTTGTTGAATTTTTTTTTACAAGGCCTACGACTTGGCGGAACTACTGCCATGTTACTGGCAACCGAATACTCGTGCTCAATATTTTTTAATATTGAGCATGTGAAGCTAGAAGCCTTTCTTTATTTTATAGTTAATATGTAAAGTGGATACGAAAATAAAACAGATTTTAAGTCAATGGTGACGATATATGACTATATACGGGAATATGCAGTAATTAGCATTCTTTTTTAAATAACTTTCATTATTTCAAACAACAATGTAGACTTTTATGATTGTGGCCTTTATGTAGAAGCATTTTATGCGCCCACATTTCTCTGTATGCCCCATATATCTAAATACAACACATTATACATGGGAAACACCCAAACTCCGAAACAAACATTTGTGGATCACACAAATATTCGTTCCTCAGTCACATGCACTCCCACTGCGCTACCGAGGCAGGCAATAGATAGTATTCCGAGATTTCGGTGCACAATTCGTAGGCAAAAAATACAATAATGTAGTATGCCTCTGTCTACCCCTTGCGGATAAAAGGCTGTGTCTATGATGTATGTAATTACATCACATTTTAATGGGTTTTCACTATTAATAAGCGGCTTGAGGAAATATACCAAAGAAATAAAATTACTTATCTACATACTAGCAGATGACCACGACTTCTCTCGTCATGAATGTGTTTGGTGACCTTCGAAAAACTTTATTATAATTCTTTACTATAAAAATCCTACTAATATTATAAACGCGAAAGTTTGTAAGAATGTATGGATGTAGGTTTGTTACTCTATTACGCAAAACTACTAAACGTATTTTGATGAAACTTTACAATAATATAGTTTATACATTAGATTAAAACATAGGCTACTTTTATCCCGGGAACAAATTTCAGTGGGAAATGACAACTTGAATTTTTTTCTATTGATGACTGCTTCTGTGGCGCGGTACAACATTCGGTACAACAGCGGGTTCGATTCCCACCAAGGATAAAACTTTTTGTGATGAGCACGATGGTTTTATCTGTGTCTAGGTGTTATTCATCTTTAATATGTATGTATTTAGAAATATATAAGTATGTTTATCAGTTATCTGGTTACCATAGTACAAGCTCTGCTTAGTTTGGAATCAAAAGGCGTTGTGTGAGTTGTCCCAACGATATTTATTTATGTACTTTTTTGAGAGTAAGAAACTAATATATGGTGAAATTGTGTATCTTGTATAGGTCTATCTATAGGAAGTCCTCGATGGCATAACATAGGCTGCACTAAAAGTATCCGGAATGGAACATTTCCACTGTTCCTGTCATATTAAAATCTTTTTAATTGAAAACTCCTTGGTTTTAAAAATCGAATACCATTTATTTATTTTAAAAAAAGATTCTCGGTCTTGTCACAAGGTTTTGTCAAACTCGTTTAGTCGTTGAGAAAATGGAATTGACTCGAGAAAATTCAAGAGCAATGATTTATTATGACTTTCAAAGTGGTTTAACACAAAAACAGTGCGTTGAACATCTGTCATCATCAAATGCAGAAATCATCTGATTTCTGCATTTGGTGATGAAGCCCCATCCAAAACCACAATTTATCGCTGGTTTGCTGAACTTCAACGTGGACGTGTCAAGCTCAGTGATGATCCCCGTCAAGGTCGTCCAAAAACTGCAGTCACCGAAGAAAACGTTGATGCTGTGCGTAAGCTGATTGAGGAAGATCGACATGTGACATACCGCGAAATTCAGGCAACTTTAGACATTGGCATGAGTCAAATATTGCATGAACAATTAGGTGTAAAAAAGTTGTATTCCCGATGGATACCGCATTCGCTCTGTGAAGAGCACAAAGCAGCTCGCGCAAAGAACTCTCGAAGGATTCCGCGCAGGATCCTCAAATGCTGTATACAACATCGTATCAGGTGACGAATCCTGGATATACGCGTACGAACCCGAAACAAAAAACCAGTCACGAGTTTGAGTGTTCGAAAATGAGTTAAAGCCAACAAAAATTGTTCGTTCACGGAGTGTTGCAAAAAAAATGGTGGCCACGTTTGTCTCCAAAACCGGCCATGTTGCGACTATTCCTCTTGAGGGACAAAGAACGGTTAATGCAGAATGGTATGCTAGCATTTGTTTGCCACAGGTCGTTTCTGAACTCCGTAAAGAGAACTGCAACCGCCGCATCATCCTCCATCACGACAATGCGAGTTCTCACACCGCGCACAGAACAAAAGAGTTTTTAGAGCAAGAAAACATAGAAATATTAGACCATTCGCCGTACAGCCCCGACCTAAGCCCTAATGATTTCTATACTTTCCGTAAAATAAAGAATAAATTGCGTGGTCAGAGATTTTCATCACCTGAAGAAGCTGTGGACGCCTACAAAACGGCCATTTTGGATACCCCAACTTCCGAATGGAATGGTTGCTTCAATGATTGGTTCCATCGTATGGAAAAACGTGTCAAATTTCGCGGAGAATACTTCGAAAAGCAATAATTACATTTTTAAATAGTAATGTTGTGTCACTTCCTTGATTCCCGAAATTTTCAGTGCCGCCCTCGTATATATATCTCTTCAGGATAATATACTAGCTCATTATAACACTGGGGGCAACGTGTACGGTAAAACTTCACCACGCAGGCGTAGTTGCGGGTATCAGCTAGTTATTTATAAGATTATAGTTGATGCCCGCAGCTTGGCCTGCGTGGTGAAGTTTTCTTATTTGAGATTTTCGTACTTTTTGAGAATCCAATTTAGCCCATGTTACATATGAATAATGTAGCTTTCAAATGGTGAAATAATTTTTAAAATTTGCCCAGTTGTTTCTGATCCTATTCATTACAAACAAATTTACAAATCTTTCCTCTTATATAATAATTAGTTTAGAAGACTAGTTGACGCCTGCACGCTGCACCGCACGCGTGGTTAAGTTTTCCCGTTCCTGTTTTCCACAGAAACTTGTTCCCGGTATAAAAAGTAGCCTATGTGTTATTCTGATGTGTAAGTTATATTATTGTAAGGTTTCTACAAAATTCAATCAGTAGATTTTGCGTGAAAGAGTAACAAACATCCATACTTACAAACTTTCGAATTTATAATATTAGTAGGATAATAACACCGCTTAACTTTCGACGATGACTGGTATTTCATCATTACTGGGAAAGGTTGGGTAATTTATGAGATGATGGGGAAAGTACGGTGAAAATCCACGTCATACATCGGACACTCCATGTAATAAATCACTCGTCTTTGATAAATAAAAAAATTTCGTTGGAACAACTCACACAACGCCATCTGATACCAAACTAAGCAAAGCTTGTACTATGATAACCAGATAACTGATAAACATACTTACATATTTCTAAATACATACATATTATAGATAAATAACATCCAGACACAGAATAAACCCTCATGCTCATCACACAAACTTTTATCCTGGGTGGGAATCGAACCCACGACCACTTGCGTAGCAGTCGGATCCTACAGTAAATAAAAAAATCCTAATCTTTATAATATTGATGGAGAGACCACCGCGCCACAAAGGCAGTTAATATCTAAAATACTCCATTTCCCCTGAGTAGGTAGGCAGAAACTACTCCTGTACCTTTACCAGTTCTTCTTCATCTTAAGCGTTTTCCCATGAGCTTCCAAAACCTATAGGGATTTAAACCCTGGGGTTTGGAGCAGCTATCTTTTGGGTTTTAATTTTCTCACCACCTATTACGTAGGACAGGAATACACATGGTGAAAACTGGGCATATAATATGCCTTTGCCACCCCTTCGGGGATAAGACGTGATAAATAAATAAATCGAAAAGAGTGGCCATGAGTTTTATTGGCAGGTTCTTCCTCAGAGGCTACCTATTGCTTAGCGAATCTGGCAGTAAATGTGGAAGCAATAATCTTGGCATTCTTAAAGGAGTTACTTTGTGACCTACATGAATAAAGTAATTTCATTTCACTGCAGTCTGACATCCCAAACTTTGCAATCAGAATAAGATATAGGTTACTTTTTATCCCGGGAACAAGTTCCCGTGGATAACGGGAAAACTATACCACGCGGGTGAAACCTCGTGCGTCCATTTTGTTTTAAATAAATAATGTGATATTTCAATGAAAGCTTTAACAAGGAGAATTACTCTCTTACTGTCATGGCGGCAATTCTACCGCAAACGGTTCTAGATCAGCCGAAATGACAAATCAAAAACATCCTATCTGAAACTAGCTGAGCCACACGGCTTCGACCGTGATGAACTTCGAACCCCGTGATAACCATATAATCTCATCGTTTATTAATTTTACAATACTGTATAAAAAAAAGTGTGTGTACTTATTATGTACACGCGTTAGAAAGTATACTGCTTTAGTCTCATAAGATTTCATCACATATACCACAACTCTTTGTTTGTAACAGGAATGATGAATTAGTAAGAAAAAAAAACATCAAAAGAATGAAAACTATTTTGAATGTAGTTTTAGGTTGTCATGGAAACACTTATCAGCAAACTTCAGGGTGTTTATAAGTTGTCATGAAAACACTTATCAGCTAACTTTAGGGTGTTTTTAAGTTGTCATGGAAACATTTATCAGCTAACTTCAGGGTGTTTATAAGTTGTCATGGAAACACTTATCAGCAAACTTCAGGGTGTTTATAAGTTGTCATGAAAACACTTATCAGCTAACTTTAGGGTGTTTTTAAGTTGTCATGGAAACATTTATCAGCTAACTTCAGGGTGTTTATAAGTTGTCATGAAAACACTTATCAGCTAACTTCAGGGTGTTTATAAGTTGTCATGAAAACACTTATCAGCTAACTTCATAGTATTGGGTTTTTCATGACGGTCTGCGCACGCATCGTAAAAATTTACTCTCGTCCCTTTTCCCTAAGGCGCCAATAGAAGTATAACTTTTAAAAAACTCGATTGCTGACAATTTTTATTACTGTTCTGCTATCCTGAGTAGTAGCGTGATGATATATAGCCTATAGCCTTCCTTAATAAATGGGCTATCCAACACAATAATAATTATACAATGCGAATCAGTAATTATTTAAAATTAGCGCGTTCAACCAAACTCTTCGGTTTAATATATTAGCATCTATACTAATATTATAAAGCTGAAGAGTTTGTTTGTTTAGTCGAAGGCGCTAATCTCAGGAACTACTAGTCGGATTTGAAAAAATCTTTTTGTGTTAGATAGCCCATTTATCGAGGAAGGCTATAGGCTATATATTTACGCTACTATACTGGGTAACAGAGCAGTAGTCATAAATGTCGACAATTCAGGCAAATTTGTATGCATCATTGTAGAATTTATAAGCGACGGAATTAAATAGGTGCGACGGGAGGTCGAAATATTCCGTCGAAATATGGGGGTCATCTAGTGAATAGATAAATGGTATTGGAAATTACTCGATTTCAGTAACAATATAATACGAAATCTCCTATCTCCTCTATCAGCCACAGAATTGTCATAAATCGTAAATATGTTTTATTATCAACTAGCTGTCCCACCCGGCTTCGCCCGTGACATACTTCGAACCCCGTGGCACCCATTTAATCCCGTCGTTTATTCATTTCACAATAACGTATGAATATTTTCGAAATTACTACGCCCGCACGGCTCTCTCGAATTATTGTTACACGAAATTATTTTCTTTGCGCATCTTTTTTATAAAGCCATTTCTCCTAAGATATTCATTTCATGTGAAAGATGTCAAGGGACAATATAATCTTCATGAAATGCTGAAGCCAAATAGCATATCAAAAATGATAAGGATTAATAATGTATTTGTGCAAATAGCCTTCAAATTACTACTTTATAATTGCTGTTTTTTTTAAGTATTAAATTTTAGTATGTTATCCTTATGAGATAGACATATACCGTCCCGGACTTTTTGTAGCTACCTATAGTAGATACACAATGCCACAATATATTATTTTGTTATATCTCAAAGGGTTTAGGCAGCGTTTTCGTTAAAAGCTCCCAGACGGCTTATTTTTTTCGACACCCCCAACGTATATCGTTATAATTTAGTTAATGTTTTTAAAAGCTTAAGCAAATTACATAAAAACCTTCCCTAAGAATCACTCTATCTATTAAAAAAAACTGCATCAAAATTCGTTGCGTAGTTTTAAAGATCTTAGCATACATAGGGACAGACAGCTAAAAGCGACTTTGTTTTATAATATGTAGTGATAATGTATACTAATATACAAAGCTGAAGAGTTTGTTTGTTTGAATGGCGCTAATCTCAGGAACTACTGGTTCGAATTGTAATACTATTCTAGTGTTGGATATAAGTATGTTTATCAGTCGTCTAGATCCCATAACACAAGCTTATATAAGCTTACCTTGAGCTACACGGCGCTGTGTAAAAAATGTCCCATAATACTCGTATGTATTTAAAATATGGTTTTAAAAATCTAAAATAGTTGCGAATTAAATTATTTATATTAAATAGTAACGGTGTGATACGCAATAGGGCAGGTTTGAATTAAAGTGTCAGCGTTAAGCGGTAAAAGGGAGTGGACACGTCCAACGAATAAGTGAGGAATGATTGACGACTATATCTATTGTGCGAAAGTAGAGGGTAAAAGGAGTCAGGGTAGACCGAGACTTACAAATAAAAACTATGTGAGCAGATTGCTCACAAACAGAAAGGGTCAAAAGTACTCGGATACCCAGACGCGCATGTATGAAGCGATGAATGAATCTACAAGAAGCTAAATAATGCATGGATTGCGAAGCCTGGCGATCTGTTCTCTCTGACTACACCTTCAGGAATACAGCGAGAAGATAATTAGTTTCAAATAAAATATTTTTATAATTGACTTTCGCAAATCGTCACACACCTCTACCCTGATCGATGATATTTTGCACGCGATTGTCATATAATCAAATATCTTCTCGCTTATACAAAGGTCACGTAATATATCGCGTATTCCAAGAGGCATCCCCTCTCCCCTTATCACGATTTGATTATCAAACAGACGAGCGACAATGCCCCTTAACCTCAAAAGATTAGATTCGGCTATTCGAATTCATGAACAATATTCCATTATGAAATGTAAAATATTCTGAAGACCTGAACTGAACCTGTCCTCCGGGGTCCAAGTGACCTCAGGGTTGGGAAGTCAGATAGCAGTTACAGTCCCAATAATATCGAAAATTTAAAGCCTAAAGCTCCTAGCAGCCAAATAGAAGTGGACCCTAGGCTGAAGTCTAGATTGGGTTTGGTTTGGAAGCAGCTAGGAAAATACTAAGATGAAAAACTAGAACTCTGAAAGCCTAGACCAAGCTTACCTGCACCTACTACCTGGGGTTCTATAGTGAAGGTTTTGAGACTTATAGTAAGAAAATAGAGAATTTAAACTGATTTAAAGATTAGACAGATCCTGCGGCCTGCAGATTAGACGGTAAAGTGATAATGGTCACGATTCTGGACTGCAGACTCTTCAAACTTGGGTAGGACATACTCAGATAGGTTGACCGACTATCTAAGAGAAGGGTACGTGGATAGACTGGATGTGGAAGACGTAGGATCGTATCTTATAGCGCGTATTGGAAAAGGATTAAGTTCACAAATGAACTGCTAAAGGCTGATGAGATTGATATAAATATACGTGAAAAAGCAACAAAACGCAGGCGCCTTTGAGGGGGTAAGACAGCAATCATTATCGTCCAACAATGTCGAAAATTAAACGCCAAAAGCTGCTACGACTTCGACAGTCAGGTAACTAGATAAGCACTATAGAGGAAGTACTACAAGTATCTGCGGTAACAGATAATGTAACAGTAAACTATTATCTTGACACCAAACATATGATTAAAGGGAAAATGAGTAGAAAAAAGGATATAAGCAAACACGACGGTGGTACCTCTACCCGTCACTTGCTCATGATCAAAAAGAAGACAGTGACGGTGTGTCATTGATTGGTCATAAATAGTGTGGGAGACAACAATGAACCTTGTGAAAGTCCACCATTTAAGTCCATATTATTGGAGCAACTCTTGTCAATGAGGTTTCAGAGGTTCCGATTATTGTCGAATAGAAGCTTTTAGCTTTTATTCGACAATAATCTGAATACAAATATGCAAAAGACCTTTGAAAAGTCTATAGAAAGGTAACTTTGAAAGAAATTCTTTGTGTTAGACCCGATCAAATACCTTCGCGAAATTTAAATTCATTGTTGGAGACTCTTAAACCTTCGATAGCTCTAGCCCAAAGGTTCAGTTCATGAAAATTGCAATAGTTGCAATTTATAAAGCGCTAGGTTGAGCACATCGAGATATATGGCGTAACCGTTTCTTCTAAATGACAATAGTACTAGAGCTGGCCATCAAAAACGTAAAACTAAGGATCTTGATACTAGCTCAGATGGTGAAAGGTTTGTCCTAGAATTGTCGCGAAAATATAAATACATACATACTGTCACGCCTTTATCCCCGAAGGGGTAGGCAGAGGCATATTAAACGCCCACATTTCACCGTATGCATTTTTGTCCCACGTAACAGGTGGGGAGGCCATTGCCGTGTTGAAATGGACAGGCGCAGGCTGCGGCGACCTGCTGTTGAAATTTTTTAAGCCGCCCATAAGGCCTTCAACTTGGCTTAACGACTGCCGTTTTATTGGCAACCGGGACCAACGGCTTTAACGTGCCTTCCGAAGCACGGAACTGGGGTGGGTCTAAAGGGCCGAATAAATTTAATAAAATAAAATGTGTCTATTTTAGATGTTAAATTTGGAATAAATTTTGAACCCGTTGCCTTTTTAGTGAGGTGGTAACAAAAAGGCTAAAAGGTCTTATGTGCTAGACACTAATTAGCACGACCAATTAAAGTCCTGGTAGTCTCGGACTAAATATAAAGAAACTAGTAGACTAAATTAAAATTTAAATAAATACGAAATAAACATGTAAATAAATATTTTTACAGTGTAACGAAGTTTTAACAGAATTTGCTTTTAAAAGTAGAAATAGTTCTGCTGTCTATAATATCGATAACAGGAGGAAGTGAAGGACCGAAGAAATAGGCGTAGTAATCGATTTTCTGTTGGAAGAGTAGATTTGACCTGCATGTAGTATCAGAAATGTGAACAATCTAGAACCACAGCCTCAGATTGGAAGGTGAGAAGGTAGAGGTTCAAAAGGAGGTAGAGAATTAGGCTGTTTAGGCGATGGCGGAGTAGGAGCCACTTTAGTTCTTTGCAAAATTGGGAAACATTAATAGGAAGTCTATTCATATAGATCTAGATAGTTAGGGGTCTAAATCTCGAATAGGAAAACTTCACCATGCGACCGAAGCTGCAGATATCAGCTAGTGATGTATTAAATCATAATTATAATCCATTAAAAGGTCCATTTAGAAACAATTTTGAAAAGCAATTAGTATGCTAACTTTTTCTAAATTTAAATTTAAAAGTGGAAAAATTACGTCGCCTTAAGACGTAAAGAGGTGGATTAATTCGTCAGTTACGAGCAGGCCACGGTGGTGTAGCTGGTAACGCGTCTGGTGCGTTGAACCAGAAGACGCTGGTTCGAGTCCAGCTCGTGACTGAATTATTTTTCCACTTTAAATTTAAATGTCCATTTAGCTCTGTTATTCTTTCTCTTTGAACGTTATCACAACACAATTGTAATGTTATTTTATTTTCTGTATAAAAATGGGGACAACTGATAACGCGAAAAATGATAAACATTGCATAATGTTGGTAATGTAAGTTTGTTCATCTCGAATTTAAAACAACGCCGATTTTGGTAAAGTCAAGCACACTATAATTTATACTACTATTATAAAGCTGAAGAGTTTTGTTTGTTTGGTTGAACGCGCTAATCTCAGGAACTACTGATCGGATTTGAAAAATTATTTTAGTGTTAGATAGCCCATTTATCGAAGAAGGCTATAGGCTATATATCATCACGCTACTTCCCAGGGGAGAGGAGCAGTAGTCATAAATGTCGACAAATCAGACAAATTTTAATGCATTATTGTAGAATTTATAAACGACGGGATTAAATAGGTGCGATGGGAGTTCGAGGTATGTCCCGGGTGAAGCCGGGGGGGACACCTATATATCAATACTAGCTGATCTCCGCGAATTCGCCCGTAACGTACTTCAAACCCTGTGGCACCCACATAATCCTGTCGTTTATAAATTCTACAATAATGTATACAAATTTCCCCGATTGTTCGACATTTATGATTACTGCTCCGCTCTCCTAGGAAGTAGCGTAATATTATAGTTTAGTCTAAACCCTTTTCGATAAATAGGCTATTCAACACACGAAGAATTGTCAAATTCGAATCAGTAGTTCCCGAGATTAGCGCGTTTAACCAAAGAAACAAACTCTTCAGTTTTATATATTAAAAGTATAAAACAAACAATCAGGCCTATATCTCAGAGGGTATACTAATAAAAAAATTAACATGAGCAGAGTGATAAGGGAATATAAAAATATCTACATTTTATTATTTGATTTAACCTATAGCGCTCCTCAATAAATGGAATATCCAACACAAAAAGAATTTTTACATTCGGACCAGTAGTTGATAAGATTAGCGCTTTTAACCAAACAAACAAACTCTTCAGCTTTATATATTAGTATCTATACTAATATATAAAGCTGAAGAGTTTGTTTGTTTGTTTAGTTGAACGCGCTAATCTTAGGAACCACTGGTCGGATTTGAAAAAATATTTTTGGGTTTGATAGCCCATTTATCGAGGAAGGCTATAGGCTATATATAATCACGCTACCACCCTGGAGAGCGGAGCAGTAATCATAAAAGTCGACAAATCGGCCAATTTTTTATGCATTATTCTAAAATTTATAAGCGATGGATTAAATAGGTGCGATGGGAGTTCAGCAGTATGCTACGGGCGAAGCCATGGAGGTCACATAGTGATCAATATTCGAACCCGTGACTGCTTATCGCAAGTCTGACGCCTTAACCGCTATGCGGTAGGATGTGTTCGACATCAACAATCACGCTTGAGCAGTGATAAGGGAATATAAAAATATCTATATAATTGAATGAGGAGGCAAGCGAAGCGAACCGACGAAACTAAACTAATTAACTCCACTGGTACTGGAAAAATGCTATTGATGTCCGACCGTTCGTCCATTCAGTCAGGTCGCATTTTTCATCGGATCTGCATGCAACTTGGCATTGACAATCCTTGATGTAGACAACAACTTTTAGCGAGAGGGTTCTTCGATCGGGGAGGAAATAGAGGCTGGGGAGGGGTAATGGTCCCGTAGTGGTTGGCAAAAGCGCTCAAAACGAAAAAAGACATCAATTTAAAAAAAAAAGAATTATCCGAAGTCTACGGTTCACAGAACCACTAGTATGTATTGTTACAGAATCAGGATATGTCTGAATTTGTGATGATATTTTTACAAATATATATAGGTATATCGCCAATCCAATGAATGTCAGATATTTCGTAAAAAATTGACATTTTGTAAAAATTTGATGAAGGACTGTATTGTACTCAGTGCAGTCTGCACTACTTTGTATTAATAATCAGGAGCCGCATCTGCTATTGACAAGCCGTAGAATAGAACCAGAATCGCTGTTTTTGGCTGTCAACATGTTAGACTTTCAAAAATGCAACTGACTAGCGGCGGTAGTAGAATTATCGGCCTACCGAAAGAAGAAGAAAAGAATCGATATCGTCGCCCAATTGAAAGCCACCGGTACAATATTGACTATTTTTCGTATTCTACTATTACAGTCGTACTCTATTCTTTCCTGTGGGTGTGCATGATTATAGCCTCTATTTCTTGGACCTCTGTATCCTCTGTACCCTCTGCCGCGGTCTCAACCTCTAATGTAACATTCAAATGACTTGTGCCCTTTTGTCTTACATTTAAAGCATATTATTGTATTTGAACTAAAAGATGTTTGTGGGTCTTCATCTGCGTTCAGTGATAGTTTTCTCATCTCATTGTCTAGTAATTTTGTTTTTACAAAGTCAATTTTCATTTCTGTGTTTACCGTTTCAAGAGCTGTTATTACGTAGTTGTATTCTTCATTGAGTCCAGTTAATAGGTAGCATATTTTATCATTTTCATCAATTTTATCGCCTGCTACTTCCAATTCTGTTATTATCGTGTCAAATTTAGCAAAATATTATAATTCTATCGGTCGGCCGATAGAATTCTACTAACACGTACCGCGCAAGGGGCCGCTAGTCAGTTGCATTTTTGATAGTCTACTAACATTATAACAGCTTAAAACAGCGATTCGGGTTCTATTTTACGGCTTGTCAATAGTAGACTCGGCCCCCTGGTGATATGCGTCTTTAGGCGTCTCTGCAAAGTAGAGTTGGTGATCTCTCTACAAAACCAAGACTTCATAGGGTACCATAAGTCAAAAGGTAAAAAAAAAACCCTATAAGATTACTTTCTTGTCTGTCCGTATGTTATCATCGATTTTCTCAGGAACGGGTGATCCTAGCAAGTATAATTTAATACCGATAATGAAGTCTAATTTGATGATGAAAATGATGCAGAGTAAGTATCTATCTAGCAGCAGTAGAATTATGTGAGTGTGGAACGACAGGTGCGGCGTGGCAAGTTAAATACTAGGAATGAAAATCCATTTACGGTAAACTTCAATCACAAACTATATTTCACAATTAACACAATTAATCAAATCACATTTTAGTGTTTACAGAATCGATGATTACTTAGATATGCCACACTTTCTTCACTGTTAGTACCGTTGCTATTTCTTCGAAACTCTTCTTGTAATAAACGCGCTCTGACAGCTTCACTTGTCAGCGTTTGGGTGTAAGGGGCCCCACCAAGATCTTCGGGGCCCAAGTCAACCTCCCGTGCCAGTGCGTGCACCTGCTGATTAACGGACGAGGCTCTGGCGCTGGCTTTCCCCTCTGGGGTTGGGAGGTCTGAGGGCGTCGCTCCCATAAAAGCCACCCGCCGAAACAAATAATGAAAAGAAGTAAAAGGAATGCTGCTAGGGATAGGGCGCCGCCGCAAAACGGCGCGCAGGAGCCCCGCCCGACTCCTGTGGCAAGTGGGCTAGGGCTGCCGTGTGTCGGGCCAGCACGGCTAAAGAAGTTAGCCCCAACCCGAATCCGCTTCGCATCTTGGAACATTGGCACGCTGACTGGGCGTGCGGTAGAGTTGGCCGAAGTACTCTCCAGGCGGAGGGTGGACGTGGCGTTCCTGCAGGAGACTCGGTGGAAGGGCAACAGAGCCCGGCCTTTGCAGAAAGGCTACAAGCTGTACTACACGGGTGCGCCTGGTGGGGAGAACGGGGTGGCCGTGGTGCTCTCCGAAGGGCTGCAGAGCGGCATCTTGGAGGTGAAACGCTGTAGCGACCGGCTTATGATCGTGAGGGTGCTTATCGATGGGATTATTACCCACCTGATAAGTGCCTACGCGCCACAGGCCGGTTGTAGCGACGCCGATAAGATGTCGTTTTGGGGCCAACTCGAGGGAGTGCTTCGGAGCATTCCGTTGTCACAGGGAATCGTTTTGGGCGGCGACCTAAACGGTCATGTGGGTGAGAGGTGTGAGGAGTTTGAACGTGTTCATGGTGGTTTTGGATACGGCACCCGCAACACTGAGGAGAAACTATCCTCAGAACGTGTGCGGCTGCCGATCTGGCCATTGTGAACACGTATTTCAAAAAGAAATCCGAACATCTCATCACCTACAAGAGCGGGAGGCGTACAACTCAGATCGATTTCCTACTCACTAGGCGACACAGCATCGGCAAGGTGGCCAACTGCAAGGTCATACCCGGTGAGAGTCTTACTGCACAACACCGTCTCCTTGTCATGGACCTCTGCGTGAAGCCTAAAGGCAAACGCATCGAGCGGTGCCAGCGCCGCATCAGATGGTGGCTGCTTGATGAAACTAGGTCCCAGGAGTTCGTCTCAGCTGTCGGTGACAAGTGCACCGACACTGAAGGCGAACCAGTTCAAGATTACTGGGACAAAGTTCAGGCGGCCATCCTTGGAGCGGCGAAGGTGGTGCTCGGTGAGTCTAAGGGTGGACGCAAATGTGACAAGGAAACTTGGTGGTGGAACGACGCAGTCCTGAGGGAGACCAGGGAGAAGAAAGCCCTCTTTAAAAAGTGGCAAGCGACCGGATCTTCCGAAGACCGCGACGCGTACAGGGCTGCCAAGCGCGCCACAAAGAGAGCTGTAGCCAGAGCCAGACGAGACCACTTACAACCTTTGTATGATAAGCTGGAATCGTCTGAGGGGCAGAAGCTCATCTATAAGCTGGCGCGCTCCAGGGTCAAAGCGGCACAGGATATATCCAAGTGTCGCTGTGTAAAAGACCCTGAGGGCAACCTGTTAAGCGAAGACCTCGCGGTAAAGGAGAGATGGCGCTCGTACTTCCACGAGCTGCTTAATAAGCAGCATAAAGAGGTGCAGCCTCCGGACCTCCCTCCGAATCAAGGACTAGTGCCACCGGTAACGCCTGGAGAAGTCCTGACTGCGCTTCGCCGCATGAAGAATCGGAAAGCTGTCGGACCCGATGGAGTCCCCATCGAAGCCTGGAAGGCGATGGGTCCTCGCGGTGTGGGCATCTTAGTAAACCTTTTTAACCGCATACTCCTCAGCGGGCAGATCCCAAACCAATGGAGACTAAGTATTATTACTCCAGTCTTCAAAGGTAAGGGGTCAGTGCAGGAGTGCGGGAGCTACCGCGGTATTAAGGTGATGTCCCACACCATGAAGATCTTCGAGAGGATTATAGACTCTCGGATCCGGCAGGAGTGTACTCTCTCGGAGTGTCAATATGGGTTTCGCCCTGGTCATGGGACCACGGACCCTGTTTTTGCCCTGAGGGTTGTCGCAGAGAAATACAGGTCGAAGAACACGCCTCTGCACTGTTTGTTCCTAGATATGCAGAAGGCCTTCGACTGTGTTCCTCGTGCGATGATCTGGTGGGCACTGCGGTCCAAAGGAGTTCCAGAGGTCTATATTGACACTATCCGGGACATGTACTGTGACTCCGACTCAATGGTTCGGACTGCCGTTGGCGACACGAAACCCTTCCCCATCACCGTCGGGGTACACCAGGGTTCTGTCCTTAGTCCGCTTCTGTTCAGTGTAATATTAGACGAATTGTCGGACAGCATCAGAAACCCGCATGAGCAGCCTCCATGGTTGCTCATGTATGCTGACGATATTGCGCTGGCAGACGCGGACAGGGGCAGATTGGTGCGACGTGTAAAGGCGTGGAAGGAGACGCTTGAGAACGGCGGTCTGAAACTAAATGTGGCGAAGACCGAGTACTTGGCACTAAACTCGACAGATCCCACATCCGTCCGCATAGGCGGTGATTTGGTCGAGCGCACGGACCAGGTTAAATACTTGGGATCTGTTTTTCACACGTCCAGTGACATCGATTGCGATGTCAAGTCACGCATTGCTGCCGCGTGGGCCAAATGGCGGGAGATGACCGGTGTCATTTGTGACCCTAAAATGCCGATCCGGTTGAAGGGACAGGTCTACAAAACCATTATTAGACCTGTCCTTTTACATGGCAGTGAGACGTGGCCGATATTGGAGCGACACAAGCAGGAGCTGCGTGTCACGGAAATGAAGATGCTGCGGTGGATGTGTGGAGTCACGCGGATGGACCGCGTGAGGAACTCTCGCATCCGCGGCAGCCTTCACGTCCGTGACATTGCAGACAAGTTGCAAGAGTGTCGCCTTCGTTGGTATGGTCACGTCTTGCGGCAACCGCCGGGCTACGTAGGTAACAAATGTCTGGCCATGTCAGCCCCGCCGGGTCCCGGTAAGAGGGGAAGACCCAAGAAGTGCTGGCTTGACGTCGTAAGGGATGACATGCGTGCCAATGGTCTCACCACAGGGGATGCCGACGACCGTGCGAAGTGGAGGAGAAAATGTAGGAAAGCGGACCCCGGGCGTCGCGAGACGCAACTGGGACAGACGCTCGGATGATGATGAATGAAGTCTAATTTGTCTGTTGTATTTGTTTTTGTATCTTTGTTTTGTTGTATTTTCAAGCCAAGAATTACTTGCTATTGTTGTTTGTTTGTAGGGACATTAGAAAAATGGACCAGATTAATAACTGAATGGTACCCTAGAGCAAGCAAAAGAAGTCGAGGAAGGCAACCAAAGCGATGGAAAGATGAGGCTTATTTATTTATCTATATATATATGTATATCGCCCACGTAGAGAAGTTTTCCCGTTCCCGTTTCCCACAGGAACTTGTTCCCGGGATAAAAAGTAGCCTATGTGTTGTTCTGATGTATAAGCTACATTGTTGTAACGTTTTATTAAAATCCGTTCAGTAGTTTTTACGTGAAAGAGTAACAAACATCCATACAAACTTTTGCATTTATTATATTATTAAGATTAAGATATATAAATATATGTATATAATATGTATGTAAATTATAGTTTATGTAAGTTTATTAACCTACGCACACTAAATAGCTGTTTTCTACAATGTCTCCTCTCTCAGGCCTACTGGAAGAGATTTCTATTGAAATATTGTTGTTTTATATAATGTTATTTTTTCCTTTTATAATTGAGCTCTGTGTGTACATAAATAAATGGTCCAGAATGGATGCGTACAGCAAAGGAGAAATATATGGAAAACCTTAGAGGAGGCCTTTGTCGAAAGATAAGCTCTTAAGAGAGGTGATAAGTCGATTGGCAAAATTAGGATTAATAATTAAGTTATTACAGTTTTCGAATCTCGATGGTTAAAATTTTATTTCCGTTGGTTTGGACACGTCCAACGAATGAGTGACGAACGATTGACGAAGAATATATATTGTGCGAATGCAGAGGGCAGAAGGAGTCAATGTAGGCTGAGACTTACCTACATACGAGGGCGACACTGAAAATTTCGGGAATCAAGGAAATGACACAACATTATTATTTAAAAATGTATTTATTGCTTTTCGAAGTATTCTCCGCGAAATTTGACACGTTTTTCCATACGATGGAACCAATCATTGAAGCAACCATTCCATTCGGAAGTTGGGGTATCCAAAATGGGCATTGGAATTGTAGGCGTCCATAGCTTCTTCAGTTGATGAAAATCTCTGACCACGCAATTTATTCTTTATTTTAGGGAAAGTATAGAAATCATTAGGGCTTAGGTCGGGGCTGTACGGCGGATGGTCTAATAATTCTATGTTTTCTTGCTCTAAAAACTCTTTTGTTCTGTGCGCGGTGTGAGAACTCGCATTGTCGTGATGGAGGATGATGCGGCGGTTGCAGTTCTCTTTACGGAGTACAGAAACGACCTGTGGCAAACAAATGCTAGCATACCATTCTGCATTAACCGTTCTTTGTCACTCAAGAGGAATAGTCGCAACATGGCCGGTTTTGGAGACAAACGTGGCCACCATTTTTTTTGCAACACTCCGTGAACAACCATTTTTGTTAGCTTTAACTCACTATCGAACACCCAAACTCGTGACTGGTTTTTTGTTTCGGGCTCGTACGCGTATATCCAGGATTCGTCACCTGATACGATGTTGTATACAGCATTTGAGGATCCTGCGTGGTATCTTTCGAGAGTTCTGACGCACCAAGTAACGCGAGCCGCTTTTTGCTCTTCACAGAGCGAATGCGGTATCCATCGGGAAAACAACTTTTTTACACCTAATTGTTCATGCAAGATTATTTGTATTTGACTCATGCCAATGTCTAAAGTTGCTTCAATTTCGCGGTATGTCACATGTCGATCTTCCTCAATCAGCTTACGCACAGCATCAACGTTTTCTTGGGTGACTGCAGTTTTTGAACGACCTTGACGGGGATCATCACTGAGCTTGACACGTCCACGTTGAAATTCAGCAAACCAGCGATAAATTGTGATTTTGGATGGGGCTTCATCACCAAATGCAGAAATTATCCGGTCAACACACTGTTTTTGTGTTAAACCACTTCGAAAGTCATAATAAATCATTGCTCTTGAATTTTCTCGAGTCAATTCCATTTTCTCAACGACTAAACAAGTTTGACAAAACCTTGTGACAAGACCGAGAATCTTTTTTTAAAATAAATAATTGTATTCGATTTTTAAAACCAAGAAGTTTTCAATTAAAAAGATTTTAATATGACAGGAACAGTGGAGATGTTCCATTCCCGATACTTCTAGTGCAGCCTTCGTATGAAGACCACGTGAGCAGATTGCTCAACAACGGAAAAGTCAAAAGTACTCGTATACCCAGACGTGCGTGTATGAAGCGATTAATGAATCTTGAAGACGCGAAAGAAGTATGCAAGGATCGCGAAGTCTGGCGATCTGTCCTCTCTGACAACTCCGTCAGGGATAAAGCGTGAAGATAGTTAGTTAGTTTTAAATTTATATGTATGTCAAATAGGTTAAAACATAACAGCAGTAAAAGCTTATTTATTTATTTATTTTTAATGAATAGTCCCTATTAGTTGAATAAAAATTAAGGTAATGAGTCAATACGACAAAAAGATATGCGTAAATATAGATTTTCGCGAAAATTTGTATCTAAATTTACCTTAATTTTAAGCTCTTTTATTTTTCGGAATTTTTCCGTTGACCTATAATCGCGAAATTTGGCAAAAAGGAAGGTCTTACAGTACAGCATACATACAGACATATTGTCACGCCTTTATCCACGAAGGGGTAGGCAGAGGCATACTATACGCCCACATTTCACCGTATGCATCTTCGTCCCAAGTTACAGGTGGTGAGCCAGATACCGTGTTGGACAGGCGCAGGATGTGGCGACCTGCTGTTGAAAATTTTCAAGCCGCCCATTAGACCTTAAACTTGACTAAACGACTGCCATTTTACTGGCAACCGGAATCAACGGCTTAACGTGCCTTCCGAAGCACGGAAAAAATTACAAATAAAGGATAAATCTAAAAAGTAAAAAAAGTTGAAAATTCAAGGGTGTCATACATACATAGTAAAAACCAATTAACGTAAACCTCTGAGTTGTATAGGCGCTATTACAATTTCGAGGTCTAACTTAATTGGTGCTTCTCCTATTTTTTTACGAAACCCTCAGCATACGAGTTCGACTCGTGTTTAACCGTTTTCATTTTTTAGTCACAACATCTTCAGTCAAACCGTAATGTTCCCTTTTCAAGCTATTCCTTTCCATTAAGGTTTATAAAGGGTCGGCAGCGCGAGTGCTGCACCTCTGGTGTTGCAAAAGTCCATAGGCTACGGTGACCACTTTCCATCAGGTGGGCCGTAAGTTTATCTGCCACCTCCGTGGAATAAAAAAAAAATTACTCCAGCAATATTTCGCATACTTCTTAAAGCATTTAACCGCAAAGAAAGTCACAAAACCCAACTAGTATGAGCTTAAAATTATTAGTTATATAATATATTATATATTTAACATAAGAGATTACAGTGTTGAGATAATCAATGTCATCGGTTTTGAACGAAGTTTGACCCCAATCGTACGGTGAGATATACTACTATGAGTTACAACTACAGTAAACATGACCACTTGACTACGATACGCGGCCACATCGGCTGATTTCTGTTTGGTAGAGCGTCATCTCTTTCGCACACTGCATATGGTAAGAATGAGACTGTTATTGTATCGTATGGCTGAGATGCCGCTTTTCAAAGTTCGATGCACATTATCAATCACACTATCTTGGCTCTGGGTCGTGTTAGAAAGGAACGAACCCAGAAAGCAATAACGTCATAGATTATGACATGTTATCCAGTAGTTTCACTATAGGGGAAGCTACAGACGCAGACAAGGGGAAGCTTTTTAAATAAAATACGTTACTATTTCCGAGGTACGCTCGGCCCTTTCTGCAGATGCAATAAGTTGTGGCTTTGTGGTAATAATAACTCACTACAAGAGGACAATGCGAAATGCGCAACCAGAATTAACGCAAGAACGTAAATTATAATTAACAACCAACTGTAGCAGCTAGGTCACCAAAATTAAAATAGCGGTCCCAGTCATATGCCCTGGGAGATGCCTATTCATGTCCTACTTTAAAGACCCGATGTTGGAATATGAAAACTCGTATGCTGGCAAAGACAACCAAATCTCTGAGTCTACTATGATGCTACAACACAGACAACGATCACCAGAATTGCATGGTTGATATACGTCAGATGATTTTCACAACATGAAGTGGAATGAGAAGCTGTTTACGCTTCTTAGATGTTGTTCTACTTTTTTTATTGGAACTAAGCCTACGGCATTCCCGTTACTGTAACTTCTGTACAACAAGAACTACCTACATCAATTACTAAATCTAGAATATTGGACGGCAATGACTAAGAGCTCCAACTCGTTAAGTCCTTGAAGAAGAACCGAGAAGAGTCCTAGAACCCGCATCGAAATTAATCAGAAAGCAAATTAAGGAAGTTTGAAAAGAAAGTAACTACACTACCTTCCTTTGCAAAGCGGGAGACTAGAAAAGCAACTAGGTGTACATCCTATAGAAAGAGAAGTACCTCGGTAATAGTTTATTACGGTCCCTTTGTGAGCTGTTTGTGAGTCTAAATCCTTGAAAACTTGCATTTGTCAAGATGATTTGAACGCTTTTTTTTTATGTGTGACATGTCAAAATGGCGCCGTCCTGATGGAAAGCAGATACGACGATCCGAGACTGAGAGCCGCTATCTCAGCAGGTAAGGCCCCTATAGCGACCCTCAGGTTGACGGCCCAGATATATGCCTTTTTAAGCTTCTCTTAAAGTACTTAGGATTATAAGAGGAGAGAAACACGTGCGCTGGCAGAGAGTTCCATGCTTGGTACGATTACAAGAAAGAGCTGCGGAATCTAAAAATCCTGTAAACAGCTGAGAAATTATATCCATTGATTTATGGTTCAACGCTGTAGGGGAAGACATACCTAACCATAGTCTTATTATCAGGAATGCTAAAGATCAAGAAAGTGGACGCCGAAGTTTAAGAACACCGCTCATTTATGTTGATGACATCCTCTCTTAATTTGTACCACGATGCGATGTCGTATCGTGAAATTTACGGCATTGTTTATGTACGAGTATGTTATAAGTCTGGACCGAATGAGGTGGCAAATACGACACTTGTTTTGGTAAAGAATTCTAGATATATAGAGCATTGCTGTTAAGCTACAACGTAGAAGTTACTTTACAGCCTTAACCTCTCTATCAACAATATCAAATCTGACAAACGCTTTGAGTTAAGCTTTTGACCATGTGTATATCTACATTTTTAAAAGATATCGTTGAATTTTGATTGTGTGTGAACCCTGTTGCTCCTCAAACTGCAAAAAAAAGTGCCATAAAATATTGTTTGAACACATAAAGACGACTTCTTTACCATGTTGCTTAGTTTCTGGGCCTGTATGTTGACGAAACAATGACAGAAAAAAGACGCAGCGAGATACTACTCTGAAATCTGGACATCGAAATGAATTTCCTATCGCGGTTACGTCATCATCATAAGCATTTGGATTCAAGCATTACTCATGCTTGAATCTAAAGCTCTCTTTTTGTCCAGAATTTGCTTTTATTCACTATTTTCAAATTTCCTGAATTCTTCGGCATTCATAGCAGTGAGACCAGCAACACGCATGTCATCCTACATCGCGTCACGCCATTACTTCTAGGGTATATCGTCTGATGTCATAATATATGGCTATTATTATATACCGTTTACTTTACAAGAAAAAAATAATGGCATTCATGGTGGATAATAGATTAATAAAATTATTATAATTTACAAGTTTAATAATTAATAATAAAAACAATATACAGCACCATTTACAAATAAAGACAAGATTGATAAAATATTATACTCGTACTCGTAAATGTTATGTTAACTGTGGAACGCAATCTTTTTTTAGATTCTATCTCCTAAATGATTACAGCCGTCTGATGAAAGTCATGACTACAGCTAGCGAATTGAGAGCCACTCTCGGTCCTCCAACTTAATGATGTGTGTCTTCGCGCTCTTCTTGAATAACTCGGTAATAGGAGAAAAACCGTGCGCTGGCAGAGCTTTGTTTTGCTTTGTCGAATACACTAAAAACATCGAGAAAAACTTCCAAAAAGGGGGGATTTCTCTAGTCGATTGTAACAAAGAAGCAGAGACAACGAATGAGTGAGGAAAGATTGACGAAGAATATCTATAGTGCGAAAGTGGGTAGGAGTCAGAGTAGATCAAGACTTACACGAAAATGGCCAAAGCCGGAACTACGGGCATATGGCGCTTGAGGCAACACAGGAGCAAGGGGTTATGACTATGAATCTAGACAAAATACAGACGGTCTATAACTTCAAAAAGAACTATAGTGTACACATCCCCACGAGAGAGGAGTGGGAGTGTGGAATGCGGACACAGGACAGAAATGTCCAGATATGGTTCACGGACGGATCCAAGATGGAAACCGGCTCAGGTGCAGGGGTTCACAGCGACAACTGCAACATTAGTCAAAGCATGGGCAAGTATGCAACGGTCTTCCAGGCGGAGACCTATGCTATACTGACATGCGTGCAAGAAATGTTAGATAGACGGGTCACTGATGAGACAGTCTATATTATGAGTGACAGCCAAGCTACACTCAAGGCGCTCACATCATGTGAAGTGAAATCCGGATTGATATTGCAGTGCATTGAAAGCCTAAATAGGCTGGGAAGACGCAATACGATCCAATTGGTCTGGGTGCCAGGACATAAGGGCATCGAGGGTAATGAGAGGGCGGATGCCCTCGCAAGGAAGGGCTCGGAGGAAGGGTTCATTGGACCGGAGCCGTTCGTCGGACTCGATTATGGAATAATAAGACGAACAATAAAGGAGGCAGCCACTAAGGCACATGAAACCCAGTGGCAGTCGACAACAGGTCTAAGACACGCAAAGATGTTTCTGGGAAGCATCAGAGAGGGATGGTCCAAGAAACTGTGGACACATACCAGGGAGCAGCTGCGAAGAATCACTGGAGCGCTCACAGGGCATTACGCAACGAGGCAGCACCTCCACAGGATGAAGCTCACGGAAGACCCGACGTGCAGGTCCTGTGAGGACGCTGGCGAAACCATGTACCACCTGCTGTGCGAATGTGTGGCACTCGGTGCAAGAAGAATTAGTCTTCTGGGTCAAGCATACCCGACTCCGGAGGATTACAGGCACATCCCCCTTGGGAACATATTGAGGTACATGGAGGCGCTGCACAGGCGCTGGGGGGATGGGTGAGGTGATGGGGTGTGGTACAATAGTTCTGGAAGGGACGCAGTGCCGCGGTATCTACCGACCCCGAATAAGATAAGATAAGATACACGAAAATCACGTTTGCAGATTGCTCAACAATGGAAAGCCAATAGTACTCGGATAACCAGTGTATGAAAAGATTAATGAATCTGCAGTAAGCTAAAAAAGTTTGCATGGATCACGAATTCTGGCTATCTGTCCTGTTTGACTACCCTGTCAGGGATACAGCATAACGTTTACAGAAAGTCTGTCAGGCTACTATGACCTATAACTACGTTACTATTTCCATTGTGGAACAAGAACTGCGCTCGCAAAGGCAACGAATCACAACGCCGCCATGACACATGCATGAAATTTCCAACGTCAAGTTTTTTATTACACACACACAAATTGGCCGCCATTTTCATGCTTCAACATGGTAACATTTGTTTTGTTTGTTTGCAGGCAAACCCGTTGGACGAGGCGGACTGAGAGCCACACAGGGTCATAACAAATTGCCTAAATTAGAAACAATTTTGAAAAGCAAATAGTATCTATCTAACTATATTATGAATTTAAAGTGAGAAAATATTCGCTTTAGTAAGGCAAGAGGTGGATTAATTCGTCAGTTTCGAGTGTGTCTCAGTAGCCTAGTCGGTTAAGCGTCTCACCACATACATTAGATGCATTCCACTACATACAAAAAACCAGATTGCAACTGTTCACTGTAGCCTACGGACATTGCCAAATCAAATGTTTAAAAAATTGACACTAACAACTTCCTAAACTCACTGTGAGGATTACAATTATTACCATACAAACTCCCATTGATCTCATGATTCCTTCAAACTCACAGTTTGAAATGATACAATGTCAGGGAACTCACACAAGAATTATATAAATAGAGATAATACCCTCACACTTTGCGTCTGGAGGGCACGCATACAGTTATGTCCGATAGAGGCTTATATGCGATAGGCTTTATTCCGAGTACGCTTAGATTGTGAAATGAATTCCCCGCCTGGATTTTCCCAAACATCTACATATAAAAGGGGTCTTAGAAGGTTTATAAAGGGTCAGCAGCGCAAGTGCTGCACCTCTGGTGTTGTAAACGTCCATAGGCTATGGTGACCACTTTCCATCAGGATTGCTTGTCTGCCACATCAGTGCTTTAAAAAAAAAGAGAGACCATATAAGGAATCTTTGGAAGAGAGTAAATCCATTTATCCAGACTAGGGAAGCACCATGAACAGTTTATAAATTTGAAGTATATGTCATCAAAATTATGATGCTGAGAAATTCTATACCTCTATATAGGATATATAGGCCCGCATGGCCCGGTCGAATTATGGTTACACGAAATAAATTTCTTTACGCATCATTTTGTATTTGCTATAACTCATAAGATATTCATTTAATTTGCAAGGTGCGTAGTTAAAATGATAAGGATTAATAGCATATTTGTGTAAGTAGCCCTTAAATCACCGCTTATAATTAGTTGATGGTTTTTTAAAGACTTAAAATGGTTATATTATGTTATTCTTAAGAGATAGACATATATCATTGTGGACTT
Organism: Thumatha senex; assembly: GCA_948477245.1. Lineage (NCBI taxonomy): Eukaryota > Metazoa > Arthropoda > Insecta > Lepidoptera > Erebidae > Thumatha > Thumatha senex. The sequence continues at coordinate 57,473,949 of OX419724.1, forward strand.
TTTTGTAGATCTATATTAGAATCACAATTGCACCATACATTATTTTGTTATATCTCAAAGGGTTTCAGCAGCGTTAACGTTGAAAGCTCCCAGACGGCTTATTTTTTCTGACATCCCCAACAAATATCTTTATTATTTAGTATTACGTGTAGTATTTACAAAAACTAACAAATTATACACAAAAACCTTCCTTATGAATCACTCTAACTATTAAAAAAAACCGCATCGTAATTCGTTGCATAGTTTTAAAGATCCAAGCATACATAAGGACAGACAGTGAAAAGCAATATGTAGTGATAAAGCTGAGCTTATTTCTTTATTTACATACATGTGATCATATCTATATCCCCAATGGGATGTGCCGAGTATGAAATGCCCGATATAACATTATATTTTATTTGGTTTTTTACACTTACTCCACCCAAAGGTTTGCTGGTAGAAAACTCATTATTGAGTTAAGCTTGCCTTTGTACATAACATAGCTGTGTTTGTTTAATAATATTGTTAATGTTGTTATTGTATACAATGAAGAATAAAAAAATAAAAGTAATAGAGTGTTAGATTTTTATCATAATTATGCACCAAATACAGGAGAAACATGATCAATCACTACAAATTTGTCAGCAGGGTGCACAAAAACTATCTATACATCTAACTAACTAACTTTCAACTCGTAGTGCTTGTGACATTTGTGGATAGGCTTCCACTAGTCCGCCAATGTCATGTTTCAGACATTTAAGTCATATTTGTTCATCGGTATGATCTGTGTAGTGATACATTCATTTTTGTATTTATAGATTAGTAGTAAGCAAAATTAACAGTTAAATAACATGTCTAACATATTATGCATTTCTAAAGATGTGTCCAAGTAATATTTGTTGCAAGTGATTTATATAACACATCTTCAGACCAAGATAAATAGATAATGCCATTGATAAGATATATGACTCATTCGAGTCTAATCGACACAGACACTTAAAAATACAATAAGAAAATTTTAAAATAAATTAGAATTGCAAATGAGTTTCAATTATAACTTCAGCAAATTTTTGAAGTCATTCAAATGTTAAAATTTGTAGGTTAATTTAACTTTTGTATATTGAAAAATTACCTGTTTTGGTACGTCATAAGCCTGAAAACATTGTTACTCATAAGTTGCATCACAAAACAAAGTAAACTTAACTATATTCAGATCATAAAAACAGGATAATAAAAATACTGATATAAATATTTTTCATGGTATCCAAGTTTTGTGCAACAAAAAAAATAAATATGACAATGATCATGAATGCCATTCGGCGAGAGTATGGTTATCATTGAAATAATAAAAACCTAATAAGAATCTGGTAAGAAGTAATAAATAAGCAGTAAGTTAAATGTGCGAATAACTAGAAATTTACTAATATTGTAATCAAAGTTGGAAAAACCCGAAATACCTTTATTCTTACCCATATTCGTGACGTTATAATCAGCCTGGATGAAATGCAAGCTGCACACTTTGGAATACTTCGTATATGGTTTTCCTCGTTTTAATATCACGTTCCACTTGTCTGCCATAGTCACATCTCGAGGAAATCTATGAAACTTCACGTTTTTCGTCTTGCCGGCTAACGATGTGCACTGTGGGACTGTACAATAATAGCCCATCTTAATTTCAAAGTTATTCTTCAATGCTAGCTATGTTTACAGTCTGAGAAATGAACACAACACATCAAATAATCACGTAACTTGAAGTCCCGAACACTATTAAGTTGTTTATTTTATTTGTAGAAAATGTTATCACGTTGGTTTGGAAAAAAATGGAATCATCACACTGTAGCCTTGAAATATTTGACATGTATTTTTCCCTTCAAACTTTTCCCAAAAAAATGGCCACTTTATTGGACCAAAGACAATAAAATGATTTTTTTTAATGACCTCTACGTCCGCCCTGCTAGCACCGTCTAAATGAAAACCCATTGCGACATCTGTGACCCATTGCTAATTTAGTCGATTATTATTATTATTTTAGACAGATGAAAAAAATCTTGATGTGGTCCTTACAGCAAGATTTTCGAGTTATTTCCATTAACGTACTCGTTTCATAGTTTTATCTTTGTTTATTGTGTCGAATTTTCCTAATAGGGTCTCCTGGCACATGTATGTCCATACTTATAAAGATGACTCTGCCCAAAAAAATAATGTAATATTATTTGGTTTCTAAATAAATAAATATCCATCACGCCTTATCCCCGAAGGGGTGGCAGAGGGATATTATATGCCCACTTTTCGACCCACTTACGATTCCTGTCCCACGTAATAGGTGGTGAGCCCATTGCCGTGTTGAAATAGACAGACGCAGGTTGTGGCTACCTGCTGTTGAAATTTTCAAGCCGCCCATAAGGCCTTCAACCAGGCTTAACGACTGCCATTTTACTGGCAACCGGGACCAACGGCTTAACGTGCCTTCCGAAGCACGGAAACGCTCGCAAATGTAAATGCCACAAAGTGGTCACCCATCCGAGGACCAGCCATAGTGAAAGTTGCGTAACTCAGTGATCGTTTACAGAACACTGAGACCGCGAGGCAAATATTAAAAGGAGAAACAAAATAAGCAATTATTATTAATAATATATTTGTAGCTATATATCCTGAGATTTTATGGAAGTTATGGCATGAAGATACCAAAACGCAAGGCTGGTTAGGCGGCACGATTGTTGATCTTAGCTTATTTTATTTAGAACTAACAAAACAAAAAATGACAATTGAAAAATGTCGCGGAAGCTTGATGTTTATGCGCGAAGCTTTATTTTCATCTAATCTGTTCTAAATCACAGTATTTGTTTAGATAATGTTAGTTTTCTATATTTTTGTGAGTTAGATATTAACAAGATGCCTTATTATTGCACTGTGCCTAGATGCACTTCAATGGCCGGTAAAGCCAAGAATGTATCATTTCATCAGTTCCCTCGAGATGAGAGACTTGCAAAATTATGGAACGATATTCTAAAACGTGGTAAACCATACACAAAATACTCTAAAGTATGCAGTCTACACTTCACACCAGAAGATTATGTCATAACAAACGCTGGCAAAAACAAAGGTAAATACAGTTTGTTTATCAATCACGCCTTATCCCCGATGGTGTGGCAGAGGCATATTACTTTACACCTTGTGTATTTCTGTCTCAACGTGATAAATAGGTGGTGAGCCCATTGCCATGTTGAAATAGAGAGACGTAGTTTGTGGCTATCTGCTGTTAAAATTTTTCAAGCGGCTCATTATGTCTTCAACATAGCTCAACGACTGCCATGTTACTGGCATCCGGGACCAACGGCACGTACTTTTTCATAATTGACTTTGAGCGCTTGTATTTCACGAAAGACTAGCCATTTTATTAACAGCTATTTGCTGAATGCAGATGAAAGTATATACGTAACTTTCATAACAAAATCAATGGTTAATCTCTGAAATTGGACTGATTTTAACGAGACTTTCACGGGCAGATAGCTGATGTTAGAAGGAGTAACTTTATTATTAATATTTTCTTGTTGAGGACGCCGGCACCGCCCGGCAAACGATCCGACGCCGTGGTTTGCCGCCTACTTCGTTAATTTCCCCAGATCTCCACCTCTGAGGTTTGAATTGGGTATCCCAAGAACCTTAATGGCTCTTGATTATCGAATCTTCTTGTTTCTTTACAGAATCTTTTTAGAGTCTGTCCGTACCCTGTAACGTTGTAAAACGTCACATTGAAGTTTCATTGTTAGTCTTGACATTTAGAGAGAGAGGAGAGTAGATTGTTGACTCTTTCTCACTACTTGTCATCAAATTTATATAATTTACGTTTTGAGTAGGCAGAATGTTTTTGAATGTATAGCCTGTTCTTGGAACGAATGAAATAGAATAGTCTTGTCCACTGGCCAATGTCTTCGCAACCATGCCAACGAAAAAGTATTTTAAAAATTGAAACGTCATTCGCTTTTCTACAGATCGACAGAAACTTCTACTGACCACGCCTTCAGGTATTTAGTTTGAATTGTTTTTGAGTAGATTAATCTAATAATGATGCACGACTCAATGAACAGGCCCAAAGACTCATGATTAGGCCCATGTAATGACTCAATGATTTGGCTCATGTTTTGAATCATGTTACGATATATATTTTGACTTATAAGCTGGCATTATGCTGGGTAATCTAAATTTCACGCTTCAACCCTGAGAATAGTTAATCTTTAGCTTACTAAAATACTGGAATAAATTATACCAATAGTGATAATGTTTATAATGTGTATTCAATCAATTCGCCTATAAAAGTATAGAAACTTTCTTCTAGACATGTATTCTATTATTTTTGGTTCCTGCTCTTATGATTAAAGGCTCAATCTCTATCGCTGATATCCGTGTGCATAAAGTTGGTAGGACTTATCCTCCTGGCGCCTGAAACAAGTTATATATTTTGTTAGTTTGTTTGTTAGTACATGTCTCCATAATAACACATGGAAATATTATTATTCTTGGTTCATAGCCATAATTAGACAATTGTAACATTTATTATTATAATGGGTTGTCATTATTTCCTGTCTTGTTTTAACGAATACATTGGGCTCTCAGTAAGTAGGTGGAAGCTGGATTCTCTTCTTTCATGGATTCCGGGCATAATGGGTTGTCTATTACTTTTATTACTGTTAGGTGCCTGTTGAGGCGACAGTGTCCTGTAATTATCTCTATGACAAACCTTATGTTTTCTCTGGTTAATTTAACCAGGCATCTTGTCTTTTTCACCTTGTAACTTAGGCTACATTTTATCCTTGTATTCCCATGGTAAAGGGAATTACGTGGGTGTAACAGCGGTGTGTCTACTAGTCACTGACTATCACTGACTCACCAGCTGCTCATTCATAAACTAAACCTCTATTAAATAAATTAAATTATTTATTTAACTGGGACCATTAATAGATTTAAAGAGCTGATTGGGAAATGAATTGCTAGCTTTTTTTGTCATTTAAATGATGTATCCCCATACATCCCCTCAACATTTAATAGTACACACATGTTCTCAGAATGCTGCATCATGTCACTGTCCATCTCTCTCAAGAACTGATGATGTGCGATACCTTGGAATCCAAATCGACTCAGGTTACGACGAAATCGACGAAGTTACTTGTCATTTTCAAAATAATAAAGTGACATTTAGTGAAGAATTTGGTTTTGAGGGTAGTTTCAGAATACCATAGCCAACATAATAAATCAAACTTCGTTCAGAAACTATTATCTTTTATAAGGTACTGACACCCAGTGTGACCAGAGCAAAAATATTACCCATCTTTGGTAGAAAATAAAAAAGGGATGAGCAGTTTGATTCGCTTTGGATGAAACTGAAGGCCGAATTACAAAAGCAAACCACTGCTATAACTGAGTCGCTTCACACATCCCTTTCCTTAGCATTCGACGAAAAGCTAAAACCTATCATTCAAGAAAATACAGAAATGAAAGCAGAAATAGATAAACTAAAATCTAAAGTGATGCGCTTAGACATTGAAGCCAGGAAAAATAACATAATAATCTTTGAGATAAAAGAAGAGGAAAACAATAATACTGAACTTATGGCCATTGTTTTGGCAACTCTGAATGATATTAATACGAACATACAGTCCAGCAATTGGGATAAATGGGAGATCAGTCAAGTGCAAAGAATTTGGAGGAAGAATGAGTCAAAAATAAGACCAATTAAAGTTGCACTCACTCTTGGCTGGAGAAAAATGGAGCTCCTTAAAAACAGAAGAAAGTTTCCAGAAAATATAAATGTAACTGAGGATTTACCAAAAGATATTCTTGAAACTAGGAAAGCTCTAATCCCGAAAATGATAAAGGCCAGAGAAGCCGGCAAGTATGCAGTCATTAAAAACGATAAACTCATTGTAAAGGAGAAAGGGGAGAAAATAAAGATAAGAGAAAACGGGTTCCGTCCTCCCCACCCAAGACACCACCAAGCCACTTCGGATCAACTTCTGAAGAAAACAGATTGCCATACTCACAGCCTAATAAATTATCTAAATTAAACAACTATAATATGATTAAAAAGAAAGGGAGCTACCTCGAACCAAATCAATCAAAAAACAACTAAACTACGGTAACCGAAAATACAAACTAAAATAAATATTTGTTTTCAAACTCACACGACTCATACTATTCATTTTATGTTTTTCGGGTCTTTTTCGCGTAATATTTTAACTTTTTCTCACCTCTCGACGTTTCGGCTATATTGCAATAGCCGTGGTCACGAGTAGACTGGGGAAAGCGGCGGGCGTCAACATCTTGTACGTTCGTAAGATACCCACATCTTATTCACAAACAGTCATTAGGGCCGCGACACACTACACTCACGACGTCCGAATGTCCATTAGGCGGTTTGTCTCGACACTTGCACTTTTTGACTACTGGATTCCAAGTGGAAGAAAGCTTGTATCCACCTTCGCGGTTGAAATTGTGATGCTTCTTAATTTCAACCGCTTCACGAAGAATCCGAGGGTAGTAACGGCGTTTAGTGGATAGAACTTCTGGTGCATGTAACTCCATCCAGTGATTTGAACCCGATAGCAACAGATGCTCCGCGATCGCAGATTTCTCAGAGAAAAAATAAGATGTGGGTATCTGACGAACGTACAAGATGATGACGCCCGCCGCTTTCCCCAGTCTACTCGTGACCACGGCTATTGCAATATAGCCGAAACGTCGAGAGGTGAGAAAAAGTTAAAATATTACGCGAAAAAGACCCGAAAAACATAAAATGAATAAAATAAATATAACAAACAAACAAAATCAAACAAAAAAATCATTCCCTAACCCGGCTGGTCCCCGTGGGGAATTAGACCACATCCCCCCCAAAAATGACAACAAACAAATCAGATATATATAGCTACCATTAATGTGCGCACACTAAGAACAGAAGATAATTTGCTTGAATTAGTAATGGCACTGGAAAATATAAAGTGGAGTATAATAGGAATCAGTGAAATTAGGCGCATGGGCGACCAAATAGAAGACTATGGTGATTTTGTTCTTTACTCTAAGGGAGAGACACCAGGACAACATGGCGTCGGTTTCATGGTACATAAAGAATTGAAAAACATTATTGTTGAATTTCATGAGGTTTCTGAGTGCATAGCAATACTCAAAATCATGCTACCTTTACTTCAGAACGAATGGACCATATTAAAATATACTCTCCTACAGAACAGTCTTCTGACAGCACCATTGAAGCCTTCTATAAAAATCTAAACGACACATTAACTTATGTTCAAGAAACTTATATGTTATAATTATGTTCAAGAAACTTAATCCTGATGGGAGATTTTAATGCTCAGATAGGAAACAGGAAAGACGGAAAGGAAATCATAACGGGACCTCACTACCTAGGAAAAAGATCAAGAAATGGACAGAAACTAATTGATCTTGCCTGCGAACAACATTTAGTCATTTTAAATTCACTATATAAGAAAAAACAAAACAGAAGATGGACATGGTCATCTCCTGATGGCCGTTATAGAAATGAGATTGACTATATACTCACCAATTGTGCCAGATCATTTGAAGATTGTCATGTCACTGCAAATTTAAACTTTAATACTAACCATCGAATGGTCCGTACCCAACTGAAAACTACATCACTAAAACCGACAAGGAAATTCGCAAATTACCAGATAGGAGTAACTAAAACTAGCAAACCACAGCTAACAGTCGAACAACTTGAAGGAGAATTGCAGAACATGGAAAAAGATGTGTCAGAGCTAAATATACTGGAAACACAAAATTATCACATATTTAAAGTAAACGCAACAAGGAGACAGAAAAATATGGAAACGGCAAAAATATTCTGTCGGATAAGACAAAACAAATAATGGAATACAGAGCAAAAATAATAGAAACATCACCTAAAACCGGCGAAATTAGAAGACTCATTTCTCAACTAAGCAAAGATCTAAGAATAACCATGCGAAGAGATAGGAATACAAATAGATTACGAACTTTAGAGAACCTAATAGAAAAGACTGGAGGAACTAAAAAAGCAATAAACCTACTACAAGAAAAGAAACAATGGATACCCAAACTAAAAGATTTCTCTGGTAAAGACAAAACTAAAAGACCAGACATTTTAAGTACTGCCACAGATTATTATAGAGACCTATACTCAAAAAGATCAACAACTCAACACATTGAACTACTTGACTCGGATGAAGTTCCATTCATTATGAAAAGAGAAGTTGAAAAAGCAATCAGCACACTGAAGAGAGACAAAGCACTAGGCCCCGATAAGATAGATAAGAATCTCAAATGTAGCGCTACTCGAAACAAAACATATTATTACACCATTCCTGACTAAAATTTTCAACATTATTTTGAAAACAGAGATGATTCCAAAACAATGGACAGTATCCTCTATTAAACTACTACTGTATAAAAAGGCAAACAGAGATGGCATTGGCAATTATAGGCCCATAAGTCTAATATCCAATATGTATAAAGTATTTTCGAAAATTATCTTAAACCATATTACTAAAACTTTGGACGAAAATCACCCCAGAGAGCAGGCAGGCTTCAGAAATAACTACTCCACAGTGGATCACATGCACGTTGCTAGGCAGATAGCTGAAAAATTCAAGGAATACTATATCAAATATCACTGTTGCTTCATAGACTATTGCAAAGCATTTGATTCACTTGACCACTCAAAAATTTGGGAAACCTTGCGAAAGCAGGGTGTCGAGCACAAGTACATTAGGATAATTAAGAACATCTACACAGGCACCACAGCAAAAATCAAAATGGAAAAGGAAGGCTGCGACATTAATATCCTGAGAGGAGTAAGACAGGGCGACCCTCTATCACCCAAACTGTTTACAACTGTTCTAGAAGAAGTATTCCGAAAGCTGGATTGGACAGAAAACGGCTTAAATATAGATGGCGAGAAACTGACGCATCTGAGATTTGCGGACGACATAGTGGTCTTTGCCAATACGGCAGAAGAATTACACCAAATGCTAGAAAAACTGTATACAGCTAGTAAAAAAGTTGGACTCTTAATGAACATCCAGAAAACAAAAGCGATGACCAATGCTAGGGATGCCAAAGTGATAGAAATTGATGACAACACCATTGATTATGTATAAGAATATATATATTTAGTTCAACTTATTTCCAACCATGATTCAACTGCAAAGGAAATAGACAGAAGAATCGGAAACGCATGGAAGAGATATTGGTCCCTAAAAGAAGTTATAAAAAAATAACGAAAATGGTTTGCACATCAAGAGAAAACTCTTCAACACATGCATCCTACCTATTCTCACATACGGCCGCCAAAAATGGGCACTTACCAAAGCACAATGCAAAAGATTAAGTACAACCCAAAGAGCCATGGAAAGAAGCATGATTAAGAAAAGAAGAATGGACAAAATTAGTAACAAAAATTTAAGGGACAGAACTGGTTTAACTGACATAACATATAAAACAAAACAGCTAAAGTGGAAGTGGGCTGGACATACTATAAGAGGAGGAGATAAATGGAGCAGAACCATAACAGAATGGCAACCAAGAGGCCATAAAAGGAACAGTGGTAGGCAATTTAAAAGGTGGGCCGATGAAATAATAGAAATGGCTGGAAAGACAAAGACCTGGACAAGACTAGTTTACAATAGAGAGGAATGGAGGAAAATGGGGGAGGCCTTTGCCCGAAGGCACACAGAATCGGTTATCGTAGATTAATAAAAATACTAACTATTATGTATATTAATATGTATTCTGAAATAAGGCTATAAATAAAACACCTGGACACACCATCAAATAGAACCATGAGACTGATGCATGTATTCAAAACACTTACGGCCGAATACTGAAAGGTCACTCAAATATCTAACGGGATCTTAAATGATTGTGCAGCTCCTAAATACAAAATTCGTATTCTCAAACATCAAATTTAAGCATGTGATAAATTTAAGATGATCTCAGGTTAGTTGCGCTCAGACGCCACTCAATGTAAAATTCGTATACTGGAATGCTACTTAATTTAATTTAGCTGTCAAATCTAAATCTCTAGCTCTCTGTCCTGCTCGGTTCCGTATCTCCAATGAGACAGTTCTATATTTGGATAATTTATTCCATGGACAAAAGCAATAAAACTACTACAAGAAAAGAAACAATGAATACGACTGAATGATGAATACGACTCCTACTTTTGTCTAAAAATTTAGCCTGGTAGAAATCGCTTTATGTGATAAGGCCGCTCATTGTACTTTTTCCACAGCTTTCAATCTCAATGTACAAATGTATTGCCTGGCGCATATTACGTATTGCGTACGTGAAATTCTCACGTAAAGCCGTCATTTTAAGCCTGTATCTGTAAGGTAAGCGGGTAACCCATCCACCGTACTTTCCTGGGGTTATCCTTCCGAGGGCTCACCCGGGGCTCCTGGCCATAGACAGATAGAAGGGTAACGTGTGGTTTTAGTCGGTAGGAGTCCGGCATAGCATCCATGAGGATTTCCACACGAAAAAAAAAATCCACCGTACTTTTCAAATAGCTAATACTACGTGAGCCCCACGGCTTCGCCCTTGACATAATTCGAATTTCCGTCTCACCTATTTAATCCGCTTATAATTATATTCTACAATTATGCATATATTGCCCGATTTGTCGACATTTTTGATTATAGCTCCGCTCTCCAGGGCAGTAGCGTGATGATACATAGTCTATAGCCTTTCTCGATAAATGGGCTATCCAATACAAAAGGATTTTTTAAATCCGACCAGTAGTTTCTGAGATTAGCGCGTTCAACCAAACAAACAAACTCTTCAGCTTTATTATTAGTAAAAAATCCTACTAATATTATACACGCGAAAGATTTTAAGTATGGATGTTTGTTACTCTTTCACGCAAAAATATACTGAATGGATTTAGATGGAACTTTAAAATTATATAGCTTACACATCAGAATAACACATAATGCTACTTTAATCCCGGGAGAAAGTTCCTGTGGAAAACAGGAACGGGAAAACTTCACAACGCGTGCGGAGCCGCGGGCGTCAACTTGTATAAATTAAAACAGATATTTGTATGAAATAAAAAATCTTGTTTGGGACTAAAAAGACAGACATTTAATAGAACACTTGTAAAATTTATTTATTATATAACAGACCAAAAAAACATCAAAGATGAAAAATATATACCGACTAAACTGTGTTCCTCACACCACACAAGAAAGATAAATGTCTTATGCTACTCGTAATATCCCTTCTCATCTTTCCTTTTCTACATTAAGTTTTAGTAGAAGTCTTGAAACACTTTGTAAAAACGAGTGGAGAATAAACAGTAATTATCAACGCAATTTGATGATAGTGATTTTGTCAATATGGTAATTCTTGGAGATAGCGGCTATTCATGTCAGCCTATTTGCTGTGCTGACCCCATTGCTACATACAGACGCCTGCTGAAGAAGTACATTCCAATGTTTTTCTTCTATATCCCAATTTATTTTTGAAGAATGTTTACAGGTCACTCTAATGTTGTTTCAACACTGGTTTCAATCAAATTGAACGTTTCGTTCTACGACAAATGGGTCAGCAAATGTTTACGTTCAATTTCGAAATAGTTTTTAAGTTATTTGTTCTTATACATAACTTAAAGGAAGCGCTCGTGGCCCCGCGGTCTCAGTGTTCTGTAAGCGATCACTGAGTTACGCAACTTTCACTATGGCTGGTCCTCGGATGGGTGACCACTTTGTGGCATTTACATTTGCGAGCGTTTCCGTGCTTCGGAAGGCACGTTAAGCCGTTGGTCCCGGTTGCCAGTGGGATGGCGGTCGTTAAGCCTGGTTTAAGGCCTAATGGGCAGCTTGAAAATTTCAACAGCAGGTAGCCACAACCTGCGTCTGTCTATTTCAACACGGCAATAGGCTCACCACCTATTACGTGGGACAGGAATCCACACGGTGAAAAGTGGGCATATAATATGCCTCTGCCACCCCTTCGGGGATAAGGCGTGATGGATATTTATTTTATTTATTTTTATACATAACTTAAAAACCTATCTTTCAGAACATTATAGAAATTGCATTGTGTACCAAATAAAACTATTATTATTTTAACTAAATTAAGTAGCATTGTAAATATTGTTAAGTCCAAAACTGTTGCGTAAAATGAGGCATCGTGAATGTTGCCATGACGCAAATTATTTGGCGGCTGCTTAGCTGATTATGCCTGCAAAACGTTTTAGTAGCCTTTGTGTATACCACTTAAATTTTGAGAGATACTGAAATCTGAGAGCTCTTCCACTGTGCGTTGTATTTAAGTGACGTTTCAGTATTCGGCCGTTAGAGGCTCAGCCAACTCTGACACTTTGAAAATGGTGTTCACTACCCTATTTCAATCTGTTATAGGTTATTGTATTACCGTTTGGGGGGTTCAAATAAAACCAGCATTCTGCGAGTCGAGAGAGCACAGAGAGGAATATTAAAGATCATGACCCATAAGCCGTTCCGTTACCCCACAAGCCAGTTGTACTCAGACTGTAAGGTTCTGACGGTACGCCAGCTATACGTCCTCCGTTCTATCCTAAGAAAACACTCTAGCGTGCCCCTCTCCGACCCCACTAAACGCACAAATTATCCTGCAATAAATCGTCACAGGACTACCTTCGCTAAACACCAATTTTATATATTAAGTACCCATATCTATAAACAGGTACACAAAAAGCTACAAATAATAAACCTCAATAAAAATATACTTAAAAGAATTGTGACTACTTGGCTTCTACAGCAAGACTACGCACAAACGGAAGCCCTGCTAACATACATATCATAATAATATTTAAATATAAAAATATATATAACAAAATCAATTACACTTACAAACATTCACACACTCTCTTTTGAAGGACACATACACAGTTCACACACCAATACAACACACACACCACAACACACACACCACAACACACACACCACAACACACACACACACACACACACACACACACACACACACACACACACACACACCACACACACACAGGTGGACAAACTCACAAACTTGTGATTACAACACAAATACTAAATACTTAGAGACTAGTTTAGAGAAATTAAGTCCAAAGCGACTCGTTATCCACGCGATCCTAGTATCTTTAAACCTTCTCTAGCCGAACACTGTCTCTTGTGATACAGGTTATCCTAGTACAAGAAACAGGGTTATCACTATCGTAACAATAATATTGTATCGTAAGATTATTATCTTATATCATAAAGTTATTAATTTACCACCTATATTACTAGTAAATGTCATTCTTTACGTATTATTGTACTACTGTGTTAACATTGTTATTGTAGCAATAAACAATTATTATTATTATTATTTGTTAGGCCACACAATTATTACAGCACGAAATAAAGTACCTGTTGAAATAACCAACGTGTCAAATAATAAATAATATTCTGAGACATTTTTATACAGACTAATATGAGCTTGAGCAATGGAATCTAGACAACTTATAAACATAATCAGTCCTAATATTATAAAGGCTATATCAATTTGGTGTGAATCTACCAATCTGCGTAAACACAGGCTACTCTTTATCCTTGGAACAATTTCCTATAGAATATATATAGAAACATACTGGAAAACTTCAAGATGCAGACAGAGCCACAGCTATCTTCTAGAGTCCTACTAATAATAGGTTAATTAATTATTTATTAATTACCAATGAAATTGCCGTTCTGCAGTACTGGCCATTTCAAATCAAAATAATTTTTGTTTGGCTAAGAATTCTAATTTCAAATTAATTTTATTTTAAAAACATGGAAATGAAAATCTAACACTAATCAATAAACAAATGACTACGTTTGGAAAAAGATTCCAAACGTAGTCATTTGTTTATTGATTAGTGTTACATTTTCATCGCATTTCAATCTTTTTCGTCATCATGGATACGTTAAAAATTCGAGTAATTATGGAATATGAGTACCGTCGTGGCAGCAACGCGGCACAAGCGGCACGCAACATCAACGACGTTTACGGAGCTAACACTACAAACCAACGCACCACCTGTTATTGGTTTGCTCGCTTCCGTTCTGGAAATTTCGACCTGAAAAAATGAACCTCGCGGTCGTCCGAAGACTTTGGTCGACAATGACGAATTAAAGGAGATTGTGGAAGCTGATGATACACAATCTACGGCTGAAAGCAGCAGCTTTCGACGTTAGCGTCAAAACAGTATTGGTCTATTTGCGTCAAATTGACAAGGTAAAAAAGCTTGACGAATGGGTACCCCACGAACTTAATATTCGCCAGCGCGAAGCACGCGTCGAGACGTGCCTTACACTGCTCAACAGACACACAAATCAAGGAATTTTAAACCGCATTATTACCTGCGATGAAAAATGGATTCTGTTTTATAACCGCAAGCGCTCAGCAAGTTGGTTAGATCCTGGTTCAGCACCTAAACAATGCCCTAAACGAAAGCTTACCCCTAGAAAAGTGATGGTCACTGTTTGGTGGTCTAGCGCCGGTGTGATTCCTCACAGTTTTTTACCTAACGGAGTGGCATTACTGCAGATGTGTACTGTGAAGAACGGAACACAATGATGGAGAAGCTGGCACATCTCCAACCAGCATTGGTCAATCGCTCGTCTCCGCTGCTCCTGCACGACAACGCGCGACCTCATACTGCACAGCAGACGGTCTCCAAGTTGCAAGAACTGGGGTTGGAAGCTCTCCGTCATCCGCCCTACTCACCAGACCTTGCGCCTACAGACTACTACATTTTCCAGAATTTGGATAACTTCTTAGCAGGAAATAAAATATACACCCGAGAGGCAGTACAAAATGCCTTTGAAGAATTTGTTGCCTCCCGTCCAGCTGATTTCTATAAGAAGCGCATCAATAAACTGCCACTGCGTTGGCAAACATGCATTGATTGCATGGGTGATTACTTCGATTAATAAATAAAAAATACATAAAAAAAATCGTTTAAATTTTTTCATACAAAACGACAATTTCATAGGTAAAGACCTAATATTAATGCAAAAGTTTGTAAGAATGGATGTTTGTTACTCTTTCACGCAAAATCTACTGAAGGGATTTTGATGAAACTTTAATATAATATAAAGTTAAATAAAATTTAAAATAATAATATTAAAAATAATTCCAGGTCAATGGAGAACACTTCGAAAAGATGCGGTTCCATCACAAAACTTACCGTTAGAGCCAGGAGTTCCATACCAAAGGACGGAGTTAGAGCCCTGGCTGGGTATGCCGAACAATATCCCTGCACTGGACCCTCAAGTAAGACAATGATTACTATCCTTACTGGCTACAGCTATCAGAAGAAGTCTGGGTAGGCCGAGACATACATATGTAGACCACATGAGCAGATTGCTCAAAAACGGAAAGGTCAATAGTATTCGGATACCCAGACGTACGTGTATGAAGAAGCGAAAGAAGTATGCATGGATCGTGAAGTCTGGCGATCTATCCTCTCCGACTACCCCGTCAGGGATGCAATGTGAAGATAGTTAGTTAGCTATCAAAAAATTGTGGTCTTACATCTTAAGAGGCGCGTTTGCCGGCGTGTTTTTTTGTGATTGTACACCCACAATCATATTTTCAATTCACACACATCACGCAGTATATTATACGTACCCTGGATTCAAATAAATGAACGGACAGTGTTTCGTACAAATATAATGTACATCGCGAGTTCGTCCTTACAGAATGTATATGAATGTCACAACACACCGGCAATGTAACTTATCCATTTGGTTTTTGTTTTCCGATCGTTAGCTACGTAGTGGCGGACTGCTGTCACCGCGTACCTAAAAAGGGTGGCGCCTAAGTGTGTGCTTTTTGAGCCTAATGATAATTGTTTTTTTTTTTTAAGATTTTTTATAGAGTTTAATATAAATAATAAATATCCATCACGCCTTATCCCCGAAGGGGTGGCAGAGGCATATTATATGCCCACTTTTCACCGTGTGGAATCCTGTCCCACGTAATAGGTGGTGAGCCCATTGCCGTGTTGAAATAGACAGACGCAGGCTGTGGCTACCTGCTGTTGAAATTTTTTAAGCCGCCTATAAGGCCTTCAACCAAGCTTAACGACTGCCATTTTACTGGCAACCGGGACCAACGGCTTAACGTGCCTTCCGAAGCACGGAAACGCTCGCAAATGTAAATGCCACAAAGTGGTCACCCATCCGACGACCAGCCATAGTGAAAGATGCGTACCTCTGTGATCGTTTACCGAACACTGAGACCGCGGGGCCACGAGCGCTTCCCGAACACTGAGACCGCGGGGCCACGAGCGCTTCAATATAATTGAATAACGTGTGTAATGGGTAATATGGATTTCAAAGACGACCATTTACGTTTATTTCAGATTAAAACTATCGAAACGATACAGTTAAATGTTATCAAGATGTTCAGGGCCTTAACAAGCGGCGCACCTGCCAAATGTTGACGAGGCTCCGTCGTTATAAGATACCCACGGGGTGGGCTTAACTCCCATACCAGTGCCAGGTGGTACAATCGGTTGGTCCGACTAGGTACCGTTGTACAGCTGTGTAAAGTCTCCAAAGCCCAGGCGGCGCCGCTGGCCAAACGCGGCATAGTACAGTTACCCAAGTATACTGTTCCGCGTACCATAAATAACCATCTCATGCAGCTATCCCTATCATATCATATTATATCTAATATCATAAAATCTCGATATGAATCGTCGTGCCAGATGGTAAACGGTGCGGGTTCCCAGCGGTAACGCTCGGGGGATACAAGGTCTTTCTGTTCGGTGTGTCATATACTGCATGTGTAGTGGTGGAGGCGATGATTATGACCTTACTCGTCGACAAACTATGACGGTCTTCACGACTATTTTGTATCCCAAAGAGCGTTGCTTTATAAATAAATATCGTTGGGACAACTCACACAACGCCATCTGATTTCAAACTAAGCAGAGCTTGTACTATGGTAACCAGATGACTAATAAACATACTTATATATTTCTAAATACATAGAAATAGTGATCAGGCAATGAGAAGTACGGGAAATGCTACGGTTACTTAACACACGGTGCGGTGCGTGTTTTTTGGTTGAAGGTCCAGGTTGGTTCCAGGTTCTGAATCTGAATTTTAAACTGACATTTGATACAGACGCAACACATATCGCACGTTTATTTTGTTTACCTGCGATATGTTCTATAATACACCAACAATACCTTGTCGATGCTTGGATGAGGGATCAACGCTCGGACCTTGTTGAACATTCAAACATCGAACCGTCTCTATTCCAATCACAAATTCATTAAACACTCAGAAATTTCTAATTTCTTCTTCGCTCAGATGACGTTGAACATTCAAACATTGAAGCCGCACCTATTTCAAACAGAATTTATCAAATACCTTGAAGAAAAAAAAAATTGTCCTACAATTGTCCTACATTGAACTGGCAGATGCCGGTTTAATGTTTAAAGATATTTTAATCGCAACGATGGTAGATACTCCAATCACAAAATCATCAAATTCCCGGAAACGTGCAAGGGTATCGGTTGCAACCGGGACTAACGCTCAGATGACGTTGAATATTCAAACTTTGAACCCGAACCTATATCAAACACAAATTCATTCAATACTTATTTTATTCATTAGAATTCGTTAAGGTTTCGGTTGCCACCGGGACTAACGCTCGGATGACGTTAAACATTCCAACCATAGAACCAGCATCTTTTCCAATCATAAATTCATTAAATTCTCAGAAATTCGTCAAGCTTTCGGTTGCAACCGGGACTAATGCTCGGATGACGTTGAAAATTCAAACATCGAACCTCTACTCCTAATAAAAATTGATCAAATACTTAGTTCACGCAACTAAGTATTTGATCAATTTTAAGATCAATTTTCAAAAAATAAAAATTGATCAAATACTTAGTTGCGTGGTTTTCGGTCGCAACCGGGACCAACGCTCAGATAGTCATAACGATTCAAACATCAAACCCGCATCTACTTCAACTACAAATTAATTAAAAAAATACTCAAAAAGGGGCGCGGGTAACGGGCGCCGCAGGGACCAATGAGAATGATTGATGATGAAGTTTTTTTTTTAAATTGAAAATAATATGAATTAATACATTAGGTACATATACGTAAATTATCTACTAGTTCAAACATTATAACTATCAGATTTCTGACACTCGCAACCCACCCACATTCAGTTCCAAGTTCAAAACATCGCGGAACAATAGAACTCGAGATAAACTTCAGACCGAGCGACGTGCTCTCACCTAGAATTTCTAAAGGGCACTGAATTTTTAGCGGTCGCGTATTCTAATATAAATCCTATGTGGCTACTTTTCCATACTAAAATGTATGAACAAACTTCTGCAAGAAAATGAGATAGTTTAGGCTTAGATTGTTTTAATTTGAATTAATAATAAAACTACTGTGGTAAATGAAGTATCTATACTTTTGTCTCCAATTTTAACCAAAAATGTGTTCAATTATAACAACGATTTAGCTGACAGAGACAAAATATGAAAGGTCGATTATGCTGATTTAT
This sequence comes from Thumatha senex, assembly GCA_948477245.1. Classification (NCBI taxonomy): domain Eukaryota; kingdom Metazoa; phylum Arthropoda; class Insecta; order Lepidoptera; family Erebidae; genus Thumatha; species Thumatha senex. The sequence continues at coordinate 57,492,524 of OX419724.1, forward strand.
CAATGTTGTCGATTGGTTTTCTCAAAAAGAAGTTATATATCCATTCCTTAAGAAACTGAAAATAATAAATTTTGACAATTCAATGACACCAGAGCCATAGCATTTTTAAAACGCCAAGTAGTGTTTTGTGCGTTTTTAAGGACTCGCCCCTTAAAGTATGAAATGCTTGCTAATAATCTCATCGGTTTCAATATCTAATGTAAGAATTTCCTCACCTGTAAGTTGTGGCTGTATCCTCTGTTTTTTTTTGCAATTGGCATTGTGAATATGTACGAAATTCTGCTGACGCATGAGTATATTAAATACTGATGCACAAGCATTCATTATGCACAAGTCAACATTTGGTATCAAATGGTATAGTTGCGGTGGTACATAGAACAATGCTCGCGGGCCGCCAATGCTACGTCCTGGGACCAAGGTTATATAACATAGCTAATAAACATTTAAGCATATATTCATTGGCAAAATATAATTGCAAAAAGGTGCTTACCGATTGGTTACTACAGCAAAATTATGATATTACTGAGAATCTTCTACGGGTTCAATGTTAAATATCTATATCTAAATGTAGTTAGTATGGTGTATTATATATTTTCTTATATTTATTTATTTTTTCCTTCTTATTACTTCTTATTTCTAGGTATTTAGTTCTCACTCTTTGTAAGCCTGTATATGATAATCGCCTGACGTAAGAAACCTGGTGACCTGTAAATACAGATATTATTGTATCTTGTTTAGGCACCAGTCCCCTAATTATTAGATTTTAATTCATTTGTATACAATGTATTAACTTATACACTGCTTAGAAAGTAAGATTTATAACAATGTCTGGGAGAATAAAGAAATTTATTATTATTATTATATATATCATTATAAAACAAAGTCGCTTCCCGCTGTCTGTCCCTATGTATGCTTAGATCTTTAAAACTTCGCAGCGAATTTAGATGCGGTTTTTATGTATAGTTTGTAAGGGTTTACATATATTGACAAAATTATAACGATACTAGTTGACGCCCGCGGCTTCGCCCGCGTGGAGAAGTTTTGCCGTTCCCGTATCCCACAGGAACTTGTTACCGGGATAAAAAGTAGCCTATGTGTTATTCTGGTGTATAAGCTATATTATTGTAAAGTTTCATTAAAAGCTATTCAGTGGTTTTTACGTGAAAGAGTAACAAACATCCATACAAACTTTCGCCTTTATAATATTATTAAGATTTGTTGGTGGTGTCGAAAAAAATTCGATTCCCACTCAGGATAAAACTTTGTGTGATGAGCACGATGGTTTATTCTGTGTCTGGGTGTTATTAAAATAAAAATGTCTTTATTTTGCATAGACCATTTCAACGGCGCTTACAAAATGTCATACACTAAAACTAAAGAAAAAAATTGTATATTTAAAGTGACCACCGGTTCGGAACGCGGCCCTCCTGAGAAGAACCGGCAAGAAACTTAGGAAGGCTTTTTATTTGATGGCCTATTTACAATTGAATATATTACGACTATAATATTTTATTTGCCAGCAGATCATTTCCAGGCATCCCTGTCCTGTAAATAGTCTTGAATAGAGTAATATCCTTTTTCACAAAGCTTTCTTTTAATAAACTTTTTAAATTTATTTAATGGTAAATTTCTCAGGTCACAGGGAAGCTTGTTGTAATTTATCTTTAATATGTATGTTCTTAGAAATATATAAGTATGTTTATCAGTTATCTGGTTACCATAGTACAAGCTCTGCTTAGTTTGGAATCAGATGGCGTTGTGTAAGTTGTCCCAACAATATATATTTATTTTTATTCTACAAGATCTTTTTTATTGACATAAGTATAATAATGTATAATTATGTAGTAACAGATGTATTTTTGTGTGTACCAGGTCCAGCAACAACTAGCCCAGGCTTTTTATATGCAGACCATGCTAGCGATGCAAGCAGCTGGCACTGTACCAGGTTTTGGATCCACTATCAACGGTAATTATCCCTTTTTTTGGACCACTGAGGTGGCAGACAGCGCGCTCTCTGTGTTCTGTAAACGATCACTGTGTTAAGCAACTTTTTTATGGTCGGTCCTCGGATGGGTGACCACTTTTTGGCATTTACATTTGCAAGCGTTTCCGTGCTTCGGCACGTTAAGCGGTTCATTCCGGTTGCCTGTAAAATGGCAGTCGTTATGTCAAGTTGAAGGCCTTATGGGCGGCTTGAAAAATTTCAACAGCAGGTCACCACAGCCTGCGCGTGTCCATTTCAAAACGGTAATGGGCTCACCACCTGTTACATGGGACAAAAATGTATACGGTGAAATGTGGGCGTATAGTATGCCTCTGCCTACCCCTTCGCGGATAAAGGCATGACAAGATTTATGAGGTGGCTTACGGCACACCTGATGGAAAGTGATTATCGTAGTCTAAGGATGTAAAGGATGTGATGTGATGAAACATCATAATATACTAATTTTGTACATGATTTTTCATGTATCTAATAAACGCTTGGTGAAGTTTTCCCGTTTCCGTTTCCCACAGGACCATGTTCCCGGGATAAAAAGTAGCGTTTGTGTTATTCTGACGTGTAAGCTATATTATTGTACGGTTTCATCAAAATCCATTCAGTAGATTTTGCGTGAAAGAGTAACAAACATCCATAGTTTCAAACTTTCAAGTTTTTAATATTCTTAGGACTAGAGGAACCCCCCAACGACACTCGCTTGTGAAGTTTTCCCGTATCCATTTCCCATAGAAACCTGTTCCCATGATAAAATCGTCTTTACCATATATATATATATTTATTTAGGTATTATGGATATATGTAGCCATAGCTTATGTAAGTTTATTATCCTGCACACATCATTTTTATTCTTTGTTGGCCTATTCCAGGCCTACTGGAAGAGATTTCTTTTGAAATAAGTAGTGCCTTTGTACATAATTTTAGTTCTTTATGTGTGTATGTACATAAATCTAAATATATAAAAATGAATCCCTATTTCCCTTGGTCACGCCACACGTGAACGGCTGAACCGATTTGAAAAATTCTTTTTGTATTGGATAGCCCATTTATTGAGGAAGGTTCTAAGCTATATATCATCACGTCACTACACAGGAGAGCGGAGCATTAATCATAATTGTAAACAAACCGGGGAAACTTTCATACATTTTTGGAAACGTAATAAGTGACGGGACTAAATGGGTGTCACGGGGTTGGAAGTATGTCACGGACGAAGCCGGGCAGGTCAGCTAGTAAATAGATAAAAATAAAAAGCCTAACTTATGTACAATAAATATTTTTCTTCAATTGTTCTACTTGTTTTATTAAGTATTTCATTCAAACATTAAACTTTCTTTTCCAGCACCTCAATCTCCAGCCTTAAAAATGGATTCAGAGTCCTCATCTTCCCATACAGAATCACAATCTACCGAAAAATCCGACCATGAAGCTGTTCTCAAAGGTGAGTTCGGCCCTATGGCTACTGATACCAGCCGATGTGACTATTGCTCAAAGTGTTTCAAAGATCCCGATGTATTACTTTTACATAAACGTTCACACAAATGCAACGAAAATGGTGTACAAACGGACAAAGAAAATTTCAATCTCAACACGCTCAAACCAGAAATGTTAAAATCTAATCCCATATTAGCAAATCTTCTTAAAAATACAGTGGAAAAAAACGTTTTTAATTCAGATCTCCTTGTCAGTATTTCTAATAATATGAGAAAAATGTTAAGCGGTGTGTCCGTAAATGACTATGATAATGATTGTGATAGTAGTGTAAGTGATAGTGATAGTTTAGATGATAATAAATTAGTGATAAGTGATGATGGAGCTCAATGTTTTACTTATAGACCGAGTTCTGCTGAAAAATAATATGCTATTAGTGAACATGATAATTGGTAGTGAAAATGATAATTTAAAAAAAATATATTTTTAAACTGACTTTTGTATTATGAGTATGACTACACATACAAATAGACACCTTTTGCTTTAATATCAAACTTTTTTGGCATATCAGTTGAGTGAGGAAGCACGATACTTAGGCCCGTATTCCAGAACGTTATACTCAATCAACGCTTGAGGCTAGCTTTTGCCTTATAACATATACTCTGAAGCGTCGATTGAGTCTTGAGAAACGTTCTAGAATACGGACCTTAGTTTTGATTGGTGTAGTTGGTCCTGACTGTTGACAGTGATTTGTTACGCTGCAGTGCGCGGATCTTAAGACAATATCAGACTATTTCTTCACTTTATCCGCTGTCAGAAATGTATCGTATGTAATGTTGTATGTATGTAGACTGAATGATCGTCAATTGATACCTATTCTCGACATCGCAAATATTGATATTTTTAAATCTCGATAGCTGAAACCGCAGTGACCGAAGACTGAAACGTGATTAATGCATTTATTCTGCTCAGTTCAGTTTTTATCCATAGTAAACAACCAGTTTATTATGGAGACACATTTTCAGCGTTTATAATATTTTCACTAATTGGTAGGATTCTAGTAGTTCGATGACTTCGTAGTAAAAAAAAGTACTAAGTTCGATTATCCAGCATAGCACTTTTTTCAGCAGGACTATATCGTAAAGACTGTATTTTTTTAAGTTGTTCAGACAGACAGATAATTACTCACTACCTATTACGTAGGTTACTACGGTAATACAATAGTGTATTCCCACTTATCCCTAAGCACGTGTTTCTTATGGGGACAGTTGGGAATGATTGTGTTATTTGTCCCCGAAATTGATGTCGGCGAATTTATATTGTCAAAATAGTGTATTCCCACTTATCCCCAAGCACGTGTTACTTTTGAGGACAGTTGGGAATATTTGTGTTATCTGTCCCCGAAATTGAAGTCGACGAATTTTTGTGTCAGAACTGCGACCGGACACGAGCGTGCCGCGGCAGTGGCTAGCTAGTGCTGCAACTGAATTTTGATTTCTGGGACATATAACACAAAAAATCCCAACTGTTTCCAATAGGGGACCCGCGCTCGGTGAAAGGTGGGAATACACCAATACAATTGGTAAACAGTAGGCGGTACTCTATTACTCTGCCTACCTTTTCGTTAAAGAGGCTTCGTTTTAGCAGGTGACTAATTAGTTTGTATTGTACGGAGCGATGTCCATTACGCATTTGTATCTGTTTTGTATTGTCTGTCTGTCTGTCAAAAAGTAGTTGTAAATATATAGTTACACCCCACCTGTAGATTTTAAGCCTAATGATGTGTATTTTTTGTACTTGTTGGTAATTAGATTTACTTTAGCATAAGTAACTTTTGATACGGTTTATCGTTACTTAAACCGGTTTTTGAGAAAAGTCTACTGGGTATACCGGTTTACGTACTATATGTACATAGTCGTACATATATATCCGTCCGGACGGTAAACATTCAGCTGTTGCCTAGCGCAATTCTTTAAATATTCATCAATTCGATGCATCCTTTTTTAGAAACTTACAAATGTAGTTCCGAGTAGTATATAAAGTAGTAAGTATACACCGTAAAAGTTTAAAAATAATATTTATAAAAATTGTTCTAAGCATGGGTATAAAAATAAAATAATAAAATTTTGAAATCCATTTTAAACGCTAGATATAAAGTGTGTATTAATGTACACGCGAATTTCCATAAGACTGTTGTAACCACCGATATCATGATGTTTTAAAAAACTTCATAAATTAGCTAAGCTTTTTGTATCAGTATTGTATTTTATAACAGAGAACACAAAATGGTCAAAATATTACTGTCAAATACAGCTAAAATTGGAGCGTAACTCATGTACAAGTTGCAGTATTTCCGAACTTATAACGACGAGATGTTTTAGATCTTGTTTGAATTTCCGAGATTAGGCGCGTCCATTATGACGTCACAGCCTCGCACAGACTGCAACAAGGCGCGGTACGGCGTTCGAGTGCGACTGTTGAATGAGCAGGGTTGTGACGTATGTGGTCACCCGCGCACCCACGCACTTTGATCGTAATTATTTCAGCCATTTTTTGTCATATAAAAAGTATTAACACCGTTTTTCTCGTAGATTTATTTGGCATTTGAAGTAAAAAGCGTTTGTCAGACCCATTTAACTGAGTGCCCTGTTTAACAAGGGATCTAACGCTAAAAGTTACATAACGATGTATAAAACAATATTTGATATATAACGCGTTAAAAAACTGTTTCCCAGCACTAGTCTCCAACAGGACTGTAAAGCTAGGATCTCCAGAAGTGCACGTATGAAACGATTAGTAACTCTGCAGGTAGCGAATGCAGAAGTATTCATGGAGCCTGGCGATCTGTACTCTTGACGACCTGCTATGAATACAGTAGTGTATAAATGTACTTACGAGCGTTTAGTATCATAATTTCCACTTCCTAAAATGTCCACTTACCAAAAGGACCATATCCCAGAACGACCACTCCCAAAACTACCACTTTCCGTAATGACCATTTCTCATTACGTCCACTTCCTAATACGACCACTTCCCAAAATTACCACTTTCATGATGACCACTTTAATAGTCAGACTACTCAATTTCATCATGACGTGGTTTTATTGGACTGTTCGTCGGTAAAAACAAATAAACTTCGATTCAAATCGCCTTGGATTGTCCTTCACTAATATATAACGTTCATTTAAAAACTACCGATATTAATTTATGTGTACCGATGTTCATTTGTTTTCTAAACCTCCTGAAAAGTGGACGTTTTGGGAAATGGACATATTGGCAAGTACACAATCTAGGAAGCGATCATTTTGGTAACAGTATTTACGGGAAGTGGTCGTTATGGGACTGTTCGTTCTGGGATGTGGTATAAAATTGTAATTATCAATTTATCCAGTGGTCTGCTTACAAAGGGACCACTGTAATGAAATCTGTACTTTTTTTTTTTTTTCATTATTTTCATTTTGATACACATTTACTTTTTGATATCTGCCAATGTAATCATGATGCAACCTTTTATTCTCTGATTATTATTATAAGTTTAGGAAACATGCTCAAATATAAGTTCAACTTTCTGTCTCCGCAAAATATTGGGGGATAAGGTAATAATAAACTATCTTTCAACACCATTAAGTCATAAAAAGCACAATTTTTGATAATTGTACATATTTACCCATAAATTAGTGAAAATGATATTATCAATTTCACTATTTTGCTTAATATTAAGAAATATTTTTAATATATAGAAATCTATACTAATATTATAAAGCTGAAGAGTTTGTGTGTTTACTGGTCGGACTTGAAAATTATTTTTTGTGCTGGTTAGCTCATTTATCGAGGAAAGGCTATAGGCTATGTTTGCCTACCATGGAGAGCGGAGCAGTAATCATAAATGTCGACAAAACGAGGAGATTTTTGTTATTGGGCCGAGGGCCACTGTCAGTAGTCTTGTATATTGTGGAAGTGGCCTTAAAGTCACTAGATGTCACTATAGCTTATCCTAAGGCGGGCGGCGGCATTTTGGTGAACTAAATTTTAAAAAAAAAACAATTATCGTTTAGTGCATTTTTAGGGTAGTCCATTAATCATGGCCTATGATACGTAGTGACGTTTTTGACTACTTTTCCCCTAAATCCACGACTATTTCTTTGGTACAAAGTAAAAATTAATACACATGATATATCATTACAAACTCCCAACTTATATATTTCACAATTACACTTCTCAAGATGCAGAATAGAAACAAAATAGCAGTTTTAAGCAATCAAAATATTAATATAGACTACCAATCTATTGGAGCGCAATTGTAATAGTAGACTACGAAAACTGATTTTTTTTTCTGTCGGTTCACTATTGAGCGACGATTTAATTCTCTTCAGACACGGTTGAATAAGGTTGAGTTGGCCCCCTGTAAGTTGCCTGCCTTTGCCTGTAGTAATTAGTCTGGATAAACGTTGACGCCACCTGACACGTTTGGTTTGTATGAAATATAAAGTTTATTATTTCATTATCATTACCTAAAGCCTACATCTAAAATTTATTCCGAAACTAAAATAATGAACATTAAACAGTTACATATTTAAAAGACATGTATTATTGTAAAAAAAAAATACTAAATAACCTAGCCTTTAAAAAATTTAAAGAACTAACTAGTCGGCACTAGCAGTGGTCGAGCAAGTTTTATCGCGTTGCCGAAGATACGCACGAACTACGGCAGAAAAAATGTTTACCTACGATGGTGCACAACTTTATAATAAAATACCTTCATCTATAAAAAACTTAACCTCTCTTGGTGCATTTAAGCAGAAATTGGCACAACACGTCAACGGGTCATAATATTACCCTGATAATTACGACAAAACGAACGACAATTTAGCTGGTACAGTGTGTATCAATCCCATTATTGTTTATCGATAAGTGGCATTAATGTCTTCAAAAAAAAAATACTTTACACTGATATAGAGTACGGAGTAAGGCGCGTGTGAAATTGATACCTTTCTCTGTGAAATCCACCTTCCCCTGGCGACGCTGTCACAACATTTTTTGTACACATTTGTATAAAATATATTAAAAAAAACTGTAGTATTAACATTAGTGCCTTAGATATTAGTTAAAATGATATTAAACAAAAATGTCAGCACATTTTTGTATAAAAGAGACATTTTTTAAAAGTACCTAAAATTTTACGAAAAAAGTTTTTTAATATGATTTTTTTACTGGGCTCTGAAAAGTTCGACACTTAAATAATTATTGTCATATAAGCTCACCGGTTGCACAAACAAAAAAGGTAAAATAAGAATCTGATTCGCCCCTCGAGATTTCTGTACAAATTTGTAGAAACATAGTTATAAACATCGATTTGAATATATTTTTTACCCCCGGCACAGGAGGGGTGTTATAAGTTTGACGTGTCTGTGGGTCTGTCTTTCTGTCTGTGGCATCATAGCTCTCAAACTGATGAGGCGATTTCGATTTAGTTTTTTTTGTATTAAAGGTGACTTACGTGCGAGTGTTCTTAGACATGTTTGATGAAAATCGGTTGAGCCGTTTAAAAGTTGTGGGGGTGTAAGTGAGGAAGGGTCACCTAATGTCTGCAAAATATACTCGAGTGGGGTCTCAAATGCAAGAACGTGCCGTGCACATTACAAAATAATATGTTCTTTTTTACTTTTTAAAGGGAATTTAGGTTTTTGAGTAGGGGTTTATTTTTTAAATTTAAAATTTATACTATTATGACTTAATTACAAATGTATATAGTTTTCAGATTTGAGTTAACGGTTTTGAGTTGTAGGTCAACGAAAATACCATATAAATTTTGATTTCCTTGAGACTGCAAAAATATTTTTTTTGCGGCTTAAGGGCTCCCACAGACAACTGCGATGCGATGCTCTATGACGCCGCATCACAGGAACTTGCGTTGCGAATTGCTGCGATACGAATTCGTGCGGTAAAGCGTTGGTTCAGAATTCTAGAAGGTATGGTCATCTGAACCTCAGATGACCATACCTTACGTATTGATAAAATTTAATTGATTAATTTACTTAGATTTGATTATTTAATTTGATTTATTTAATTTTTATCCGTCTTGCGCGATGCGTATCAGATCGGAAGTTCTTGCGGTGCATTAGAGCGAGCTCGCAGATATTTGAGATTCTATGCGAAATCGCAGTTTTGTGGGGTAGCTCTAAACGGTTGTATTTAACGTTAACTTATAAATTTACGCACCATAAAAACATGGAACTCTCTGCCGGCGCACGTGATTCCCTCCTCTTACAATCCTGGGTCCTTTAAGAGACGCGTGAAAAGGCTTATTTCTGGGCCGTCAAAACGAGGGTCGCTATCGAAGCCCTGCGGGTTGAGATAGCGGCCCTCAATCACGGGTCGTCGTCTTTGCTTACCATCAGGCGGACGATGCCATTTTGACCAGCTTCAAGGGGGTTAATTTTATTTCGATATTTCAACTCGTTCCTGAGATGAAGGTTTAGACAGAGAGACGGACGAGCAAGTTACGGACAGTTATCTTAGAACCATTTTTTTTTGTCTAATTATTGTTTTAAACTTTTGCAATTTTCACTCATATTTATGATATTTCGGGTCTTATTCGCGACGTATATTATTAGGTACAAAGCCTACCTTATACTTCCCGACGTTTCGACCGGATTACTCCAGGGGGCTGAGTCAACTATTGACAAGCGGTAGAATATAACCAGAATCGCTGTTTTTAGCTGTCAAAATGTTAGTAGACTATCAAAAATGCTAGCGGCAACTGGCGCGGTACGTGTTAGTAGAATTCTATACCGACCGATAGAAGTCTATTGGAGTGCGATTCTAATAGTAGACTACGAAAAACTGTCTAAAGTGTACCGGTGGCATTCTATTGAGCGACGATTTCAATTCTATTTGGACACGATTGAAATAGCAGACGCGGCCCTCAGGCTCACCTAATAATTTACGTCGCGTGTCATATATATTGAAGCCTAAGCCTCTACACGACGCATATCTAATGAATGTTATTTAGATGTCTATGGTTGACGCCATTTTGTATTAAAAGCGTTGTTGTCAAAATATGACTGACTTGTAATTAATTATAATAGAACTTCTCAGTATTGTAATAAAGACTGTTATTTTTTTATATTATTGATCTCTATTTCGAAAGGAAAGTGGAAATTTTATGTTTATACTTATTGATTAAAATTGTATTAATAAATTGTATTTTGGTGTTTTATTACTTTTCTTCTTTATCCATATCAATCACGCCATATCCCCTAATTGGGATTCTACGCGGGAAAGTCGACAAGTGCGGACGCTTGCTGCATATTATTTTATAAAACGAGTGCATTTATCTTTTTTTTTGACATGTGTTAACGTGCTATAGTGAAAGACAATGATATATACCTATGCAGTGAAATGCTATTTTCTATTTTGCTGCTTAAAATCCACTAAACACCTCAGTATAACAACTACCATTATACTGGGGTGAGACTGACCTTGACTTAGACTAGACTTGACGAAGACCTAGAGGACGGGAACATTGTAGATAATAAGAAAAAAGATTGAAAAAATATGAATTAAGATATGGCTAAAAATCATACCAACGAAGGCGACACTCTTGCAACTTGTCTGCAATGTCAAGGACGTGAAGGCTGCCGCGGATGCGAGAGTTTCTCACGCGGTCCATCCGCGTGACCCCACACATCCACCGCAGCATCTTCATTTCCGTGACACGCAGCTCCTGCTTGTGTCGCTCCAATATCGGCCACGTCTCACTGCCATGTAAAAGGACAGGTCTAATAATGGTTTTGTAGACCTGTCCCTTCAACCGGATCGACATTTTGGGTCACAAATGACACCGGTCATCTCCCGCCATTTGGCCCACGCGGCAGCAATGCGTGACTTGACATCGCAATCGATGTGGACTGTGAAAAACAGATCCCAGGTATTTAACCTGGTCCGTGCGCCAGACCAAATCACCGCCAATGCTGACGGATGTGGGATCTGTCGAGTTTAGTGCCAAGTACTCGGTCTTCGCCACATTTAGTTTCAGACCGCTGTTCTCAAGCGTCTCCTTCCACGCCTTTACACGTCGCACCAATCTGCCCCTGTCCGCGTCTGCCAGCGCAATATCGTCAGCATACATGAGCAACCATGGAGGCTGCTCATGCGGGTTTCTGATGCTGTCCGCCAATTCGTCTAATATTACACTGAACAGAAACGGACTAAGGACCGAACCCTGGTTTACCCCGACGGTGATGGAGAAGGGTTTCGTGTCGCCAACAGCAGTCCGAACCATTGAATCGGAGTCACAGTACATGTCCCGGATAGTGTCAATATAGACCTCTGGAACCCCTTTGGACCGCAGTGCCCACCAGATCATCGCACGAGGAACACAGTCGAAGGCCTTCTGCATGTCTAGAAACAAACAGTGCAGAGGCGTGTTCTTCGACCTGTATTTCTCTGCGACAACCCTCAGGGCAAAAACAGGGTCCGTGGTCCCATAACCAGGGCGAAACCCATATTGACACTCCGAGAGGGTACACTCCTGCCGGATGCGAGAGTCTATAATCCTCTCGAAGATCTTCATGGTGTGGGACATCACCTTAATACCGCAGTAGCTCCCGCACTCCTGCACTGACCCCTTACCTTTGAAGACTGGAGTAATAATACTCAGTCTCCATTGGTTTGGGATCTGCCCGCTGAGGAGTATGCGGTTAAAAAGGTTTACTAAGATGCCCACACCGCGAGGACCCATGGCCGCGCCTTCCAGGCTTCGATGGAGACTCCATCGGGTCCGACAGCTCTCCGATTCTTCATGCAGCGAAGCGCAGTCAGGACTTCTCCAGGCGTTACCGGTGGCACTAGTCCCTGATTCGGAGGGAGGTCCGGAGGCTGCACCTCTTTGTGCTGTTTATTAAGCAGCTCGTGGAAGTACGAGCGCCATCTCTCCTTTACCGCGAGCTCTTCGCTTAACAGGTTGCCCTCAGGGTCTTTTACACAGCGACACTTGTGCTCTGTCCTGTGCCGCTTTGACCCTGGAGCGCGCCAGCTTATAGATGAGCTTCTGCCCCTCAGACGATTCCAGCTTATCATACAGAGGTTGTAAGTGGTCACGTCTGGCTCTGGCTACAGCTCTCTTGGTGGCGCGCTTGGCAGCCCTGTACGCGTCGCGGTCTTCGCGAGATCTGGTCGCTTGCCACTTTTTAAAGAGGGCTTTCTTCTCCCTAGTCTCCCTCTGGATTGCGTCATTCCAAGGATGGCCGCCTGAACTTTGTCCCAGTAATCTTGAACTGGTTCGCCTTCAATGTCGGTGCACTTGTCATCGACAGCTGAGACGAACTCCTGGGACCTAGTTTCATAAAGCAGCCACCATCTGATGCGGCGCTGGCACCGCTCGATGCATTTGCCTTTGGGCTTCACGCAGAGGTCCATGACAAGGAGACGGTGTTGTGCAGTAAGACTCTCCGGGTATGACCTTGCAGTTGGCCACCTTGCCGATGTTGTGTTGCCTAATGAGTAGGAAATCGATCTGAGTTGTACGCCTCCCGCTCTTGTAGGTGATGAGATGTTCGGATTTCTTTTTGAAATACGTGTTCACAATGGCCAGATCGGCAGCCGCACACGTTCTGAGGATAGTTTCTCCTCCAGCGTTACGGGTGCCGTATCCAAAACCACAATGAACACGCTCAAACTCACCCACATGACCGTTTAAGTCGCCGCCCAAAACGATTCCCTGTGACAACGTAATGCTCCGAAGCACTCCCTCATGTTGACCCCAAAACGACATCTTATCGGCGTCGCTACAACTGGCCTGTGGCGCGTAGGCACTTATCAGGTGGGTAATAATCCCATCATAAGCCGGTCGCTACAGCGTTTCACCTCCAAGATGCCACTCTGCAGCTCGGAGAGCACCACGGCCACCCTGTTCTCCCCACCAGGCGCACCCGTGTAATACAGCTTGTAGCCGTTCTGCAAGGGCCGGGCTCTGTTGCCCTTTCACCTAGTCTCCTGCAGGAACGCCACGTCCACCCTCCGCCTGGAGAGTACTTCGACCAACTCTACCGCACGCCCAGTCAGCGTGCCAAGGTTCCAAGATGCGAAGCGGATACGGGTTGGGGCTAACTTCTTTAGCCGTGCTGGCCCGACACACGTCAGCCCTAGCCCACTTGCCACAGGAGTCGGGCGGGGCTCCTGCGCGCCGTTTTGCGGCGGCGCCCTATCTCTAGCTGCAATCCTTTTGTCTGTCAATTTTTGTTTCGGCGGGTGGCTTTTATAGGAGCGACGCCCTCAGACCTCCCAACCCCAGAGCCTCATCCGTTAATCAGCAGGTGCACGCACTAGCACGGGAGGTTGACTTGGGCCCCGAAGATCTTGGTGGGGCCCCTTACACCCAATACTACAACACTACACATTTATACTACATGCTTGCGGCGGCGCCCTATCCCTAGCAGCATTCCTTTTCTGACTGTTAATTTTTTTTTGTTTCGGCGGTTGGCTTTTTTTGGAGCGACGCCCTCACGCCTCCCAACCTCAGAGGGGAAAGCCAGCGCCAGAGCCTCGTCCGTTAATCAGCAGGTGCACGCACTAGCACGGGAGGTTGACTTGGGCCCCGAAGATCTTAGTGGGGCCTCTTACCTCCAATACTACAACACTACACATTTATACTACATGCTACACATTTTCAATAACAACACTTATCAAGTAAATGATGAGGAATAGTACAAGTGTTGTTATTGAAAATGTTTCGCATTTATAATACTTATTATTAAGATTAAGGTATTTCAAGAAATTATTAATTTAGGTCACATAGTATACTTAGCTTACTAGCGCTCGTGGCCTTCTTGGATGGGTGACCACTTTGTGGCATTAACATTTGCGAGCGTTTCCGTGCTTTGGAAGGCACAAGCCGTTGGTCCCGGTTGCCAGTAACATTGCAGTTGTTAAGCCAAGTTGAAGACCAAATGTGCGGCTTGAAAAATTTTAACAACAGGTAGCCTCAGCCTGCGCCTGTTCATTTCAACACGGCAATGGGCTCACCACGTGTACATGGGACAAAAATGCATACGGTAAAATATGGGCGTATAGTATGCATCTGCCTAGCCCTTCAGAGATAAAGGCGTGACAGTATGTATGTATGTAGTACCTACACTTATGAACGTCAATATGAATAATTGCATTAACATTTACTGCCAGATTCGCAAAGCAACAGAAAAGCCTGTGAGTAAGTAAGAATCTCTCATGAAATCTCACTGCCACCCTTTTCCTATCGCCAAAACTATTAACTCAGTTCCATGTTTCTGCGTCATTTAAATAATAGCCCTTTACTTATAAGCGTCTCTTAACAACAATTTGTAATGAATAATAATTAATACATTATGTAAGTACGAATTAAAAGTAAAATGTATCGTTTAGAAACTTTTAGAAAAGAAAATCCAGTTATGCATGCATGAGAGTAGGCAGGCGTTTATAATTTTGCAATGTGCACTGCAGTATACGAATAGATATAGCGAGCTATTACGCTAGTAAATTATTTCAATATGATGACCTTGTTTAACCTCAAAATAGATCATGGGATTTCCCAACGCAGAGACAACTGTGATTTACGTATAGAGTTGCTTACAATGATACCAGTATTTTAACACAGAGTCCCCGTTTTCAATTGCAGAATTAAATAATTTGACTAATGATCGGTCGTGGTCGAAATTCAACAATGTTTTTTTTTATTATTTGTCTAATATACTATTTATGACACAATAACTTCATGCACATATTTTATATATAAAATGTACCTCACTGTGTCAAATAAGTGCTGATAGTTTCCTATTGAAGTGTTTACTTTACGTATTAACGTAATATTTGCAATGTATTCATTAATTAATGTTACTTACTATTTTAGTTTATTAAAATATCCTGAGGCCTGTATTTCAATATTACTTTGAGGTGTGACTGCAATGGTGCTTGACTGAACCAAGCAGGAGCTGCATGTGACGTTTCCAAACTGACATTTAATTTAATTAACTTATTCTACACTTAATAAAATACATGTATACATACGATAACAAATAATTTATTAATTTATTTCTTCTAACCCTATCTTTACAGGTGTGTACACCCAATGCGATAGAGTGGTTGATTTTACACTAAACAAGTATATAAATAGTAATAGAGGAACCCCATTAAAACAATAATACAAATGCGAAACATAACACATTTAGACACAATACAAAATATAGTCCAATACATATAGTGTAACGCAGCAATACGTAATAAATAAAAGCTAAATAAACACATTTTGATACCTAATACAATCACCAGCATGTACTCTACAGAACAAACTTCAGTTTCAGTTGTGGCATCCTGGCGCTGCAAACGTCCATAGGCCACGGTGATCATTTCCAACTAAAATTTGTACGCAATGACGTCCAAGAGCACCTTTGCGAGTTCACCCAAGTTACAACAAAGACATCAACCTGCTGATTAACTTCGTTGATAATGCGTATAGTTCTAGTAAAGGGTGCCTTTGCCAGCAAGTTAGCCTTGGCTGTGGGAACCGTCAGCAGTTGCGGGCGCCTCCGTATCCACACGTAGCGATCGGGCACTTCAAAACTCAGGCGCCGGAGAACCCCCGGGTCGTGTGCTACTCCTCTCAGTATCCTCGCTACATATAGTGCGAGTGCAAAGTCGCGTCGTACCCTAAGCTCATTATACCCCACCATCCCGAGCACAAACAGTGTAGGGTACCTCAACGGGTAGAACGGATACCCCATACATTTTAAAATATAAATGTCGTATGAATTTATTTTGGACCCGCTCCAACATGACACTGTACTTTATTTAATGTGGAGCCCATATAACTGAGCTATGTTCAAGGTGACTCCTAACCACCGCGTCGTACAACACTTTTATCGTGGTGATATTTGTAATTGACCTTGACTGTCGCAGCACAAAACCCAAGTTCCTGTAGGCCTTCTTACATATCTTTTCTATATGTTCGCGAAAATTTTGTGTAGAGGTGAGATATATCTCCAGATCTCGCACCTGTGACGTCCGTTGCATGGGTGTATCCTCTAGGGTATACTCGTACTGTATTTGGTTAATCGCTACAGACAAAAAGACACCACTGAGCATTTAGAGGTCTGTATTTAAGTAGAGCTTATTGTCGTGGCCCCACTTAACCACTCGATTTATGTCCTCCACAATCACGTTCACAATCTTGTACACTTTTTATTTCACAAAACATTTTAAGATCATCTGCATATAGTAAACATGACCCGTGCCTAACGACTTCTGGTAAGTTGTTTACCATTATAATGAACTGGAGAGGCCCTAAATTACTCCCTTGACTCACGCCAGACCTGGTACAGAATGGTGCAGATTCGTAGCCATTATAGTCTACATACTGCTGTCTATCAGCCATGTAGCTAACAAAACACTGTAGTAGGTGTGGCGTACATCCTATGTCCCCAAGCTTCCGCAATAGGACATCCTGATCCACAGTATCAAATGCCCGTCGAAAATCAAAGTACGCGGCGTACACCTGAACCCCAGCATCGAGTGCTGGCACCACCTGGATCATGAAATTTAGTATATTTGTAACAGTGCGGCGGCCTGGCCGGAATCCATGTTGTTGTTCCGACCGACGAAAAGCTATCTGTCGCTGTACACTCTGGTAGATAACGGATTCAAACACTTTTGCAGGTGTTGACAGCACTGCCACCGGTCTATAGCCACTAACATCTGAACCAGCCCTCCCTTTAGGAATTGGGATAACTCGCGTTGACTTCCACCTGGTTGGAAAGGTTGCCTTTTTTAAACAGATGTTAAAGAAGTGACACAATGGCTCACTTAATACCCTGCTAATGCCGGTAGCCCGTCCGGTCCAGCGGAACGTTTAGGTTTGAGATTTCGTAGTGTAGTATTTACATCTTGTAAAGTAACAGACTCCATATGCACCAGAGCACTGGTCGCGCCTACCTCCGCTGCCACCGCCGCTGCGTCAAGTTTTGGTGACTGAGTACTATATACAGACTCAAAATATTCTGCAAAAGCCTTAGCACACTCCTCATTTGTAAGGTGTTGAGCGTCCCTTATGATTATTTGGTTACTAAACCTATTACGCAGTGACCCGACAGTTATAAGTAATACGAGTATTAATATCTACACACTATTATTGAGTATCCAATTCCAGGCCTTTTTCCACCGTTCTGGTAGAAAATAAATAAATAAAATATATATACCTATTTTATCTTCTTCACAAATTAAGAATTAGCCGTGTAATTTAAAGTTTTAGGTAGTATTTTTTAATATTTTTTATTACAGTATAAATTAGATGAATTCTAAGCTAAACAATTATTAATTATAAAAATAATCAAGATGTTTGTTATTTAAATCAAAATATATTTTTTATTTTGCAACTGTAAACATATTTTTAGATTGTAGTCTACTTTGTTACCAGGCTTATGTAACCACGTTTGGTAGATCTCAAATAAATATCTACCTAGATTTATTGGTAAAACTATTAAATTGCAACACCATTGGTTTCAGATTGGTTACGACAATGTATTTATGTGTGGTATGTACATTGTACATATTGTATGTATATCCAATGAGTACATATACATAGGCAACTAAAGACGGTAAATGATTGGTCAACTAATTAACCCGGAAATCCCTATATGTAAATATGTAAGCTTTTGTTAGTGATCATCCTTGTTATTCAATCAAATCAGCTCATTAGAGTCCACTGTCAGACGTTGGCCTCGCCAATTAACGCCATATTGGGAGGGGGAGGGGCTCCTTCATGCGTAATATTGGGACAAATACCACAGTTCCAGTGGCCAGAAACGTTGATACAGGGTTTAGCTTCGATTCTATCATTCCGTTCGTCATATCTTTGTCCGTAGAGTGCCAGAGCACCAGTGACAGCTGCGGACAAAATGCGGTTAAAAGGTGAATTTCCAGTATTTTATGATAATAACTCGTGACACACTTCAAACTCCCGTCGCACCTATTTTTTTTTCTTTTTTTTTTATTATGGTTTACAAAACTGGGTACAATCTTCAATTCTTAAAGCTATTATCCGAGTGAATAACATTAGGCGATTATACCCTACTAGATGTAAACACGGCATGCGACATTAGGTTATGCTATATTGAATTAGGTACTACGAGTATACAAAAGAAATAAAATTAACAAACTGATATTATTTATAATATGTTCCACGAGTAGGTATTGTCATAAAAAAACGATAATCAAATCATTCTTAAGAGTTTACAATTTCTATTAAACTCCTTTTTAGTGAGGCCAAAGAATTACCACAGACAAACACGTCGATATCATTAGGAACGTTATTTAATGCAGCACACATAGGTAAATTGGTGCAAACTGTCCAAGATTGGTTTTCATATTTGGCAAATGATTTGTCTTGCGATTACATAACCTACTTTCAGAGCGGGGAACGCTAAATTTTACACGCTCAAGAATTTTTTTTTTGTTGAATTGAACCATGAATGAGTTTATACAACATGGTGATATCGGAAATCTTACGACGTTTGCACAACAAGTCCATTCCATAACATGAGAGACGCTGATTATGTGATGTTAACTGACAGCACTTATTGTTATTATATGCTAAGTAATGCAGAAAACGTTTTTGGACCCGTTCTATCCTATCAATGTGCACCAGATATCTTGGGCTCCAAATACTGCTGCCCTCGAATAACCGTGTTATAAATAAGAACTGTGAGACTTGGTTGTTTAAATATTTTCATTTGTCTGTTAATAAATCCTGAGAGCTGAGAAGTACGACCTGTAATTTTATCAATGTGAGATCTAAAACTCAGCGTACCATCCAGAATGACGCCCAAGTCTCGAATTAGCTCAACTTCTTTTAAAACGGCATTGTTTATAAAGTATGTTGTCTGGAGGGGCCGCTTATTTTTTTCGTAAATTTTATGTGGTAGCATTTATCTAGGTTTAAAATCATAAATTAATTTCACACCATCTGTGTATTGCATTGATATTTGACTGAAGTATTAACGTATCCCTATGGTTAGTAGTGGGTCGGTATATTTTCAAATCATCAGCGTATAGTCTAAATTGAGATTGAATAATTTTCTTAATATCGTTAATGTACACAAGAAAGAAAAGTGGCCCAAGATGGGATCCCTGAGGAACTCCGGACGGAACTGGACATGCCTTGGATTTGAATCCACGAATGTGCACCAACTGTGACCTGTTACAAATATATGACTCACACCATCTAATCAACGATCCATGGATACCAGCATTAGCAAGCTTGCATAGAAGACGATCATGATTGACTAAATCAAAAGCTTTTTTGAAGTCCGTGTACATCGAATGAACTTCACCACCCTTATCCATAACATCTACAATGTCACACACATAACCAAGCAAGTTAGTACATGTAGATTTTTTTGGTAAGAAGCCGTGCTGGTTCAGATCAATTGACTCACGCAAATGAGATAAAAGCTTTCTATTGACTATGGCCTCCAGTACCTTTCCAAAACTCGATAGGATCGAGATAGGACGATATTGGCAAATTTCATCTTGCCTGCACCCCTTGTGCACCGGGGTCAGATGGGCCAGTTTCCACTGTGTGGGAAAAGTACCGGTCCGGAGAGATTTATTATAAATTATTGTCAGAGGTATACTTAAGGAGTTTGCACAGTTCTTTAAGAAAATAGGTGGTCCCATATCTGGACCAGGTCCCTTGTTAGCATCCAAAGTTTTCAATTGCTTTAGCACTTCACTTTCACCAACTTCACAATTGCTATATGGCACACCGTTACCGCAGGAATTATTATTGTAAGACAACCAGTCTGTAGATTGAGTACCACGTGTATTTGAAGTGTAAATACTTTGGAAATACTGCGAAAACAATTCGCAAATTTCCTGCCCCCCCTTTGTAATTTTACAGTTAAGTGTCATTACGTTGGGTAAATTAGTACTGTTTGATGTTCTATCCTTGAAAATTTTCCAGAAACACTTAGGACTCTTTCTCAAATGTTCAGCTGCGGGTCTCTTGAATTTTGTATAACATTGCACTATCAACGTATTGTATAACATTGCACTAACATCTCTTTCTGGTTACATCATATTGTAATTTGTCCATCTGATTTCTCTTTACGCCATTCAATATCCCTCATATTAAAGTCTCCTATCAATAGAAATTTAGGTTCTACGGTACGGCCGGCCCCACCCCCACTATTTATTATTTGTCTAGTATTTTCGAGAAACCTCTCAAGGTATTCTTTGTTAACTGGTGAAGGGATTCAAACAGCACATATGTTGATCACATTTTTACTGATTTTTTAATTAACCAAAGATCTTCACATTGGGATTCCCATTCATTTTTACGCACAATATCAAACGACTTTAGAACGGCCACTATGACTCCCCCGCCGTCGATCTTTTCGCTGTGTGCAACATTATAACGCTTATCAAATAATTCATGGTCAAACACAGTTCTATTCAACCAATATTCCATTTGTATGATTACATCAAAATTATTCTGTAAAACCTTTATATAAATACTTTCAGTTTTCGTTCTTAGGCATACATTATGATAAAATTATTTAACAATGAATTTTGTATACAGTTAAGACTTAAATACTAGCTAGTTACTACTACAACGGAACTACAATTTTTCCAAACAGATTACAGCCTTAATCATAATGTGATGAGAGTTAATGTCTTTACGAACGAAAATGCGCCCATTCCGTATCCACACGAATCCGTAACCTTTCTCCTTAGCAGCCAGTCTAGTGGCAGCATGAAGCTGCTTATTTTCAGGAGAGAGATGTTCCGCTACATATATTGGTTGTTTGGAACCAGTCCATCCCATATGAGAGGTGTTAAGCTTTTCATCCTTGTTTTTAATGAAAATCTTTACTGAAGCCAGAAAATTGTCTCGCAACCGCTGAGAATTCAACTTAACAACAATATTCTTCGGCCGGTTTGACTGTTTCAGTTTTGCTACTCGGTGGAATGATTTGATCTCGTTCAACTCCAGACTACACGAAACAGCCTTTCCGATATCCTCTATCACAGTTAGCAAATTCTTATTTTTACGTTCACGGAATCCCTGAATTTCCAGATTGCAATTCGTGAGGCGCGAGCGGCCCGTTTGTTTCACGCCGCAGGGTGCAGGACACACGCGGGTGAGCGGGTTCCTCTCCGGAGTATCATTGAGATGTATAACACACGCTTTATTGACTTAGACATTTTTGCACTTTATGAAACTAAATTTAGAAGAATGGCAATTGAAAAATTAAAGAATTAGTTAGAGAATGTTTTTTGTAAATATTTTTATTATTATTATTGGCGCATGTATGTACAGGCAAAATTGTAAGAAAAAAAAAATATTACTCTGCAGACAATGGTGTGGGTTACATGTTTACTGAGTCGTAAGTTAAAATGTTAAACCTTAAGAGCTATATGTAACTGTTATTTGTCCCAATAAAGAAAAATAAAAAAACGTTAATAGTTTATTGTGAGTAAATTATTATTAATATAGGAATGCAATAACAGTATATTATAACCGCAAATAGAGCTCTGAAAGTGCATTTTATATTAATGCGGGTGGTTATACTTTTGCTGATTATTCAGTAAATTTATATAAGAGGCATTTTGGGGCAGGACACGGCATTCAGTCGGCATCATTTAAAAAGTATAGACATGTAAGGTTAGCGTTAGTGTAATCAAGATGCAATATACGGTTATACCGCTAACAAGTATTTTATTTTTAACGTGTAAGTCAATAGGTGTTTGTCTCGTTAAATACTACACACTCCAGATGGTAGTGGTGTTGACAGTTTGAGACAGAGCATTTGATACGCTTCTGTGTTACCAGAATATTCAACTTACATTCAAAGCACTTAACCATTGTGTGGCCGGTGTCAAGTGCACCCCAAGATAGATATCAACTAGTTGCCGGCGTGTATTATTAGGCTCTCATACATAGAAAATAAATTCGTATACAAGAATGGCACACTAATAAAGGCCACGGTCATTTAGACGAGGATAGGAGTTGAAAACTTCTACAATGCAAAATTTTGCTATGAATGTTTCTAAATAAATCCACTGCACCGTTCACCAAACAAGTTCGTGTTCACTGTAGTATGTTAGTTAATTAATACTCACAAATCGTTAAAACCTTAGTAAATGCACGATGGATAGACTTCCGAATTAATTATCAGGAACAACTCAACAACACAACTGTACGGATTGACACTTTTTGACAGTACAATACGGTCGTTTATAAATTTTACAATAATGTATGAATATTTGCCCGATTTTGACATTTATGACTTCTGTTTCGATCTTGAGGTTGAGTGATGATATATATAGCCTTCCCTTTCTCGATAAATGGGCTACCCAAAAAAATTTTTTTTTTTTGAGATTATCGTGTTCAAACAAAGAAACAAACAAAACTTCAGCTTTATTATTAGTATAAATAAAGAAGAATAGATAAAAAATATTTCGTGGTTAGTGTTTTGCATATCACTGCGGTGGCAGACAAGCATTCGGCCCACCTGATGCAAAGTGGTAACCGTAGCCTATGGACGTTTGCAACACCAGAGCAGCTGCAGCACTCGCGCTTCCGACCCTGTAAAAATCTTCTAAGACCCCTTTTGAAGAAATCGATACTGTAGACGTTCGGGGAAACTGGAATTCCCGAAAGTCGACAGTATGGCGTTCAGTATTATTTGTCATTTAAAATCTTTAAACCTTTTCATTTAAAGACCTAGGAAGAAGTATATTTGGAGTTTAAGGATCTTTAAATTTAATGTAAACGAATTCTCTATAGAGTATTCGTATAGATCTTTAACTATATATACTTATCCGCAAGTATTACCTCCATATTGAGTTACGCAGTTAATAATTTAAAACATTTGTATGTAATAGGATCTATCAACATCTCCGGGACCCAAGTTATCTCGCCTGCAAATGGTACTCCTTAAGTCCTTGCGCTGAAACTGGAATTCCCGAAAGTCGACAGTATGGCGTTCAGTATTATTTGTCATTTAAAATCTTTAAATGGGTATTCGATTACTTTTAACCTTTTCATTTAAAGACCTAGGAAGAAGTATATATGGAGTTTAAAGATCTTTAAATTTAATGTAAACGAATTCTCTATAGAGTATTCGTATAGATCTTTAACTGTATATACATATCCGCAAGTATTACCTCCATATTGAGTTACGCAATTAACAATTTAAAACAAGAAATTGAAGCGCTCGTGGCCTCGCGGTCTCAGTGTTCTGTAAACGATCACTGAGTTACGCAACTTTCACTATGGCTGGTCCTCGGATCGGTGACCACTTTGTGGCATTTACATTTGCGAGCGTTTCCGTGCTTCGGAAGGCACGTTAAGCCGTTGGTCCCGGTTGCCAGTAAAATGGCAGTCGTTAAGCCTGGTTGAAGGCCTTATGGGCGGCTTGAAAATTTCAACAGCAGGTAGCCACAACCTGCGTCTGTCTATTTCAACACGGCAATGGGCTCACCACCTATTACGTGGGACAGGAATCCATACGGTGAAAAGTGGGCATATAATATGCCTCTGCCACCCCTTCGGGGATAAGGCGTGATGGATATTTATTTTATTTTTATTTACAATTTAAAACATTTGTATGTAATAGGATCTATCAACATCTCCGGTACCCAAGTTATCTCGCTTGCAAATGGTACTCCTTAAGTCCTTACGCTCTTAAAATTTTGTTTGAAAAAGTACAATTTGCCAGCTCTGCATATAAAAAGTAATATAAGACATCTACTCCATAACAATAATTTTAAAACACGCGGCGTCAAAAAAATCGCACTTTTTAAAAATCTTGGTTTAAAATTCCTAAACCTTATTTAGAGGATAGTGTTGGGTATCATTAGAAAGGTAACAAAAAGTTGTTTCAAAAAACAATTAAGTTATATATTTTGTTTAATTATAATTATACAAAAAATATTAAAATTTAAAAAATAATAAAAATCTTTAATTAAATCCTAATCAACAATCGATAATTTACAAAAAAAATAAATAAATAAATAAGCGTGATGGATATTTATTTATTTATTTTATATATTTTATAAATAAATATCCATCACGCCTTATCCCCGAAGGGGTGGCAGAGGCATATTATATGCCCACTTTCCACAGTGTGGATTCCTGTCCCACGTAATAGGTGGTGAGTCCATTGCCGTGTTGAAATAGACAGACGCAGTTTGTGGCTACCTGATGTTGAAATTTTTCAAGCCGCCCTTAAGGCCTTCAACCAGGCTTAACAACTGCCATTTTACTGGCAACCGGGACCAACGGCTTAACGTGCCTTCCGAAGCACGGAAACGCTCGCAAATGTAAATGCCACAAAGTGGTCACCCATCCGAGGACCAGCCATAGTGAAAGTTGCGTAACTCAGTGATCGTTTACAGAACACTGAGACCGCGGGGCCACGAGTGCTTCTTACCTAGCGCTTTTTTCTTCTTAGCGCTTACAAATAAAAAAAGTACAAAAAGTGTCTTAAAATTAACTTAAAGTCTAGTTTTACCCCCCTTTGCCCTGATGATGACTTCTATTCAGTCAGATGACGTCTATCAACTTCCGGAGCTCTTCTAGAGGGATAAACCCCATTCTTCAATCACCGCATCTTGGAGATCCGGTAGTGTCGAAGGACCCGGATCCCGAGGTCGAAGCTTTCGTTTAAAACGTTCTCGCTGGCCACTGCATCACAGAAATTTGAGACCTCCGCAGGAAGTCGCTCACGATGGCTGCAGTGTGAGCGCGAGCGTTGTCGTACATTAATGTGAACACCTCGCCAAAACCACCACTCGTAGGTGAGGTGGCTTTGGGCCCTATGCCATTTGCCCTTTGTCCTATGATCTTTTCCCTTTGTACTGTGTACCTTGCCCTATGACCGTTGTCCTTCGAATTTTGTCCTTTGCCCTATGACCTTTTCTACTATCACTTTTGTCCTCTGCCCCATGACGTTTGCCCTCTGACATTTGACCTTTGCCCTATGCCCTTTATACTATGCCATTTTTGCTTTAATTTTTGTACCTTGACCTATGACCTTCATCGTTTGACCATTACTATTTGCCCTATGACCTTTGTCCTTTACCCTATGTCCTCTGTCCTATGACCTTTGTCCTATGTACATTACCCTCTGCCTTATGACCCTTGTTCTTGAAAGCCGGTTGTCCTTTGACCTATGACTATTGTCCTTTATACTTTGACCTACGTCCTTTGTTTTTTGTCCTATGGCATTTGCCATTTGCCCCCTGCTTTTTGCCCTATGAGCTTTAACCATTATCCTTTGACCAATGTCCTTTGTGCTTTGTCCTGTGCCCTATGGGCTTTGCTCTATTTCCTATGTCCTTTGCCCTCTGCCCTATGACCTTTATCATTAGTCTTCTACCCTTTGCCCTATGACCATTGTCGTTTGTTCTTTGCAATATCCCATTTGTATTATGCCCTATGACCTTTGTCTTGGCCCTTTGTCCTCTGCTCTATGACCCTTTTCCTGTGCCCTTGACCCTATGTCCTCTGGCTTTTGTCCTTTACCCTTTGATCTATGTCCTTTGTCCTATGGCCTTTGTCGTTTTCCCTCTGCCACTTGACTTAGGCCGTTGTCCGTTGCCCTATGACCTTTGTCCTTTGCCCTATACAATATGTCCTTTGCCCTATGACATATGACTTCTGCCCTTCGCCCTATGAGCTTTTCCCCTGTCTTTTACCGTCTGCCTTATGACCTTTGTCTCCTGCTCCTTGTACTTTGCCCTATGACCATTGTTCTTTGTCATTTGCCATATGCCGTTTTAACTATGTCCTATGACATTTGTCTATGCCCTTGGTTCACTGCCCTAAGACCTTTGTCCTGTGCCCTTTGCCCTCCGCCATATGACGTTTAGGCTATGTCATTTGCGCTCCGCCCTTTGACCTTTGCCTTTTATCCTTTATCCTATGACCTTATTCCTTTGCCCTCGGCTCTTATCCTATTTTGTCCTCTGTCAACAATTACTTACAAAGAAAAATAGATAAATATAATTCGCGATTAGGTTTTTGTATATCACTGCGGTGGCAGACAACGTGTCGGTGTCTTAGACCTTTGCCCTTTGTCTTCTGCCCTTTGTCCTTAGCCATATGCTATTCGTACTATGTCCTTTTCATCTGGCCCTTGACCTTTGTCCTATGCCCTTTTGAGCTCTGCCCTGTGACCTTTGTCTTTGGTCCTTCGCCCTATGACCTTTCTACTTTGCCCTTTGCCTTTAATCCTATGACGTTTGTCCTTTATCCTTTTAACTATGTCCTTTGACATTGGTCCTTTGACCTTTGCCATTTGACTAAAGAGCTTTGTCCTTTGCCCCATGACCATTGTCCTTTGCCATTTGCCATATGCCGTAGCCGTTTGCACCATGACTTTTTTCTATGCCCTTTGTCCTTTGCTCTATGACCTTTGTCCTATGCCCTTTGCCCTCTGCCCTATGGACAAAGAATTAGTCTAGCTATTCAAAGGGGGAACGCTGCCAGTAACTTTAGAACCTTGCCTAAAGGGACTACTTTTAATAATATATTTTAGTTATGTATCTTATTTTTAAGGTTATATGTATATATATGACCTTTATCATTTGTCTTTGCCCTATGACCATAGTCGTTTGTTCTTTGCAATATCCCATTGCACGTTGACATAACTTTTATGTCTCAGAACCCAACACCCCCCCCCCATACATAAAACAAGATGAATGCACTTATTTTAGAAAATACTATAACCATAGTAAGCGTTCGCTGAAGAAGAATATTATAAGAAATCCATCCATCAAAGAGTATCTAACAATCCCAGCGGCGCGCAGTTTCATACAACATTGCTGGAGCGTTCTGATGTTCCAAATTCCAAAAACGCTCCAGCAATAAATTTTATTTTGATTGTCCGTAAATGCGTACTTCGCGTATTATATTTTCGCGTATTGTTTGAGAAAATATTCACATATATAGATATATAGTATAGATTTGTTAAGTTTTTGTATACATTGGCAAAAATTTAGGATATTTGTTGTGGGTGTCGGAAAAAATAAACCGTCTGAGAGCTTTCAACGAAAACGCTGCCTTTGAGATATTACAAAAAAAAAGAAAATTGGAATGGCTCTGAGAAACGTTTTTTACTTTAAATGCTAAATAAATCTACAAAAAAATACGAGAAAAATTGTGCTTTTACATTTTTTTTTATTTCGTAAAAATGGCTGATATGTTTACGATCAAAGTGCGTATAACGCGGGTGACCGCATACGTCACAACCCTGCTCATTCAACAGTCGCGCTCACGTTCGCACCTGAACGCCAGAAATTCAATAAAAGACTAAAACTTCTCGTCGTTATAACTTCGGAAATACTGTACAGGCGAGGTAGCTGTATTTGACAGTAATATTTTAACCCTTTTGTGTTCTCCATTGTGTATCTAATATGTATAGTTCTACAAAAAAAAACGGATGTGATGTGTGAAGCGCTCGTGGCCCCGCGGTCTCAGTGTTCGGTAAACGATTACTGAGGTACGCAACTTTCACTATGGCTGGTCGTCGGATGGGTGACCACTTTGTGGCATTTACATTTGCGAGCGTTTCCGTGCTTCGGAAGGCACGTTAAGCCGTTGGTCCCGGTTGCCAGTAAAATGGCAGTCGTTAAGCCTGGTTGAAGGCCTTATAGGCGGCTTAAAAAATTTCAACAGCAGGTAGCCACAACCTGCGTCTGTCTATTTCAACACGGCAATGGGCTCACCACCTATTACGTGGGACAGGAATCCACACGGTGAAAAGTGGGCATATAATATGCCTCTGCCACCCCTTCGGGGATAAGGCGTGATGGATATTTATTTATTTATTTATGTATATAATAATAATAATAAAAAAATTTGGCGATGTCAACAGCATTCATATTTTACTAAACCATTAATTTTTTGAAATATACATCGAGACATTTTTCAGGTATAAAATAGAATTTACTCGTACAATTACAATTACAATATATAGAAAAGAAAAAATATGCAAAATACAAGAAATTTATGATGTTGAGAATGACATGACGTCTAAAGTCATGTCAAACAGAAAATATTACAGTACGAAAATTATGTAAATATATTATGCTAACAAGAGCCAGAACACGAAATGCACAGATAACACCACCGGACTCCGCCTCGCAGCACATGGAAGTATTGACTTTGAATGCTGCTGAGGCGTTGAGCTCATCAACGAGCGACGAGAATTTCTCTCCCCCGACGTCGTCAACACCTGTACGTCGCCAGGGGAGACGCCGGCCACCAACGTGCTTGGACGTGCGTGCCACCGGCCTCGATTAGGGCCACCGCTGCCGGTGGTAATGTGCACCGCATACGATGGACTTCGTCTATGAATGAAAACGTTATGCGGGCATATTTTGCGGCTGCAGAGGGAGGAATTAATCTCACTGCGTACCGTGTTCGTATGCTGCCTTTGTTTCAGGTACTAGAACCAACTGTCAACGTTTCGGCACAACGGCTGTCGGATCAGGTGCGAGCCATTCAACGCTGTCACATGTTGGATGACGCCGCACTTGAGAGGCTCCGCTCTGAAGTACAGTGTAACCACATCATTCCTACTTCGTCTCAATCTAGTGTAATAAATGAAACACCTAATGACGTACAGCATATTGAATCAAATGATGAAGTACTGGACGATGTCGTTACTAGAGTAAGTACCCAGTACAGTGATGAATTAAGGAGTACTTTGGAACGAACGATTATAGGTTTTCTGATCCAAAGCATCGCCCACGTCTGCCGCGTTTGCCTACGCATAAAAAGAACATAGCGCTAGTGTGTGCCCTGGACTCTGTTTTATCAAGTTATTTTGACAATTGTGTAGACATAAGTGATGCGCACTCAATTCTGTATTGTGTGGCTGTTACAGTTTGTCAGGTAGCTGTTGTTAAATTTACCCAATTTGAATCAGCTATTCGACCAAAATCTGTCCCAGCCTGGCAATGCAGAATTGAGCGTCGTATCGCCGAGACTAGGGTGCTCATTGGCAAGCTGTGTTGCTTCAGGGCGGGTAATACACGCCCGAGAGTAATGCGTTTTGTGATCCGGGCGTTCGCAGGGACTGATATTGGTCCTTGCGAATATTCTTTACGGGTCACAGAACGTATTGACTACCTGAAGCAGAAAGTTTATGCGTGGGCAAATCGTATACGACGATACAGGAAGAGAGTAGATCGCTTTGCTCAAAATCGTTCGTTCCAAAAAGATGAGAGGTGGGTGTATAGAAGATGGGAGCAGCCTGATCATGGTGTGACTGACATGTGCCTACCCGTTGCTGAAGCCACAAATTCATTTTGGCGAAGCGTTTGATCGGCGCCTGTTAGTTATACAGAGGATGAGTGGATGCGGGATATCGGATTGACATGTGAGTCTATTCAAACTATGGAACCAATAATAGTAACGTCTAATGACATCGCCAGTGCAGTTCGTTCGTTACCCAATTGGAAGTCACCTGGGCCGGACGGACTGCACAATTTTTGGCTAAAATGGTTCCATAGCACACATGATTGTTTGGCATCTTGCTTTCAAACATCACTTGAGTCTGGGTCGCTTCCATCTTTTATGACCTCAGGCATTACTCACCTGCTCTATAAATCAGGTAGTACCACGGACCCTAAAAATTAAAGACCGATAACTTGTTTACCTACGGTCTATAAGCTTCTTACATCTATTTTGAGAGTAAAATTAACAACTCATATTGGTAATAATTCCATAATGTCCAACTCTCAAAATGGATGTAGAAGCAGGTCACGTGGTACTAAAGAACTCCATATTCTTGACATGGCCATTAATCAGCAGGTCCGCCGTAACCGGAGAATACTGGCGACATTCTAGATTGATTACAAGAAAGCCTATGACTCTGTGCCTCATACATGGTTGTTGAGGGTGCTAGAGTTGTACAAAGTTGATACAACTCTGTGAACCTTCTTGAAGGCATTGGTGAATCTGTCAAGATCGAGAGGGGTATATTTCAGGGTGACAGTTTGAGTCCTTTATGGTTTTGTCTGGCACTGAATCCTCTCAGTACTTTACTGGAGAATTCAGGGTTAGGCTATCAGTTCCGGAGAGGAAGTCAGGTTGTGTCGCACATTCTTTACATGGATGACTTGAAATTATTTGCTTCTACTGAATCCCATTTGACTGAGTTACTAAAGGTCACTGAAACTTTTAGTAATTCAATCAAAATGGAGTTTGGTGTAGATAAATGTGCTATCATGCCTGTTAAAAAGGGGCGGATTGTGGAATCTGAAGGAATAAATCTTTCCGACTTTACAAAACTTAGGTCTCTTTCCGCGACTGAAACCTATAAATATCTCGGTATGTCGCAAGCTTTGGGTATTACTGAGACTGACATGAAACGAACGTTGCAAGATCGTTTCTTGGGTCGCCTGAAAAAAGTACTAAAAAGTCTTTTGTCAGGCGGCAACAAGGTGCGCGCTATTAATGGGTGGGCCATGCCAGTCTTAGTATACTCCTTCAGCATACTTAGATGGACTCAAACTGAGTTAGACATCCTAGATGGGAAAGTCCGTTCTTTATTGACCTCATATCGAATGCATCGCCCTCGTTCGTCTGTAATGAGGTTGTATATCCCTTGGAAGTGTGGAGGTCGTGGCTTTTTAAACGCCAAGACCTTGCATAACCGTGAGATATGCAACCTTAGAGAATATTTTATTCATACTAGCGTGGGTATGCATAGAGATGTGGTAGCAGTAGATAACGGACTGACTAATACTTAGTACTGACGATCGCAAGAAAATATGGAAGAGTAAAGAGCTGCATGGACGATTTTATCGGGCCTTACATGGGCCTGATGTAGATTTATTAGCATCTGTATCCTGGCTACGTTTCGGTGATCTATTTGGAGAAACCGAGGGTTTTATCTGTGCAATTACAGACGAAGTTGTTATGACGAATAACTATTGGAAGTATATTCTGAGAGATGGTACGGTTGACATATGTCGGGCATGCCACCTACCTGGCGAATCTATTAGACATATAATTTCTGGTTGTTCTCGTCTTGCCAACGGAGAGTATTTGCATAGGCACAACCAAGTAGTCAGGATTGTCCATCAGCAACTTGCACTAAAATATAATCTGGTCGATTCAGAGGTACCGTATTATAGGTATGCGCCCGACCCAGTTCTAGAAAATGGTCGCGTCACATTGTACTGGGACCGATCCATTATCACTGACAGGACTATTGTAGTCAATAAGCCTGATATAGTGGTAATAGATCGGTCAGAGCGCCTTGCATTAATCGTTGATATAACCATACCACATGACGAGAATCTCGTGAAAGCAGAAAAGGACAAACAATTAAAATATTTGGACCTTGCTCACGAGGTTGTCGACATGTGGGATGTGGATTCAGCGGTTATTGTTCCGATAGTTGTATCGGCACATGGTCTGATCGCCAAGAGCCTCGACCAACATCTCAAGAGGCTCGCGTTAGGCAGTTGGGTCAAGGGCTTGATGCAAAAGGCGGTTCTTCTGGGCACGGCACGTATTGTGCGGAAATTTCTGTCTCTGCAGTCCTAAGCACCGGTAGCTTGGTCCCTGTACCCGATGCCGGTGGGATACTATTTTTTATTTTTTTCAATAGATTTTTTTTTTATATATAATGTATTTCAAAATGTAATTGATATGTGTAATTAATGTATAAAGGAGATAATAATAATAAACCCCTCGAGGACCGTCGTTATCTTTTATAGGATTAACGCAACCCTATGAGGGCATAGTAGATTCGCTTTTTGAGTTAACTATTTTCTGATACCAACAAAAAATGTATCAGTAAGTTATTGAAAAGCTCACATCCGCAGGGCAGCTTGTGGAGAGCTGAATGTGCGTGGCTACACATCGGTCCCGATTTCTCAGAGTTTTGTTGCCCTTCTGCACCGGTTAGGATTTAATGGCCTATCGGTAGAGCAGTGAGAGTGCTACTCCCGGGAGTGCAGCAAATCTCAACTCTGGCTTGCCGTAATTGGCCGGTCAGAGGGAGGGAGCCAGAGCTATATGCTCGGGAGTGGAAGTGTCATTTTCAAGGGCATAACTACGGGGAAGCCCGCTCCGGGCCTGTCCCGCGAAGGTGAAACCAGCGCCGCACCGCTCGACACCCCTAGCCGCTCACACCGGTGTTGCCCTCTGTCGCCTTACAGGCTTATCATGCCTATGGCGATTGTATAGGGGGCCCATCTAGTGAGTTGGCAAGTCACCGTCTGCCAGTAGTTTAATAATAATATATTAAAATGGCAGACGCCGTTTTCATCAATAGCTTAATTCATCCGATCCATTTAACCCCCAACCCAATAGCCCATTGAAATGGGCATATGAATAGTAAGCACATTTTACAATAGTTTAACTCCCATTGGAGGTGATCCATTACCATTCTTCTACATAAGGCGGGCGTGGACTATCTGCAGTGGGGGTCCCATTCCCTATTAGATTAAAATTCTCAAAGGGCCTCTGCGTGTTGGACCTATGTCCCCATGTAAGCCTATCAAAAGTCCGGGTATCTTCATGAGAAAAAAAAAAGAAGATACCCGTGTAAAGAAGAGACATAATAATTTATTCGGCTCCATTTTACATATTTGTTATCTTACATGGTACTTAACATTAATAAAATTTTAAATAATTCTTACTGTGACTTGGCCATAAATTAAAATATTTATGTAATTGCATTTCATGAAAATTTTTTTGTCTCTTTACACCTTGCAAATTAAATTAATATTATATATTATTAGGTCTTGGGAGATATAGCAAAATCAAAATAAGGCGCAAAGAAATTAATTTCGTGTAACCATAATTCGACCGGGCCCTGTACTGAAGAGCGGAGAAGTAATCAACTAATTTGGAAAATGTTTATACATTATTATGATATTAATAAACGACGGGATTAAATGGGTGCCATGGGGTTCGAAGTATATCACGGGCGAATCTGGTCGGGTCAGCTAGTTTATTTATATACATACAAATATACAGCATTGGAAAATTATAAAATTCTATTTGTTTTTTATCTCGTTCATTACGGTATCTGATATAAAAAAAATATACAAATTACTAGACGATATAGTGATCGTATTTTAAGGTATAATCTCTATCTATCTCTGTCTCCTTTATCATTTAGGTACCTACTTGGTCACTTGAAGGTTATTTGAATAACGATAGATCTAAATAAAATATCCCATTATCACATTCGTGATACATACATACATACATACATATTGTCACACCTTTATCCTCGTAGGCAGAGGCATAATATATACACCCGCATTTCACCCTATGCATTTTTTGTCCCCCGTAACAGGTGGTGAGCCCATTGCCGTGTTGAAATGGAGAGACGCAGGTTGTGGCGACCTACTGTTGAAATTTTTCAAGCCGCCCATAAGGCCTTCAATTAGGCTTAACGACTGACATTTTACTACAACCGGGTTCAACGGCTTAATGTGCCTTCCGAAGCTCGGAAGCGCTCGCACATGTAAATGCCACAAAGTGGTCAACCATCCAAGGAGTAGCTATAGCGAAAGTTGCTTAAAGCAGTAAACGTTTACAGAACACTGAGTAAGTGGAGTCATGAGCACTTCGTGCAAGTTTTGCTTTAGGACACTGTTGTGGCATTTGACCTGGGGTCAGCCATTGCATTTTTCTTTTACGGTTATCATAAAGAATCCACTTTTCATCACATGTCACAATTCGATCCAATATTCCTTCATAACTGTACCGATTCAACAAGGCAACACAAGTTTCAACACACGTTTCTTTCTGCAGATCAGTCAAATAATGTGGCACCCATATTTCGTACTTTTTTATTTTATTGATTTGACGCAAATGAGTCAGTATTGTGGGTAAGGTAACGTTAAACTATGCCGCTAATTCCTGGGTAGTTTGACTAGGATCGGGTTCCACCATCTCTCTTAATTCGTCGTTATTCACCTGTGTGTGGTATTCCTCGTGGCTCCTTCTTCAAGTCGAAGTTTCCATCACGAAAGCTTTTAAACCAAAATC
This sequence comes from Thumatha senex, assembly GCA_948477245.1. Lineage (NCBI taxonomy): Eukaryota > Metazoa > Arthropoda > Insecta > Lepidoptera > Erebidae > Thumatha > Thumatha senex. The sequence continues at coordinate 57,527,011 of OX419724.1, forward strand.
GCAGGGTGCGTTTATTAGCAGACCCCTCACCAAACGCATCATTGATATTGCGGGCTTTTTCTGCCGCGTTACGTCCGAGTCGGAACGTATTAAAAAATCACTCGAATTTTCGCAGTATCCATCTTTCTTGTCTAAGTTGAATAACAAAAATAATTGAAAGTCGATATATACAAATGTTACACATTTCTTAAAAAAAGAACATCATAGAAACCATGAAAAAAAAGTTTCATTCGAAAACCTCAAACCATGAAGATATAGAATCTTCATGGTTTGAGGTTTTCGAATGAAACTTTTCTCAATTTTGTCAATTCAAAAAACCTATTACAATAAAACGGCAATTTCATACATTAACCCCTATTATTATACATTTAAACCTTCCTTTAGAATCACTATTTATTGTTGAAAGTTGCATTAAAATACGTCGAGTAGTTTAGAAGATACCTACGAACAGACAGCGAAAGCGAATCATTTTATATTATGAAAAAATGTTCATTGAAATCGAACGGAGATGAGAGTATGTAGGTACCAATTATTTTTTCAATATATACTAGGTGACCCTCACGGCTTTGCCCGTGACATACTTCGAACTCCCCTCGCACCTATTTAATCTTTTAATCTCGGCCCTTTATAACTTCGATAATAATGTATAAAAACTTGCCCGATTTGTCGACATTTATGATTACTGCTCCACCCTTTAGGGTAGTATCGTGATTATTTATAACCTTTAGCCTTCCTCGATAAATGGGCTATCCAACACTAAAAGATTTTTTCAAATCCGACTAGTAGTTCCTGAGAATAGCGAGTTTAACCAAACAAACAAACTATTTAGCTTTATATTTGGTGTGGCTCGGCTCTGTATCCCCGGGCCCTTAGATATTCTTGCTACCAAGCATGTCAATGATCTTTGCAAGTTTTGTCTCTGGTTTGGGAGTACCCAAATATTATACCATGTTAAAAAAATGGTAGGTTGATAAAAGTGAAGTGAAGTGCACTGTATGTAGTGCAGGGCTAAATGGTTTTGTGAAATATGGGTGTAGTAGATATTTTATACTAGTTGTCGCCCGTGGCTTCGCCCGCGTTTAGAAGGTTTCCAGTTCCCGTTTCCCACAGGAACTTGTGCCCGGGATAAAAAGTAGCCTGTGTTATTCTGATGTATAAGCTATATTATTGTAATGTTTCATTAAAATCTATTCAGTAGTTTTTACGTGTAACAAGTAACAACGTGAGAGAACTCCCATCGCACCTACCTGATCCCGTCGCGAAAATTTGCGCGATTTGTCGACACACATTATGACTACTGCTCCGCTCTCCAGGGTAGTAGCGTTAATATATATAGCCTATCTTTCAAGTTGGATCAAACTGCACACGGTGTGCAAATTTGATTAAAATCGGTTAAGTAGTTTAGGAGTCCATCGCGGACAAACAACGTGACACGTAATTTATACTGAACACTGAATGAATAAAAAACTGAACGCTGAATAGTTTATTTATATATATTAAGAAGAAAATTATTTTTTTCTTTTGTTATAATAAATATGATTTTTATCTTTTGTTATAAAAAAAATATGATTATTATCTTTTGTTGTAGCTTTTTTGTGTGCCTTTTATTTCTTTCTTCTTCTTCTTCTTCTAGATAGTAGTCTCCGTGGTAGTCTCTCTGTCTATACTAATCCTACTAATATTATAAACGCGAAAATTTGTAGGTATGGATGTTAGTTACTCTTTCCCGCAAAATCTACTGAATGGATTTTGATGAAAGTTTACAATAATATAGCTTACACATCAAAATAACAAATAAAAATATAAATAAATATCCATCACGCCTTATCCCCGAAGGGGTGGCAGAGGCATATTATAAGCCCACTTTTCACCGTGTGGATTCCTGTACCACGTAATAGGTGGTGAGCCCATTGCCGTGTTGAAATATACAGACGCAGGTTGTGGGTACCTGCTGTTGAATTTTTTCAAGCCGCCCGTAAGGCCTTCAACCAGGCTTAACGACTGCCATTTTACTGGCAACCGGGACCAACGGCTTAACGTGCCTTCCGAAGCACGGAAACGCTCGCAAATGTAAATGCCACAAAGTGTCACCCATCCGAGGACCAGCCATAGTGAAAGTTACGTAACTCAGTGATCGTTTACAGAACACTGAGACCGCGGGGCCACGAGCGCTTCTTCATCAAAATAACATATAGGCTACTTTTTATCCCGGGAACAAGTTCCTGTGGGAAACGAGAAAAAAGACGTGTGGCACTCGGAGACTGCCGCGGTAAAGCTATAGCTAGCATACCTTTGTTTTTCTTTGATATTAATTCAAGATACAATTAAAAAAAACAAAAAAAAACACCCATACCCTCACCCTCACCCTCACTCTCACTCTCACCCTCACTCTCACCCTCACCCTCATCCTCACACTCACACTCACTATCATCACGTCTCGATCCGTGCGAGCTTTGTACAATCGTACCATATAATATATGTACATACACGTTAAGCCAACGCTCGGCCGTGCTCGGTGAACTTCGTATGACCTCGTCTCGACTTTCGTCTTAGATTTTTTCCCTTACGGAATTTCTTGATTAAAGCCCACTCAAAGCCCGCGATAAAACATATGCAATAGCTTAAAAATAAAAATCTTTTATTTCAAAGCAACTAAGGCTCATAGTGTGTTAGTAAGATTACTTATAAACTATGTTTTAAAAACACGAAGCGCTCGTGGCCCCGCGATGAAGCGCTCGTGGCCCCGCGGTGAAGCGCTCGTGGCCCCGCGGTATCAGTGTTCTGTAACCGATCACTGAGTTACGCAACTTTCACTATGGCTGGTCCTCGGATGGGTGACCACTTTGTGGTATTTACATTTGCGAGCGTTTCCGTGCTTCGGAATGCACGTTAAGCCGTTGGTCCCGGTTGCCAGTAAAATGGCAGTCGTTAAGCCTGGTTGAAGGCCTTATGGGCGGCTTGAAAATTTCAACAGCAGGTAGCCACAACCTGCGGCTGTTTATTTCAACACGGCAATGGGCTCACCACCTATTACGTGGGACAGGAATCCACACGGTGAAAAGTGGGCATATAAAATGCCTCTGCCACCCCTTCGGGGATAAGGCGTGATGGATATTTATTTATTTTATTTTATAAACTACGTTAGTGATTAAATAAAATAAAAAATAAAATAAGAAAAACCTTACAAGACTTTTTACAGTCTGTGAGAGATTTTTGAAGTGAAACTTCTTTATCGATGTATGAGAGATATTTTATAACTGTAAATAGAAAGAAAGAAGCGCTCGTGGCCCCGCTAACTCAGTGTTCTGTAAACGATCACTGCGTTAAACAAGTTTCGCTATAGCTGGTCCTTGGATGGGTGACCACATAGAGTCATTTACATTTGCGAGCGAGCGTTTCTGTGCTTCGGAAGGCACTTTGTTTCCGGCAGCTACTCACCGTTATACATCCAAATCACATCTTCCATCCGCGCTGAACCTACTCCCTAAATACACCATTTCATTCTCTTGCTCTAGACGTTCCTGGTTTACCCTAATCTCGCATTTAGTTTTTACGTCATCTCTTTCAAATACTAGAACCTTAGTTTTACTTGCATTCAAACGAAGACCTTTACTTTAACACTCTTCTTTCATATTAGTTTAGTGAGTAATGCCAGAAGCTCGGCTTCTGATGAGGCCATGAGCACCGCATAATCAGCGTACAGCAGACAGTTTACTGTTAAGTTACCCAAATTCACACCCATATCACAATCTTTCAACTTCTGCAGGCAACTGTCCAGATAAACCATGAACAGCCAGGCGGACAATACACAACCCTGTTTGACGCCTGTATAGAGATCGAAAAGAGGTGAAACATCCCCCCCTACTCGCACGCAAGCCTTACAGTCCTTATAAAGCGACTTTATTGCGTGCAGTAGCGAAACGTCCATACCATATCCGGGCAGCAAGTCCCATAGTGTTTCTCTCTCAACGTTATTAAATGCTTTCTCCAGATCCACAAAAGCGCAGAAAACCTTCTGGCTAACAGCCAGAAACTTCCACGCGATCATGCGGACAGAAAACACTTGATCCATTCTATGCAACCTCTTCCACGTCGGAATCCGCATTGAGCCTCCCTTAAATACCTTTCAGAGTTTTCTTGCATTCTTACTGGTATAACCTTTGCATACACCTTACTAAATAGCTGACCAAACTGTTCGTCCTGTAGCTAAAGCAGTTCAGGCGATAGCCTTTCCCTTTGTAGATAGGTACTACAACTGCTATTCGGCAGTCATCTGGGACCTCACCCGTCTGCCAGCATAAGTTGCATAATAGACATAGTGTGCCCCCGACGCGCGACCCACCGTACTTGATCATCTCAGCAGTAACTCTGTTTTTTTCCGCAGCCTTACCAAATTTCATATTTCTTATCGCTTATTCAATCTCTTTTTAGACTCAAATCCGTCGCGAGCGGTACCCACCCATCCATTCAAGTCTCCACATACTATAAGTCTTTCATTTCCTACTACCACATTTAGAGCTTCTCTCATACTGTCCCAGTTCCTCTAGCTCACTCGTGTTCGATGTAGATACTGGCGCGTAAGCAGCCACCAGGAAAATCATCGTCAAACCAAGTTTTAAACGGATCTAAAGTCGGAAGCTCCAAGACTTCGCTGCCCTTGTTACATGGTACTGGCAAGGCTCACTACAACGCTGTTATGGGAGATTTAAACAAAAAAGTGGGAGTACAAGTACGCAGCAAAACGATTGTCGATCCTTATGGCGTGGGTCGCCGAAATGACGGGTGCAAAAGTTCTTCAAAAAAGGTAAAAGAAACTTGCTGAACAGACCCATCTCACTTCTGAGCCTCATATACAAGTTGTTCTAGAGAGTAGGCACAAACCGTCTCGCCGGAAAACTCTACGAGTTTCAGCCAAAGAAGCAGGCTGGGTTTTGAAAAGGCTAAGTACCGTGGAACATATCTATACTGTTCAGCAGATTGTACAGAAGACAATAGAGTACAATCAGCCTCTGTGTATTTTTTACTTGTAGACTACGAGAAAGCTTTCGACTCAGTCGAAATCTGGGCCGTCCTGGATGCTCTACAGCAATGTCGTATTGATTGACGATACATCGAGGTATTGTCATGCTTGTACGACACCGCTACCATGACAGTCCACGTCCAAGACAAAAAGACCAACACCATTGGGCTGCGAAGAGAGGTGAAACAGTTCGATGTCATATCCCCCAAACTTTTTACCAACGCGCTCGAGGATGTCTTTAAGACGCTGGACTGGGAAGGATGGGGTGCAACCTTTACTGTTAGCTATTCCATTCCCTCAAAGTTGCGCAAGGAGCTATGGAGCAAGCTGTGCTTGGAGTGTTTTAAGGGATAAGCTCCGAAACGAAGTCACCCGTCAGAGAATCAGAGTGGTCAACATACCTCGCAGAGCAAGCGCATTAAAATGACAATGGGCTGGCCATATCTGCATAACAACGGATGGGCTGTGGGCGATGGAGCAAACGGGTTCTGGATGGAGACAGCGACTTGACAAACGTACGGAAGGACGAGCCCCGCCAAATGGACCGATGACCTGGAAAAGTACGCAGGGAGGGACTGGATACGGAAGGCGCAGGACCGTGTGATGTGGCGTGAAATGGGAGAGGCCTACGTGCAGCAGTAGATTGCCATAGGCTGATTTGATTAAAATATGTTTTATTGTATTGTATTTCATATTGAAATTACAATATTTACTCTTCAATCTTTTTGGCCTGCAAACCTTACTATATGCCATTCGATGTACTATCGCCAAGATTACGAGACCCGACAAACGTTCCTGGCTCTTAGATAATCGCAATAATTTTTAATAAGTTTAAGTTTGCTTAAACTTCGCTTACGCTTGTGGATGTAGTAAGCAGAGGACCTACACATATTAGGAAAGGCAATATGTAAATGATGCACATACCCAGATCTGTTGCAACAAACTTATAATTTTTTTCTTTTTGTCTTTCTGCAACCTTAACTTGCATCCTTTATAGATGCCTGCATATTGTTTGCTTTTTATTATGAGTAGTATCGTTACCTACAACTCATCATTCAGCTTTGACCATGTGTCTGTTGAGCTTCAATTTGCCGCCTCCTGAATGTGCGGCCCGGAGCGACGTCCCCGACTCGCCCCATAGATCCGGGGCTGGCTTACGTTCCGAAGTCTGCAGCAAGAGTGACTTATCTTTCGCACAAAACTAGGCCTTCATGACCAGGGGTCTGGAAAACGGCGAGAGGGCTACACGCCATCCTAGCATAAACAGGCTCAAAATGGCAGCGTGATGTGAGAATTTCACTAAACGCCTCACGCCCCAAAAAAGCGGGATAACACACGAACCATTAGGTGAGACCGCTGTGGTAGCCAAATTCTGTCTGGAACCCTGGGACATGGTTCCGAGGTACTCCTCACTAGGGTCCGTGTGTTTTAGTCGGGTTTGAGTCTAGTTTGACATTCGTGGGGATTTCCACACGGTAAAAAAAACCTATTATCAGTACTGCTCTTATCAGCTAGTAACTATTATCTTATCTGAGATATCAGGCCAATTTAAATAGTTACAAGATTATAGATTACAAAATATTGACCACTAATGATCACTCCGGCTTCGCCCGTGACATAATTCGACCTCCCGTCGCACCTATTTAATCCCGTCGCTTATAAATTCTACAATGATGCATAAAAATTTTTACGATTTGTCGACATTTATGACTGCTGCTTCGCTCTACAGGAAAGTAGCGTGATGATATATAGCCCTCCTCGATAAATTTATTAAAAAACCTTCCTCGATATTGGGCTATCCAACACAAAAAGAATTTTTCAAATCCTACCAGTAGTTCCTAAGATAAGTGCGCTCAACCAAACAAACAAACTCTTTAGCTTTATATATTAATAGATGGAGTATAGATACTGTAATTTCTGAGGAGTTGAGCAGCCCGCAGACTTCTTAATGCAGCAGCAATCTCCAGGTTACCATGTCGCAAAAATATACATATTATGTAAATATACCAAATCTATTTTAATAACTAGCTGATGCCCGCAGCTTCGCCCGCGTGGTGAAATTTTCCTATTCGAGATTTCGAAACGAAACCCTTAACCTTTTGATAACCCGTTATAGCCTATGTTACTTACGAAGAATGTAGCTTATGGTGAAAGCATTTTTAAAATCGGTCCAGTAATTTTTAAGCCAATTCGTTACAAACATACGTATACCTACATACAAATCTTTCCTCTTTATTATAGTAGTATAGAAAATGAACCGCAAAATATGTTGCTAAGCGCTAATCTCAGGAACATCTGATCAGAATTTAAAAAAATCTTTGTGTTGGTTAGCCGATTTATCGAGGAAGGTTATAAGCTATATATCATCAAGCTACTACCCAGGAGAGTGGAGCAGTAATAATAAATGTCAACAAATCGGGCAAACTTCCATACATTTTTGTAAAGTAGGTAATAAGCGACAGGATTAAATAGGTGCGGTTGGTTAGAAGAATGTCACGGGCAAAACCGCGGGGCTCTGCTAGTTTCTGAGAAATCTGAATTGTAGATATTTGTAAGATAGCATTATCATATCGTAGGAAGTATGCTTTGTATAGTTTGTATGCAATGAATTTCCTATCTAGTAAAATAAACTATTGAATTTAATTTAAAAAAGTGATATAAAGTGATCTTTAAAATAAGACTTAAAAAAAACAATTTATAAAATTTTCAAGTGGGCCTTAAAGGCCAAATCCTATATTAGAATAAAATCCTAAACCATAGGGATAATCGAAAAATGTTTAAAGAAGATGAACATCAAAACTGCATTATTCCAATAATGCAGTTTTGATTTAGTTTATTCCAATAATGCGGTATTGATTTAGTTTATTCCAATAATGCGGTATTGATCTAGTTTATTCCAATAATGCGGTATTGATTTTCATCTTCATTTTTCTTTTGAAAAATCAATAATCCTAGCTAGGAATCGAACCCAATGTTTTTGAAAAAAATAGCCTGTATTACCATTCGATACTGTTGTTAATAAGGATCGATTTCTCAGAATTAATAAGTTCAGAAAAAAAGTCTTGCTAATATTTATCGATAACAAAATATTTGAGGGTTCGCTTAAATCGTCACGTCATCGTCACGATTGCATTTATATAAATCAATACTAACACACTACTAAATAATACACAAAAATATTGAAAAAGAAGAAAGAGGTTAACGGTTGTTCATTTCTTAACAAACGTCAACGACACGACTACGGAACGATTGAAATCGTTTGTAGTAAAATTAATTCAGTAAGTACATTCCAATCCAACCAAACAATAAAATTGTTACGTTCAGTGTGACCACTTTACACATTTTTGCCAGTTGGGCAGATTTCAACAACTCATAGTCCTGAATCTTGAAACTCATAACGCGAAACAAAAAAATATTCTAAGGAGAATAATATCTTATATAGATACAAATTATATAGTTATTTAGTAATACACTTCATCAAATTTTACTGCTTGTATTGTGTTGGTGGTCGTGGGGTTTGGCTGAGCTCTTAATGTATGGCTAACTTTTAGCAAGCTCAGGTGTATGTAGGAGATATTAATATAAAGACTTGTCTTCTTGAGGCATAGGCCGCCATCCATATATTAATCTTTATTCTACATAGATAAAGAATAGACAAGTACATACCACAGACAATAAATAAACAACACAACACTGCTATTTAAAAATACCTGGCATTGCATGATATGAGAAATTATTTTTACAAATCATCGCAATGAGGATCAGTCATAAACGGGAGAACCCAATTTTGACTATTACATTACATGTGTTATGATTTTCTATGAATACAACTTTTTGATTTTTTGAAATCCATCCATAAATGGCAAAGGTATTTAATTTTTAATCGGACTTATTAATAAAAGCGCGCCTCCCGGTCGTGGATACTGATGACGTCATTCGACACAAACAGCGCGCGATCGCTTTCGTCCAGTACGCATATTCGTGGTTAGTGTAGTGAAAACTGCCGGTTTTTTGAAGCTTTATGCATTGTCGGGTTATTGTTTCTGTGTTCTGTAATAATGAGCAATAAATTTGAAGATGGATTTAAAAAAGGACAGTCAGATAATCTACCTTAAGTGGATTCTTTCATTGTTGATAGGTATTGGTTATCGTAGGTAAAATGTGGTTGTCTCCCGGACTACTTATATCCCTACTTTGAAGATTGTTAATTGTTATTATCCCACACGTTTATTTTAGGACTGAGACAATATGACAAAAAATAATTAAGTTTCAAGGCTTTCATTTATCTATCAATATAATAGGCAAAAAATCATAATACGAGGATAAGTATAAAACTTACGTCGAAACGATCTTCGCAATAGAAATGAGTACTTTTGCTTGACAAAGGATCTCTCTTCATAACACTACACCACTTTTTTCTAGCTTTTAGGTCCGTTGGAACATGAAAAAATAGTTTATCCGGCGTACTCTAGGACGATTTATCCAATAGACGCGCTATCTTACCGTTTGCGCATATACCTACCCCGCTTGCCATTTGCCAAGTATCTTTTAACTAGGCCGCTGTTCCGCGGACTCGGTCTATCGTACACATTTATAGGGTAATTTATAAAGAAAATATAATGAAATGTACTGTGAAATGGTGTAAAAGTTATAGCGGTCAAACAACTAATGCTTCTTTTCACTCGTAAGTGAAATTTTATTTTATTTATATAACAAATTTTACCAAAAGCCATTAATTATTGAAACATACCAACAACTTAATCGGCCTATATTCCATATACGTTCTTTTTCTAAACACATTATAAAAATAATTACCATTTCAAATTAGCCGAATAATATTGTGTCAAATTCGTATTGAATGCCTACATTTTTCTATGTGTTGTATTTGCAGTTGTATTTTTATTGGTTGTTAGACAGTGAAAACACTTCATGCAAGAGTAACAAAACAATATGTTACACATAAATAAAACTGGGTGTGCGTGTATTCATGAAATATGGCTATCGTGTGTATTAATGAATGAATGAACGCTCGTGGCCTCGCTGACTCAGTGCTCTGTAAACGATCACTGCGTAAAGCAACATTCGCTATAGGTGGTCTTTAGATGGGTGACCACTTCGTGGAATTTACATTTGCGAGCGTTTCCGTGCTTCGTAAGGCACGTTAAGCCGTTGGTCTCGGTTGCCAGTAAAATGGCAGTCATTAAGCCTGGTTGAAGGCATTACGAGCGGATTGAAAAATTTTAACAGCAGGTCGCCACAGCCTGTACCTGTCCATTTCAACACGGCAATGGGCTCATCACCCGTTACGTGGGACAAAAATTAATTTGGTGAAATGTGGGCGTATAGTACACATCTGCCGGGGTAGGCATAGTTCGGGGATAAAGGCGTGACAATATGTCTATATAAATGAATATAAGTTAGCATTGTGTGTAGTTTCTTCCCCGCTCACTTTGGCACGATACAATATTTGTAAGACATTTTTGTAGGCTATTAATGTCACCATACACAACAATAAATTTAGAACAAAGCGACCGGGACAAGCACAGCTCAATAACTGCGCGGGAGACGGAGTATACCTACAAAACTGTAGTGCGCGCGTGGAGGCGGCACGGGTCGAGCCGGGTTTGTGTCGGATGACGTCACGCGCTCGTGCTCTCGGCCGTTTTTTGAACTGCTGTTTATCGCTGTATCTTCGTCATTTCTTATCCGATTTGAATATTTTTTTCACAGTATGTCATGGTTTTCTTACTGTTATCAAACTACATACTTAATAAAAAACGTGACTGATCCTCATTGCAACGTAAGCTTAGGATACTTTTAAGACAATCGGCTGTGCGAGTGATCTGCGGTGAAGATCTTTTACTTTCACGACCTTTTACCTGCTATAATTGCGAAAATGTGTATAAAGGACCTAAAAATTAATTCTTGATTTATGTCCCAAATTATGTTTATGACACTGTTTTTAATCTTAAACCTACGATACCTATCAATCAATAGATAAGACTCTAGGGCAGGTTTAGAGGTCTGTTAAACGTCATTTACTCAAAAAATAGGTCGTAAATAAATCAAATACGATGCATATAACAAAAATAATGAAATCAGTTTTTTCGAAAGATCTATATTTTTCAAATCTAAAATTGATCGCAACCGCAAGGCTATAAATGTTAGACAATCCACCATAGTTTGTGTACCGAAAGCTGAATTATTTGTTAAATTCGTCTCATTTTATTTAAATGACACAACATGATGACATATTTATAGATTATTCACAATTATTGCTATATTTTTGAAGTTATAATTCTTTTGGCGCATGATGAGAGTAAATTTTTATCACGTAACAAAAAACCGACACCATGAAGTTAGCTGAAAAGTGTTTCCATGTCAACTTATAAACACCCTGAAATTAGTAGATGAGTGTTTCCATGACAACTTTTAACAAAATTCAAAGTAGTTTTCACTCTTTAGATGTGTTTTTTCTTACTAATCTATCATTCCTGTTACAAACAAAGAGTTGTGGTATATGCGATGAAATCTTATGAGACTAAAGCAGTATAAGCTCTAACGCGTGTACGTAAGTAGTATCACACACACTTTTTAGTGCTTAATTTTTATTACCAGGTAAAGACATTACTGCCGCACTGCCAAAAGTGACGTCATTTGAATATAAAATGAAGGTTGTTCATATTTTGACTGTTTTTTTTTCCATTTCTAAAAGTCTTAGGTAGCGATTAGGAACCCTATTGTTTTAAATGATTTTTGATTTATAACAAATATAAAAAAATGAACCATAAGTAAACGGGAATAATGGTTACAGTTTTATTGTATTAGGTTTTTTAATTAACTCAAAAATATCAAATGAATAAAAAAGTAGATAAAATTTTGAAGCAGTTGTGGCAGATTTTTAATTTGCTAATTCAAAATCTGCTAACAATTGCTGAAATATTGGCAGTTTTTGTACCCTGCTTGACAGCAATTTGCAATTGACCGTAGTCACACTGATCTCCTACGCAAGCGCAAAATGTAATGGCAGTATATTTTTCAGGGGGTTACCCGAAGCATCGTGTTTTAAATTAAAAAATTGAACATTATTTCAGTGCGTACAAGTTTTGAAACGTGAAGATTTAAACACAGTATCGAATACCTAGAGTATATTTTGTTATTAAAGTGCTATACAGTGATTGTTTGTGGTAAAAACTGTTCAAAATGTCCCATGAAATTAAGGCAATTACTATTAAGAATCCCAACAAGAGAGTTCCTGTGATACTTAACAAGAGGATTATATTAAAAAAACAATTGTTACCGTTTAAAGGTAAAACTTTACAAGTTGTTAAACCGTTGCAAACTCAAGAAGATATTCTGTATGAGTCGAGGCCAGGGGATTTTTTAAGCGGAGAGGTCGGTGAGGCCGTCATAATAAATACACTTAACAAACTAACTGATTCGTGTCGCACCGTGGCCAAATGCAAGTCGCATTCAGGCCAAGTATATGAAAAGACTTCAGATGAGATCACAAAAATTATTGGACAGAAATATTATGATACATTATTTACGGCGTTGTGTTCAGTAATAAATCAGGAATTAAAGATACGCGGAATATTTTCTCTCCTAACAGTTCCTAAGACCACTAAGCCTGTTGCCTGCCAAGTTAAAGACGAAAACACGGACACTAAATTTAATGCTCAAAATAAAGAATTGAAAATGAAACACGAATTAGTTGAAGAATACTGTCAGACGGAGGAATCATTTATAGCTGCTTATAAAGCTATTAAAATGAGACGTAGAGCTAAGCGAAGTCAGCCTGCACCGTATGTTATAAGAGAAATAGCAGTTCAGAAGAAACCGAAGAAGATTGTAGTACCACCAAGTAGTTTTAATACGTTATTGGATAGCCCAGCAAAAATTAAACAAGAAGAATTTCAGAAAGAAGTATCAACATTCCCCGATTTAGGGACCGTTTTTGATGAAGATTCAAACTCAAGCCTAGGTAGACTGTCAGCAATATCCATAGCGACATCACCGGAACTCATGAACAACCCGATAAGCATGATCATGGCCAACGTTGACAAGGTTACGGAACATCAAAAGGATACACGTAGTTTCCATGATTTTGATACTGGAAAAGTGATGCAAGTCCGTGATAAACAGGCGCCACTGTCAAAGCAGTTACTGCAAAAATTACCGCAGCAGCAACGGATAAGGATGTTAATACAACAAGGGATGTTTGATTTTCATAACTGTCTTCAGCAGGATGAAAATGAGCACTTGTGAGTATAATTTTTACTGTATATTAATATTTTTGAAAAATATTCTCATAGATGATACATGACTCTATATTTTTGAGCTTTGAATGCGACCAGATTTAATATATTAAAACTAGTTGGCCAAATAAAACTAAATCACCGTTATTGCCTAGGGGTATGAAAATAGCTTATCACTTGCATGGTGCAGTTTTCCCGTTTCCCACAGGAACTTGTTCCCAGGATAAAAAGTAGCCTATGTGTTATTCTGATGTATAAGCTATATTATTGTAAAGTTTTATCAAAATCTATTCAGTAGATTTTGCGTAAAAGAGTAACAAGCATCCAATTTTATAAACTTTGGCGTTTATAATATTAGTAGGATTTACTTATGCATGGTAGCTTCACCCAATACTCTACTCATTTATGTGTATTCCCAGTTGCTTCCAAACTCTACCTAGATTTGGAGCAACTTATTTGGCATTTAAATTTTCAGTATTTCTGGCAGTTGACAGTACCTGCTAATGGCCGTACGTCATGGCTCCTCTGTTAGTCAGCAGGTGTCCTGTTAGGTGAGTTTGCTTGGACTAAGCAGGTCTTGGTACACTGGGACTTAGTGACACTCACTTAGAGGCATCCATTTCATCACAATATTTTTTTTTTTGACATTTATCAATACTGCTTTGCTCTACTGGATAGTACCGTGATATTATAGCCCATAGTTTTTTTCTTGTTAATGGGCTATCCAACAAAAAAAGAATTGTGAGATTAGAGAGTACAATCAAACTAACTCTTAGTTTAGTTTATTAATCACACCCCTTTAGGGATAAACTGAAAGGGTGGCAGAGGCATATTATATGCTCACTTTTCACCATGTGTCTTCCTGACAAAAACAAACTCTTCAGCTTTAAATATTACTAGTCGACGCCTTCGATTTTTTCGAATTCGATTCGATTCGATTAGAAAAGAAAATAGATTGCGAAATCCATTCAGTAGATTATGCGTGAAAGAGTAACAGACATCCAATCTTTTATAATATTAGTAAGATGTATAAGAATTGATATACTGGCTTTAATTTGTTAATCAACTTCAAAATTAATGTAAATTGTTTTTTGTTGAGTAGCCCTGCAGTCAATAGATCCACTGATCGACTGCCTTGCCTATCCTACTCTAAATCCCAGACTCCACTAAATCGGAGCTGTACGAAGATGTTCTAAGCAGAGGACGAAAAGAGATGTATTTCAACAAAGTTGAATCCACTAAAGCTGAGCGGAGATGCGTACTGACTAAATGTAGCGGAAATGTGTGCGATGTTTGTTAAAATGGTAGTTTTGTTTGATCTAAGTCAAGCAGTTGGTCCCAGTTGCCTGTAACATGGCAGTCGTTAAGCCCAGTTGAAGGTCTTATGGGCTGCTTGAGAAATTTCAATAGGAGGTAGCCACAACCTGTGTATGTCCATTTCAACACCGCAATGGGCTCACCACCTGTTATGTGGGACAAAAATGTATATAGTAAAATGTGGGCATATAGTAGGCCTCTGCCTACCCCTTCAGGGATAAAGGCGTGACAATATGTATGTTAGTTTGATCTGATACAAAAACAAGACTTCCTTATGACACAATTTCGAAAACATCTTCTTTTTCTTAAAAAATTAGAAACAGAGTCTAAAGAAGCAAAATTGATAGCTAGGCAGAAGAAAATATCTATTTCTTCTCCGTCTTTTCATCTCTACTGCGTCTAGTCGGCCGTCGCCAACTTGCAATGCACAGCTCACACCTCCGCTAGCTCGATCACGCCATACAAATATGATAACATCTCCGCTCATCGGTATCCACTGACGCTGAGCGGGTTGCTAGTGCCAACGTTGCTTTGCGGTAGTGAAACCTGGGTATGTCATGTCAGAAGATGCATGAAAGTAAATTGAATGCTGTGGAGATGCGATCACTTCGAAAATAATGCGGGGTAACGTTAGCCAACCGAATACTTAACGAAGTGAAACGCAATATGGTAGGTTTGAATAAAAGTGTCAGCATTTAGCTCAAACAGGCGTGCTCCGTTGGTTTGGACACGTCGAACGAATGATTGAGGAACGACTGACGAAGAATATATATTGTGCGAAAGTAGAGGGTAGAAGAAGTCAGGGTAGACCGAGACTTACATATGAAGACCACGTGAGCAGATTGCGTTGGTCCCGGTTGCTAGTAACATAGCAGTCGTTAAGTCAAGTTAAAGGTTTTATGGGCGGCTCGAATTTAATAGCGAACAGCAGGTAGCCACAACCTGCGCCTGTCTATTTCACTATTTCAACACGACAATAGGTTCACCACCTATTACATGGGACATGAATGCACACGGTGAAAATTGGGCGTATAATATACCTCTGTTGTCATCACTTCGAGGTGATTCGTGATTTACTTTGGCCATACTTTCTCTTAGGGGATTGCCGTTTACTCCTTGTTCTGATAAAGCGGGGAAGTCCCGTAAAAAAAAAAACTGCAGTGAGAGTCGTTTCATTTCGGTGTCAGGTGTTACCTACATTCTTGGAATAAAAAAATGCGATACGCCTGTGACACCCCTTCGGGGATAAAGGCGTGACTGGTAACTGGTTGCGCCGGTATACGATTCGAAAGTTGCCGCGTTAACTTTTCTATGTTGCATCGCCGATCTCTATTTGTTTTTAATTAATTAGTTGTCGACACTCCCACCCCTCTTCCCTTTATTCCATTTCTCTTTCGCACCTACATTGTCTCGCATAAAAGAAGAGCGAGACAGCTGTATTACGCGCCATCTAAAACTCCACCGCAGCGCTGTCCACTCACAGGCGGCGACTACGGTCTGAAGACGCTCTGGATAGAACTGCAATGGCTGCGCGCGCGTTCGCATCAACTTTTCGCAATAGTTGTGTTTTCCATGGATAAATAGTGTTTTTGTGCAATGGAACCAGGGATCCAAGTCCAGGGACGTCCCCGGCAGCCTCCACCTCAGCATCTCGCAGCAGTAGCAAGGTAATGTGCCCATTCCTGTTTTCCATTTCTTTTTCGTTGACAACCGCGTGTAAATTTCATTTTTGTCTTTCCCCGCAAATACAGTCCACTTCGAATTTATTTATCTCGCCCGCTCAACCAGTAACCATAAATTTGATATTTTTGAGACGTTTATTAGCTGCACAGACGTATAAGAGTAAGCAGACCAAACATATTCCTTTGCTTATGGAGCAATACTTCATCCTTTTTACTCTTGCCATTTGTTGTAAAAGCTATCTTTGTTATTCCTACATCTAACTCACACATTGACAGCGAACAGCGCGTAGCCAATTTTTCTACTACAACTAAGCTACTAACTAGTAATGACAACCGCCGCCGTCATCTTTAAATCAAAGATTTATGTGTCGAAGTGAAAATCTATACTAAAATTACAAAGCTGAAGAGTTTGTTTGTTTGGTTGAACGCGCTAATCTCAGGAACTTCTGGTCGGATTAAAAAAAATCTTTTTGTGTTAGATAGCCCATTTATCGAGGAAGGCTAGGATAGGCTATATATCATTACATCCACACTTACATGGGTAAGTAAGTAAGTAATTCAATTTACTTTCATGCATCTGCTGACATACCCAGGTTTCGCTACCGTAAAGCAAAGTTGGCACTAGCACTGCGTTATGAATCGCCAGTCGTGCTTCTTTTACGATGCTTTGTCGCTTCACTAACTGGGACAAAGCACCGTTAAGCTTATTTCCGGCAGCTACTCGCCGTTCTACATCCGAATCACATCTTCCATCCGCGCTAAACATACTCCTTAAATACACAATTTCATTCACTTGCTCTAGTCGTTCCTGGTTTACCCTAATCTCGCATTTGGTTCTTACGTCATCTCTATCAAATACTAGAATCTTAGTTTTACTTGCATTCAAGCGAAGACCCTTACTTTCACACTCCTCTTTCATATTAGTGACTAATGCCTGAAGATCGGCTTCTGATGAGGCCATGAGCACTGCATCATCAGCGTACAGCAGACAGTTTACTTTAAAGTCACCCAAATTCACACCCATATCACAATCTTTCAACTTCTGCTGGCAACTGTCCAGATACACTATGAACAGCCAGGCGGACATGACATAACCCTGTTTGACGCCTGTACAGACATCAAAAAGAGGTGACACATCCCCCCCTACTCGCACGCAAGCCTTACAGTCTCTATAAAGCGTCTGTATTGCCCGCAGCAGCGAGCCGTCCACACCATATCCGGGCAGCAAATCCCACAAAGTTTCTCTCACAACGTTATCAAATGCTCTCTCCAGATCCACAAAAGCGCAGAAAACCTTCTGGCTAATAGCCAGTAACTTTTCCGCGATCATGCGGAGAGAAAACACTTGATCCATGCAACCTCTTCCACGCCGGAATCCGCATTGAGCCTCCCATAAATACCTTTCAGACTTTTCTTGCATTCTTGCCGTTATAACCTTTGCATACACTTTACTAGCTAAGCTGACCAAGCTGATCGCCCTGTAGCTGGAGCAGTTTAGGCGCGAGCCTTTCCCTTTGTAAATAGGTACTACAACTGCTATTCGCCAGTCGTCCGGGACCTCACCCGTCCGCCAGCACAAGTTGCATAACAGACAGTGTGTCCCAGATGCGCGCGACCCACCGTACTTGATCATCTCAGCAGTAACTCTGTCTTTTCTCGCAGCCTTACTACATTTCATACTTCTTATCGCTTGTTCAATTTCTTTCATACTAATGACTTCAATGACATCGGGATCCAGAGCATCGAAGTGAGATCTACTTCCCGATGTGGCATCTCCGTCTTTTCTTGCATACATCTTTCCATAATATTCACTCCATCTCTGCAGGACGTCAGTTTGGTCTGTTAGGACGTCATTGTTAACACTAAGCCCTTTATTCATACTGCAGATTGCCGAACAACTCCGGGTCTTGCCTACCTCTTTCCAGAAGAGCTTGGCATTATCCCGGAAATTGGACAACAACCTTTTATCCGCTTTCATTCTGCACCTTTCACGAGCTACTTCTATCAGTGCCTTCGTGTTAACTTTTTGCAGCTTGTATCTCTCTTTCATATTAAAATCATTCCGCGAGGCTAAGTAGTCTAACCATGCTTTCTTCTTCATTCGAACTGCTTCTTTCACTTCCTCATTCCACCATGCATCACGGTTATTACTACTGCCTCTTTTCGTTTCTCCACACACTTCCACAGCGGCATTTACCATACTATCCCTAAGGTTCTGCCATACACTTTCCACATTCTCACTACTAACATTGACGTCGCCAAGCTTTTCGGCTATCCTTTCTTCATATTTATCCCTAATGGATGCATCCTGCAACTTCCAGCTTTTAAGTCCATGCTATAAGTCGGCTCAGGTTCAGGACACTCGGTACGATGACGCCAACCCGCGAACAGACCCCTAATCCTAGTTATGACTAGGTAGTGGTCTGATCGCAGCTCAGCGCCCCGATAAACCCTTGTGTCCATCACCTGTTTACGGAGCCGACTATCCATTAGGAATAGATCTATCATGCTTCTCTTTGACTTACATCTCCTCGTATACATATGAATTTGTTTGTGGTTGAACATTGTGTTCGCCACAAACAAATCCTTATCCTTACAAAATGCCAGTATATGCTTGCCAGCGTCGTTCACCCTTTTATCCCCATACTTCCCGAGTACCGACTCAAAACCATTGCGAGCGGTACCCACCCATCCATTCAAGTCTCCACATACTATAAGTCTTTCATTTCCTTCTATCACATTTAGAGCTTCTCTCATACTCTCCCAGAAGTCCTCTAGCTCACTCGCGTTCGACGAAGATACTGGCGCGTAAGCAGCTACCAGAAAAATATTCGTCAAACCAAGTTTTAGACGGATCCAGAGGATTCTGGGACCTACCAGTTTGTATTCGTACATACCGGAGGCCAATCGCGTGGACAACAAAAGTCCAACCCCCCGACTGCCATGCTCGCTCTCTGGTACTCCAGACCGTAGCGCGAGCACCCCACCCGGGAGCTCCAAGACTTCGCTGCCCCTGCGCTTGGTCTCTGTCAAGCACACAACATCTAACTTTCTCTCATTCATAACATCCATCAACTCATTCATCTTATCTGCCATTCCTCCCCTAACATTCCATGCAGCTACCCTGCACTCCGTCCTCCACTTCCCGCCGTGTCGGGCCGCGCGTGTAGGGTGGCGGTCCCCTACGCCGCTCTGGCACACACTTTTCGCACCAGCGGGGACGAACTGGTGCGCGTCGCCTCGGGGGCACGCCCTAACATTGTTCGTCCTGGTGGCACTCGTGTTGGAGTAGAATTGCAGCCGTAGCTGGCTGGGATGGCGACGTGCACGCTTCTACTCTTTATAGTTAGTTAGTTAATCCCTAGTGTGTCAATAAATAAATAAAATAAAAATTATTTATTCGTAGATGCAAATGTTAAACAAAATAAATTTAACACAATAGGTATTTTTCTGTCGGCAATAATTACAAACATTGTCATTTTTTATCACACAATGCAGCGCGTATCAGATAACAGTTGTGCAATGATTCAGTTAAGAGGACGAACGGGGATTTATACTAACTAGACTAGCTTTGACCCATGACTTCGCCTGTTCTTACTTACTTCCTGTTTAATCTATTTGTTGGGATTTCCTCAAAGCATCTTAGAAATCGTCATGTAACAAAGTGTCTAATGCTTTCTCTCTCTCTCTCTCCCTCTCTCCCTCTCTCCCTCTCTCCCTCCCTCTATCCCTCCCTCTCTCCCTCCCTCTCTCCCTCCCTCTCTCCCTCCCCCCCTCTCTCTCTCTCTCTCCCTCCCTCCCTCCCTCCCTCTCTCTCGCTCTCTCTCTCTCCCTCCCTCCCTCCCTCCCTCCCTCCCTCCCTCCCTCGCTCTCTCTCTGTGTGTGTGTGTGTGTGTGGGCGCGCGTGTGTGTGGGCGCGCGCGTCTGGGTGTGTAAATGTGTGTGTGTGTGTGTGTGTGTGTGTGTGTGTGTGTGTTCGGTGTGACTTGTGTGAGTGTGTGATAGTGTGTTCAACCAAACCAATAAACAACCTTCAGCTTTAGATATTAATATAATTTTTATGCAAAGCCTACAGGACGGTTAGCACGGAGGCTCTGCCGGTGATGGCAGAGGTCTTCCCGGTTGATCTCGAAATTCAGAGACGCGCGGCTTTATACTATTCGGCTAAGGATGGCATGGATGATAGGTTTTTGTTAGAAAGAGATCGCCATAGAATTGCCCGACTGTATCGCGATAATGTACGTGAAGAACTTTTAGACGAATGGCAGCTGCGTTGGAACACTTCCATCAAAGGGCGCCACCTCTACCAGTTTTTCCCAGACGTTCGTGAACGCCTGGGAATGTCCTGGCTGGAGGTTGATCACTGTGTTGCTCAATTTCTTACGGGACATGGTAACTTTAGGAGCAAATTACATTCGTTTAAGCTGGTTGAGTCACCGTTCTGTCAGTGTTCAACTGCTAACGCCAAATATGATCAGACCGCCCATCATATACTTTGGGAGTGTAGCATTTGGCAAAATGAGCGATATAATATGCTTAATTGTTTACAAGTAACGTCGGGAGTAGTTTACTATGCGGATCTCGTGGCATCGAGGGTAAATTT
Source organism: Thumatha senex (assembly GCA_948477245.1). NCBI lineage: Eukaryota > Metazoa > Arthropoda > Insecta > Lepidoptera > Erebidae > Thumatha > Thumatha senex. The sequence continues at coordinate 57,547,891 of OX419724.1, forward strand.
TCGTGCTTTTAAACGTTTCTGTTATTACTGGAATCAAACATAGCTCACATAGGACCCGTAATATACTATTACCGTGGTGCTTCCCTATTTCTATAGGATTTACACCCAGTTGCTTTCCAGGTCTCCCGCTTTGCAAAGGAGGAAAGAGGCATTACGTTCTTTTCTTACTTCCTCACATTATCTTCTGATTAATTTCGTTGCGGGTTCCAAGACATGCTAACTTCTCCTGGGACATCACCGTGATCGAGCTCGGTGTATCTTTTCTGGTGTTTTGGTCATTGCTGTAGATCCTTGTTTACAGGAGTCACAGTAATGGGAATGTAGGTGGGATAAGTCCCAATAAAAAAAAAATAGTATCATTAATAGCTATGTCCTAGTTAGACGATTTATGAGGTAGTAGAGATGGAGTGAATATTATGGAAAGATAGTAAAGACAGAGTTGCCACATCGAGAAGTGCCACTTTCTGCATCTGCAGGAAGTGAAAGAAGTATGCATGGATCGCGAAGCCTGACGATTTGTCCTCTCTGACTACCCCGTCAGGGATACAGCGTGTGCTGCGTAAAATGTGGGCACACCTTCGCGGATAAAGGCGTGATTAATAAAAAACCACAGACGTACCAGAGTAAGCAGACACAAACATATTCCTTTGCTTAATAAGGAGCAATACTTCATCCTTTTCACTCTTGCCATTTGTTGTATAAAGCTATCTTTGTTATTCCTGTGTAGCTACATCTAACTCACACATTGACAGCGAACAGCGCGTAGCCAATTTTTCTACTACAAATGAGCTACAAACTTGTAGTGACAACTGCCGCTGTCACCTTTAAATCAAAGATTTATGTGTCGAAGTGAAAATATTACTTTTTAATAATTGTAAAATGTTACAAAAGTATACAAATAATATACAAAAAGGTGTTGTGCATAGTGATGAAGTTTCAGTATCAAGAAATCACCAGAAATAACTAAGCTAACCTACCTGTCTATGTGTGTGTAATAAGCTACGCTATTTTTCGCTAACGTAAAAAACAGATTTTCTTAAAATTCTTTGAATCCCGTGGTACCCCACGGGATTCAAACTACGTCCCTGGCGAAGCCACTGTCGTCAGCTAGTATTATATACAGTTACTAAATACCAAAATACCTGACCCTCATGACGACACGAATTAATTCTTTGATTTTCCTGGTGTTAAAAATTACCAGAATTTCACACCGAGTATGTATTGGTTTGAGTAACCAAAATTATCGGTATTTTTTATGAATCATTTCATACGATGCAAGACTTTTCAATAAGTTGACTTAGCGGAATTATGTGGCAATACTACGAGTATATTATATCTGTAGTAGGAAATTGAAGCGCTCGTGGCCTCGCTGACTCAGTGTTCTGAAAACAATCACTGCGTTAAGGATCCTTGGATGGTTGATCACTTTGTGACATTTACATTTGAGCGATTCCGTGCTTCGGAAGGCACGTTAAGCCGTTGGTCCCGGTTGCCAGTAAAATGGCAGTCGTTAACCCATATCACTTACGACCACATTTTTCTGTAAGCATTTTTGTCCAACGTAACAGGTGTTGAGATGGATAAGACAAGGTTGTAGGGGCCTACAACAGAATTTTTTCAAGCCATACCTGTTACTACTACCATGTTACTAGTAACCGGGACCAACGGCTTAACGTGCCTTCCGAAGCACGAAAGCGCTCGTATATAGATATGCCATTAAATAGTTGCCCATCGAAGGCAACCATCACAGTGAAAATAGCTTAACACAGTGATCGTTTACAGAAAACTGTAAACGGAACTATGAGCGCTTCAAGTATATCACTCCAGTTATACCTTAAACAGGTTTACCTTATACCTCAAAACGTGTATGCGCTCCACTAATTTTTTCTTTTTTCTAGCGACCTAACTTTTAAGCTGTACTTGCTAACTAAGAGATGAAATAACAACGCATGCTTAAGGGGTTGAGAGTCAGATGATACTTACAAACATACATACATATATCACGCCTGTTTCCCATCGGGGTAGGCAGAGACTATGGTTTTCCACTTGCTACGATCCTGACATACCAAATTTGCTTCTTCTACTTTCATAAGTGTTTTCGTACACGCTCGCCGGTTGAGGGTACTCTTGACCTGGCCTTTTTCCAAAAGGTCTTCGATTTGATTTACATACGTACGCCGAGGTCATCTACTACCAGTTTGCCCATTCACTCTCGCCACATAAATCAGCTTCGTCAGTCTACTTTCATCCATCTTCTCCACGTGTCCGAACCATCTAAGCATCCCTTTTTCTATCTTAGTCACTACATCTTCTGTCATACCGCAATGTTCCCTTATCGCGCTGTTCCTTTCTTTATCAATCAACTTCACTCCAGATACTTGCTTCTAACAATCTCAAAAAACAAAGCTAAAAATAAAAAAAAAAACAGTTTACTAATGTTATTTTTAAACGTTGTCGGTGTATACTCATGTTTTATATACTACTCGGGACTTGACGCGAAACAAAATTCTACTTACATTCACCGACGTTTCGCGTGTTTCGCCTGAAGTCCTGAGTAGTATATAAAACATAAAAAATAACAGCTTCAATATAAAAAGCAATGTTCCAAATACTCGTATTATAACGTTAATAAATAATGAAGTTGGTAAACAAAAATTATCGCATATTTTTCGCAGCGCCATCTAAATAAATAATATTAACTTATGCCAGTGATTTAACCTGAGGCCTACCCTGCGAACCGGTTTTAAGGTGAGGCGGAACACCGCGGGGTTTAGTGGGTAGGACGGGCCCTCTCTCACGGGCCGGGAGCCTCACACACCGTCCCTGTTGCCCCCGCAGTAGGGATGACGGCGCGTAAAGGCATACCCCGCGTTACAAAGAAAAAGAAACAAAAAAAAAATGGTATCTAAACAAACAAAATAAACTTTATTCACACTTATGAACGTAATTATGAATGGTTCTACATTTACTACCAGATTCGCAAAGCAACAAGTACCTACAGCTTGAGAATCTGGCAAGATATATCACGGCCACTCTTTACAATCCCTAATATTTAGTTATATATAATTTACACATTAAAGTAATCGTAAGCGAATATAATAAAGGAATATGATACACCAATAAAAAATGCCCTTAAGAATTATGACCTAAATTGCCTTGACGATCAGTTACGTGTTTCTGTGTACATTATAATATATAGATAACAGATAAACATACATAATTATACATATATTTCTAAATACATATTGTAGATAAATTATACCAAACAGAACAGAACAAATGTGCTCTTCACACGATGAGATGTTTTGGGTAGGAATAAGCTCTTTTGAAAATAATACATTTTGAAGATAAATTACAACAGACAGACACAAAACAAATGTGCTCTTCACACAAAGATATGTAACGAGTGCATAAGCACTTTTGAAAATGTGTTATAGTTCAAAATATAGAGGTTACTGGGTCACTGTTCATTATATTTGTCTTATAAATGGAAAAGTATAAAGGATTATTAGTATTTCTGTATATTCAGCGCACTTGTTTCCCTCCTTTTATAACCCTGAGTCATTAAAAAAAAGCGTGCCGAGTGATGGCCGCTATCGGAGCCTTATTGGTTCTGATTGCGGCCCTCAACCAGGGATCGTCATCTCTGCTGTCGATCAGGTGGGCAGCGCCATTTTTACGTTACAAAAATCCAGCTAGGTCGCTATCAGTATATTAAAAACTTGCAAAATTAGTTCAGCGTTAAGAACGTAATCGAGTGATAAACTTTCACATTTATAATATAGTGATAAACTATAAAAAATATTTTGATACATTTTTACATATTTTTCAGGCCAATCCACGTAGCAGTAATGACCAACGACTTAGACCTTCTGAAACGGCAGTGCTTGGTGTTGAAGATGAGGGGTGTGTCAGTAGACATAGCGGCAGATAATTTGGTAAGTTTGATCGATAATTAAGGATGGGAGGAGGATCCCACCACACACCCTCGATTCGTCGATCCTAACGCATTTTTAGTTAACGATTTATAGTTGAAATGGAAGGTTGTTACTACGAATTAATAATACCGTTTCAAATAGTTGCTAATCGATTGAAAATATGCTGATAGATTGAAAAGAAATGGGCTCACCACTTATTACGTGGAGAAGAAATACACATGGTGAAAAGTGGGCATATAATACCTATGCCTATGCTACCCCTTCGGGGATAAGGCGTCATAGATAAATAGAAGTTTTAGAAATAATCATAGAGAAGTAGATCTTTAATATTCGGTTGTTCTAGACTGTTCTTTGTATGATATATTCTTTCTGCATACGGACTATGTGATACTTAAGGGTAGGCAGAGCTGTGTAACACTTATATTTTCTTAAACTTTGATTGATTATAATTTTATTTTTGTGAAATTCATAATTCGTACTCCATCACGATATGTTTCTTGTCTTGTTGACTGGAATTAACCTAAAATTTATGATAATCGGTTGTGAACTCTATGAGCTATGGCGATACATATGATCGATGGGATCCGCTCCAACAAATATTCTGATTCGACAGGCAACGGAATACGCATTCTATCAATACGACACATAAGCAGTTACAGGCTTCGTTAGTTGGGGCACTACGGGAAATACCCCAATTTCAAAATAAACATCAAACTTCAGCATAACCGTCTTTCAGTTGCATATCGACAACGATAACTTTGTGTTTATACATAATTGCATAAATAATCCATTCATTGCATTCAATGACTTTATACGTGTCGGGGAATTCCCCATGAAATGTGCCATTTGTCACGTCATTGTTTATTTACTTTAATACGCGATAATAATGATGATTTAGAAACATGGTTTATTACTTATTGTATTTATTATCTTGTGATGACACTCGATTATTTTAAAAGTACCTAGATATATTTGTTTTATGGTTAAATTTTGTTAGATACCTTTTTCAGTTACGCTCGTGGCCCTCTAAGCCGGTGTTCTATGTATAAATTTCGCTATGGCTGGTCCTTGGATGGGTGACCACTTTGTGGCATTTACATTTGCGAACGTTTCTGTGCTTCTGAAGGCACGTTAAGCCGTTGGTCTCCATTGTCAGTAAAATAGCAGTCGTTAAGCCCAGTTGAAGGCCTTATGGGCGGCTTGAAAATTTTCAACAGCAGGTCGCAACAGCCTGCGCCTGTCCATTTCAACGCGGCAATGGGCTCACTACGTGAGACAAAAAAATCATACGCTGAAATTTAAACGTATAGCATGCGCCCACATTTTTCCGTACCGTTTGCTCCTTCGGGGATAAATTGTAAAATGTGTGAAGTGTAAAATGTAGTGAAGTTACTCCTTATATCGTCGACTATCTGCCAGTGAAAATCCCTTTAAAATCAGTCCCGTCGGTTAATCTCTCGCGTCCGTGACATTGCAGATAAGTAGCAAGAGTGTCTCCTTCGCTGGTATGGTCATGTCTTGCGGCAACCGCTGGGTTACGTGGGAAACAAATGTCTGGCCATGTCGGCCGTCGCCGGTCGCCGTAAAAAGAAAAGACTTGAATTATTGACATGATGTTGTAAGAGATGGTATACGTGTGTCAATGGTCTCACAATGCCGAGGACCGTGCGTAGTGGCTGAGAAGTAGTCGCGCAGTAATGATGATGAAAATAAGTACGCCTCTGCCTACCCGTGGAATGAGTCGTGATATAAATAATGTATTATTATTTCTGGTAGTGTGGGGGACTGCTTGTGTCTTTATCAGATAGTAAAGTGATAATTTTACTAGCTGATAGTGATGTGTGTCATTAGCGTATAGATTACCTACTATTACAATAAATAAATACAGATACATCATCATCTCACCGTTAGTCCCGGCTGCATCTGAAATTTATTATCCAACTAGCTGACGCGTAGTGAAGCTTTCCCGTTACCGTTTCCCACAGGAACTTGTTCCCGGGATAAAAAGTAGCCTATGTGTTATTCTGATGTATAAGCTATATTATTGTAAAGTTTCATTAACATCACCAACACAACCAGTCCGAGACTACCAGGACTTTAATTGGTCGTGCGAATTACTGTCTTGCACATAAGACCTTTTTGTTACAACCCTCTAAAAAGGCAACGGGTTCAAAATTTCTTCCAAATTTAACATCTAAAATAGACACATTTTATTAAATTTATTCGGCCCTTTAGACCCACCCCAGTTCCGTGCTTCGGAAGGCACGTTAAGCCGTTGGTCCCGGTTGCCAAGTAAATGGCAGGTGTTAAGGCAAGTTGAAGGCGTTACGAAGGCATACGGTGAAATGTGGGCGTTTAATATGCCTCTTCCTACCCCTTCGGGGATAAAGGCGTGTCAATATGTAAGATGTATGTATGTTCATTAAAATCTATTCAGTAGTTTTTACGTAAAAGAGTAACAAACATCCACACAAACTTTCGCATTTATAATATGATTAACTAACTAACTGATGCCCGCAACTTCCCGCAGGGGAGTGTTCATGGGATCCAACCCCCCTTAAATTGGCAATGATATTAATAATCATCATCATCCGAGCGTCTGTCTGAGTTGTATTCGGCACCCGGGGTCTGATTTCCTTTTTACGGGTCAAGTTGAAGCGTTAGGTATAGGATTTTGACTCGAATTTTCCTTTTCTTCAAAACTACCTCATCTGTTCGTCAGTAGGTGCACCCACTCGCAGGTGAGGCTGGCATGGACCCTGAAAATGTAGGTAGGGCCCTTTTGCACCCAAAATCTGCTTTAGAATGCTTAAATAAGTGCAATCTATTCATTTACACATTATTATAAGTATTGGAAAATTCCGAAACTAAAACCTGGCTACGCCCGTTAGTGATCCCATGCTTCTGAAGGCATGTTAAGCCGTTGGTCCTGGTTGCCAGTAATACTGCTGTAAGCTTAAATAAAAAAAAATCCAGCCACTAAAATGGGGCGGCTTGAAAATTTTCAACAACCGGTCACACAGCTTGCGTTTGTCCATTTCAACACGGCAATGTGTTCACCACCTGTTACGTGGGACAACAATGTATACGTTTAAAGGTGGTATAGTATGCCTCTGGCTATCCCTTCGGGGATAAAGGCGTGACAATATGTATGTATTGAATCGAAAGAACTGGAAATTTGAAACCAATAGCGTTTGAATAACATGAGGAAACTGAGAGCACTTCGTCAATAAAGCGATCTTATTTACCTTAAAATTCTTATTAGGGTATTCCCATTTAGAAATGTGATTCCTCATAGTCAACCAGGTGACTCCCCGGCTTCGCCCGGGACATACTTCGAACTCCCGTCGCACCTATTTAATCTCATCGCTTATAAATTCTACAATCCATAGTAATATTATAATGCTTAATATTATAAAGCTGAAGAGTTGTGTTATCGAGGAAGGCTATAGGCCATATATCATCATGCTACTACCCAGGAGAGCGAAGCATCATAAATGTCTACAAATCGGGAAATTATTAAATATTGTAGAATTTATAAAATAAATAAATATAAATAAATATCCATCACGCCTTATCCCCGAAGGGGTGGCAGAGGCATATTATATGCCCACTTTTCACCGTGTGGATTCCTGTCCCACGTAATAGGTGGTGAGCCCATTGCCGTGTTGAAATAGACAGACGCAGGTTGTGGCTACCTGCTGTTGAAATTTTTCATGCCGCCCATAAGGCATTCAACCAGGCTTAACGACTGCCATTTTACTGGCAACCGGGACCAACGGCTTAACGTGCCTTCCGAAGCACGGAAACGCTCGCAAATGTAAATACCACAAAGTGGTCACCCATCCGAGGACCAGCCATAGTGAAAGTTGCGTAACTCAGTGATCGTTTACAGAACACTGAGACCGCGGGGCCACGAGCGCTTCTATTTATAAACGGTGGGGATTAAAAGGTGCGACGGGTACTTTATATAGGTACTACTCGGGACTTCCCCCGAAATAATGTTTCCTTCTTACTCCTATAAAATACCTATATTTGTATAATACCTGGAAAAGGGTGTTCAAATATCCGTTGATTTGGTCACATTGAATGATTGAGTGAGGCACGATTGGCGAAGAATATAAGTATATTGTGCACCAGGCACACGGCAATTGGCTCACCACCTGTTACGTGGGACAAAAATGCATACGGTGAAATGTGGGCGTATAGTATGCCTCTGCCTACCTCTTCGGGAATAAAGGCGTGACAATATGTATATATGTATGTTTAAAGAGTGGCCATGAATTTTATTGGCAGGTTCTTCCTCAGGCTGTACTTATTGATTTGCGAATCTGGCAGTAAATGCAATATTCTTGATGTTCATAAGTGTTACTGTGTGATCTACATGATAAAGATATTTTCCATTTCCATTTCACGTCGAAAAACAAAGTTAAGATTAGAACAGCCGGCAAGTGGGTACCGGTTTTTTTTTAACTGGGACCGTCGCTCATATGATCACATTGACTAACGTTAGGTACTTCCTACGATATCTAGACAATACAATAGGTTCTTGACATAGTTTTGTAGTTAGTCAGGGTAGGGGAGATCCCTGGAAACGCCCCCCTACGCACTGATTGTGTTTTTCTTAATGTCCGAGTACCTACTTTTGACTTTTCCGTTGTTGAGCAATCTGCTCACGTGGTCTTCATATTTAAATCTCGGCCTACCCCTACTTTTACACAATATATATTATGTATATTTCGAAGTGACACAGCATTACCAGGCACATAACCAGGTGTCACTACCGAAAAACAACATCGGCACTGCGTTATGAATCGCGAGTCGTACTTTTACGATGCTTTTTCGCTTTACTAATTGGAACAAAGCACCGTTTTACTCACGTGTAAAATTAGGGATGGCCCGACTAGTTTCGGAGCTAACGGAGGTCATTTTTCCAGAGAAGCTTCAAGTCAGGTCGGTTAGTGACGCTGGCAAAAGCGTTTAGCTTAGCAATAATAAACAACGCTTACGAAAGTTATATTCTAATAATCTCTATTCATAATTTATACTGTTGATTGGTGGCACTTGGTGGAACTTGCTACACATTTTAAATAACACTACTTGTAGTATTCCACCACATTTACTTGATAAACCTAACCGGTTTCGCCTCACGGCATTCTCAAAGGCACACAATATGACCACTAAATAATTTGCCAGTGGTCATATTGTAAAAAAAAACATGTCCCACTATGTCCCACAATATTGTGTGCCTTTGAGAATGCCGTGTGGCGAAACCGGTTAGGTTTATGAAGTAAATGTTGTGGAATAGTACAAGTGGTGTTATTTAAAATCTCTTTTCTTCCAGACTCCTCTCAAAATGGCTCTTTACCAAGACAATACGGCGATGACGTCACTCCTTCTTCAATACAACGCTGATATCCTGGACAGCGACGCTCAAGATCTAACATACTTTCATATAGCTGCTGAAAGGGCTACTGAGCATTTACACGTGCTGATTAACCATTGCCGGCTCAATGCTAGGTAAGTTCTAGAAGATAAAGAAGAATGGGGGCCAGGGAGCCTAGTCTACTATTTAACAATAGAATAAAATAAATAAATATCCATCACGCCTTATCCCCGAAGGGGTGGCAGAGGCATATTATATGCCCACTTTTCACCGTGTGGATTCCTGTCCCACGTAATAGATGGTGAGCCCATTGCCGTGTTGAAATAGACAGACGCAGGTTGTGGCTACCTGCTGTTGAAATTTTTTAAGCCGCCTATAAGACCTTCAACCAGGCTTAACGACTGCTATTTTACTGGCAACCGGGACCAACGGCTTAACGTGCCTTCCGAAGCACGGAAACGCTCGCAAATGTAAATGCCACAAAGTGGTCACCCATCCGACGACCAGCCATAGTGAAAGTTGCGTACCTCAGTGATCGTTTACCGAACACTGAGACCGCGGGGCCACGAGCGCTTCATAACAATAGAAAGTCGTTTTATTTTTATATGTAGTTCTATTCTATATCGATTCCATAGAGATGTGTCCAGAACTAGATAAACTATCTTCACGCTGTATCCCTGACGGGGTATTCAGAGAGGACAGATCGCCAGGCTTCGCGATCCATGCATACTTCTTTCGCTTCTTCGAGATTCATCAATCGCTTCATACACGCACGTCTGGGTATCCGAGTACGTTTTTCCTTTCCTTTCCTTTCCTTTCCAGAACTAGATAGTCTACTAAATCTATTAATTTCACAATAGCATTTCACAAACCGCAGAATAGAACCAAAATCGTTGTTTTTAGCTATCAAAATAGTGGACTATCAAAATTGCTATGGACCCGGAATTTTATCGAATTCTATCAACCGGGCGGGAAGAATGCTATTAGAGCGAGATTGTAATAGTGCACTACGAAAACTTCTTACGCGATTAAAATAATTGACTTGGCCCCCTGACTAAGGGCCATATTTTAGAACGTAACTCAATACTCAAGAAACGCTTGACAGTAGTATTTTAAGGCAAAAACTAGCCTCAAGCATTTCTTGAGTATAGAGTATCGTTCTAAAATACGGCCCTGAGTTATTTCTCGGCCTCTTGGCGCCAAGCAAGTGAATTCGACTGCTCTGAGGTCTCTAGTTCGCATCCTTAGTCGAAACATATCTGGATAATTCGAAAGATCAGGGGGCCGAATCTACTATTGACAAGCCGTAGAAAAGCACCAGAATCTCTGTTTTTAGCTGTCAAAATTTTAGTAGACTATGAAAAATGTAACTGTCTAGCGGCCACTGGCGCGGTACGTGTTTGTTAGAATTCTATCGGCCGACCGATAAAAAAGAAAAAAGGATGGTGATTTATTGAAAATTTTGTTTTCAGAAAAATTTTAGAAGAAGCCGATGATCTTTGGAAAAATGGTTACGAATCAAAATCGGACGAGGAATTGTCTAAAATATTACTTACTCATGTGAATAAAATAACCAACGACCAAGGTAAGAACTTTATCATATTTTACTAGTTGACGCCCGCGGTTACGCCCGCGTTGTAAAGTTTTTCCTTTATCGTTTCCTACAGAAACTTGTTCATGGGATAAAAAGTAACTTGTGTCATTCTGATGTGTAAGCTATATTATTGTAGTTTTCTCATTCAGTAGTTTTTGTGTGAAAGAGTTACAAACATACATCCATAAATTCGTACAAACTTTCACGTTTCTGTGTAAAATCACGCCTGTTTCCCAAAATATCATACATATCATACATAGGTAATAAAATCAGGCATATAGGCAAGAGAATGCTTTGGGGCGGCAGACTAATTTATATACATACACTAGATGACCCCCACAGCTTCGCCCGTGGAATATTTCGACCTCCCGTCGCACCTATTTAATCCCGTAGCTTATAAATTCTACAATGATGCATAAAAATTTGCCCGATTTGTCGACATTTAAGACTACTGCTCTGCTCCCCAGTGTAGTAGCGTAATGATATATAGCCTATAGCCTTCCTCGATAAATGGAAAAATAATTTTTAGAATCTGACCAGTAATTCCTGAGATTAGCGCGGTCAACCGAACAAACAAACTCTTCAGCTTTATATTATTATTATTATATATGTCTATAAATTACTGTATAGTCACGCCTTTATCCCCGAAGGGCCTTAGCATACTATATAGCCACATTTAGCTGTATGCATTTTTGTTAGACTTAATCTGTAATGAGCCCATAATGGACAGGCGCAGCTTGTGGCTACCTGCTGTTGAAATTTTTCAATTCACCCATAAGGCCTTGAACTTGGCTTAACGACTGTCATGTTACTGGCAACCGGGACCAATGGCTTCCTGGAAATGCCATAAAGAAGTCATTCATCAGAGGACTAGCCACAGCGAAAGTTGCTTAACGCAATGGTCATTTACAGAACTCAGAACACTGAGTTAGTAGGCAAGCGTTTTATTTTTATAATGGAAAAAAATATTAACGAGAAATGTTCACGCGGGTATATATAAATAAATAAATATTGTGGGACACTTTTCACACTGCGACATCTAGCCCAAAGTAAGCTAATATTAGCTTGTGTTATGGGATCTAGATAACTGATAAACATGCTTATATATTTCTAAATACATACATAATTTAGATAAATAACACCCAGACACAGAATAAACCATCGTGCGTATCACACAAAGTTTTATCCTGTGTGGGAATCAAACCCACGACCTCTTGCATAGCAGTCGGATGCACTCCCACCGCGCCACAGAGGCAGTCGATGATGCAGTATATGATATTTAACATTCACGCGGACCGAGGGCTTCTTCTAATTATGAATAAACTGTCAATGGCAGTTTTGAATAATAAATAATGTCCTATGTCTTAGGACATATATTATTCAAAACGCCAAAAACGCCTCTACATGAATTGTTTCCTTTTTTAGGCTACACTCCTCTGATGTTGGCCGCTAAGCTAGGTCTATATGAGAATGTGAAACTTCTGGTGGAGAGTGCGCCACAAACCGTCAACACCTGGATGCCGACAAGTGGGCACACCGCGCTCTACATAGCTGTGGGTGCAGCTTGCATGGACTGCTGCAGTATGTGGAACTTACTTTTCTATTATAAACTACGTTTTTTTCTGAAACCTGTTTTCTATTTTAATTGCCTCGGTGACACAGTAGTGTTTGCGACTGTCGCGCTGTTCCATTCCCGGGTCGGAATAAATATTTGTGTGATCCACAAATGTTTGTTTCGGGGTTAGGATGATTCCTATATATAATGTGTATTTAGAAATATATAAGTTTATCAGTTGTCTAGATCCTATAACTAATATAACAAGCTTATTTAGCTAACTTAATTCTGCTAGACGGCTTTGTGTAAAAAAAAATTCCAATATAATTTATTTATTTTTTCCAAATCAGGTCATCGCAATCCAGTGCTGGATGTAGGCCATTTTTAACACAGCGTTATCTGCGAATCAGTTTTCTAGATCCCATTGCACAATAAGCTTATTGTGCAATGGGATCTAGAAAACTGATCAAAATACTTATATCTTTCTAAATACAAGATTCATCTTTCTTAATACATGATTCATCTCAATATATAAAACAAAGTCGGGCTTGTTCGAACACTTGTAATTCAAAAACGGATGGGCCGATTTTTATGATCCTTACTTTGTTGGAATAGTCTCTTTACCAGAATAAGTTTATAAAAAAAAACAGAAAAATAAAATTGATAATGATATTGCTCAAAAATTGTGGGACAATTTTTCACACAGCGCCATCTAGCCCAAAGTAAGCTAATATTAGCTTGTGTTATGGGATCTAGATAACTGATAAACATACCTTTATATTTCTATAAACATACATATAGATAAATAACACCGAGACACAGAATAGACCATCGTGCTCACCACACAAAGTTTTATCCTGGGTGGGAATCGAACGCACGTTAAGGATGAAACAAACATCAACTAATGTAGCAACGAACAAAGTCTTAAAACAGTAATTTATTTCAACCGATATTTTTTGACCGAGGGCCGCTATCCTCAGGTTAACGAAATGCTGAAATATTTGAAGGATCATCACTATCTACTCCCGAAACAGCTAGTATTGTATAAAGATAACATTCAAATTCAGAAACAGATAGTTGTGTTCCGATCCGAGAATCGTCCCGATTTCTCGGTGCGGCAGTCGGCTACACTACCACTAACACCACCGAGGCAGTCATGTTAAGGCCTGTCCTTAACTTAATTCGGCCTGTCCATTACATAATTCGGCCTGCGCATTACATAATTCGGCCCGCGCATTACATAATTTTGGCCTGTCCATTATATTAGACCTGTTCATTACATAAGTCGACTTCTGTGAATGATTACGCTTGCCTTTATAAAAGATTTAGGGCCGAATACTGAAACGTCACTTAAATACAACGCACAGTGGAAGGGCTCTCAGATTTCAGTATCTCTCAAAATTTGAGTGGTATACACAAAGGCTACTCAAACGATATGCAGGCATAATCAGCTAAGCAGCCGACAAATAATTTGCATCATGGCAATATTCACGATGCCTCATTTTACGCAACAATTTTGGACTAAACAATGTTTAATAAGCTACATAATTTAGTTAAAATAATAGAAAATAATAATTTTTTTATTCGGTACATAATGATATTTCATGTTCTGATAGGTAGGAAAATGAGTTATGAATCAGATAAATAACTTATATACTTTTTCGAAATTGAACGTAAACATTTGCAGACCTAATTGTTGTGGAACGAAACGTTCAATTTGATTGAAACCAGCGACATTAGCGTGACTTGTGACATTTTTTAATAAAAAATTGGCATTCCAGTATACGAATTTTACATTGAGTGGCGTTGAGCGCAACTAACCTGAGTTCATCTTAAATTAAACACATGTTTAAATTAGATGTTTGAGAATAGGAATTTTGTATTTAATTGCTACTCAAACATTTAAGTTGGCGTTAGATATTTGAGTTACTTTTCAGTATTCGGCCGTAAGCCTCTCCTTTACGTATCCTAATATAGTAAACGATACGAATAAAAGCGGGCCACGTACTCAAGTGGTTTTAAAATTAATATTATAATAGTTTTTGTTTTTATTTACAGAACGCGGCAACAAATCAAAAGTAGTCGACCATTTCAGGAAGACAATTGAAATATTGGTAGAATATGGCGCAGATCCTAATTCTAAAAACTTCGATGGTGCTAACGTGAATGACCTTTTGACAGATTATAATATAGCTGACCTATCGATGCTAATAGCCAATAAAATGACTTGTCGAAATCTGGGGGAGGGGAATGTACCAGCTAACAAGATTAATTCTATAATGTTAATAAAAGACAGTCAAGGAAAAGTAGATGTAAAAGTAATAGAAAAATCCCAGAAAAAAACTAAAGCAGGTCGAATAACAAAATCTCAAAAAAAATCGCCGGCGAATTTTAAAGGGACGTGCTTACCCCCTTCAAGTAGTCCAAATAAACCGATAATAATAAAAACTGAAACAATAACTAGCGATGTGATAAAATCCCAGGATGTTGCGAAAAATATTGGCGTTTTGAATAATATGTCAAAAGTGCAAAATTTTCAATTAAATAAGCCTCTTATATTAAAATCAGTTAAAAATAAACGACAGTTAGAAATTGCATACAAATCTATTGATAAATCAAATACGAACGATTAATTTGATAAAATAAAATCAGATTTCGAGAAATGGTGTTCTCGAAATATTGGAAATGTACTGAAAAACCTCGAAGCGAGAGTTGGGTACTTGGTAGCTCTATAGCTAAATTCCATAACATATTTTTTTTTATAATAGAAGACAAAATTCAGTTATGAATATTTTTTAAATAAATTTAAGTAACACTACAATAAAAATAAGTTATCTTGAAATATTCTCAGCGCATGAACTCGTACTCCGACTTCAAAGGTGCTGCAATCGTGTTAAATTTGGTCGACTTTTACGGTTGAATTAATAAATATATGAACTACGTATTAAACGTGTTAACTATATACACTATATAATAGTTTTATGTTTCAAACAGTCCGACACCCAATTTCCAAAGCGAAGACTTCGTGTGCACCCGGAAATAGTATAAACAAGCAATCGAAATGAAATCTATTAAAGTTACTAAGTCATCTCGATTATGCAAATGGTCACGGGTTCAATACTAGTGTCATAACAAATATGTCATGTTTATAATATATATCTTGTATTTATATATCAGTTACCTATATAATATCTCATTACATATATCTCATATTAATTTCAGTCTATTTGAAATTGAGTGTAATGTCCAATAATCTCTGGTTATTTTTTTGTTCTATCAGTCCATACGGTCATTCCTGAGGTGGATGACCGTTTCTGGTATTTTCTGTTTCTGAAAAAAATCACAACAGCCAAAACCCGTCCTTGTCCGTTTTAACACGGTAGTAGATTCACTATCTAGATCAAATACAACAGCTGATGTCGCTGCCTGCCCCTTTTGGCTAAAAGGGCTATATGTGATTATATGTATTTGTAGTAAAGAATTATATTTTTTTTTCTTTACCCCTACTATTTTCTCATTGTCCCCGACTATTTTCTCATTGTCCCCAACAGGGGAAAAAATATTATGACATTGTCCCTAATTATTTTGCTACAAAATTATTATGTATATAATAGCTATCAAGTACTCAAATTATAGTACGGACATTAAAATTTATGTCAAAGTTGATGTACAGAGCGTTTTACATTGGTTCCTTTTATGAAAAATTCTAAGAATAGTTGTGATACAGACTCAAAAAACTGTCCTTACCATACCATTGTGTTCAATATCTGTTACGTGTCTAAGAATACATGTTTATCAACGTTTCCCATTATTTTACCATTGTCCCCCATTATTTTGCCATTGTCTCCTATTATTTTACTTTCGCCCCCCATTATTTTACAATTTTTCCCATTATTTTGACTTTCGTCCCCCATTATTTTGCCATTGTCTCCTATTCTTTTACTTTTGTCCCCCATTATTTCATCATTATCTCCTACAAATTTATCATCGTCGTCAATAATCTACATCATTCTTCATTTTAATGTATTTGTGTTAAATTTAATATTTACATATAACTTGGTCAACATAGATAATGTACTCAAATAATTATTTTATATGACATGTAAGTTTTATTATAATTTAAATTATTATCATTAACTACCAACTCATAAAAAGTTTTGTTTTAAGTTATGTTTACAGAAAAAAAAGACTGTACACCAATTTTGAAAAATTTTAATGGGCTTTGATTTTTTTCATAGAACGTCAAGTTGTGTGAGAAAATATAGAGGCCAGGCATAAAATCTGTATAAATCGATAAATCATTTCATAATGATAGTCACAATATACCGACTTTGATAATAATCGGATTTATCACAAATTTAAAGTGGAAACTTTTTCAACCTTAAGCGGGAATCGAACGTGCGCCGTTTGCGGTGAAATCAGTCATCGACTTATACAGATTTCAAACAAGAAAAAACTAAAAACATAAATTATAATGCGCTGTACAGGGCGTACGAAAATGGTCTTTAAAGGTTATATATATAAATTTAAGTAGTATAAAAAAAAAT
Organism: Thumatha senex; assembly: GCA_948477245.1. Taxonomy (NCBI): domain Eukaryota; kingdom Metazoa; phylum Arthropoda; class Insecta; order Lepidoptera; family Erebidae; genus Thumatha; species Thumatha senex. Next base: position 57,564,911 of record OX419724.1, read on the forward strand.
TGTAAACCATTAATGAAGCAAGCAACAATAATTTATGGTTATTATGGATTCATAAATATTTTATTTAATGTTTACTAATCGTATCCAGTGGAAAGTCTGCTTACCCCGGTGGCAGATAGACAGGGTGACTTTCTAATCCTGTTTTGTAACTGTGTTTGTCTGAGATGCTAAAATGAATTTAATTTATTTGAAGCCAACTGTATAATTAATTAATAATTTTTGAGATGTGATCAAGAAAAATACCATTACCATACCGACTAGATTGGTTCACCGTCCATCAATAGTTGTATGTACTTGTTCCCAACGATTCACATCCTCATCTGTCACACTGTAACTGGTTAGAAAATCTTTCGTAAATAATTCCCAGCCGGTCATACTCCATGTCAACTTTTTACTAATAATTTCCCAGCCTGTCAAACTGCTATTAGACGAAATAAAATAATGAAAACAAAAATCAAACAGGATATGAAATTATTAGACTTGCAACGAATAGTATATTCGGCAGTATACCGAATATTCGGCGAGGCCCTTGACCGAATAGCCGAATATTAGGCAAAAGTATTCGGCTGGATTTTAGCGCCAAAAACTTGTACGGACGTGATTGTTTCGCGCTTCTTTGTTTTGTTCTAATGTACTCATCGCCCGCGTGCCCGCTGTTGCTCTGCGCGGTATATTGCTAACGCACTGCATGTTTCGACAAGTTCATTTCGTGGATATCGTATTACGTTAAGTACAGTTTATTGTGCTCTCTTAATTTTGATCTGTTTGTAAGTATGATAGTGTGAAATTTAACAAATAAACAATTAAATAATTACGAACGTACTTTAATAATAAAAAATGCACCATAACCTTCCCCTTCTAAATTTTGATTATGAAAATAATTCAAATGCATAGAAAAATTCTTAACTTGTTTAATACAGAAAATTATTAAATTATGTACCTGTTTTATGTACCAATGACTACTTAATAAATGATTATAAAAGAAATGAGAACCTTACCCTTCTAAATTTTGATTACCACAATAATTCAAATACATAGAATCCCCATTTTTCCAATTCGGAAGATGATTATGTACCTGTGTTATGTACCAATGACTACTTAAATGATTATATATAACAGAAATGAAAATATAAATATATACGTAATCAATCGATTTTAATTTTTCATATTACCATTTATTTCTCAATGTCAAAATATATTATTTAAGTATTCGGTATTCGACCGAATATTCGTTGCAAGTCTAGAAATTATATATTCAAATAGAAACAGAAAAATACTTGCCATACATAGATGAACGTCCATTAATAAACTTTAATATTTGCGTGTATTTTTATATTGTTCATTTAAAATTGTAATAAGAATCCTATTTGATTCTTCCTTTCATTATTTTATTTCATCCTGTAACAGTGTGACTTGTTGGGAAATTATTAATAAAAAGTTCCCATGGAGTAACAGTATGGTTATATTAACTTGAGAATTATTGAATAAAATGTATGTATTTAGATAAAGTGTTAATTAATTAGTTGAAAACATATTCCCATACGAGAGATAACAAATATTGATTAAGCCTCATTGTTCTTCTAATCTTAGCGTTAAAACCGAGCTGCATACAATTTGTCATTTCCTCCTGACTCAACTCACATTGGAGCAAGATAGAAGCGACTCGGCGCATCCTGCTTTTTATATATAGTACTAGCTGACCCGCGCAACCTCGTTAGCTCCACCAAAAAATGTGATAAATGAAGAACCGCTCGACCGATTTTGTGCAAACTTCACATAAACAATGTAATAAATAGTCCGAACAAAGCCTAAACATTTGGTTTGGATAGGTGAGCCCGTTCTCGAGTTATAAAATTACAACGAAAAGTGGCATTGATTTTTATATACCTATATATATATAGTATGTTATCCTTAAGAGATGGACATAAATCATCCCGTACTATTCTGTAGACCTATATAAGATACAGAATTCCAACATACATTATATTGTTATATCTCAAAGGGTTTTGGCGTCGTTTTCGTTAAAAGCTCCCAGGAACCTCCAACAAATATCGTTATATTTAAGCCAATGTATACAAAAACTTAACAAATTAAATACTAACATCTTCCTTGAGAAGCGCTCGTGGCCCCGCGGTCTCAGTGTTCTGTAAACGATCACTGAGTTACGCAACTTTCACTATGGCTGGTCCTCGGATGGTTACCACTTTGTGGCATTTACATTTGCGAGCGTTTCCGTGCGTCGGAAGGCACGTTAAGCCGTTGGACCCGGTTGCCAGTACAATGGCAGTCGTTAAGCCGGTTGAATGCCTTATGGGCATATATATATTGAACACAATATTATATTGAAAAATTTCAACAGCAGGTAGTCACATCCTGCGTCTGTCTATTTCAACACGGCAATGGGCTCACCACCTATTACGTGGGACAGGAATCCACACGGTGAAAAGTGGGCATATAATATGCCTCTGCCACCCCTTCGGGGATAAGGCGTGATGGATATTTATTTTATTTATTTATTCCTTGAGAATCAATCTATCCATAGGTGAAAACAGCATGAAAATCGGTGCAGTAGTTTTTGTAGTTTTAGAGCAGACGCGGCGGAGAATTTTGTTTTATAAAATGTAGTGATATTGAAATAATAAAAAGGAAAATGCTATAGGAAAATATAAGACGTGTCGCGTCGAAGCATCTGTGCGCTAATGTGAGTTGAGCCTTTCTCGAAAACCCGGAGTTTACTTGCTTTCTATTTAAAGAAATAAGGAACTAGGCACTTCTAAAAACACTTGGATAAACTACTTTTTTGTAGACAAGGAGGACCTCTGATAAGGAGAGACCTTAGATACAGCTGGGACTTAAGAATGTGTTGTGTATTTTTATTTAATTAATGGAGTTATGACAACTATTCTCTGTATGTATATTGTCTTTATGTAATTCGTAATACAACCTAATGGGTCCGTAACTTAGAATTCGATTATAGAAATCGGTAAAATAATACCCCTTTTACACTCTCGCACGAGACGAGCCGCGAGCTCGAAATAAATGTACTATATTATTGTTTTTTCAATCGCGGCTCGTCTCGCAGCTCGTCTCGTAGCTCGTACGAGAGTGTAAATGGGGTATAAGTGGCGCGGCAATATGATTAACTATCAAGTACGATTAAAAACTTCCCTATTCTTGGCATCGTGTCCCATAGATATTATCCATGGCTTGCGAAAGATTTAAATTCAAATTTTTAAGCAAACTTAGCGATGGGGATTTAAAGAATACTGTTATTCGACGCGCCTTTTGCGAATAATCTTGAGCACATTGGGCATGTCGCAGCGACACACGAATGTTCCCGCATGCCATGTATTCGCATGCCATGCGGGAACCCTTGGATTCCTTCTGTTTTTGCGATTTCTATAACTTCGCTATTTAAGTTTTTGATTAATTGTAAATCAATTGGATGTCAGAAGGTGGTTTCGCATTAAATTCCATTCGAACAATCGTACAATCGACTTATCAATAATGTTACGGACCCTAATACAATTACCTAAAAATAAGTTGGTATAAGTATTTTCAAGTCAATAGTCTTAATAAATTATAATATTAAATTTTGTTGTTCTATTTATGATTTGTTCCGTATGTGGTAAAGTACCTACAGATTAGAGACTGCTTCTCATTTTTTTTATATCACAGGTGGCAGACATACGTACAATGGAAAGTGGTCACCGTAGCCTATGGACGTTTGCAACACCAGAGGAGCAGCACTCGCGCTGCCGACGCTTTAAAAACCTTCTAAGGCCCCTTTTGAAGAACCCTGTAAATGTTAGGGAAAACCTAGGCAGGGAGTTCATTCCACAATCTAAGCGTACGTGATATAAAGCCTCTATCGGACCTAACTGTATGTGAGCGCTCCGGACTGTGTGAGAGTGAACACCCTGTCTATGGCGAGCGGTGCGATGATAGAAGGTAGCCGTGGGCATCATGTCAAACAACTCCTCAGAGCACAGACCGTTGTACAGGCGATAGAACTCGCATAAGGAGGCAAAGTCTCTCCTGTCGCGAAGGGGTCGACACCGCCCGCTAGTAGAGGATCGTTGACAATCCGCATAGCACGCCCTTCTACCGAGTCAAAAGGTCGAAGTTGTTATTCAGGTGCACCAGCCCAAAGGTGACAACAGTACTCCATGTGTGGCCGCACTTGCGACTTATAGAGGAGCAGTGTTTGCATTTGTTTTCCCTGATTTTCATATGTTTTCTAAACCGCCTGAAAAGTGGACGTTTTGGGCAATGGACACATTGGTAAGTAGACAATCTAGGAAGTGACCATTTTAGGAACAGACATTACGGGAAGTGGTCATTCTGGGATGTGGTCGTTTTGGGAAGTGGACTTAATTTCAAAACCTATTTATTGACGGGTAACTTCATTTGTACGAAGTCGGGGGCATAAGCTAGTTAATAAAAAAAACAAATCAATATCTTAACACCTTTCTTTATTTACAAATACAAACAATTTTTAATATTACGATTTATAGTTACGTGATGTTCTTAATTACGGAATTTGAGCAACAATCGTTTAAAACTTGGCTGTACATTAAAGTCGTATATTTAGGCCAAGTCACATTAACTTGTCCGTCTCTTATTGTAAATATATGGAATACATTTGGCCAAGTCTTATTTGTATAAGCCAAGTCACATAATAAGGTTATATATATTAACTTGACCTAATACTTCTTATTAATAAACAGTAAATATAAAGGATACATTTGACCAAGTCCGTTTGCAAAGGCCAAGTCATATTATACTTACACATTAAAATGACCTAGCCGTCTTATGTGAATTATACATTTGGCCAAGTCTGGTTTGTAAAGACCAAGTGTTTTATTTTAAGTACATATTAATTACAGCATGTTATGTAAACATATAGAATACATTTGGCCAAGTCTTATTTGTATAAGCTAAGTCACATTATATGGTAATATACCTACATACTTCTTATAAAAACAGTAAATATAAAGGATACATTTGACCAAATCTCGTTACAAGTCAAATTAAATTTACAATATTATTTTTTTGGCCGAAACGGTCTTCCGGTTACTATATACGCCAAACCTGTTTGCAAAGACCAAGTTATTTTACATTTACACATTAATCCGACATAAACCGTCTTATAAAATCGCCAAATCTATATAGGATACAATTTTGGCCAAGTTTAATTTATTAGACTTACAACCCGTTTTTTAAACTTGGCCATGGTTTAATAAACAGTTTGTTGTTGTTGTACAAGTTGAAATTTAAAAAAAAATTGTGCTTCGAAAACTATCAAAAAATACTTTTATTATTTTTACACAATTATATACAAAATTACATTTACATCACATTTGACGCACATTTTTAAAATAATCACAACATTACGTATGAAATTGTGTAAAACGAAACAATTTAAAATGCTCTAGGAATTGTTTGTAAATGGTCATCTCTGGTCTGGTAGACTTGGTTTTAGAAGATTGACAATTTCTTCTCGATGACTTCAAACATCGAGAAGACATGGAAAATTATATTAGTGGGAGCGTAATTTTCTATGCTCTAATTATCCAAATTTTAAAAATCACGATTAATTTCAAAATTACAAAAATATAGCACTTATATCCCAGCTCTCATCAAATAGCACCATTAGGATTAACTCTTGGCATTGGAAGACTATGTTTAAAATCATTTCTGGTATAAAAGATAAGACGTTTCCTTATAATTTCTACAATTAATTTTGTTTTTGCAAATACCGTTCATATAATTCTAACATATTTTTTGATTGCAAGTAAACGTTTTGCCAAAACTTGGCATTGTAAAAAAATGATCTCAAAATATATAATCACGCGTAAATTTTTCTTAAAAAATAAGTAGTAACCGCTCCTTTATATGAAAAAAACCTATTAAATTGGTAAAAATAATAGTAAGCTAAATCTATGGACGGACCCAGATAATAGACTAGTAACTATCGGTAAATTATGTTTTTAATTAAAAAATATAAATCTCTAATCGATGTTACTAAACTGCTTAGTCGATTTTTACACATTATATTTAATTATTGTGACATTCGACTAAACAGTTTTGTAAAAAAATATCTACGATATCCATAGTTACAAAATATATCAGTTGTCTTAATTTCATAACCGATACATAAGATTTTAATGGCAACCCGAAGCCCATAACATAAAAAAATTAAATAAACATTGTCTATTCATAGGTTATATTTTCGGCTACAAAAAGTATATACGTCACACAGGATATTTTTCACCAATTCACACAATTACATCAAAAAGCATTTTCAAAAAAAATATAACCTACAAATAGGGAAAATAATATTTACAGATAAAAATACAGTCAAGTGATATGTCAAATGTCTTTAAATTGTCAAATTAGTACATAAAAAAATATTATTTTGTTCAACATTTTAATATTAAAAAAATATGATATACTATCACAATTAGTATACCTACAGATATATATCAACCTATAGCACGTAGTTGTTATAACAAAGACAGTTGTGAAAATGAACACCCCCAAATCAATGAAAAAGTAATAAAATTCAAAAATTTAGACCTGGAACACTTCAGTTGGAACTTTTAACATGGTATATAAGATAAAGCAGTTTTTTTTTTATAATATTACCTGATTTAAATCTATTTAAAGGCATGTATCTGATATGTAAGAAATACTCTCCTATATAAGTCACTTTTTAGTACCATCTATACTATTTAGTACAACCATACATTTTAGAAAAAGATTGTAATTTTGTCGTTTCTTTCTCAAATGTTGCGAGTGAATTTTTAATTAAATTGGCTTTTAATACTAAAATTGGTCAATTATTAATATATAAAAATCAATGGAGCGGATGTTCAGGAAAAAAAGCACACGGGCTAAAGAAACAGGTAAGCTGCAAAAACCAATTTATACCAGTTTAGGAAAAAAAACAAACCGTATATCAATCACAAACACTGGAGTAACCATTTTTCAAAATTTTTTAATACCAAATGCTATAAGTTGATTGACATTATTGTAAAATACTAATTAAAAATTGTCAATTATAAATTGACTTGAGCGTAGCTAACGAAAAAAATGTCTTAATCCTTTTTTATTTATTTATTCGTTGTCTTGGTTATCCAATTATATTTATTATTTCAGTTATGCGAATAGAAATACTTTAAATGGAAATTGTAGAGAAAAAAATCACCTTTGCAACGATGATTAAAAAATTATGTTGTCGAATACACAATGTCAAAAATCGACTAAGAGAAAATCGATTCAAAATGGAATCGATATATTATTACGAAGAATGGAGATTCGATACAGATGACACTATTATTAAAGTATGGCTTCATCGATTTTACGAAAAATTGTGTGTTTTACGAGTATATGACAAGATTTCTGAAATTCTACTCCTTTTTTTTCATTCCTAGATTCACATAACTAAAACCACGAAATATATATAGAACAAGAGTTATATAAGACATTACTGTCTTTAACCCGTCGCCATTTTGAAATTATATTTTTTACTTTGGCAACACCACTGTTAAATAGAATAAAAAACTTTGTGACTACAGATTATATAACTAAAATAAAATCTAAATTGTCGTTCACAGTGTCAGTTGCCTTTTACTATATAAAACAAAGTATTTTAGCCATAAGACAGGGTTTTCTGTTAAAGCAATTTCTGAAAAGCCTTTGAACACATAGGGGGTCAAATATATTATAACAGCATAAAGACAATAAGGGGTCATTTTAACCTTCACAATCACAATAAACTAAGTAAAAGATTTTTATTCACAAGCGGGGTCATAATGACCCTATAATCAACAAGGGGTAATTTAGACTTATAATCAGAATAAAGTAAGTAAAACATTTTTATACACAAGCGGGGTCATAATAACCCTATAATCAACGAGGTTTAATTTTGACCTTTACAATCACAATAAAGTAAACACAAGATTTTTATAAACATTGTGACCCAGGAACATAAGTAATGCCTCTGGGTAAAGTGAACAATAATTGGAGGTCATTTTGACCCTGAGTGTTTTAAAAGTGCTCGTCAGAAATTGTTATTCCTATTACATTAAGTTAGGTGAGGTTACATTATCTCCTGCTGTTCAGTTCGTAACCGTTCTCCTTGCTGGGAGTCTTGGCAGGCGGAGGTTTGGCAACCGCGTGACCCTCCAGTCTCAGGGTGCTTTGTCGGTGGGATGATCTGATACATACATATACACATATCTTTAATAATAGTTAGAATATAACATTAATAATAGAAACTTTATTATTAATAGAAAACAATAGAGGCGCTCGTGCCCCGCTGACTCAGTGTTCTGTAAACGATCACTGCGTTAAGCAACATTCGCTATAGGTGGTCCTTGGATAGGTGCCCACTTTGTGGAATTTACATTTGCGAGCGTTTCTGTGCTTCGGAAGGCACGTTAAGCCGTTGGTCCCGGTTGCCAATAAAATGACAGTCGTTAAGCCTGGTTAAAGACCTTATGGGCGGCTTGAAAAATTTCAATAGCAGGTAGCCACAACCTGTGTCTGTCTATTTCAACACGGCAATGGCCGTGGCATATGCTTCTGCCATTAGGGATAAGACGTGTAAGATAAATAAATTAATGGAAACTTGATTAGGATAAATATTATTAGATAAATAATCAATATCCAACATTCCTCATAAGAGACAGTAAAAGGGATTAATTATTTGGATTTTGCTGATGAGGTTATCAAAATGGCATCTTGATTCGGTATAATAGTTCCTATTATCCCTTATGTCCACGGTTTGATGGCAAAAACAATCCTAAGAGGCTCTCGTCAAATTGCTGGATTAAAGGTCTGATGCAGAAAACATAGTCGGAGCTCTTACGACCGGTGGCTTATTTAGCCGGTTGGACACAATTTTTTAAATGTATTTTAAACATAAGTTTTAAATAGAATGTTTTTAAAATATGTGACGAAAGAACTGTACAACATTTATTTATGGATATTTATGTATTTTGATAAAAACTGGATATTCTTTTTAATTTGTTCAGTTGTCACTATTGCCTGTTATATTGATCCTAAAACACCATCTTGGCACGTTTTGAAAAAAAAATGGACTATACAAATCATAAAAGATGCCTTTCGGTTTATGTAATGTGACAGTAAATTCTCAGCGTCACAACTAATTTTCACATACCTTATAAGACAGGTGACTGCCAGAAGAATGAGCAAGAGTCCAAAGGCAGATAGACCCCATCCCAGAGCCGTGTGGGCGATGGGGGGCACCTTGGTCGCGAGTCGGAGCAGAGACGTCACTTGGTCGGGCAGTTGATCGATGCCCTGGAATAGAAAAATAAGCATAGAATCAATAACACTTTAAACGAATATCGTCAATAATAATCTATCTATGGGCATTGGCCAAATGTGGGAAATTGTGGTTAAATCTATGAAAAAAACTATTATTTATTTTTAGATTTATTTTTATATATTTGTTACAAATGTTTAAATAAAGTGAAATAAGACAATTCGATTTGAGACGGGGATTGAACCCTCGTGAAAATTCACGCCTTTACCTAACCAGGGCAATGTCCATGCCACTGAATTGCCATGGTTAGGCAAAGGTTACGGATTCAATCCCCGTCTCGAATCAAATTGTCATTTTTCACTTTTGCAAACAATTGCTTTAAAAATTTATCCATATTTGTTATTGTAATAAGTATGTCGTATTAAGTCATGAGTATAGAAGGTTTATGTCATGAGTCGTCCGTACGCAAGCGCCACCTAGTCAATTGGACTGCTGTACGGAGTCATGGAGAGGTAGTGTGGGGGAAGCCGGCGACCATTCGAGCATTCATCTACGAACTGTCGCGGTATGCACTAGTCTCTTCGGAACTTTACGCGTTTCGTTACTCAGTGATCGTTTTGTTACTTATTTCATCTTCTGAATCAGTAGTAAACCAAATTAGTTGTCTGTAATCGTTTATGTTCTCATACGCCCACGTAACTACTAAAATCACCGACAAATAGATAATTTTTAAAGCATTAATATGTTAACTTTTTGATATGAATTTTTATTAAAGTGAAAACGGTCAACTTGGTTCAGGACGGGACTTGAATCCGTTATATTTGCCCAACCAGGGCTAAATTAGGATTAAAAATTAAACTATACATTGAGTGGAGTCCATCGCATCAATGTTAAAAATAGTTTTAACACTGTTTATTGATATCAGAGTTGCTAAGTAGCTCGATAGATGGCTCTGGTCATACTCTTAAATGACGATTTCTATACAATGAAGAATTTCAGCTTGTTTTGTTACGCATTGCTCTGTCTCAAGTCTTATTTCACGTTATTAAAAAATAATAGCAATAAATAGAAATAAACAGCTGATCGACTGCCAAAGAACAGAAAATTATAGATAATAAAAAAATTGGATGGCAATAAAGACCAAAACACGCATGATGTGTATTATGTGTGTCTGTTCGTCAGTAGCCTCACCTCCTCGAACCACAGGATGGGGAACACGATGTCGGGGAAGTTGGCGACCTGCTTGATGTCCACGACCTGCGACACGGCCAGGTTGATCTGGATACGCGCTCGTGCTCTCATCGCGATACCCATCTCCTGCGAATTGGTATTACAAGGAAATTGTTTATTTAAATTAAAGTAGCTTCTTGTAATGATTCTAAAATGGAAAGTCATACTATCAGAAAATAATCATATTTTATACATTTAAGTCTTTTTATACACAAAATAAATGAGCGTTTTAAAAAAATCTGTTTGACTGCCTCGGTGGCGCAGTGGTTGTGTATGCGACAGCCGCGCTTGAGGTTCCGGGTCGGAGCAAATATTTGTGTGATTCACAAACGTTTTTTCGGCGTTTTGGGTGTTTCCTATGTATAATCATCATCATCATCCGAGCGTCCATCGTGCGACTCGCGAAGCCCGGGGTCCGCTGTTTCCTATGTATAATATGTATGTATTTAAAACTAAATAAGTATGTTTATCAGTTATCTAGATCCCATACCACAAGCTTACATTAACTTGTGAGCTAGATGACGCTGTGTAAAAATATTTAAATCAACTATTTTGAAGGAGTTTTGAATAATTTTGATTAACACATTATCTATAACCATTCCACCATCATCCAACCAACCATTGAGTCGCTTGAGTGTGACATAACGAGACAGGTGTTTGCTATGGCGTTGCTATTTAATCTCTCTATTAATAATAGAAAAAGAAATGATAATTATTATAAAGTAAAAAACTAAAATATTAATTATTATAAAGATATATAAGTTAATTTATAAAATTCTTGAAATCCGTGCTAACTTACCGGCTGCACGTCGATGAATAGCCTGTGCTTCTCAGGAACTGGTTCAGAGATACCTTCCACTCTCTCGCGCAGGCTCGGGTCGGCCAAGTAGAAGTGGGGGAAAGATAGCATCACAGGCGAGTCTGGAAACGGTGAAACATTGTGCTTTTATAATTAAGAAAATGCTGTAGTTCCACATTTATAGCAGGGTGATTTGGTCAAAAATTTCAATAAAATTAGCTTTTCAATAAAATGAGGGTTTCGCTAAAAGCGGATTTGAAAAGAAATTTTTCTCAAAATGATTACTTTCTAAACTGATCATTTCCTAAAATGTGTTCTGACCATTTCCTTAAACTTCTCAAACAGAGCATTTCGCAAAATGAGTACTCCTAATAATGAGCATTTCAAAATGACTACTCCTGAAAATAAGTATTTCTCAAAATGAGTACTTCTTAAAATGAGCACTTATCAACATGAGCACTTATCAACATGAGCACTTCACAAAATGAGCATTTCATAAAATGAGTACTTGACAGCCCATGTTGTCAAGTACGCATTTTACGAAATGCTCATTTTCTCTCCAATGAACATTTCGCCAATTAAGCACTTTGAAAACAAACATTTCGCAAAATGAGCAGTTCTAAAAATGAACATTTTGCAATATAGGTACTTTAAAAAATGATCATTTCACAAAATGTGTACTTCTCAAAATGAGCACTTCACAAAAAGAGCATTTCAAAAAGAAACATTTCTTTATGTGAGCACTTCACTTCATATAGTTAGTGGGTAGGGTGTGTGCTCACCGTACTGGCACAGCGACACGTTGAAGAGGCCGCTGGGCGCGCAGGGCGGCCCGGCGGGGCAGTAGCACTTGTTGTGGTCGGCGGCCGCGAACACGTCCTCGGGCGGCGTGAAGCGGTAGCCCTGGATGCCCGCGGACTCCACCTCCTCTAGGAACCTGTGTGTGATCTTAATGTTGAACTACTGGGGGTAACATTTCTCACGAGCTGTTTATACCTACTAAAATATATGTGTGTACATTTTTCCATTAATTTCATTACAAATTACAAGACGAGCTTAATGCCTAAGGCATATTTTACCAGTCAGCCTTAGGATGACGCAAAGATAAGATTAGGTAGGAGCTCGAGGATCCCATCATATCCTCAAATATGCCTAAGGAATTAAGCTCGTCTTATACTCTGTACTGAATTTTAAATAAAATAAGTAATTCATTTTTAAAGTGAAAACCCTTTTTTGAGCGCGATACGCATATTTTTGGATGAGATAAAATCTCTGGACTCGCGACACCCTTACGAGACGCAGCTATAGTGTGAGCATAGAAAAGACCGCGATTATTAAAAAAAAATATTTTCAGTTCTGTCGGCACTCCCGTAGTGTAACCCGTGAAAATTTGTATCATTAATCAATAAAACAGTCTACTGCGGAATGAAAGTCTCTTCCCAATAATGCCCAATTATTGAGTGCCATATTGGGCGGGTCACTGTGGCCAGACGGGTTGACACAGGGTTTTGTTTCGAAATTTCCTTTGCTCCGATATGAATTTAATTGATAAATTATAAAACATTTAGCATAATAAATGCTTTAAAAAATTTATTCACAGGAACCTGTTCTCAATTCAGTCAATTTGGCCCAGGACAAAGTCATATCGGAGCAAAGGAAATTTCGAAATAATTGCTTTTAAAAAAATATCCATAGATTGAGTGGAGTCCATCGCATCAATGTCTAAAAATGGTTGTAACACTGTTTATTGGTATCGAGTTGTTGAGTAGCTCAATAGATGGCTCTGGTCATACTCTTAAATGACGATTAAAATAAAGTAAAGAATTTCAACTTAATTCTATACGGTTCGCGTAGTTCAGTGGCTAGAACATTGCGCACGCATTGAGTAACGAGTTCAATCCCCATCTCGAATCAGATTGTATTTTTTAACTTTATTAAAAAAAAATTGACGTTCCTGTGGTAAGCGGGTATGGGAAAGCTTTACCATGCGGGCGAAGCCACAGGCTTCCCATTCTCTAGACAAGATCGCTCAATTTCATGTTTGTTGAGGGATTTTATCTAAAGTATTGTTGGTGGTTTGACACTGTTCTTGTATCTGTGTGAGGTTTAGATAATGTAAAATAAATTAAAAATTTGTGACAATAGGTTTAGGAGTGTCTCCATACAAAACTAGTTAACGCCAGCGGCTACGGTGAAGTTTTCCCGTACCCGTATCTCACAGGAACTTGTTCCCGGTATAAAAAAGTAGCTTATAATATGTTGTGTAGCGTTCAACAGCTGATGCCAAATATGATCAGACCACTCATCATTTACTTTGGGAGTGCAGCATTTGGCAAAAAGAGCGATATAATATGCTTCATTGTTTACAAGTAACATCGGGAGTAGTTTATTATGCGGATGTCGTGGCATCGAGGGTGATTGTCGTGTCGTGCTTTTAAACGATTCTACCATACAAATTACTAGAATAAAACATAGCTCAGAAAGGACCCGTAATATATTATTACCGTGGTGCTTCCCTTTTTCTTCAGGATTTACACCCATTTGCTTTCCAGGTCTCCCGCTTTGCAAAGGAAGGAAGAGGCGTTACGTTATTTTTCCGACTCCCTCAAATTATCTTCTGATTAATTTCGTTGCGGACATTTTAACTTCTCCTGGGACTTCACAGAGATTTCACCGAACTTTTCCGGTTTTTGGTAATTGCTATAGATCCTAATTTACAGGAGTCACAGTAATGGGAATGCGGGTGGGTATAGTTCCAATTTAAAAATATTGTAAAGTTTCATCAAAATCCATTCTGTGGTTTTTGCGTGACAGAGTAACAAATATACATCCTTGCATTGTTACACATTAAGTAGGAAGTATGATTTTACTACCATCATCATTACTTAACATGTTATTAGTAATGTATATTGAGAAGACATTCAGATAACGAGGATGTAATTGTTTACATTATATACACGTGTCTGTCTGCGTGTTTACACAGCTATTGTTTAAGATATTACAATCGTATTAATATTATTGTTTGAATACACGATACATCGAGGTTTTGTTTCATTGATTACAAAAGCATTATTATAACCGGCTCGAAGTTTATGTTTTACCGGCTTCAAAAAAAGAAGGTTTGTAATTGGATTGTAATTTCTTTAACATTATTTTCCAATTCAAGACTTTGTATTACGGTCGGAGAAATGCGGCCGCATGTTAGCAGAGAGCGACAACGTGTAGCTCGTAGAGTAAAGGCCGTATTACAAAACGTTTCTCAACACTCAAGAAACGCTTAAAGGCTAGTTTTCGCCTTAAAATACTACACTCAAGTGTTTCTTAAGTATTGAGGAACGTTCTAAAATACTGCCCTAAGAGTGGCAATAACTCTGTCTCTTTTTTACATAGCGACTTGATGTACTCTTTTTTTCTCGCGTCATTTCTCCAGCCACTTACCACCATAAATCTAACCTCATAAGATTTATATCTTATTTACTGAACTGCATACCATTACAAAACATATTAAAAAGAACCTTAGAATAAATAAATAAATAAATATCGTTGGAACAACTCATAAAACGCCATCTGAATCCAAACTAAGCAGAGCTTGTACTATGGTAACCAAATAACGGATAAACATACTACATACAAATAAATAAATAAATAAAAATATCTTTATTTTGCATAGACCATTTCAACGGCGCTTACAAAATGTCATACACTAAAACTAAAGACAAAATAATATATTTAAAGCGACCACCGGTTCGGAACGCGGCCCACCTGAGAAGAACCGGCAAGAAACTTAGGAAGGCTTTTTTTATGCAATGTATTTTATGACTATAATATTTTCTTTGCCAGCATATCATTTCCAGGCGTCCCTGTGTCAAACATGTCAGCTATACATATCTTTAGCATTTTGTCTTTATTCTAAGGTCTGTTAATAGTAATTACATTATTTTTTATACGACTGAGGTAGCAGACAAACATACGACCCTCTGATCGAAAGTGGTTATAGTATCCTTTGGACGTTTGCAACACCAGAGGTGTTCTCTCATGTTACCGACTCTACTACGGTGTTGGAACGAACAGCACTAGCTTATGGCTAATATTATTTAAAATGTTAAAGCTTTCGTTTTTAATTCTTAAATATTATCATGTTAGTGGATCCGGGACCAATGGATTAACGTACTGTTACATCCACCACCTGTTGGCAAAGATGCTGACCAGATGCTGACACAGCATCTCTCCCCGTGAGGCTCAAGCCTAGTCTCGGGCATAATGTCCAGCCTCGGTTCGGGTCGGATCGCGGTAGAGCAAGGACATTTACCTTGTTTAATGACTGTGCTGTAAAACCAGTCTAAATAATTATATTCTTTTTATTAATGTCATTTTCATTTCCACCGTAACAGTACGTTCCCACCACGAAATCACCAAAAGACTGATTGTAGCATGATGCAGTGATCGTTTACAGAACACTAAGCTACCTAAATATGGTACACGGGAGCGACCTCACCTGCCGACTAACGGCCGAGGCGGCTACGCAAACGCTACTACGGGGTTGGGTGATAGCTACTCCTAGAAGGTAAATAAAAGTGAACCCTATGCTGCAAATCCAGGTAAGGTTTAGCAGCAATTGGAAAAAGACTTAAGAAGAATATAAAAAGACTTTAGAAGAAGACACATATATTTACGCTATTTCACAAGCTAATATTAGCTTACTTTGGGCTAGATGGCGCTGTGTGAAAAGTGTCCCACAATATTTACCTCAAAATCCACTTTTTTATATTTGACACGTCAAAATGGCGTCGCCCTCCTGATGGAAAGCAAAGACGACGACCCGTGATTGAGGGCCTCTATCTCAACCCGCAGTTCTCTAATAGCGATCCAAATTTACACGGCCCAGACATATGCCTTTCTACGCTTCTCTTCAAGGACCCGGGTTTGTAAGGAGGGAAACAGGAAAAATCTTATATTTATGACGTTTCTGGTATTATACTTCCCGACGTTTCGACCGGATCACACCAGCCCTGGTCACGGGTTAACTGAATAAAACCCGTAATATCATAAATATGAGTGACAATCGCGATAAAAACATTAAAAGGGAAAACTTACCTTAAAGGCAACAACCGGCAGAGATCCTTATCATAAACAGCCAGGGTATCATTCTTGGTGATGTGGGGCGGGAAGATCGACCCGTCTGATCCCGCTATACTGTTGCACTGGTCATTGGTCCAATGTTGCAGTTTGTCCCTCATGTTGTAATGGCTGATGATGCCGTATTTCGACATGTCTGTGGCTCCGGTGAACATAGTCACCACTTCATTGGCTGTGCCGTTTTTCTGATAAAAAAATACATAGTGTTATATTACATGTTGTATGTAAAGTGGTTTTGGAGCGAACGATTTTGAATTCGGTTTCAATAATAGAATCGATTAATTCCATTAATTTGAATAATTAATGATATTAAATTTAAAAAATATTACACCTTGCATCGCTATATTCAAATAAATTAAATCGTCAATGTTTTACAATTGAACGAGTGCAAATTATTGTTATATAAGTATTATTATTATGCACTCATTCGAATTCAAACAATAAAAAAATTTAGGAGTGTGAAAGTAAGGGTCTTCGCTTGAATGCAAGTAAAACTAAGGTTCTAGTATTTGAAAGAGGTGACGTAAGAACTAAATGCGAGATTAGGGTAAACCAGGAACGTCTAGAGCAAGTGAATGAAATTGTGTATTTAGGAAGTATGTTTAGCGCGGATGGAAGATGTGATTCGGATGTAGAACGGCGAGTAGCTGCCGGAAACAAAGTTAACGGTGCTTTGTCTCAGTTAGTAAAGCGACAAAGCATCGTAAAAGAAGCACGAATGGCGATTAATAACGCAGTGCTAGTGTCAACTTTGCTTTACGGTAGTGAAACCTGGGTATGTCAGCAGATGCATGAAAGTAAATTGAATGCTGTGGAGATGCGATCACTTCGAAAATTGAGCGGCGTAACTTTGGCCGACCGAATACGTAACGAAGTGATACGCAATATGGCAGGTTTGAATGAAAGTGCCAGCGTTAAGCTGGAAAAGGGCGTGCTCCGTTGGTTTGGACACGTCCAACGAATGGGTGAGGAACGATTGACGAAGAATATATATTGTTCAAAAGTAGAGGGTAGAAGGAGTCAGGGTAGGCCGAGACTTACATATGAAGACCACGTGAGCAGATTGCTCAAAAACGGAAAGGTCAAAAGTACTCGGATACCCAGACGTGCGTGTATGAAGCGATTGATGAATCTCGAAGAAGCGAAAGAAGTATGCATGGATCGCGAAGCCTGGCGATCTGTCCTCTCTGACTACCCCGTCAGGGATACAGCGTGAAGATAGTTAAAAAAAAATAGTTTTTTATTTTCCAAACTATTTTTATATAGGTTTAAAAAACTAATATCACTTTACTATTTTTTCAAATAGATTTTTTATTAATGAAATCGGTCCATCCGTTTGAGAGTACACACACACACACACCCCGACATCGACGTTTAACTAATAACACCTCACTTTTTGGGTGCCGGGTTAAAAAATAATTATTGTAAGTGAAATAGTTAATATGTATCAACACTAAATAAAAATAGAAAATTTGCTTGTAATAGGATCGATACATACACACACACACACACACAGCATGCAGCATTTCGTTACGTGATAATTTCTACTATTATTCGCCACTTCCCATCATCCGCCTTCAGGAACTTAGTCCCAAAAAACAGACCCATACTTACACCATAAAACAAGCCAAACTCTTCATAAGGTAGTTTCTGTTCTTTCGGCACCACGTCCTTGGCCAGTTTCAGCAAGGGATCTTCATATCCCCAAAGCAGCTGCCCCACAGACACTTCGACGAAAGGTTTTATCTTCAGAATGTCCATGATTGAAGCCATGGCCAGACGCAGGAACCGGGCTGCGTGTTTCGATTGTGATGTTGCGCTCTGGAAAGATATAAAGATACCTAGTTAATATCTATGCTCCGTTGGTTTGGACACGTCCAACGAATAAGTGCGGAACGATTGACGAACAATAGTAGGAGTCAGTGTAGGTCGAGACTTACATATGAAGACCACGTGAGCAGATTGCTCAACAACGGAAATGTCAAAAGTACTCGGATACCCAGACGTGCATTTATGAAGCGATTGATGAATCTGCAAGAAGCGAAAGAAGTATGTTTGGATCGTGAAGCCTGGCGATCTGTCAACTCTGACTACCCCATCAGGGATACAGCGTGAAGATGGTTAGTTAGTTTTTGTTTTTTAGTTAATATCTATTCTAAGAGACAAACGTCCATTGGCTACCATTTTTTATTTATCTCAATACATCTATTATTGAGTTTGTTTGTTTGGTTGAATGCATAGGAACTGCTGGTTCGATACGAAAAAATAATTTATCGAGGAAGGAGAGAGGAGGAACGATTATAAATAAATAAAATAAATATTGTGGGACATTTTTTTTTATACAGCTTCGTCTAGGCCAAAGTAAGCTAATATAAGCTTGTGTTATGGGATCTAGACATACTTATATATTTCTAAATTTCTAAATACATACATATTATACATAGGAAACACCCGTACACAGAAACAAACATTTGTGGATCACACAAATATTTGTTCCGACCCGGGAATAGAACCCGGGGCCTCAGTCGCGGCAGTCGCATGCACTACCACTGCTCCACCGAGGATGTCAATGTCAACAAATCGTGCAAATTATAAAACATTTTGTAAAATTAATAAACGACGGGATTTAAACGGAGGCCGCGAGGATTCAAGTATTTCGTGAAACTAAAAAAAATGGCGTTTACTTAATGAAACATCGATAAAATGGCAAAAAATTAAAATCAATTCAATTTAATTTAGCCCCGGGTTATATATTTTCCCTTCGTTTATTAATTTAACAATACTGTACAAAAATCTGCCCGATTTGTTAACATTTATGATCTTGCTCCGCTCTCCTACGTAGTAGCGTGGTGATATTTAGCCTCGATAAATGGGCTATCCATAACAAAAATAAATTTTCAAATCCAAACCATTAGTTTTTGAGATTGACGCGTTAAACCTAACAAACTCTTCAACTTTATACATTTAGATTTATTTATGGAACGTGATAATTCAATAGTTAGTGGTGTACATTGATCTCTACGATAGTTTACATATTAAGTAGGTAGTTATTATTTTACGTCATTGAAAAGGTATGACGTCACAATTCGTGTATGGAATTGATTGTGGGACCTTGTACGGTGTGATGGGGGTCATTTCGAGTCATTGATTGAGTTACAAAGTATCACTTATGTGTGCAAAGAAATAAAAATTAATAAATATTTTTTTGTACAGCTGAGGTGGCAGACAAGCATACGGCCACCTGATGGAAAGTGGTCACCATAGCCCATGGACGTTTGCAACACCAGAGGTTGCAAACGTTGCCAACCCTAATCCTACTTCCTACTAATATTATAAACGCAAAAGTTTGTAAATATGGATGCTTGTTACTCTTTCACGCAAAATCTACTGAATGGATTTTGATGAAACTTTACAATGATGTAGCTTACACATCAGAATAACACCTAGGCCACTTTTCACAAGTTCCTGTGAGAAACAGGAACGGGAAAACTTCACCACTCGTGGTGAGCTAGTAAAAACATAAGTCGCTTTTCGTGGCATTTTTTTTTATACATGACGATTACGACACACGGCTTTGGGCATTTTACTACCCGAAGCGCTCGTAGCTCCGCAAACTCTGTTCGATGATCACTGCGTTAAGCAACATTCGCTTTGGCTAGTCCTCAGATGGGTGAAGTAAATGGACAAAGATGATATATATTATGTATATATGAAGTCTTCGTGACCACTTTGTGGCATTTTATTGCCACTTGTTGTGAGTCCACTAACACACATGCCCATGCCACAACCAGTTTAGGTATATTCGGGCAGCGCACCGCTCGAAGCGGCTAATGACAGTGGGCTGCCTCTGCCGCTCGGCTCGCACGAAAGTCGCGCTCTAAATAAAACAACTAGGTACAAAAACTTCTCAAGTGTCAACCCCGCGGACTTCGCAGCTCGGTCATAAAACTCTGGCGCGCAACAAAACTCAACGATCGCTCGCAGTTATAAGTTTCAATGTTGCTTGCAGACGGCGAGTCTAGGTATGTTGTCATACCTAACACTGACTTTTGTTAGGGAGTGAAGCTTCTGTACGTAGTACTATTACTTATTCTGTGCCACAAACTCTTAAGTCTACCTATCATAAATGCTGATATCAAATGAAACCGTGTATTTAATTTAACTTAGCCTCGAATCCTATTTAGTTTAGTCATAAAACGGTTAGTCTACTATAAGTGGTAAAATCATTGACCCAGTGGTCAATATACAACTACCCACGCTTCGACAAAACGTTTTTTTAATTAGCGTCTTTAAAAGGTTTCAAGTGCGAATTCAGAAATAAACTTATCTTATTAACATTCACGCCTTTTCTCTGAAGGAGTGGCACAGAACACTTTACGCCCACATTTCACCGTAAGCATTTTTATCCCACATACAATTAGCTAGCCCATTGCCGTGGTGACCTGCTGCTGATTTTTTTCAAGCCGCCCATAAGCCCTTCATCTTGGCTTAACGACTGCCATGTTACTGGCAGAATTAGACTAAAAGTTTTTTTGAAGTGAAAACTTCTTTAGCGGCGTTGAGCACTTTCTGTAATGGGTATAAAATCTTAAACTCGCGTCAGGACACGTGTCCTGATCGAAAAAGCGTAAGACATCATCATCATCTTTACGTCGATCCCGGTCAATTTTTGAAGGAAAAACTTCTTTTAGCGCGGTACGCATATTTTTAGATGAGATAATTTATCATCATCATCTTTACGTCGATTCCGGTCAATTTTTGAAGGAAAAACTTCTTTTAGCGCGGTACGCATATTTTTAGATGAGATAATTTATCATCATCATCTTTACGTCGATTCCGGTCAATTTTTGAAGGAAAAACTTCTTTTAGCGCGGTACGCATATTTTTAGATGAGATAATTTATCATCATCATCTTTACGTCGATTCCGGTCAATTTTTGAAGGAAAAACTTCTTTTAGCGCGGTACGCATATTTTTAGATGAGATAAAATCTCTGGACTCGCGACCATAATCATCATCATCATCTAACGTTGATTCCGGTCATCTACAGGTCTTATTAAATAATGCTGTGTAATCAATTAGGACTCTTTCAGTGTAGAATTATTTTTTATCATCATCATCTTTACGTCGATCCCGGTCAATTTTTGAAGGAAAAACTTCTTTTAGCGCGGTGCGCAATTTTTTAGATGAGATAAATTTGGACTCGCTACTCCCCGTTACGATACGCAGCTATAGTGTGTGCATATAATGTATGTACCAACGCGACTAGATAAATAAATTATTAATAAATTGAGTTTATTTGTTCAAGATGTGTAGCAAGTTCCACCAAGTGCCATCATTCAACAGTGTAATCATTTATTAGGCACATACAATAACAACAATAAAAATAGGAACAAGTTAAATTAAAACCCTTACATATAATAGAAAATAAACAAAATTATTAAATGCGCCTAAAAGGCCACAGCTCAGCATAATGCTGTGGAGTACCACAGCGCTGATTTTCAGCTGAAGCCCGCCAGTTACTCAGTTTTTCTAACCAATAAAGAAGTCGTCTGATTCCTTCGCTACGATTAGTGAAGGACGCGTTACTGGTTTTATCTTAATTTACAAGTGGTGCTTTGTGCTGGTCGTGCAATACCGGGCGGAGAAGGGCGAAAATCTATCTACTAATATAATCGTGACTACACGCAGTGCTCAGACTCTTATACAATCCACATCAATTTATAATTTGGCAATCTGTTGGAGAGGTCAATTCGCTTTCAAAATGATTCAGCATTTTGGAGTTACAATCTATACTAATATTACAAAGCTGAAGAGGTTTTTTGCTTTGGGTGAACATGCTAATCTCAGAAACTACAGCTTCGAATAAAGAAATCCTTTTTTGTGATAGCTCATGTATCAAGGAAAGCTTTAGGCAATATATCTTCACGTTACGACCCTGGACAGCGGATCAGTAATCATTATTTTAAGAAATGGAAGAAATTTCCATTTAAACTAATAAGTTAGCGATGTACTTGTAAATACGTTAAATGTTTGCCATACGGTTTCGAATTATGTCGCGGTCGAAGTTGCGGAGCACAGCTAGTTAAATAATAAATGCCATTTTTAGAGTGGCAATGTAATTATAATAACTTATGTTAGCATAAAAATTGAGACATTATTGAAGCTGTGTTAAAATAAATAACAAAATTTCATTTGCTTCTCATACACATATCCAATAGAGTTTTTTTTACGTGTAGAAATCAGCATTATGTGACATAATTTTATCTCAACGAATGAGTGAGGAACGATTGACGAAGAATATATATTGTACGAAAGTAGAGGGTAGAAGGAGTCAGGGTAGGCCGAGACTTACATATGAGAACCACGTGAGCAGATTGCTCAAAAACGGAAAGGTCAAAAGTACTCGAGTACCCAGACGTGCGTGTATGAAGCGATTGATAAATCTTGAAGAAGCGAAAGAAGTATACATGGATCGCGAAGCCTGGCGATCTGTCCTCTCTGACTACCCCGTCACGGATACAGCGTGAAGGTAGTTAGATTAGTTAATTTTATCTCATCAGCCAAGTAAAATTGTGTTAAAAATATGTTCATACCAGTTGGGGTTCTAGTCAAACAAACCTTAGCCACATATTGACACCGAAAGCAGGATCTAAACCAATTAGACACATAGAAACTGCTCACGCTTCACCGGCAAATATAACGGCCACATTTCTACTTAATGTGTTGAAAAGTGTAACGGTCTGTTGTAAACCAAATGGCATTCTCACAAATTTATAATTGTCATGAATTGGTGCAAAAGGGTGTGAGTTTCGAAAGTTCAAAATAGACTTGTATTCTAGGCATTCCTGGGAACTAAGTTGCCTGTCAGTCCAAACAACGAATATTTTTAAAAATATTATTAAAATTTCATTTATTTTTAGTGTAAAAGAAAATGTATACCCTTTGCCTTCTAGAGAAGCTGTTTAGGAACATAGCAGTTTTGAATATGTAATCTATAAAAATATATGTAATCGTTAGTTACGTGAATGAAAGTGAACCTGCTTGGAAGCAAAAGTACAAAGAGTTTTAACTAGAAAACTAACGTTATTATTACACATTATAAATAAGTAAACGGGATTACTCACGTTTTTACGACCAGTAATAGACTGGCCGGTTTCAGCTGTATTCAGACAGCCTTTTTCAGAGGTGCGAACCGTTCGCCGAGCACTCTTTACGCACACTCATAACATAACAGTGTCGGTCTATTACTGGTCGTAAAAACGTGAGTAATCCCGTTTACTTATTTATAAGGTACAAAGAGAGTAAACAAACAAATTGGAGAAGATGTTGATAACGAAAGAGATTCATCTATCGCCTCTTCGGCCACGTCACGTTACAGACCAAAATAATAAAGATCTCAATTATTCTGAACAAGTTGAATCTGAGAACGACCTAATGCCGTTCAGAGGGTTGAAGGTACTTTTGTGTTTATCCTTTCCCATAGAGTCAATAACAGGCTAATTTAATTATATATTTTAACATGTCCTTATTTGAATTCCCAGCGAGTCCACGATATTTGTCCACATCGTACAGTCCGCGGGAAGTCTGACTGTGGGAAGATTGAGGCCGGACAGGTAAAAAAACTATCTTCTCGTGCCTAATTTTCCGAAATGTTAAGTCGTAAATTATATTTATATTACTGCTGACTACACTATAAACAAACAATATAGTACCACTCTTCACACGTAGTACTCTCTATACACTAAACAATATAATACTGCACCAAATAATCTTATGGACCGGTTGGGAAACAAAATATTTTTAATTTAATTTGTCGTGGAACTGTTGGGAATTCACTATGAAAATACTTTTTTGTAAGTAATAATGAAATCATAGAAATAAGTCCGTTGGGAAAATCGTTAAACGTAAAAAAATATCATTTTTATAATACGAGAATGACATGTATTATTCAACTTCATATTAAAACTATTACAAATAAACAAACAAACAATATAACACAATGAATGGTTACGGTCCGAGACTACCAGGACATTAATTGGTCGTGCTAATGAGTGTCTAGCACATAAGACCTTTTATGCCCGTTTTCACCATCAATCCCTAAACCATTCCCTAAATAGGTATCCCCTAAGTTAAGTGATCCCCTAAACCGACCGTTTACCTAAGTTCGTTTTCACCGTGTTAAGGTACCCTTTGTTAAGGACTACTTTGTTAGGTGACGTTTCTTTATTATTGCTAGTGTCGTTTCGTCATCGGTATTTTCCGCAAAAAGTATTTTGATGAATAATTTCTATATTTCATGAAATTAAGCGTAATAAAACTAAAGTATGTTGATAACAAAATTCTAATCTTTATTTTAAGGGCTAACAATGAAAATTTTATATAATAGTGGTCAGTATCTTTGATTCCTTTGCCTAAAAAAAGCATCTGATATGACATGGTAGCGACAGGACAGGGTTTGTTAGGTTATTACTTACTAGTAGATGCCTGCGGCTTCGCCCGCGTAGAGAAATTTTCTCGTTCCCGTTTCGTGTCCCCACAGGAACTTGTTCCCGGGATAAAATGTAGCCTATGTGTTATTCTGATGTGTAAGCTATATTATTGTAAAGTTTTATTGAAATCCATTCAGTAGTTCTTACGTGAAAGAGTAACAAACATCCATACAAACTTTCACATTTATAATATTATTAAGATTTTGATGCTACTTTAAGGTTACTTTTTACTTTGATCTTGCTAGCTTACATCTTACATTCGATTTGTGTTTCTTTCTTCATAAAATATTATACTAACTAAAATGGCTAAGAAACGTAAAGGAGGACAATTTTTTTCTCTCGAAGAAAAGGACAAGTTAATAAAAATTTTACTAACATAGGTACAAGGATACTATTTTAAATAAGAAGACCGATGGATACAGTCTATACAACCTATGAAATTTGGCAAGCGAGCAATTCTAAAAAACTTTATTTTACATAGTTTTGTTCTGCATGTGTGTTAGGATGCTTAATAAATTCTTGTCGTAAAGTAACAATGGCTTCAGAATATTTTTTTATGATCTTGCTACATGTCGCAACCCTGATGCCTTAAGTGGTTACCGGTGGCATAAAATCTTAAAGCACATAACATTTGACCTATTGGGGACACAGATTTATTTCTGTAAACAAAACAAGAAAGTGGTCAATTATATACCTATGTACATAACGTACACTATTAAAATTGTATCTACAATTTAAAGTAGCTCGATGCGAAATACCAAAGACAGAGAGAAGTGGGCTTTTTTGAGGAGGCCTTCACCCGAGGACGTGTTCTTTCAGTCTAAATTTTACCAATATTTTATTCAATGTAATGAGAACGGAATATCCAAGTTTTAATAATTGGTAGTTATATAGCATAAAATTAAACCAATTTCTATAATATACATAATTAAACAAAATTTTAAAAATTATAACTAATATTTACAAATTACAAAATTCGTATAATATACTTACCTATTGTTTGGATATTCCAAGTGATGTTCTATTATATCTAATCAAAATTACACACTCGCCTTGGATAACCTATACCTCATTAAAAAATCTTTGTCGTCATATTTAGTGAAATAATCATGTCTTTCACGATAAATACTAGTGTTTAAAAGGGTTTCCACTGTCTCTATTGCGTTGAAAACTTCGAAAAAATCATTTAATTCGGTTTCCATTGTAGCTTACAATCAGCTTCTTTATATTTAAAACTGTCACTTAACATTTAGGGGACCGAAAATTGGGTCCCTATCTTAAAGGAGTCCCTTAAGAGTTTAGGTGTCCCCTAAGTGATGGTGAAAACGAAGTGAGTGTTAAGTGTTAACTAAAATATCATAAGTAACCCTTAAAATTTACGGGTTGATGGTGAAAACGGGCATTAGCCTTTTTGTTACCACCTCACTAAAAAGGCAACGGGTTCAAAATTTCTTCCAAATTTAACATCTAAATTCAAACAATTCAAATTTCAACAGCAGGTGGCCTGCGCCTGTTCATTTCAACACGGTATTGGGCTCACCACCTGTTACGTGGGACCAAAATGTATACGGTGAAATGTGGGAGTTTAATATGCCTCTGCCTACCCCTTCGGGGATAAAGGCGTGACAATATGTATGTATGTATGAACGGTTACGTACGAGTGGAGACGCGCTCGCACGCGTGTCTTGTTAACTGCAGTGATTCGGAACTAACCAGTGCAACAAAACAGTTATTAACTGTAAGTATCGGTAGCTGGAGTGTGTCGGCACAGTGAGTACGATTTCTACCGACATTTTGAATCTTAGACAAAGGGCAAATACTACAATCCATACTAATATATAAAGTTCAAGAGTTCGTTTGTTTGTTTGTTAAACGCGCTAACCTCTAAAACTACTTGGTCGAATTGAAAAATTCTTATTGTGATGGATAGCCCATTTATCGAGAAAGGTTATACGTTCACGCTACTATCCCTGAGAGCGGAGTAGTAATTATAAATGTCAACAAATCGGGCAAATTTTCATTATTACATTATTGTAAATGTATAAACGACGGGATTAAATAAATAATAAATATCGTTGGGACAACTCACAACACAATGCCATCTGATTCCAAACTAAGCAGAGCTTGTATTATGGTAACCAGATAACTGATAAACATACTTATATATTTCTAATAATAAACACCCAGACACAGAATAAACCATCGGGGGTTCGATTCCCACCCAGGATAAAACTTTGTGTGATGAGACACAAAGTTTTATCCTGGGTGGGGATCGAACCCCTCTTGGATAGCAGTCGGATACACTCTCACCGCGCCACAGAGGCAGTTAATGATACGACGGAGGTTTGAATTTTGCCACAGGCTGGGCCGCAGGAGTCACCTATACTACAATAAATGATGTGATCAGACTATTAGGTGCGATGAAGAACCTTCGATTTTTTAACCAGCATCACCAGCAAACTATATAGTGGGCAAAGGAGATAAGTTGAAAGGGCCACCGTATTTTTTCGAAAATCGCTAAAATGAATTCCTATTTCCCTTGGTCACGCCATCATGCGTGAACGGCTGGGCCGATTTGAAAAAATATTTTTGTATTGGATAGCCCATTTATTGAGGAAGGTTATTAGCTATATATCATCACGCCACTACAGAAGAGAGCGGAGCAGTAATCATAAATGTCAACAAATCGAGGATACTTTCATACCTTGTTGAAAAAGTAATAAGCGACGGGATTAAATGTGTGCCTTATACGTGTACTATATAATTTTTTTACGACATTTGCTATGGTTATTAAACAAGTGTAATTAAACATAACCTTAAAGAAAAAGCATGATTTTCTGATAACAATCAGCCCTCACATGGCTTTGCCTTTGACATACTTCGAAGTCACGTCGCAACTATTTAATCCCGTCATTTATAATCTATACTAATATTATAACGCTGAAGACTTTGTTTGTTCGTTCGAGGAAGGCTATAGGCTATATATCATCACGCTACTACCATAAAGAAGGTAGGTAAGGTAAGGCGGAGCATATAACTATAAGAAACGGGTACGAGAATAGCTGCAACTTGTCTAATAATGTAATCTCATAATTCTCTACGTAACTCATCAACAAAAACTATCTTGCAGCGAACGCGCAACAGCGATACGATACGCAGTATTCAGATCATTGACACACTTTCACTAACACAAGTCTAAAAACTCGGTGCCTCTAGGGGCCGAGTCTACTATTGACAAGCCGTAGAAGAGAACCAGAATCGCTGTCAAAATGTTAGTAGACTATCAAAAATGTCACTGACCAGCGGCCACTGGCGCGGTACGTGTTAGTAGAATTCTATCGGCCGACCGATATAAGTCTATTGGAGTACGATTGTAATAGTAGACTACGAAAATCTGTCAAAATTGTACCGGTGGCTTTCTATTGAGCGACGATGTCGATTCTATTTCGATACGATTGAAATAGCAGACTCGGCCCCAGTACTAATATTATAAAAAAGCGCTAATCTCAGAAACTACTGGTACGAAATGATAAATTCTTTTTGTGTTAGATAGCCTATTTATCCTGGAAGGCTACAGGCTTAATATCATCACGCCACTACCCAGGAGAGCGAAGTAGTAATCATATATGTAATAAAATCGGCAATTATTTTTCATAAATTATTGTAAAATATATTAATTACGGTATATATGGGTTAAATGGATGCTTCGAAGAGTTCGAAGTCGGCGACAAGGGAAGTCGCTGGGTACAACTAATGACACAATTTGAGCGCGCTTGTCTGATAGATTGCTATGCTAGAACTTTATCCTGGGGGCCGAGTCTACTATTTTACAATAAGAAGCCCTTCTATTTCTATTCTGATTGCGATTGGTTCACGTGAGCACCGGTTCGGAACGCGGCCCACCTGAAAAGAACCGGTGAGAAACTCGGAAATGTTTTTTTTGAAGGTCTATTTACAAATTAATATTATTTCACGAAGCTAGCGTCCCTGTCATGTAAATAGTTTTTAATAGCCGTTTTCACAAAGCTTCTTTTTAATTAACCTTTTAAATTTATTAAGGGGCAAACTTTTAAGGTCACAAGGAAGCTTGTTGTTAAAGCGTTAAAATCAATTTTATATTTCACAATCGCACTTCGCTCACAGGCCGCAGAATAGAACCAGAATCGCTGTTTTTAGTAGACTACCAAAAATTCAACTTACGAGGCGACTTGTGCGTCACGTGTTAGTAGAATTCTACCGGCCGTCCGAAAGAATTCTATTGGAGCGCAATAATAATAAAGGACTACGAAAACTGTTAAATTAATCCGTCCGATTTCTATTGAGTTACGATATCGATTCTACTCTGATGGACTTGGCCCTCTGAGATTCGACTCGGACTCACTATCATAGCCGGTAAGGTTCAAATTGATGATAGCCCAAAATAAACCTTTTTTACAGTCGAAGAACCCGGGATTGTAAGAAGGAAACATGTGTATTGGTAAATATTTAAATTGTTATGGTACGGGGTTTTACCGAAATCTTCGGAAAGAAGGTCAGCCTACGTAATAGTGGTACAGGTGCATCCTCCTAAAATGATTGGGAGAAAGAAGCCTTAATGCAGCAGTGTACTGCAAAGTCTAATGTGATTGGTTGCATGTTAAGGCTTGCCGAATTTTGGGTCGTCAAAGTAGCTTGTATTCACGATAATGGGCTGGGATGAAATGAAATGAAAATCTTTATTCATGTCGGTCACAAAGTAACACTTATGAACACATTTACATTTACTGCCAAATTCGCAAAGCAATAGGTAGAGCCTGAGGAAGAACCTGCCAATAAAACCCATGGCTACTCTTTTTTAACCACCAGTAATTACGTTAGTTTTATTTATTATTAAGCAAATTATATTTAAACAAATTATATAGTAATGAGTTACTTGATGAACTAAACAAAGTCTCCTTTCCAAGATTTTTTTATAGTTTAAGTTTCCTTTTATTATCGAATTTAAACGACGCGTCTTGAAAATTTGCTAAACTAACTGCTAAACTGCGGAGCGACACCCCCTGCCTACCCCAGGTGTAGCGACAGACTTTGTCCGCAGCCGTGGCCTATCCTTCAAGGGTTACAGTGCTATCTCGTTTCTCAGCAGAAGTTAGGGCGTTACCTCATTTCTTTAAGAGGAGAAGACCTTACTGACTATATTCAAATACAAAACTACATTCATACATACATATTTTCACGCCTTTATCTCCGAAAGGGTAGGCAGAGGCATACTATACGCCCACATTTCACCGTATGCATTTTTGTCCCACGTAACAGGTGGTGAGCCCATTGCCGTGATAAAAATGGACAGACGCAGGCTGTGGCGACTTGCTGTAAAAATTTTTCAATTTGCCCAAAGGCCTTTAACCAGGCTTAACGAACGACTGCTATTTTACTGACAACCAGGATCAATAGCTTAACGTGCCTTCCGAAGCACGGAAACGCTCGCAAATTCAAGGTCACCCGTCCAAGGACCACCAAAAAAAAAACTAAATTAATTAAAAGTTGAATTTTACACGAAAAATGCGACAAATGTATGTGTACTGATTTATTACGAAAACTGCGGCGCAAGCGCATGTAATTGGAGCGTGACCATTTCTCTGCTTAGGCGATGAAATGCTGTGTTCTAAGTAATATGCTTTTTATAGAGCTAAAGATTATAACTAGCTGAGCCCCGCGACTTCGCCCGTGACATACTTCGCGTCCCCGTCGCTAAACACGCTATTCTCAGGAACTACTACTGGTTCGATATAAAAAAATTCCCTTTTAAAAAAAATATCTTTATTTTGCATAGACCATTTTAACGGCGCTTACAAAATGTCATACACTATTTAAAATATTTAAAGCGACCACCTGTTCGGAACGCGGCCCACCTGAGAAGAACCGGCAAGAAACTTAGGAAGGCTTTTTTTTGATGGCCTATTTACAATTTAATATTATTTCACTTTGCCAGCAGATCATTTCCAGGCGTCCCTGTCCTAGAAATAGTCTGTAACGGAGTAAAAACCTTTTTCACAAAGCTTGTTTTTAATAAACTTTTTAAATTTATTTAATGGTAAATTTCTCAGGTCACAGGAAAGCTTGTTGTAAACACGTATACAGTTACCCTGGAAAGAATTGCCAATCTTATGTAGTCGACTGTGGTGGACTGAAAGATTATTTTTATTTCTAGTGTTTATATTATGTTTATCACAGAGTTTAGAAAACTGTGATAGATTTTTCTGGACATACATAAGATTGGCAAAAATGTATTGTGATAGTACGGTTAGAATATTCACTTCTTTGAATTTTTCTCGGAGAGAAACTCTGGGGCCCAAATTATAAATAGCGCGTACAGCCCGCTTTTGTAGAACAAAAATAATATTTAAATCTGCAGCACTCCCCCAAAGGAGAATACCGTAAGACATAATACTATGAAAATAGCTGAAGTAAACCATTCTAGCCGTATCCACATCTGTTAGAGTCCTGATCTTTTTTACAGCGTATGCAGCCGAACTTAATCTAGAGGCTGTCTTTTCTATGTGTGGGCCCCACTGCAAATTGGCATCAATAGTTATACCTAGGAACACAGTTGATTCTACAAACTCTAACACTTGTCCATTCCGTTGAACATTGGCTGCAACTTGTTTTACATTTGGTGGAGTAAATTTTATACATTTAGTTTTATTTTCATTAAGGCAAAGATTATTTGAGCTGAACCAATGAACTTTTGTATTCGATAGTCCATTTATCAGGAAGGCAATATACTATATAAATATATACTATATATATCATAGGAGAGCGGAACATATATTCTGTGTCTGAAATTTCTCCCTCAATCGCGTCCAAGCCATCTCCTATAACGTATACTAATATTATAAAGCTAAAGAGTTTGTTTGGTTGAACGCGCTAATCTCAGGAACTACCGGTCGGATTTGAAAATATTATTTTTGTGTTAGCCCATTTATCGAGAAAGGCTATAGGCGGTATATCATTACGCTACTACACTGGGAGGGGAGCACTAGTCATAAATGTCGACAAATCGGGCAATTTTTATGCATCATTGTAGAATTTATAAGCGACGGGATTTAATAGGTGTGACGGGAGGTCGAAATATTCCACGAGCGAAGCTGTGGGGTCATCTAGTAACGAATATTATACCTCTGCTTACACTTTACGGATAATATAGTGACCATAATATATATACCATACTCTATTATTGACCCGTAATCTTCTAATCTTACTAATATACTTTTATTATCTTATAAACAACTATATATTACGGTAAAAAAAACAAGTTCATAAAGTAAATTGTTCTAATTACATTTAATAGTCATGTAATTAGTTTCCTGTATGCCACCTTTAAATATACTGACTTAGCATAACGGAAAATGGCATTATATTTAAGCGTAAATATAGTTATTATATAATTTACTATGAAAATATATGTAATTAAATTATGCCGCATGACACAGATTATATGTTGGTATAAAGTTCTTAAATAATATTATTTTTAACCTATGGCAAAGTTCAGAGTGCCCTGCAATATTAATAAACGAAAGACATCATTTCACATATTACACTAGCAATTTTAGCAATTTCTGCCTTTGTGGCGTAAATAGTACCTATTGTATGCGACTGCCGCCGCGCCGCGCCTTCTCTTAAATTCCGGGTCGGAATAAATATTTAATTTTGAGTGATCCACAAATGTTACTAACCCACCCAGGACCAACGGTTTAATTTCTTCAACTGAAGCTTCAACTGCGACTCCAACAGAGGCCAGAGATTTTATAGACAACTCAACAATTCAACTCAACAAGTCAATTCAACTTGAATGCAAGTTTTGGGTCACAAATGACACCAGGCATTTCCCGCTACTTGGCTCAATCGGCAGCAATGTGTGTCTTGACGTCGCATTCGATGCCATTGGACGCGTAAAATACAGATCCCAGGTATTTAACCTGGTCTATTTAGGCCTTATCGTACCCAAAATCTGCTTTAGAATGCCTAAATAAGTGCCATCTATACAAACATATACACATTTTTACAAGTATTGGAATGATAATAAAGGAGGGGAGGAGGATTCTACCACACACCCTCGATTCGTCAATCCTAAAACGGAACTTCTCAAAGAAAGGGATGTAGGATAGGAATAAGGAAACCTAACCCTTTTTTTTGCAATACTCCGCTTTACAAGGTGACATCTAAACTACATGTGTTTCTCCTACACACGAGGCATCTTCAAGATTGCTTGGCAGCGAATCAATCGAAAAAATTGGTTTCGCTGCCAAGCAGTCTTGAAGATGTCTCGTGTGTAGGCGACTTCGGTTCGTCATTCCTCCGTTACAGTTAGTAGAGGTCATCCTTGACCGTTGTGCGTTAGTATTGACGAATCGAGGATGTGTGGTGGGATCCTCCTCCCCTACTTTATTAACGTTCTACGATGGATTTCCGCCATGTAACGCCCGATTCAATTAGTATTGGAATATTCCCCCTGAAACTGAAACCTGGCTACGCCCGTGCCACAAATAGTCCCCCATCTCAAAACTGGCCGAAGCATAAGATCTTAACGCAGTGATGGTTTACAGAACACTGAGCTAGCAAGGTTACAAGTGTTTCAGCTGATATTATGAAATAATTACACGTATAAACACACAATATCCGACAGCTACTCATCCACACAAAACACAACACCGACGAATGCATAACAAACGGATGGGAAACCAGCGGACTAAGGATAATATGTTAGCTTTGCCAGGTCGAATCTAATTAACCTACTAAAGTAGGTTAACTTCAGTGACCTTAAAGCAAGACAGTTTCTAGGGTTCCGTATATCAACGGAAAAAATACGAAAACCCTTATAAGATCACTTCTTGTCCGTCTTTCCCTGTGTCACCATTGATTTTCTCAGGAACGGGTGGATCTAGGAAGTTGAAATTTATACCAGATATTGAGGTCTATAGTTCCTATTAGATGATTCTAAGTAAACACGATAAAAATATATGGGCAAAATTAGATTTTCGCAAAAACTTGTTAGTACTAAATATTTTTTATAGCGTTGACGCGGTAGAAAAGCATACGGCCCGCCTGATGGAAGAAAGAAGTGTCGAAATGGAATCGAAGTCGTCGCTCAATAGAAAGCCACAGGTACAATTTTGACTGTTTTTCGTAGTCTACTATTACAATCGTACTCCAATAGACTTCTATCGGTCGGCCGATAGATTCTACACGTACCGCGCTAGTGGCCGCTAGACAGTTGCATTTTTGGTAGTCTACTAAAATTTTGACAGCTAAAAACAGCGATTCCGGTTCTATTCTACAATAGAAAACTCGGCCACCTGTTATCCTGTTCACTAGCTGTTGGCTGTTGATCCTCCAATAAGAATAAATAAATTAAAAAGAAGGTAGTAATCTATCACTTACCAACATGGGTATGTTGGGCACCACAACAGCATCATCATCGAGGCCGTTGCTCATGTCCGGCTGGAATGTGTACGTCCTTTTGTAGTGGAACGATAGGGTGCCGTTCTCGTTGTCCGTGATGTTTACTTTCTCCCATTCCTCCCTGGGAGAGAAAAGTTACTATGTTATAACCTTATAAACAAACAACTGACAGAAACTGGGATTTATGACCTATAAATGGACCTAAGGATAACTATTTGCGATGCTTTTATATAATAGACTAGGTGACCCCCACGGCTTCGCCCATGACATACTTAGAACTCCCGCCACACGTATTTAATCACGTCGTTTCTAAATTCTACAATAATGTATAAAAAATTGCCCGATTTGCCGAAATTTATGATTACTGCTACGCTCTCCAGGGTAGTAGTGTGATGATATATAGTCTTTATAGCCTTCCTCGATAAATGTACTATCCAACATAAAAAAAATCAAATCCGGCCAGTAGTACCTGAGTCTGAGATTAGCGCGTTCAACCAAACAAACGAACTCTTCAGTTTTATATATTAGTATAGACTATAGATTAGGGAAAAAGATTTTTCAAAACAAATTCGCAAAAAATATTAAAAAAATATTTGTGTGATCCACAAATGTTTGTTTCGGAGTTAGGGTGTTTCCTATGTACAATATGTATGTATTTAGAAATATATAAATATGTTTTTTAGTTGTCTAGATCCCGTAACACAAGCTTATTAGCATTTGGACTAGATGGCGCTGTTTAAGAAAATGTTCTATAATTTTTATTTTTAATAGAGTTTATTTACATTAAAAGAAATTATGTAAGTGCAATTATGTTAGAATATATTTGTGCCGTTTTATAGAGTAGGGACATGATCCCATTACCAAAAAAAATTAGGGCTTCTGATTAAAAACCCTCGACTAGTGGATTTGACAATCCTCTCGTGATACCTGACACTATCTAAAGAATTATGAAGAGACCGAAACATGTGGAAATCTGAAGAAAGTCAGGACTATACTGCAGAATGCATTAACACCTCCCAGCTCAACTCTCAAAATTTTTGCTGAGTGACTAAAGATGTGTGAGGTCTAGTGTTATCATGATGAAAAGCGACTTCAATTGATTAATTCCGGCCGCTTTCTCTCAACTTCTTGCTTAATAGGTATGACGAATGTAGTTGTTTACTAGTACGAGTAAATTACTTCAGAAAATTAAAGTATCATCGCATTCTACAACAACATTTCGAGAAGTCTTCTATCGTTTTGTCAATTCGCTTGTGAAATACATTTCCCTTAGAAATCAAATCCTTTATTGTACAAAGACAAACTTGAATTTTAAATACCATATTGGACACAAACTGTAAGGGCCTTACGAAGTTCTCCGGGACTCAAGTTTCCTCTACTACTGACTAATAAATGGGACTAAGGGCCGTATTCCAGAACGTTTCTCAATACTCAATCGACGCTTGAGTCTAGTTTTTGCCTTATAAATACTACTCTCAACTGTTTCTTGAGTATTGATAATCGTTCTGGAATACGGCCCTAAGACTCAGGGGGTCTTACGGTGCCTAGCCATCGCTTCCATGGATGCCAAAAATAAAAACCATAACGATAGTTGCTCCAAGTAGCAAAAAAAATGAACCCTATGCTTTAAAACTCGGGATTTGGAAGCAACTGGAAATACACTAAGGTGTAGACCTGTACCGACCTTCGTACTGCAGGGTAAGCAGCGGTATCCCGGATCG
The DNA here is from genome assembly GCA_948477245.1 of Thumatha senex. NCBI lineage: Eukaryota > Metazoa > Arthropoda > Insecta > Lepidoptera > Erebidae > Thumatha > Thumatha senex. The sequence continues at coordinate 57,601,027 of OX419724.1, forward strand.
GTGGAAGGCTCAAAGTCAGAAATTACTTACGAGTACACGTAGGGCCCTAACTCATCCAGGATGGGTTTGGACCCATTATTGAGGAATTCGTCCGCGTTCGTAACGTTGTACACGTAGACCTTGACGAAGGGCCGTACGGGGGGTCGCGCCCACCACTCGAAGGTCATCGAACCTTGCCGGAGAACCAGCTCCTGTGAAGAGAAACGGCAAATTTAATCCTACTAATATAATTTTTATTTATTTATCCATCACGCCTTATCCCCGAAGGGGTGGCAGAGGCATATTGTATGCCCACTTTTCACCATGTGTATTCCTGTCCCACGTATAGGGTGGTGAGCCCATTGCCGTGTTGAAAATAGACAGACGCAGGTTGTAGCTTACTGCTGTTGAAATTTATAAGCCGCCCATAAGGCCTTCAACCAGGCTTAACGACTGCCATTTTTTACTGGCAACCGGGACCAACGGCTTAACGTGCCTTCCGAAGCACGGAAACGCTCGCAAATGTAAATGCCACAAAGTAGTCACCCATCCGAGGACCAGCCATAGTGAAAGTTGCGTAACTCAGTGATCGTTTACAGAACACTGAGACCGCGGGGCCACGAATGCTTTAATTCAATTACTTATATTATAAACGCGATATATAAGAATGTTCAAGGCTTGAAAAATTTCAAATGCAAATCGCCACAGTCTGCGCCTGCCCATTTCAACACGGTACTGGCCAATCGTTACGTGGGATAAAAATGCATACGGTGAAATATGGTCGTATAATATACCTCTGTCTACTAATTCGGGGATAAAGGCGTGACAATATGTATGTATGTATGTTATAAGATTGTATGGATGTAGATTTGTTACTCTTTCACGCAAAAACTACAGAATGGATTCTGGTCACACCTTACAATAATATGGCTTACACATTAGAATAACACATTATGTTAATATTTATCCCGGGAGCAAATTGCTGTGGGAAACAGAAACGGGAAACTTTACTACTCGGGCGGAGCCACGGGCATCAACTGGTAGCTAATACTATAGATATTCAAGTTTATGTATGTCACTCAATTTCGCTTTAACCGCTGAAGCAATTTGGCTGAAATTTAGTATACCGATAGCTTACACCCTAGATAAACACATAGATTACTTTTTATCTCAGTACCAAGTTCATGTAGGAAATGAGTATGGAAAAACTTCACCGTTGGGCGGATCACGGGATGTCCCTTTCCGAGATGGGTGACCGATTGTGGCATTTACGAGCGTTTCCGCGCTTTGGACGCAGACACGTTAAGCCGTTAATCGACTGCCATTAACATGGTGGTCGTTAAGTCAAGTTGGAGGCATTATGTGCTTAAACCCTCACCTTACGTGGGTTTAACTTTCTGCACGCTATATCCCTGACGGAGTAATCAGAGAGGACAGATGGTCTGGCTTCGTGATCCATTCTTACTTCTTTCGCTTCCTGCAGATTCAATAATCGCTTCATACATGCACGTCTGGGTATCAGAGTACTTATACATCTATACTAATATTATAAAGCTGAAGAGTTTGTTTGTTTGGTTGAACGAGCTAATCTCAGGAATGGCCAGAATTGAAAATTTATTTTTGTGTTAAGGAAGTTATAGGCTATATATCATCACGCTATTACCCTGGAGAGCGAAGCAGTAATCATAAATGTCGACAAATCGCGGAAATTTTTAAGCATTTTTGTACAATTTATAAGCGACGGGATTATATAGGTGCGACGGGAGTTCAAAGTATGTCACGGGCGAAGCCGGGCGGGTTAGCTAGTAAATGATAATTTTGGACATATCGTGTTTACTCAGAAGCCTTTCGCTTTTGAATTTGATAAATATATACGGAATCAGAATTGCGTGTTTATATAACATTGTCTTATACAACAAGTTAAAAAAACATTTTGAATCACAAAAAAACCCAAGTGAGCATTTCCTGTCACTATTTACCTTATTAGTTACTACTACTAGTCAAGCCGCGTTGCTTTGCCCGTGTCTTCTAATCGTATGGTACCTCTTTAATCCCATTCTTTATTAATATTACAACAACCCAAGTCTACTATTGACAAGTCGTAGAATAGAACCAGAATCACTGCTTTTAGCTGTCAAAATGTTAGTAGACTATCAAAAATGCACTGACTAGCGGCCACTGGCGCGGTACGCGTTAGTAGAATTCGATCGGCCTATTACCGATTGAAGTCTATTGGAGTACGGTTGTGATGTAGACTATGAAAAACTGTCAAAATTGAACCGTGGCGTCGGCTTTCTATTGAGCGACGACTTCGACTCTATTTCGACACGATTGAAATAGCAGACACGGACCCCAGATGTGGCCCCCGGATTCACCCATTACCGATACCATACGTTATCAGTTTTCAAATAATTTCGTACAAACTTTTATCCTCTATTTTACACCCTTTAGGATAGAATTTCGAAAAAACTCAAAAGGCGTTATATTTAATTTAAACTAGGTGACCCCCACGGCTTCGCCCGTGACATACTTCGAACTAACATCGCACCTATTTAATCCCGTCGCTTATAAATTCTACAATAATGTATGAAAATTTGCCAATTTTGTTGACGTTTATGATTACTGCCTCTCTCTCCTGAGTAGTAGCGTGATGATATGAAGTCTATAGTTCTTCTCGATAAATGAGCTATCGAATACAAAAAGACTTTCTCAATTCGCACCAATAGTTCCTTCAATAAGCCCTTGAAACAAACAAACTCTATTAGTTTAATAATATTTGTACGTATAAATAAATTACAGGTAAAGAACTCAACTAACATTACGTACCTATTTAGGTATTAATTCCAAGCCTCTGCCTAACCCTTTGAGGATAAAACGCGACGTTATATACATATATGTATCGTAAAACACACAACACATAAGTATAACAGGTGAATAAATATAGTTAGTTATATGCATACGAGTACATCCTCTTCAAACATCCTGTATTTTCGTATCATCCGGTGTGAATCTTAGAAAATATAACACAACTACGTGACGCCCCCGGCTTCGCCCGTGACATACTTCGAACTCCCGTCGCACCTATTTAATCAGGTCGCTTATAAATTCTACAAAAATGTATGAAAATGTGCCCGATTTGTTGACATTTATGACTACTGCTCCGCTGTCCAGTGCGAGTAGCGCGATGATATATAGTTTATAAATATAAATAAATAAAGCCTTTGTTTCCGAAACACCTTTGTAACATATTCTCTTAAAGTAACAATGTAAAAATGAATATAAATTAAAAATAAGAAAATACTAGGTAGCCGCTGTCGCAAAGGTGTAACCTACTAGCAGCATAAATTTGAGCGAAGCGTTAAATCAAACTAAGTATTTTCCCACAGACAACATGATTTTTGCGGATATCTTTTTTATTAGATCGAATTTTAAAATTCGGGCTTAGTCACGACCGGCATAATTTGAATAGATTTCCGTAGCAGAAAAAAAAACCGAAAACGGATAAGTAATGGCGAAGTTCTGCCCGGTGTTACAAACGCCATTGAAGTCGCTCCATGGGAGAATCGCTTCGCTCAAAAAAAAAAACTTTAATTTGCATAGACCATTTTAACGGCGCTTACAAAATGTCATACACTATTTAAAATATTTAAAGCGACCACCGGTTCGGAACGCGGCCCACCTGAGAAGAACCGGCAAGAAACTTAGGAAGGCTTTTTTTTGATGGCCTATTTAATATTATTTCACTTTGCCAGTCCCTGTCCTGCAAATAGTCTTTAACGGAGTAATAACCTTTTACACAAAGCTTGTATTTAATTAACTTTTTAAATTTATTAAATGGTAAATTTCTCAGGTCACAGGGAAGCTTGTTGTAAAAGCGTATACAGTTACCCTGGAAAGAATCGCCAATCTTATGTAGTCGACTGCCATGTGGTGGACTGAAAGATTATTTTTATTTCTAGTGTTTATATTATGTTTATCACAGAGTTTAGAAAATTGTGATAGATTTTTCTGGACATACATAAGATTGGCAAAAATGTATTGTGATGGTACGGTTAGAATATTTACTTCTTTGAATTTTTCTCGGAGAGAAACTCTGGGGCCCAAATTATAAATAGTGCGTACAGCCTGCTTTTGTAGAACAAAAATAATATTTAAATCTGCAGCACTACCCCAAAAAAACTAAATTAATTAAAAGTTGAATTTTACACGAAAAATGCGACAAATGTATGTGTACTGATTTATTACGAAAACTGCGGCGCAAGCGCATGTAATTGGAGCGTGACCATTTCTCTGCTTAGGCGATGAAATGCTGTGTTCTAAGTAATATGCTTTTTATAGAGCTAAAGATTATAACTAGCTGAGCCCCGCGACTTCGCCCGTGACATACTTCGCGTCCCCGTCGCTAAACACGCTATTCTCAGGAACTACTACTGGTTCGATATAAAAAAATTCCCTTTTAAAAAAAATATCTTTATTTTGCATAGACCATTTTAACGGCGCTTACAAAATGTCATACACTATTTAAAATATTTAAAGCGACCACCTGTTCGGAACGCGGCCCACCTGAGAAGAACCGGCAAGAAACTTAGGAAGGCTTTTTTTTGATGGCCTATTTACAATTTAATATTATTTCACTTTGCCAGCAGATCATTTCCAGGCGTCCCTGTCCTAGAAATAGTCTGTAACGGAGTAAAAACCTTTTTCACAAAGCTTGTTTTTAATAAACTTTTTAAATTTATTTAATGGTAAATTTCTCAGGTCACAGGAAAGCTTGTTGTAAACACGTATACAGTTACCCTGGAAAGAATTGCCAATCTTATGTAGTCGACTGTGGTGGACTGAAAGATTATTTTTATTTCTAGTGTTTATATTATGTTTATCACAGAGTTTAGAAAACTGTGATAGATTTTTCTGGACATACATAAGATTGGCAAAAATGTATTGTGATAGTACGGTTAGAATATTCACTTCTTTGAATTTTTCTCGGAGAGAAACTCTGGGGCCCAAATTATAAATAGCGCGTACAGCCCGCTTTTGTAGAACAAAAATAATATTTAAATCTGCAGCACTCCCCCAAAGGAGAATACCGTAAGACATAATACTATGAAAATAGCTGAAGTAAACCATTCTAGCCGTATCCACATCTGTTAGAGTCCTGATCTTTTTTACAGCGTATGCAGCCGAACTTAACCTAGAGGCTGTCTTTTCTATGTGTGGGCCCCACTGCAAATTGGCATCAATAGTTATACCGAGGAACACAGTTGATTCTACAAACTCAAACACTTGTCCATTCAGTTGAACATTGGCCGCAACTTGTTTTACATTTGTTAGAGTAAATTTTATACATTTAGTTTTATTTTCATTAAGGCAAAGATTATTTGAGCTGAACCAATGAACTACTCTTGCAATTGCATCAATAATATAAATCTACACTTTTCACAAAATGTATCTATTTCGGTGTGACTTTTGGCATAGGCCTCCTCCAACTCTTTCCACTGACTTCTGTCTGCTGCTACTCTTTTCCAAAGGGGTCCTGCGGTCATTTTGAGTTCATCCTCCCATCTTCTCGCTTTGCGACCTCGGCTTCTAACACCGTCTCTTGGGTACCAACATGTCACCAGTTTGCTCCATTTCTCCTTCTTGCAACGGAGCATATGACCAGTCCACCTCCATTGTAGACGATCAATACGTGACAGGATGTCTGTTAATTTTGTTTTGCACCGAATCTCGATACTTCTAACTTTGTCTCTCTTAGAGACAAAGTTATATAGCCTTCCTCAATGAATGGGCTATCAAACACCGACCAGTAGTTCTTGAGATTAGTGCCGTTAAACCAAACAAACGAAAAAACAAACAAACTCTTCAGCTTTATAATATTAGTACAAATCATCCACGGGTTAGCGTCTTTGCTTACCATCTGGCGGGCGACGAAATTTTGACGAGCTAAGTATAAAAAATATGAAAGTATAATATACGGTATTTGAAGGTCTATAAACATATATGAACCTTTGTAAAAACAAATGAAATATCGCTAAAACAAATAAATATCGCTAAATACAAATGAAAATCGATTATAATGTTACTGGCAACCGGGACCAACGGCTTAACGTGCCTTCCGAAGCACGGAACTGGGGTGGGACTAACGGACCGAATAAATTTAATAAAATAAAATAAAATAAATTGTGTCTAATTCAGATGTTAAATTTGGAAGAAATTTTGAACCCGTTGCCTTTTTAGAGAGATGGTAACAAAAAGGCAAAAGTCTTATGTGCTAGACACTAATTAGCACGACCAATTAAAGTCCTTGTAGTCTCGGACTGAATAATTACAAACAGACATTAAAATTTATTTTATTTTGGTATAGTCGATGATAAAGGAAAGGAACAGCGCGATTAGGGAACGTTGCGGTACGACAGAAGATGTAGTGACTAAGATAGAAAAAGGGATGCTTAGATGGTTCGGACACGTGGAGAGGATGGATGAAAATAGACTGACGAAGCAGATATATATGGCGAGAGTGAATGGGCACACTGGTAGGGGTCGACCTCGGCGTACGTATGTCAACCAAATCGAAGACCTTTTGGAAAAAGGCCAGGTCAAGAGTACCCTTAACCGGCGAGCGTGTATGAAAACACTCATGAAAGTAAAAGAAGCGAAAGTAGAAGAAAACCATAGTCTCTGCCTACCCCGATGGGAAATAGGCGTGATAATATGTATGTGTGTAAGTATGTATAGTCGATATATGTAGTAGTCGACATGCTGGCGCTGGTGGCATTCTCATTGAGCGAGTTGCATTTTTACTCCATGTAGCGCCTTAATAAATAGCGGGGTTCTTTGGTGTGTGGTAAAGATATTCTGAGAATTCCGGCTAATGGATGCTCTCGGACTTTTCTCAATCTTAGTATACGCTGGTGGTGTCGGAGGTATATGTGGTAAGAGTGAGGTGTAATACGAGTGGGGTGGTGGAGATTAGGAAGAGTGTAGGGAGTCGTAAGGTGTGTGGCATTTGAAAGTGTGTGAGGGGGTTATCTTGTTTATTAACTAACTAACTAACTATCTTCACGGCTGTATCCCTGACGACAGAGAGGACAGATCGCCAGGATTCGCGATCCATGCATACTTCTTTCGCTTCTTCAAGATTTATCTATCGCTTCATACATTCACGTCCGGGTGTCCGAGTACTTTTGACATTTCCGTTTTTGAGCAATCCGCTCACGTGGTCTTCATATGTAAGTCTCGGCCTACCCTGACTCCTTCTATCCTCTACTTTCGCACAATATATATTCTTCGTCAATCGTTCCTCAATAGCAATTGTTACATTTAATTGTGTAACAATTACTGAATCTACTTCTCACAGAGCGATACACGCTTGGCCTCCATTTTAGATATACTCGTACCTACCTATACGTGTAGCTACTTAATAAATACAGGATGTTTCAAAGAAGTTTCATTTCAATTTATTTATTTTTGTCTATTATTTATTTACTTATTGAATACTCTGTTGTTCACCAAGAAAAGATACAAAATAACATGAAAATATTCTTACAATCAAAGCGGGCGGCAATTTTTGCCAGTCAACCTTTATAATGAATTTCTTATTTATCGATCACGCCTTTATCTCGGAAGAGGAGGCAGAGTTAAACTATACGCCCCCATTTCACCGTAAGCATTTTCTGTCCCACATAACAGGTGGTGAGCCCATTGCCGTGTTGAAATGAACAGGCGCAGATTGTGGCGGTGTTGAAATTTTTCAATCATGGAAACTCAAAGTATATGCCACAAAGCGAATACCCATCTGAGTACCAGGCATACCGAAAGCTGCTTAAGGTAATTTTTTGGTAATGTTTTTTTCCGATCTATGTAACCTAATTTTTGAATAGTTCATTTGGGAACGCCTTATCTACCCATAAATCGAATTTTACAAAAATGCTTTCCGGGTGAATGTGTACGCACAGTTTTGAGCAATATTTTTGTATTTATTTTTCTATTATTTTATGGTATTACTGATTTATTATTTACTAGCTTACCCGCGCAGCGCGCCACAAGAAACACACATCTTTAGTTCTTTTTTATTTTCAATAAATAGTACCCTATGTTACATGTAATACCTCTAAAAATATATGTACAAGTTTCATGATGATCGGTTAAGTAGTTTTCGCGTGAAAGCTTAACAAACAAACTTACATTTACATTTATAATATTAGTAGTAAGGGATTATTAGCGCAATTTTATTAATGTTATGTTATTCTCTATTGGTTATTTTACATTGTTTATTATTATTATAACTAGCATAAGAAAATATGGATATCCGAAATAATGTTATAAATTTTTTTAAAATATATTTATTAAAAATCCAAAAAGATTTTTAAACCTACCTTAGATTCCAGACGCGATTAAACCAATACCACGCTAAACTCCGCCGAAATCTAAGCACGTTACCTAATGAACGGTTACCAGAATCCGGCCAAGGCCCGATGCGAACGCGGTGTGCATGCGCTTGCGCAACGCTCAAGTGAAACAATACTAGCGCATAGTTTCTCTATAATGTGATGCGATGTATATCTGTACTTAACAGTTTTACGCCAGACAGCAGTTTTACTACTGTCTTAAGATATTTTCCTTAAAATAAAATATCTTTATTTTGCCATATATAGTCTATATCCATATAGACCATTTTAAAAGCGCTTATAAAATGTCATACGCTATTTAAAATATTTAAAGTGACCACTGGTTCGGAACGCGGCCCACCTGAGAAGAACCGGCAAGAAATTAAGGAAGGTTTTTTTTTGATGGCCTATTTACAATTTAATATTATTTCACTTTGCCAGCAGATCATTTCCAGGCGTCCCTGTCCTGCAAATAGTCTTTAATAGAGTTATTATAACCTTTTACACAAAGCACTTTTTTATTAACTTTTTTAAATTTATTTATTGATAAATTTCTCAGGTCACAGGGAAGCTTGTTGTAAAAGCATATACAGTTACCCTGAAAGTCGACTTAAGAGTGTCAAAATCAGAGCGAATGAGTCCGCTGAAACCGAATGGCAGAAGCGTTGGGACACATCAAACCGGGAAAGGAAACTGTATCGGTATTTCCCGTACGTGATGACACGGCTCAAGGCATTACTCAGTGATCATGGCTAATTTACAGACTGACTTTATCGCATAAAGTTAGCGGTCTTGCTATTGCGCAGAGAGTGAGGAGGAGGACGTACAACCAAGCGCGGATCCACTATGGTGGGCACGATGGGCATGCCTACAACCGAATTGACCTGTGATAACTCACTTTATCTGTCTATTGTGATCTTTTCACCGAATTTCTTGGTTTCGAGTGGGTTTCGGTAGCCTAGTTGATTTAAGCGTCTGACCCGGCAAGTCAAAAGACGCTGGTTCGAGCCCAGCTCGAGGCTGACTGAAAAGTGTTTCACTGTAGGATATTTAGATATCTATACTAATATTATAAAGCTGAAGAGTTTGTTTGTTTGTTTGTTTCTTTGTTTGGTTGAACGCGCTAATCTCAGGAACTACTGGTCGGATTTGAAAAATTATTTTTGCGTTAGATAGCCCATTTATCGAGAAAGGCTATAGGCTATATATCATTACGCTACTACACTGGGGAGCAGAGCAGTAGTCATAAATGTCGACAAATCGGGCAAATTTTTATGCATCATTGTAGAATTAATAAGCGGCGGGATTAAATAGGTGCGACGGGAGGTCGAAATATTCCACGGGCGAAGCTGTGGGGGTCATCTAGTACTAGATATATGTAGGATACTTTAGGTTATTGTAGGAATGCATTATATCGATAATAAGCGAGTTCATATCGACTCGTAGTTGACTGATATTCGGGCCCGTGCCCACAACCTTTTTTTTAGGGGTAGAATCCGCGCCTGCGTTCAACACACATTGTGGGAGTGTGAAATCTGCGAAAAGTAGCGTAGGAATTTACTAGATTAAATTACGGTTCTTCAGTTAGGTCCAGTGTATTATTAGGATTTGGTCGGTTCTGAGGCATTTGGCACGAAGGTGATACCAGATACGTACTGGACTGGAGAGGTGACGAAAGAGAGCGAGACCTAGAAGAGGCAGGAGATGAAAAGAAGTGGCGCTAGCGGTACCTTGGTGACAGAAATGAAACAGACATTAATGAAACAATTTATAGGGATGTGTACCCCCAAAAAGCCACTGGCAAGTAACAGTACATATCTCCCGTGATTCCGCTTGTATAACCAGTAGGTTAGAACAAGTCATAAGACAGAGTTGGGATTGATCTCCTCTTGATTAAAAGGGATAGGTTATCCGCTTTGTGGCATTTATATTTGCGAGCGCTTCACCGTTAGTCCCGGTTGCTAGTACCATGGCAGAAAAAATTGTATATGACGTCGCCACAAGCCCCAGCTGTCCTAGTCAACACTCAATGAGCTCACTAACTGTTGCGTTGGGCAAAAATGCGCAAGGTCTATACGCCAAAAATAAAACGATATCTGCTCCTAAATCCTACTAATATTATAAACGCAAAAGTTTGTAAGTTTCGATTTTTGTTACTCTTTTACGCAAAATCTACTGAATAGATTTATGAAACTTTACAATTAAAATAGCTTACACATCAGAATTACACATGGGCTACTTTTTATCCCGGGAACAAGTTTCTGTGGGAAACGGGAACAGCAAAACTTCACCACGCGCGAGGAGCCGCGGGCGTCAACTGGTAACAAAATAAATTAGACCCTAATCTCCAAATTCCGGTTCGGAAGTTACTGGGAATACGCTAAGACCTAGAATGAATCCACCACTGTTCTCAAGATAAATAAAGGAAGTACTTACATGGTCAATGAACAATCGCACCCAGGTACTGAAGAATATTGCGCAGATGATGCCACACAGGAGTACCACCACTGCCGCAGCCAGCACGCACCCTGGAACAGAAGAGAATACAACATAAGTTACACGTGTGGGTAGGCAGAGATCGTTTGTCTATACAGATTATTAAAATTGTAGTGTTTATTTGTAACTAGGTGACCCCCCCGGCTTCGCCCGTGACATACTTCGAACTCCCGTCGCACCTATATTAAATAGGTCCCGTCGCTTATAAATTCTACAATAATGCATACATATTTCCCAAGTTGTCGACATTTATGACTACTGCTCCGCTCCCCAGGGTAGTAGCGTGATGATATATAGCCTTCCTCTATAAATTGACTATCTAACACAAATAGCACATGTTATAAGGAGTAACTTAGGTTATATTTTATCCCCGTATTCCCACGAGAATGGAAATTATTACTACTCTTCTAGAATATGTTAACCTTTAAAAATGGCGAATCCGGTCAAGATCAAAAGTAAATAATGTAGAACAGTACAAGTGTTTTCATTCAAGTTGTGTTCAAGTTCAGCAAGCTCCACCTAGTGCCATCAATCAACAGTGTAAAAAATTGTTTGTTTAAACGCGCCAATCTCAAGAATGAGAATTTAGTGTTTAGATAGATAGATTATTCAAGTAATGGCGTACAATAGTACACATACAGTATTTTCAGGACTTAAAACTACAAGTATGAGTACAATGGGCGGCCATATCGCTAAAAGCGATCTCTTCCAGACAACCTTAGTACGGAAAGAGATGATCAGGAAAGACAGAAAGAGGTAGTTGATGGCGTACTTACATAATATATTATAACTACAGATTACTATGATAGCGAGGATAATAGTTAAGTTGTACACAGTAAAGAAATAAAAGAAAAGAAATTATAAGTGCAATATATGATAAATAGAGACATTTTAAGTTTGAAAAATCAGATGTTTTGCGCGAAGTGACACAGTAGTACCCACATCAACGCTTCGCTTATGAGGCGTGCAATACAAGTAAAACTTACACACACAGAACTTACTTACACATAGTGACAGAAAGTGGGTTTTAAACTTGTCCTTAAAGATAGTAAGTGATTCGCGCGACGTATATCTAATGGCAGCGCATTCCACAATTGTATTGCCGAGACAGTATAGGATTTTCCTACGAATGTTGTGGAATGTGACAGATTTTTAGTCTCAGATTCTCCGACGATCTTAAGCCCTTCGAATGAGTATCACGAAGGAATTCAAAACGATTTACATTTGATAACCCGTTTATTATGAAAGAAGGAATCTATATGCGTAAAGCGACATCTTTGAACACATTTGTAAGAAAATTGCGCGAACGTAGAATTTGGCACAGTCAAAGTTTATATGGAGAAGAAGAATTGCATATAATAACTTATTTTATCGTAATCTATTGTTTGTTTGCTTGAACGCGCTAATCTCAGGGACTACACTGGTCAAATTTGAAAATATATTTTTGTGTTGGATAGACTATTTATCGAGGAAAGCTATAGGAGCAGTAGTCATAAATGTCAACAAATCTGTCAAATTTTAATGCATTATTGTAGAATTTATAAGCGACCAAGTTAAATAGGTGCAACGGGAGTTCGAAGTTTGTGCAAAGACGGTCAGCAAGTAATATTATAAATGCGAAAGTTTGTAAGACTGTATGGATGTATATTTGTAACATTTTAACGTAACAACTAGTGAATGAATTTTGACGAAACCTTACAATAATATAGCTTACAAATCAGATGAGACGTTTCTCAATACTCAATCGACGCTTGAGAGTAGATTTTATAAGGCGAAAACTAGCCTTAAGCGTTGATTGAGTATTGACAAACGGTCTGGAATACGGACTTTGGTTCCGGTGGGAAACGACAACGGGATAACTTCACCACGCGGGCGGAGTCGTGGCCTTCAACTAGTACTTTAATGTTATAGCGCTTGAACGTGGGCAATCTCATGCTGGAGACCATGGTGAGAGTCATGGTCTCAGAAAGTCCTCAGAAAGTTTTCCCTGTACCAATAAATACGGAAAAATACAGCCACGGAAATAGCTAGTTAAATATATAGAAAGAAAGAAAAAGTGTTTATTGCAATAACACAACATACTTTACCCAGATAATCATAGCCGAGTTAATAATTTAAACATAGTTCATTAAATCTATAAGAACTATGTGGCAAAAGGGTGATGGTATACAAGCCATAACACATTTAATTTAAAAACACTCGGCTGTATTGACAGAGGTGCCTTGCCTGCATCATCAAAGTGATTAAAAAAATATACGGAAACTGTCAAAATAAGGTTCCGAGTGGACTTTTGGCGCGAACATTAGCAAAGACACGCGTTTGTCGTATATTATTTTCAAAACTAGTGTAATATTCGTGTTTTTGTGTTTAGTAATGGTAGAATATTATACATAAAGAGTTCGGAAAAGTACATTAGTGAAGTAAAGTGATATATAGCAATGAATAGCGGTGTTGTTTGTGTTAGAGCCAAATTTCCATAGATAGCTGCAATAAGGGATCCAGTGCCTTATTGGGGCAAGGACCAGGACGTAGGACTGAGGATTTGACATCGACAAACGACTAGACATGACTAAAACTAATGAATAAAAAAATATTAATACTGAAGACAAGGCTGTATGGACTAAGTTTCCTTTGCAAGACCACGATGAGCGCAGACAACTAAAAAAAATTCAAGTGATTAAAAAAATAAGGAAACTGTCAAAATAAACCTCGGCGTCATCTTTTAAGTAAATTTATCAGTTTCGACTCATTTACCAGCTTATACAATGAAGTTATTATGCAGAGACGATACTTCGAAGCCCAACAATACGGTAAGGGGATAATATTTTGAAAATACGCTACTATACAGGCGCTTGTCTCGTATTATGACAAGCGAGTGCTTGTTGATGATATTTGATAGTTTGTTATAACTGCCGCAAGATGGCGGCTTTAGAACGCGTGAAAACATTTTACAGTGTTTTATTTGCGGTTTTTAAATGCTTAGACTGCAGAAAGAAGATTTATAAATATACTAGTTGACGCCCGCGTAGAGAAGTTTTCCAGTTCCCGTTTCCCACAGGAACTTGTTCCCTGGATAAAAAGTAGCCTATGTGTTATTCTGATGTATAAGCTATATTATTGTAAAGTTTCATTAAAATCTATTCAGTAGTTTTGACGTGAAAGTAACAAACATCCATACAAACTTTCGCATTTATAATATTATTAAGATATAACGACAAATTAATATGATGAATTTAATTTAATTTGAAATTGAAATTCGTGTGACATGCATTTACTTATTTTTATTATAATTGAAGTTATATTTAATGTATTTTTAGAAGTAGTTTAATTTTTTTATGCATTTTATAATTTAAACGAACGAATGAATGAAATGAAATGAATGAAATATTTATGTTGAACACAGTAAATTTGAAGAAATAAAAAGATACAAATAAAACTTAGAAGGGCAGAAAGTGGTTTTTAACCCTCTCCTAAAGATAGCTCGCTAAGTGACTCCGCACGACGTATATCCAATGGCAGAGCATTCTATAATCGTATTGCTAAAACAGTAAAAGATTTTCCTAAGAATGTTGTGGAATGTGACGGCATTTTTAGTCTCAGATTCTCTATCTCATAGGAGTTTAAAACGTCATTTGAGATAGGTAGGCGTAGAGGGGTGTCCTGTGTAACAATAAAAGAAAATGAGTATTCCGGCGAAGTCAAAAAGTAGCTACTCGAGTCTTTTACAAAAATTTTCGCTTAATAGTGGTATACGAAAAATTACAAAATGGACCGTCGTATAATTTGTCATTTGTCGTATACCACTATATCATTAGAAATAATTTTTGAAAAGCAATTAGTATGCTAACTTTTTCTAAATTTAAATTTAAATTTTAAAGTGGAAAATTTTTTCAGTCACGAGCTGGACACGAACCAGCGTCTTTTTCCACTTTAAAATTTAAATTTAGAAAAAGTTTTCATACTAATTGCTTTTCAAAAATTATTTCCAATGTTTAGGCAGGTGTCATCACAAATCGAATGATTATAGATGCAATTCTATACATTCGTACCGTGCCACTTTGCTAAGTGCCGGTAGATGGCGCCTTACGCCGTAAGACGTAAAGAGGTGGATTAATTCGTCAGTTACCACTATATCACCGGCCGATAGAATTCTACGAACACTAGAATTGAAAATATTAGTTAGGTATTTCATTTTCGTGTGAAAATCCTCATGAATGGATGCCATGCCGGACTGCTATCGACTAAAAGCACACCTTCCATCTACTTATGGCGGGAGTCCCGGGTGAACCTTCGGAAGCATAGCCCCTGGGTTCTTGACAGACTTTGTCCGCTAAAATTAACGCCTTTAAATTTAACGCCGTAATCCCCGAAGAGGCGACAGAGGCATACTATACGCGTATGCATTTTTGTCCCACATAACAGACGGTGAGCCCATTGCCATGTTGAATTGGACAGGTGCAGGTTGTGACGACCTGCTGTTGATATTTTTCAAACCGCCCATATAGCCTTCAACTTGGTTTAACGACTACCTTGAAAACTAACGGCTTAACGTGCCTTCCGAAGCACAGAAACGCCCGTAAATAGTAATACCATAAATGGTCACCTATCCGATGACCAGCCATAGAGAAAGTTGCTTAACGCGATGATCGTTTACAGAACACTGAGACAGCGGAGCCACGAGCGCTTTTTTTTTTAATTAAAATTTTCAATATGTGTAAAAAAACATGTCAATATAACCAGACAGAGTTTTAATGGATGCTGCACGACATAATGCAAGTACTTTATTGTATTATTATATTGTGGTAATGTAGGTAGTTGCTGTATTGTTTATAGAGTATTCAAAGTCAATGTTTAATTGTATTCAATGGCTAAACACAAAAAGTAACCTCGACCCTCTGAATTCAAATCCGTTTGACAAAGAACAAGGATAACCAGTTGGGTAATGAATCATTAGGGTTTAAATTTTACACTTGTATAATGGTAACGAATTTAACTAATTGAATTAGGCGTTACATGGAGGAAATACATCGTAAAAAAAACTATCTTCACGCTGTATCCCTGACGGGGTAGTCAGAAATACATCGTAGAACGATAATAAAGGAGGGGTAGAGGATCCCACCTCACACCCTCGATTCGTCAATCTTATCTTAACGCACAACGGTCAAGGATAGCCTCTACTAATTGTAACGGAGGAATGACGAACCGAACTCCTCAAGGAAAGGGATGTAGGATAGGTAAAAGGAAACCTTGCCCTCCAGGTTGGCAAACATTTTGCAATACTCCGCTTTACAAGGTGACACTTAGTCGACAAGTCTCACCTTAAATCACTTACCTTGACACTTTTGAGGGTTTATGGTGGGACCCCTTCCTCTGCTCCTTTATTATCGCAATAACGTATTTACTGAGATAGTCGAGGTTCAAGCCAGTTACACTTGTTAATAAGCAGAGCAGGGAATTAAAATCACTAGCGCCTTTCTGGAAGCGTCTTACTCTATATATAAAATAAAAATAAAATATCTTTATTTTGCATAGACCATTTCAACGGCGCTTACAAAATGTCATACACTAAAACTAAAGAAAAAATAATATATTTAAAGTGACAACCTGGTAGGAACGCGGCCCACCTGAGAAGAACCGGCAAGAAACTTAGGAAGGCTTTTTTTTATGGCCTATTTACAATTTAATATTTTAATTATGTATTTTATGACTATAATATTTTATTTGCCAGCATATCATTTTCAGGCATCCCTGTCCTGTAAATAGTCTTGAATAGAGTAATAACCTTTTTCACAAAGCTTTCTTTTAATAAACTTTTTAAATTTATTTAATGGTAAATTTCTTAGGTCACAGGGAAGCTTGTTGTAAAAGCGTATACAGTTACCCTGGAAAGAATCGCCAATCTTATGCAGCCGACTGTGGTGAACTGAAAGATTGTTTTTATGTCTAGTGTTTATATTATGTATATCACAGAATTTAGTAAACTGTGATATTGATATTTAACCAGGTGACCCCGCTTCGCTCGTGACATACTTCGAACTCCCGTCGCACCTATTTAATCTCGTCTACACTAATATTATAAAGAGGAAAACTTGGTTGTATGTTTGTTTGTTTGTAATGAATAGCCTCAAAAACTACTGAACCGATTTTAAAAATTCTTTCACCATTTAAAAGCTACATTATCCACAAGTAACATAGGCTATCTTTTTTTTTTGGAAAAAAAAAATAAGGTTCTGTAAGATACTCGTATTTGGGTTTTTCGGACACAAGGTGTAAAAATCAACTAGAAAAGGTACTTATTTTGCGTACGCTGCCTAAACTATAAAAGATAGATCCATAAAATGTTCTAATTAATTGTAGATCTTATAAATATCTACAAAAAAGTCCGCAACTCACTATACCTATGTATGTCGAGGGAGGCACAACAACCATTTTTTTATTTAATAATCTTGAATTTTTTTTGGACTAGTTTTAAACGCCTTTATTTTACTCATGCTATTAATCTTGTTTTTAAAATAAATTATTTCATCACTAAGTACAGTTTATGTAGATAATATTTGGTCTTATATATATATAAAAATCAATGTCACTTTTCGTTTAACTCAAGAACGGGCTCACCTATCCAAACCAAATGTTTAGGCTTTGTTCGGACTATTTAGTAGATGGTTTATGTGAAGTTTACACAAAATCAGTCGAGCGGTTCATTAACAAGAGACAGCTAGTCGCTTATAAATTCTACAATAATGCATTAAAATTTAACAGATTTGTTGACATTTATGACTACTGCTCCGCTCTCCAGAGAAGTAGCGTGATGATATATATATATATATATATATATATATATATATATATATATATAGGCCTATAGCCTTCCTCGATAAATGGGCTATCTAACACAGAAGCGCTCGTGGCCCCTCCGTCTCAGTGTTCTGTAAACGATCACTGAGTTACGCAACTTTCACTATGGCTGGTCCTCGGATGGGTGACCACGTTGTGGCATTTACATTTGCGAGCATTTCCGTGCTTCGGAAGGCACGTTAAGCCGTAGGTCCAGGTTGCCAGTAAAATGGCAGTCGTTAAGCCTGGTTGAAGGCCTTATGGGCTTGAAAAATTTCAACAGCAGGTAGCCACAACCTACGTCTGTCTATTTCAACACGGCAATGGGCTCACCACCTATTACGTGGGACAGGAATCCACACGGTGAAAAGTGGGCATATAATATGCCTCTGCCACCCCTTCGGGGATAAGGCGTGATGGATATTTATTTATACTAACACAAAAACAAGTGTTTCTTGAGTATTGAGGAACGTTCTAAAATACGGCCCTTAATCGTCGATCGCCGATGTCAAAAGTTTTGTCTAGAAACTTGTCTGCGGTTTCCCTAAGCGATGTTAAACAGCAGCTAATATTTATTCTACCATTGCGTACAGCATTTCCTACCACAAATTGCACAACAAATATTTTAAACAAGAACTGTTAAGCGCTGAACCGTTACTGCATAATGACATAATAACGACCACATTGCCATTATTAAAAATATATTTGTGTATTTATTCTTTTTTTTAAGCTTGCAACTCTAAATATTATGGACGGATAGATTACAATCGGTGCTTAAACTGATGAGTTGGTTTAATAGTTGGGTGTCGTGAGGTTAACTGCCATCCTTGAGCCTCTGCAATTGAGTAAACAATTTGATTTCTTGACTACATACAGCCAATACGTCAAGCACAGAGCAAGGAATGTTGCTAGCTCTATCTCACTCACGCCTAATAGAGACAAAAGTAATAATACCGCGTGCCAAGTAGGAGAAAATCGCATACGCAACATGTCAGTTGCCTCTCTATGAAGCGCTCGTAGCCCCGCTGACTCAGTGTTCTGGAAACAATCACTGCGTTAAGCAACATTCGCTATAGGTGGTCCTTGGATGGTGACCACATTGTGGAATTTATATTTGCGAGCGTTTCCGTGCTTCGGAAGGCACGTTGAAGGCCTTATGGGCGGCTTGAAAAATTTCAAAAGCCGGTCGCCACAGCCTGCGCCTGTCCATTTCAACACGGCAATGGGCTCACCACCAGTTACGTGAGACATAAATGCATACGGTCAAATGTGGGCGTATCGTATGCCACTGCCTATCCATTCGGGGATAAAGGCGTGACAATATGTATTTATGTATGTATCGTATAAGAAGAGAGTAATTGACGCCTTCTGACACGCTTGGTTGAATAAAATTTATCTACAAATAAACGAAAGCGCATCTAGTACAGAGCGCGATTGTATTTGATCTTTGTTCTGTGACGTCACTCCACATTACGGAAAATCTTCTAAATTTTAGTATCCTCCTAGATTACATTCTTGGTTGATTTCGTTACTTATTTGGGTTACTATCTTTACGAGGTTATCTGCAAGGAAAGATCCAGGCTGCACGATCTATGCTCACTTCTTCCGCTTCTTGCAGATTCATTAATTGTTTCCTACATGCACGTTTGTGGTTGTCGCATACAGGGTCATTTCACCAGCAACCTGCTAGGAGTGAATAGCCAAGGTTATAACCAACAACGTTGGTTTTACCACTGCAGGCAATTCGTTACAAAACCGGTAGTATAATACATTGAACCTTTAAGCTGCGTCATAGGTTTTGCTCTTAGGTCCGTATTCCAGAAAGTTTCTCAATACTCAATCAACGCTTGAGACTAGATTTTGCCTTATAAAATCTACTCTCAAGTGTTTCTTGAGTATTGATAAACGTTCTGATTACGGGCCTTAGATTCGCTTAAGAGAACTTCTGGGTATCTTTTTCGTCACCCTACATGCCTCGATGAACGATGGACGTGCGCGCATAATTGCGGTTGACAAAGGTCAAGATCAAAGGAGCTATTACCGGCCCACTCTCATCCCTGTGATTCTCACAAGTTGCGTAGTACTGTAAGTCAATCAGTACACAAAAAAAAGTTAAATTGAAAAAAAAAATCAAAAACTAAAAAAAATAATTATACAACCTTTATTTATGATGTTAGCTATCTAGTCCTAGCAGGTTGCTGGTGTTTTACAAATGACCCTATTTAAGGCTCGGTATTGTATGTAACCTGACTCCTTCTATTTTCACGTAGTAAATATTCTTCGTCGATCGTTGCTCACTCATTCATTTCAAAACCAATGGAACACGCCCTTTTTCGTCTTAATATTTCGGTTAATAAAGAAATTTGTAGCTGCGGTCTTTAGCTAACCTTCGAAAAAAGTACCTGCACGCTAGGTCTCATCAGAGTTAGAAGGTCTATCAACTTGCAGGTGAGTATGAGTTAGGACTTGACAATATTGGTAGGACTTTTTGCATAGAGTATTCTAGTTAACCCTTAAAAGCCTAAGTTCAAGAATCTTAGTTTTGTATAACTAATTCCATCCGCATTACCAATACTCAGACTCCTGTAAACCAGGATCTACAGAAATGAGACCAAGACTAGAAATTAATCAGAAGATAGGTTGGATAGTATCGAATAGCGCTTGCAAATACAGTGAATATTTTTAACTTGATTATGCAAGGTTCTTTAGCTTAGGTGGCTTAGAACATTGCAATGCTTATTGTTAAAGTCACGAGTCTAAGTTCCATCTGAACCGAGTTAATACTTAAATAAATATTAAATAGTTGCTATACTAATTGTTTTAAAAATTTATCGAAGTACGTTTGTTTTTGATTAAATATCAAATGATTGGTATTTCTTAAAAAAATACCATTTATTACAATGACAGTAGAATTACTAGTGGCTTTTGTCTATTTAAAATTAACGAGCTGTACGAGTATAGTATCCGTCCGTTTTGTTTTTTTTTTTTTGGTACCACTGTGGTGGTATACAAGCATACGGCCCACTTGCATGGAAGCGGTCACCGTCTGTAAAAACTAAAGCCTGTAAAGGTCAATAGGCGTTTAGAATTAGATGTGCTAATCTTGCGCTACCGGCCCTTGGGTATCCACTCTAAATCCCCGACCTACTTAAAAATGATAATTGTTACCTTTCTTTTTCACTTTAAAATGGCCGGTGTCCTCATCTAACCACTCATTTACACAGTTATGCCGCCCCAAGTCGCACAGCACCTTCAGGTGTCTCCTCTCTTCAAGTATATCATAGATATAGTTTTGAAATGGACACAACTCGCGTCTATGAGTCTTACCGCAGCGCAAACAAACGCGCCGATCCGAAGTCTCCCATCTCTTTCGTACTCGCCAACCCACACGCTTGCTATGCGTGCATTGCTCCCTTTCACTCCCCACCGCTGAAGTCTCAGCCACTATCGTCGAGCCGGTGACCTCGGCGTGTGTTTCAGCCGCTTCTAAAGCAAACGCCAATCCAATCACTTCTTTGTACCTAATATCTTTTTCAGCAAATATCCTTGACCTCAGAGTTTCACTTTGCAATCCAGAAACAAATTGATCGCGTAGATTCTCTTCTAAGCTCATCCCAAAATTACAAGATGACGCCAATAGTTTTAGATTCTTGAGGTATTCCGTCAAAGATTCCGAAGGTCTCTGTCTTCGTGAGCGGAATATATGACGTTCAGCTATTTCTGACCGCTGCGGTTCCAAATGATTTGTTACCAATTTCACA
This sequence comes from Thumatha senex, assembly GCA_948477245.1. NCBI lineage: Eukaryota > Metazoa > Arthropoda > Insecta > Lepidoptera > Erebidae > Thumatha > Thumatha senex. Next base: position 57,622,484 of record OX419724.1, read on the forward strand.
AGGTCTTCAAACGATTTAGTTTCTGGATGATCCGGAGAGCACAAATCACACATTAAACTGTAAGTTGCTTGACCCACAACGGTGATTAGCAACGGTACATGTAGGTCATCTTTAACTTCGTTCAACAATATGTACTGTTTTACTCTGCGGATATAAGCCTGCCATTGTTTGCTGGTTAGATCGAATGGTTCTAGTTTACCGATGGGCATATTTGAACACTGATAACACTACCACACGCGTATTTAACAATGATTTGTCCGTAACTAACTCAGTAGAACGTAGAAACGGGGAAATACTTCACATATAATATTAGCTGGACCGATACTTCTGTATGCTACAAGTATAAAGCTACTGAAAGCGGTACGTACGGAATAGTTTTTACATAACAAAGTAATTATACGATGATATACTCGAGCCAATTACTTTAATTTACGCAAAGAATACATCCGTTGCGTAATAAGAGAATGAAATTGGTACTAGTATATCACGAACGTACTAAATTTTTTGTGATATAAGGGAAAATGTGGGGTTGGAGAGAATTAGCGGCTGCTGGATATTGGGACTAATCCCACCCGCATTCCCATTACTGTGACTCCTGTAAACCAGAATCTACAGCAATGACCAAGACCACAAAAGTTCCACCGAGTTCGATCTCGGTGATGTCCCAGGAGAAGTTAGAATGTCTTGGAACCCGCAACGAAATTGAGGAAGTCGGAAAAAGAAACGGTTTTTTTATACCACTGAGGTGGCAGACAAGCATACGGTCCACCTGAGTGGTCACCGTAGCCTATGGACGTATTTTTTTTATGGATAATCACAAATGTCAACTTTTCAAAACTAATTTTAATACCTTTTTGCAAAATTAATAAACGACGGGATTAAATGGGTGAAGCCGCGGGGCTCAGCTAGTATTTCACACAAGAGTCAGGAGGCGTCACCCCTTAGTCATACGATAAAACAATTACTACCGAGCGACGAATGGTAGGCAAATAACCGGTCGCGTATGCGACTTTCGCATAAAGTTTGACGTAAACTTGGCACGCGGTATTATTATTATTATTAAGTCTCTTCTTTACACGGGTATCTTCTTTTTTTTTTCTCATGAAGATACCCGGACTTTTGATAGGCTAGGTCCAACACGCAGAGGCCCTTTGAGAATTTTAATCTAATAGGGAATGGGACCCCCACTGCAGATAGTCCACGCCCGCCTTATGTAGAAGAACGGTAATGGATCACCTCCAATGGGAGTTAAACTATTGTAAAATGTGCTTACTATGAAATGGGCTATTGGGTTGGGGGTTAAATGGATCGGATGAATTAAGCTATTGATGAAAACGGCGTCTGCCATTTTAACGCGTCGCCAACTCACTAGATGGGACCCCTATACAATCGCCATAGGCATGATAAGCCATAGGCATGATAAGATCTAACTACGATCTAAGGCGACAGGGAGCAACACCGGTGTGAGCGGCTTGGGGTGTCGAGCGGTGCGGCGTCGGTTTCACCTAAGCGGGACAGGCCCGGAGCGGGCTTCCCCGTAGTTAAGACCTTGAAAATGACACTTCCACCGCCGAGCATATCGCTCTGGCGCCCTCCCTCTGACCGGCCAATTTAGGCAAGCCAGAGTTGAGATTTGCTGCACTCCCGGGAGTAGCACTCTCACTGCTCTCCCGTTAGGCCATTAAATCCTAACCGGTACAGAAGGGCAACAAAACTCTGAGGAATCGGGACCGATGTGTAGCCACGCACATTGAGCTCGCCACAAGCTGCCCTGCGGATGTGAGCTTTACAATAACTTACTGATACATTTTTTGTTGGTATCAGAAAGTGGATAAATCAAAAAGCGAATCTACTATAAAAGGTTGGGTTAATCCTATAAAAGTTAACGACTGTCCTCGAGGGGATTTATAGGGGTTATTTTTTTGAAAATTTTTAACAGCAGGTAGCTACAACTTGCACCTATCCATTTCAACACGGCAATGGGCTCACCACCTGTTACGTGGGACAAATGTGGGCGCATAATATGCCTCTGCCTACTCCTTCGGGGTTAAAGGCGTGATAATATGTCAATGTCTTAGTAGAGTACCTTGAGCTCGAGCGCTCTAGATGTAGAATTTATTTCCTAGACGATTTTTGGGCTTCGAAATTAAAGCAACCGGGATTGCTGGTCAGATGATGTGGCTAACAAGTCTTTATCATATAAGGTGACATTGCTGGTCAAACAAATCTCGTTTACTTATTAACACAATAGCGTCTCCACTGGCGCACGTATTCTTGGAAAGAATCGTTTTTCCACTGAGGTGTGAGGCATTTTACATTGCACGACGAAGAACGACGAAGATGTATTTATTTATTTTATTGAATACTAAAAAAATACGTACATACATTTTGTCACGCCTTTATCCTCGAAGGGGTAGGCAGAGGCATATGAGCCCACATTACACTGCATGCATTTTTGTCTCACGTAACAGGTGGTGAGTCCATTGCCGTGTTGAAATGGACTAGCGCAGGTTGTGGCAACCTGCTATGGAAATTTTTCAGGCCAGGCTTAATGACTGCCATTTTACTGGCAACTGGGATCAACGGCTTAAAGTGCCTTTCGAAGCACGAAAACGCTCACAAATGTAAAGTCCACAAAGTGGTCACCCATTCAAAGACCACTTATAGCGAATTTTGCTTAACGCAGTGATTGTTTATTAAACAGGAAGTCAGCGGGACACAAGCGGTCTAAAAAACGAATACTAAAAAAGACAAGATAAATTTACTTATTAAGCCACGTGTACTAGTGCCGGTTATTACGCCATCAAAAATGGTTTCACTTGTAAAGATAAAGCGGATAGGAATTTCTGAAGAAATTTGATTGTCTGAAATGACAGATAACCTAAAAAATATTCGCCGATCGGTTAACGATAGCCAAATATTTATTTATAGCAGCCACCGCCTGAACCAGTTTCTCAGCTTTGAAAAACAGCAGCCCAAGGCTCCAAAGCAAGTTTCAGATGTATCTGGGAATAATGACATGGATGATGACGACTGAAACGAAGACAAAAAAAGCTGGTGAATTTAAGGAAAAGTTTGCAGTATATAGTATAACAACTGCTAAAGATATAATTAGCTGAGCTATATTAGATGAGCCTCGACATACGTTTGAATAGCGTTTGCATTAATTTAGCATTTTGATTTTTTATATCTTTATTACAGTTTTTGTAGGTCTTGCGGCAACCGCCGGGCTACGTGGGAAACAAATGTTTGACCATGTCAGCCACGCCGAGTCCCGGTAAGAAGGAAAGACCCAAAAAGTGCTGGCTTGACGTCGTAAGGGATAACATGCGTGCCAATTGTCTCACCGACTCCGACAACCGTGCGACTGTAGCGAAAGTAGGAAGGAGGACCTCGGGCGTCGCGAGACGCAACTGGGATAGACGCTCGGATGATGATGACTGTTTCCGTAGGCGTTGCATAAGAAATCTGTTGCTATGTGGTCGATGGCAATGACAATCATAATGTCGTATCGTCACCGTGTCGGCACGATTAAAAACCCGTTTGTTTGTTTAACAAATTATATTTGACAGCTTTGATTTGGCAAGCACGTTTTAACCAATTCAATTTGTACGAGTATCAGTAAAAGGCTTCCTGTAGTTTGAATAACTTGAAAAAAATACTTATAAGCATATTGGTTAAATGACGTAAGCATTAAGTGTTTGCAAGCAGCAGAGGGGGAGAGAAAAGAAAAGGAACATGTCCAGTAGTGGTCTTAATTCTGTTCTTGACTGAGGAGGCGAGCGAACCGAGCCGACGAAACTCTCCGTTTTAACTCCACTGGTTCGGGAAAAATGCTATTGATGTCCGACCGTTCGTCCCTCCGTCCATTCAGTCTACAGGTCGCATTTTTCATCGGATCTGCATGCAACTTGGCATGGACAATCCTTGATGTAGACAACAACTTTTAGCGAGGGGCTTTTATGACGATTTTACGATCGGGGGGGAAATGGAGGCAGCGGAGGGGAAATGGTCCCGTTTCCCGTCCCGTTCGAATTAGCAAGAGCGCTAAAAGGAAAAAAAGAAATCAAGTAAAAAAAAAAATTATACTGTTGATTGATGGCACTTGGTGGAACTTGCTACACATTTTCAATAATAACACTTGTACTATTCCACAATATTTACTTGATGAGTTGTCATATTGTGTGCCTTTGAGAATGCCGTGAGGCGAAACCGATAAGGTTTATCAAGTAAATATTGTGGAATAGAACAAGTGTTATTATTGGAAAAAAAAAAAATACTTCGAAGTCTCGGTTCATAGAACCACTAGTTTTATGGGTTTTTCCGAGGAGTTACCCTCTCTCTCTCTCCTAACTGTCTATTGCCGGACGGGCCTACCTAGACAGTTATTTATTTATTTTTTATTTTATTGAATAATTTTATTTATATTTTTTAGTTAGAAAGAAAGAAATAAATATTTATTTTATTCAGGCACACATTCCATAAATTACACAAACCTACTTAAAATCTACTAATCGGCATGCACCTGAAAAGGCAACCATCTCAGCTAAAGCTACCTACCACATTAAGTATGGTATGCAGCGCTGATTTTCAGATGGCTCCTACTCCTATCCGATATTACGCACACGCACAGATAAATTTAAATTCAGATGCCTTAACAATAGCAAAAAAAAATAATAAGAATAAAAAAAAACAATGGCTGAATCATAGTAAATAAAATAAAATAAATTATATAAATAAAAAGATTCAAACAAATCAAATTAAACCATAAAACAAAATACATTTAAAAACTCAGTAAAATTAATAAAATAAATTTATATATATTTTTCTTTTTGATTATATATTTGCAATTAGCAAATTGCAATTTATATTAAAAATTACAAATGAAATGATTATATTTTAAATATCAGTGGACATTGTTACCAAATAAAATTTGCACATCAAAGGCAAGGTTGTATAGACCGATCTTCCTTAGCCCTCTCAACAGGGGCGAAATACAATAACTGTCCGTTATCGTCATCGTCATGTCAAAGCGTCATGTCAACAAGTGTCAGTCAAGTGATCCCAACAAATCCACTCACACAGAAAGCCATAATAAGAATTGAATTGAATCATTCAATCTCCAAAATAACATAGTATGGCAGTAACAGTCAAATATTATATTTATCACATATAACGTACGCAATATTGCATTAACCTGAACGCCAACAATCAGTAACAAAACAGTATCAGAGCCCGTGCCCCGCAAACGTAATATATAAATCCACGCTACAGTGATTCACCCAATCCTCTGTCTATTCAACAGCAAACACTTATATCTTCTTTTAAATGAGTGGATTGAATTGAATAAATAATAGTTAGGCATGGACTGTGTGGTTTTAGCCAGTTCGAGTCCGGCATGACATCCGAGGTGATTTCAACACGTTAAAACAAAGGAAAAGATACCGTCATTCTAAAAATATTGCCATTTTCAAACTAAATGACATTTTTTATAATTTTTACTCTATAACAACGACATTGATTTTGAGAATTAAATGGATTTTTTTTTAATGACAGTGGAATTACATTTAATAGCAGTGCTCAGATTCTGATAGTGCTCTTCGAATCCTCGATGTCCAGACAAGAGATTGGCACAAAATGTTGGTCACTAAACAAAGTATTTCACAAATATAATATAATTTTGCCTATATCGCAAGTATTTATGGTTCGATAAACAAGTTCGAATTGCGCTGACCGACTTTTACTTTCGAGTGTGCGACTCGAAACGAAATTATACGTAAAGTGGGGTACGTGTAGTCTACTAAGTTGGGCAAATATTGGTCACTGTCATAAGGTAGATGATATTTTTTTATATCACTGAGTAAGCATATGTCACATTTGATCGAAAGTGGTAGACGCAGGGAAAAACTCAGGTAGAGAGTTCCTATCTTCAATGTCAGGTTTAGGTATATCCTGACGGAGTAACGACCTTGTAAAGTTATGTGCAAATGAAGGTCAAGGTCAATTATGTTTTTAAATATTATGTCCCAGAAGCTTTTCATATCTTTATAATTTTTACGGAACCAAGGATCCCACTTGCAGGATACTGCCTCCCTATTCATAACCCGTCACATCATTAGAATGTTTAACGAATTAATATTATTATTGACTTTCTCGGTGGCGTAAGTGACAATATGAGGCAGGATCTGGGACCTGCCCCGCTGAGGTCCTGGGTTCGATTCCTGGGTTTTGCAATTGATATCACTTTTTTTAAGATCCTGGCTACGCACGGTACCGCGAACGCGATGGCCAACATCATGTCTTTGAAAAATATCTATTTTCATGTTTATCAATCACGCCTACGGCATAGGCCTATTATACGCCCAAATTTCACCGTGTGTATTCCTGTCCTATGTACTATGAGGTGAGCTCATTGCCGTGTTGAAATAAACAGATGCAGGTTTTCGGCTACCTGTTGTTGTAACTTTTTCTTCTTCTTCTTCTTGGAGTGCCTCTCCACTAAGAAGAGGTTGGCCGTCGTCTCTCACTCTCACTCTCTCTGTAACTTATAAGCCGCCTTTTTCCTTTTTAAGGTTTTAGGTCTTTATAAGGAGTATATTTTTATAAATAGCAGAACAGTGTATTCATGTATCAGTTGATTCAAAGTTCTACTGCATTACAGCGATAGTCCCACAATATTTATAAACAATATTTATAAATATTTTATATACTACTCGGGACTTCACGCGAAACAATTTTGTACAAATGTACAAATGTTGAATGTAAGTACAAAATTGTATCGCGTGAAGTCCCGAGTAGTATATAAAATATGAGTATAAACCGCGAAAGTTTAAAAATAATATTTATAAAATTTATAAATTTTATAAATATATGTGTAGTTTGAAAAATGACAATAAAGACGTGTTCCACTAAGTTATCTAACTTCACAACACTTCCGCCCGTTGTCGAAGCTTTTATGTTCAAGAAACCACAATTTATATACATAAACCAACTCGAAAATGCACTTGTTTTGATAATTATTTATCGGTGTGTTTGCGTTTTTCGCGTTTTCCGCCCGACATCTTTGATGTCATATGTCAGTTAGCAAACAGGCAATTTAATTTAATGGGTTCAATCTATTTATAGATATACGACTACATCACAACCGGTACATAACGGTTACTGCATTGACTTTGAAAGATTCAAAACCTGTTTTATAAACTTTGATACCAGAACAGAATGCAATCAATGCCTTTAAATCGCGGATAGTTTAATTAGGTTCCATTTTATACCATTATTTTATATGAGTGGGTTTGATTCTCACCCAGGGTAAAACTTTGTGTGATGAGCACGATGGTTTATTCTATGTCTGGCTGTTATTTATCTATAATATATATGTATTTAGTAAGTATGCTTAGCAGAGCTTGTACTACGGTAACCATAGTACGAGCTCTGCTTAGTTTGGTATCAGATGGCGTTGTGTGAGTTGTCCGAACGATATTAATTTATTTATATTATGGGGTTTTTTATAATGAATATAAGAAGTAATTTGCAGGGTAAGCAGTACGGGTTTGGTAGCACCCTTGGTTTGCTAACGGCCATAACCTATTCTTTTTAACCAAAGCCACTAGTGCATCGAATATCGTAAAAACATGAAAATGCGTTTAAAAATAATGAAAAATACTCAAAATAAAATTTTTTAGAGCGAAAATAAAATACCATTTATTTTTGGAATATTATCGGTATTCCGAATAAAATTCTCCAAAAAAGCAATTGTTTAGTGTAACAGTGGAATGACAGTGGTTTGCGCTGTTACAATATAGCAGAATTGAGGGCCAAATGGGGTATATTCTTATGGTTTACAGAATACATGAGCTAGCTGATTAATAATGCCAAAATTGAGCTGTTCAGCAGTTTGTGATAGAAGAAAAGAATTAAAGAAAAAAAAAAGTTTTATTGCAAACACAGCTAAGAGACAGGTAGGTTACATTAACTTCTCTTTACAATTGAATACACTCCCTATAAAGTCAAAGAAGTGCGCCTAACTACTGACACCACGCCACAAAAAAGGCCTCATATCAAATAATATGTTTTTCTTATCTTTATACCGGCTACTATCAAATCTCAAAAGTGAAGACTAAAAAATTGGCATGGTATTCCATATCTAAGAAAAAAACGTAACTGTTGGTAGTATGGATTTTAACTCCTTCGCCGGTTTTTAGTTACTTGTAAATGTCTACATTAATGACATTGGTGCTAATTCTGTTGTTAAACAACTAAACTAAATTTTTCTAAAATTTTCTTATGTTTATTGAGAGATTGCCAAATGCTATTCTGTTATTACGTCGAACTAAACTTGGTGATATCATAAACAGCACTAAATTTGTATTTGACATCACTAAAATTCCATTTATGAGATAAAATTCAACTAAACATGTATTTAGATGCCGACTAACTTAGTGATTGAACTGTCTATGTACATTTTTCACTTTTTGTTGAATTTTATCACATAAAATGAATTTTAGTGATATCAGATACAAATTTAACGTCACAACAAATTTACAAGTTTTTTCTTCTTCTTCTCTTCTTTTCAGACTTTTCAGACTAAAATTAATAAACGTCCCACTAAAATTAGACGTCACCTAAATAGGTGACGTGAAAAGTCTAATTTTAGTGGGACGTTTATTAATTTAAATATAATAAACGTCCCACTAAAATTAGACTTTTCACGTCACCTATTTAGGTGACGTCTAATTTTAGTGGGACGTTTATTAATTTTAGTAACCGTTTGAAACGTGAAAACGTGTAAAACGTTGTAACGTGAAAAATTAACGTAGGCAGTTCAATCACCAAGTTAGTCGGCATGTATTTACATTCGACTGTCTACGTACATTTTTCACGTTACAACGGCAATCTCTTAATAATTTTAGAGAAATTTAGTTTAGTGGCCTCAACACCAGGATTAGCACCATTGACAATCAGCAATGTCATATTTATATTTTTTATAATTTGATTGGAGTGGTGCAACGTGTTATACCTTTTGGCTTTTACTTTTTTTGAGCTGTTCGTTGGTCCTTTTGTGAAATTCGTTCATCCATAACTGGACTGACGGTATATTAAGCTGTAGTAGTTCTGTAGTAGTTTACAGAACTATAGAGTTTATAGAGCACTTGTGTGTATTAAAAATATTAATGGACACTTTTTTTACACAGTGCAACCTAGCCTAAACTAATATAATAAATATATTGTGGGACACTTTTCACACAGCGCCATCTAGCCCAAAGTAAGCTAACATTAGCTTGTGTTATGGGATCTAGATAACTGATAAACATACTTATATATTTCTAAGTACATACATATTATAGATAAATAACACCCAGACACAGAATAAACCATCGTGCTCATCACACAAAGTTTTATCCAGGGTGGGAATCGAACCCACGACCTCTTGCGTAGCAGTCGGATGCACTCCCACCGCGCCACAGAGGCAGTCAATAGTTTGAATACAAAATAATCAACTGTTAAAAACTATTATCTACTTAACAATTAAGTTATAATATTATAAATTACTTAGGAACATTATATAATATTTAGTTGCATGTATTTGAATACCTATATATAATTCTTGAACCTATGTATTTTATATTAAATTTTATGATTTTTATATATGTAATTTGCTTAATAAGTTATTGTAGGTATATAACTATTGCATTAACTGGACGCCAACAACTACCAATTAGTTCCCACCATCATATTTATTCCATCTAAAGGTTGCCTGGCATAAATTGCTTTAAGCGATAAGGCCGCCCATTGTACTGCTATTTTGGTTTATATTTCTTAATGTATAACTGGCGTACAATAAAGTGTATAATAAATAAACAAATTAATAAATATATGCTTGTTCTATCGGATCTAGACAACTATAAACTTACTTACCTATAAGTATATTTCTGAATACATTCGCACCCAAACCCTGAACCAAACACGGAATTCAAACCTAAGCCCTTAGAACTGTAGTAGCATACACCAGCTATACGCCACCGAGGCAGTGAGTGTTATAATAATATTATACAGTAGTCATGCTTTAATTAAATCACGTACAGATCACGTAGGTACTTCAGAGTTACATAAAGTCATGTAAGCATTCAATTTCTTCCGCCAACATTCCAAGTTATAATAAAATATGCTGACATAATAATTCTACCTAGTCATAGTATAAACGCAAAAGAATTTACGAGTATAAATGTAGGTTTTTTACTATTTCACGCAAAATCTACTGAATGAATTTTGATAAAACTACAATAATAATAATAGATTAACATTGTTGGGACAACTCACACAACGCCATCTGATTCCAAATTAAGCAGAGCTGGTACTATGGTAACCAGATAACTGATGAACATACTTATATATTTCTAAATACATACATATTATAGAATAGATAAATAACACCCAGACACAGAATAAACCAACGTGCTCATCACACAAAGTTTTATCCTGGGTGGAAATCGAACCCACGACCTCTTGCGTAGCAGTCGGATACACTTCCACCGCGCCACAGAGGCAGTCATAATATCGCTAATACATTAAAGTAACACATAGGTTAGTTTTTATCCCGATAACAAGTTCCTGTGTAAGCGGTAAACTTTACAACACGGACGGAGCTACGGGCGTCTACTAGTATTAAGTATATATACCTAGTCAGGTCATAAATTCTGTCACATGTTTAATATAAAATAATTGAAACAAGTTTATTCATTATGTAACCATTTATATACCAAAATGAACTGAACAAAACATAGATTCTTATGACAATAAAGTTTATTCAAAATGACCTCCGTGATTTTGAATACAGGCCTTCAATCTGCGCGGCCAGTCGTCTATTGCAGCACGAACGAGGTCCATGTCAATATCGGCGGCTGCCTTAATCAACGATGTCTTGAGTGACTCCAAATTGGGATGAGGCTTTGAGCACGCCTTTTCCTCCAAGTGTTGCCATATCTTGTAATCTAACGGACTCAAATCTGGACTGGAGGAGGGCCAGTTTTCGTGCCGGATGAAGTCGATTTCAGCCAGTCTTGTGTGCTCTTCGCTCTATGAGCTGGCGCTGAATCTTGTTGGAATACCCAGTGCCTGTTATTGAACATGGTATGAGAAACAGGTTCCACAAGGTTCGTCAAGACTGTATTTTGATACACAACTGCATTCGTTATTACACCTTTCTCACAAAAATGTACCTCTATTAAGCCCCAATAAGAAACTCCCAACCCATACCATGAGCGAGGATGGAAAATGACCTCGTTGGACACGCGGAATACGGTTGCTCGCTTCTTCACTACTGTGTGCGTACACCTTATCATTTTGTTTGTTGTAGCTCTCTTCTACGGTAAAAATATTTTATCCAAAAAAAGAATTCCCTGATATTTTTTCCCGCGTACCGCTTCAACACAGCGCGGCATCTCTTCAGTCTCAGGTCCATTAGACGAGCATTTAAACAATGTCCTGTTTTTCTTCGATGTGACCGAAGCCCTAAGTCTTCATTTAACACCCTTTTCACCGTGGTATCTGAAGGGCCAACAGTTTCTGCTTATGTTTGGGATTTCTTTGAATTCGCGCCTTCACAGCTTTTATCACTGCTGGAGTCCTAACAGACCGAGGGCGACTACTTCTTGACCTGTCATCTACACTAGAGTCTTCATTGTATCGTTTGATGGTACGATAAACGAATCTTTTGGTTATTTTCAAAATTTTCAGTATGTCAAAAATTTGAATTGATGCGTAACCGCAACGATGCAACGCAATAACTGCAACACGGTCTTCTTTAAGCGTCCATTCCATATTTAAAAATGAGTAAAATTCTAAAAAGTATACATTTTTATTTTCATGAACAATTCGAAATTCGAATTCAATAAACTTTTTTGTGGCCAGCATTCTAAAAGAAAAGTTTTTACTGTGTGACAATACTTATGACCTGACTAGGTATATTATTATACTCACGGTTGTAATGTTTGAGAGGGTAAACCAGTATCCAAAGATCAATTTCGTACAAGCATGTGTTTTATTGAGCACATATCTTTAAAACGAGTGAGGATTTTTTTATTTAATGTGTGACATTTTTGTTTAATTTTTTTATACAGCGCCAATTAGCCCAAACTAAGCTAATATAAGCTTGAGGTCGTCAAATGGGGGAAATATTAAAGCATTTTTGTAGAATTTATAAGCGACTGAACTAAATGGAGTTCGAAGTATGTCACGGGCGAACCATATCTAAATATGTAAATACATAAATGAAATTTGAAAGCAGGTCTTTAAAATCGTTGCAGTCTTTTGAGTGTCGGGCGTTTTTTATTTATCAATTTTTTCTCAAAGCTGCTAATGCTGACTGTGGTCTTTAGTAAATTCACTGGTACTCGTAGGCTTTTAAAAACACGTCACAATTAGCCCCGGTGAAGGGAAGCTGAGAACGCTCTGTACACATAGAAAAAAAGATTTTTTTACTGAAGAAACATATAATTTACTCAATAACAAATAGACTGAAACGAAAAGCTTATCTATGCCACTGGATCGTTAGACTTTATGATTTTTTTTTGTTGTCTAAAACTATTGGCGCGCCTTGAAATAAATCGACTTTTTTTATAGTTGCAGCAAATCCGACGCTCTCTCGTGCCATCACGTCATGGCTTATTACAATTTTGTTTAATTACTTTGAAAAGGAATACCTTTTGAGATGAGATGTTTCACATAATTGTTCGGCATCCCGTGACGATATTTTTTTTTCTATAAATAGTAAAACCTTAAACGAAAAGATTAGAATTTAGAATAAATCCAGCTCACTCAGAGTTGGAACTTATCTATCGATAAGAAACCCATTTCAAATGGTAAGAAAGGAATGACTAAAAATTCCATTCATTGTCAGTCATAGCATAATTTTTTTTTGATTGTATTGGAATTTTTGTTCAACTGCCAATGTAGATACCGAAGTTTCAAAATAGAGAATGGTTCCGCGTACGCTTGAGTTGTAGAATGGGCCCTCTTGTGCCGTTTTTCTACAGCAACTGTAGTTTGGGGTGCTTTCGAAAGGTTTGGTTAGAAAGGTTTTACAGGGTCAGTAGCGCAAATGTAACACTTGATGTTGCAAACGTCCATAGCCTACGATGAATAATTTTCGTCATACTGGCCGTATGCGTTGCCGCCATAATGAAAAAGTAAATTTTTGTTGTTGCCTTTCTGTATCCGATTATTGAAATCACTCTTCTGTGTCAGAAACACTAGTTTACAAAAAAAAACAACTCAAACTCGATGGTAATGAACACGAAGCGATTATAGAAACGATTAAAGTTTCTCAATACGCAGAACAACGAAGGCATAACACATTAAAATAAGCGAAATTTTCACGTAAATCCATATATAACACGCACTGCTATAACTTAAAGGTCACGCTGTTACTTAACAAAACACATAACACAGCAATATTATATTCTTTTTTGAAAAAAGAACACTCACTTATCTTTCTATTGGCTCTCACATAATCGACCATACGTCCGATCGATCTCTTAGTCATTGTTGAAATGAGAATTTGTTTTCAAAAATTTAGAATTTTGTACCGCGCGCGGAATTGTCAGTGCCGCATCTCGGGCGAATGCGCGTGAGTGACTGGCCGGTATAGAGCCGAGCAACAAGTTTTACGTTGTACCACTGTATTTTTTTTAGTGTTCCGTCTGAAATTCGGTCTCAGATGCCGATAGTGACATCTTTCGTGTAAAAAGAAATGGCACGTATTAAAAAAAATGGCAAATTCTAACAGTTATCAAACCTTTTTAAATCAAGGCAACAAATAGGATACTTAGTATTTTTTTAGTCACCTATATAATGGTATGTACTTTGAGAAATACTGACAAATTATCAAAATTAATGTCATTAATTTAAAAAAACGGCAAAAAAAAATGCCATTTAGTGTGTGAACGGTATTCCGATAAATTCGCAAAAAAAATGCCAATTGTTTTAAGTAACAGTGGGATGAGAGTTACTTGTGTTATAAAATCTTTTGACAAAGTCAATAATTACTTAATTAATTTAGTTAATGGCCAAGTCACAGTAAGAATTATATAAAATTATATTACTGTTAAGTTACCATGTAAGTTAACAAATAAGTTTTATGGAGCCGAATAAATTTTTATTATTATTTAATATTATTATTAATTAAAAACAGAAGTGAGGCTCTGATAGTGACTGTTTAGTATGCTGCCTACTCCTTGGAGGAATAGGACGTGACTAGATGGATGAATGTATGTCTGTCCAGCAGTGGAATAGGATAGGTTTAATAATATCAGTATCAGTAGCTTTATGTCGTGATTAATTAGAGGAGAAAAACAGAAAAAGTACAATAAACGTTTTGTGAGTCGTTACGACTGTGTATGTGTGGTGTTTTGTGTGTGTGTGTGTGTGTGTATGTGTCTTAGGTTGTTTTAATTGCTTGATCTATTTGACATATATGTAAGGAAGTAAAATTAATAAAGGGAAATTTCAAAATTATGTATTTTTTTATATCACTGAGGTGGCAGACAAGCATACGGCCCGTCCGATGGAAAGTAGTCATGGTAGCCTATGGACGTTTGCAACACCTGAGGTGCAGCACTCGCGCTAAATACCCTATTATTATAACTATACCTGTAATGATGGATGAAAGACTGGAAATAAACATATACATACATAAATACATATCATCAGTTTACATTCTGTTTCAAGTTACTGTAAAGCTGATCCAGTAATTCTACAATTACTGGATCGAGTTGAAAAAAAATTTTTTTGTTGGATAGCCCATTTATCCAGAAAGGCTATAGGCTAAATGCCATCAAACTATTACCCAATAAAGCGGAGCAGTAATCATAAATGTCCACAAAAATCGGGGAAACTACTCGTTACATTTATTATTCTAAAATGTATAAATTACGAGATGTATCGGTTAAATGGATGCCATTGGGGTTCGCAGTATGTCGTGGCCGAAGCCGCGGGTCAAAGCTAGTATAATATAAAGGAACGGATCGAATGCCACTTGAAAAATTAGGTTATTTTATTTATCCCCGAAAGGGTGGCAGAGGAATATTATACACCCACACACCGTTTGCATTTTTGTACCACGTAATAGGTGATGAGCCCATTGCCGTATCGAAAAAGCAGTCGCAGGTTGCGGTTACCTGCTGTTGAAATTTTTCCGCCCATAAATAAGGCCTTCAACTTGGCTTAACGACTGCAATGTTTCATGATGGCAACCGGGAGCAACGGCTTAACCAGCCATAGAAAGTGGAAAGTTGGTTAAAGCAGTGATCGTTTACAGAACAAGAAAAAAAAAGAAAGAAGTTAAGAAGGAAATATAGAAGTTGAAAATTAAAATAAATAAATATCTTTGGGACAACTCACACAACGCCATCTGATTCCAAACTAAGCAGATCTTGTACTATGGTAACCAGATAACTGATAAACATACTTATATATTTCTAAATACATACATATTATAGATAAATAACACCCAGACACAGAATAAACCATCGTGCTCATCGCACAAAGTTTTATCCTGGGTGGGAATCGAACCCTGCGTAGTAGTCGGATACACTGCCACCGCGCCACAGAGGCAGTAAAAGGTCTTAGCCGACTTAGCGTCTTTTCAGGAGTCTCCTGTTTTTATCCCAAGTTTCAGATCCTTGTGGTCTGCTGAAGGTCTTTAGCATTTCTGAGTCCATTGACAATTAGACATCAAAATATAAACTAAAATAACGTTACTTCATCAGTTTTAAAAGTAATTAAGAAGGTTAATGAATCTGCAGGAAGCGAAAGAAGCATGCATGGATCGCGAGGCCTGACGATCTGTCCTATCTGACTACCCCGTATAAGGGATAGAGCGTGAAGATAGTTAGAAACAATTTTGAAAAGCAATTAATAATAAATAAATAAATATTGTGGGACTTATTTTTAATAAGTATAACTTTTTCTAAATTCAAATTTTAAAGTGGAAAAAATTTTCAGTCTCGTGTTGGACTCGAATCAGCGTCTTCTGGTTTAATGAACCAGACGCGTTACCAACTTCACCACCGAGACTTACTCGAAACTGACGAATTAATTCACCTCTTGTAAATTAATTCGTCAGTTACGAGTGGTTAAACCAGAAGAAGCTGGTTCGAGTCCAGCTCGAGAATAAAAAATATTTCTACTTTAAATTAAAATTTTGTGAAGATAGTTGGTTTTAGAAGTATGAGTCATAGTAAAAATCTTAAACTTAAATGAACTTTAGTATATATTTACATACAAAACCGTATTAGTAATGTTTGTTCTTTGTGGGGAAAACCAGCCCGCCATCTTTAAAATATCGTCATATTATTTGTAAGTATATTTTCTGGCGTTGCTAACCGTTTGATTAAGATTGACTAGTCAATCGCGGCTATTATTGCAGTCGACCGTGGCAAGGCTATAAATAAGTCGTATGTGAGTATCTGTTTTATAGAAAGTAAAAGACTCCCTAGACTCCCTAGAGGAGAGCTCCTACTTTTTATAAAACAGCATCCAATATGAATACTCTGGTCACATTCTTAAATGACGATTAAAATATAGCGAACAATTTCAACTTGTTTCGGTACGGTTCGGGTAGTTCAGTGGGTAAAACATTGCCCTGGTTAGGCAAAGGTCACGGGTTCAATGCCCGTATCAAATCGGATTGTCACTTTATTAAAAACTCCAATATGAAATTATACTCCATTTTATTATTGAAACTGATATTTCTCTCCTAAACAATATATTTAAAAAAAAGATACACCTCTATTTTTGGGAATACGTTAAGGTACTGAGAGTAAATAAAAGAACGATGAATATAAATTTGATAGATGGAGAGCTAGAGGAAGACCAAAGAATGGATGGATGGACTGGACAGTGTAAGGAGTGATATGAATATAAAATGAGTGAATGGTCATACATACATACATATTGTCACGCCTTTATCCTCGAAGGGGTAGGCAGAGGCATACTATACGCCCACATTTCACCGTATGCACTTTAGTCCCACGTCACAGGTGGTGAGCTCATTGCCGTGTAAATCAAGTGAATGGTCAGATGACGAATAACAAGGATGAGCGTTTCCGTGCTTCGGAAGGCACGTTAAGCCGTTGGTCCCGGTTGACAGTAAAATGGCAGTCGTTAAGCCTGGTTGAAGGCCTTATGGGCGGCTTGAAAAAGTTCAACAGCAGGTTGCCACAACCTGCGTCTGTCTATTTCAACACGGCAATGGGCTCACCACCTATTATGTGGGACAGGAATCCCCACGGTGAAAAGTGAGCATATAATATGCCTTTGTCGGCATGATGGATATTTATATTTATTTATTTAGGGATGAATGGAAGAAGAGATACTGCGCCGACTAGAAGTAGATTGGTTGACAAGGGCACACGAGCGGCGAGAAGGGCTGCTCGCAGTGCGCGAAACGAGCCCTCGGCGAACGGTTCTCACCTCTGAAGAATCTGAAGATGGCTGTCTTAACACAGCTGAAACCATTAGTCTATACTTGGTCGAAAAACTTCAGTAATCCCGTTTACTTATTTATATAAAAAAAAACTAAACTATCTTCACGCTGTATCCCTGTCAGGGTAGTCAGAGAGGACAGATCGCCAGGCTTCGCGATCCATGCATACTTCTCTCGCTTCTTCAAGATTCATCAACCGCTTCATACAAGCACGTCTGGGTATCCGAGTACTTTTGACTTTTCCGTTTTTAAGTCTGCTCACGTGGTCTTCATATGTAAGTCTCGGCCTACCTTTACTCCTTCTACCCTCTACTTTCGCACAATATATATACTTTGTCAATCGTTCCTCACTTATTCGTTGGACGTGTCCAAACCAAACCTATTTATATCGGTTAAAAATAAAAGAAAGTACAGAACCCATTAAACCTATGAACAACTCGACTGCACGCCACAGTACGACAGTGCCTGCGCAATTATACTTAACCGAACTAGTAAACTGCACAATTATGGTGAATGGAACCACCAACCATTGGGGGGAAGTTGCGCTTGGATTGAAGTGGGGGTTGTGTAAGATACCACAGTATAAATAAGTAGTATTACATCACAGCGGTCCTTGAAACTGATAACTAGCCGTGTTCGGTGCGTAAATATCGTAGGGCTACCACCAATAGTTAATCTGTGTTGTGGTACTTATTTAGGGAAGCAATAATGCCATTATAAAATAAATACATATAGGTTATAATAGTAATGTCGTTTTCCACGTAGGGGTAGACAGTGGTACTTATGTCAATTTTTTTTACCGGAATAAAAGTAGACTCTTGAGACTCTCTAGAGTCACTTTTTAAGCCTAAACCTATAATACTTAAAAACATGCCTTGCAATTTGACGAAAGCCAATTTGAAAAAACACGTTTTAACATTTATAGTATATGAATTGACAGCTTCTATTTAAACCACGTGGCACCTATTTAATACTGTCGTTTCGCCGTCGTCGAACACAAAAATAATTTATCAATTTAAACTTAACTTTACACAATTTAAAATTCCTGAGAATAGAGCTTTAACGAAAGCCACAAACATAACTAACTAACAAAATTCAAGATTATATTATTAGCATATTTAATATAGAGATACTGCCTCTGTGGCGCGGTGGGAGTGTATCCGACTGCTACGCAAGAGGTCCTGGGTTCGATTCCCGGGTCGGAACAAATATTTGTGTGATCCGCAAATGTGTGTTTCGGAGTTTGGGTGTTTCCTATGTATAATATGTATGTATTTAGAAATATATAAGTATGTTTATCAGTTATCTAGATCCCATAACACAAGCTAATATTATAGCTTACTTTGGGCTAGATGACGCTGTGTGAAAAGTGTCCCACAATATTATATATCTTCTTCGCACTCGTGGTTTAGTTTTCCCGTTCCCGTTTCCCAGAGGAACCTATTCCCGGGATAAAAAGTAGCTTATGTGTTATTCTGATATGTAAGCTATATTATTGTACAGTGTCATCAAAATTCATTCAGTAGATTTTGCGTAAAAAAGTAACAAACATCCATACTTAAAACGTTTGGAGTTTATAATATTAGTATGATTAACAGAAGCGTGAGGTAGCCCTACAAATTCTAAAAATGCATTTATTACACACTGAACGCATCTAGGTATGGTTTTGATTCAAGAACACCACTGACACGCAATACTGCATCTATATTACTTACTACTTTTTTTACTGTGCTCTTGTAGGAACGCGTGTGGTTATGTCAATAATGGCAGAGGGAGTATTAAAATTCGATATATATGACACAATGTATCGTAAATTATTGACAATGATCTATGAAGGTGTATTGAAGATGATATAAATATTGTTTTGTACTAGCTGTCTCTAGTGACTTCGCCCGTGTTGTGCTTTGAACTTCCGTCGGACCCCACTACATAGCTGTAGTTTGTTAATTTTATACAGATGTTTAGCGTGATGATATAGAGTCATCCTGCTAATATTATAAATGCGAAAGTGTATAAGAATGGATGTTTGTTACTCTTTCACGTAAAAACTACCGAATAGATTTTAATGAAACTATAATGCAATAATATAGGTTTTACATCAGAATAACACATAGGCTACTCTTTATCCCGGGAACAAGTTCCTGTGGGAAACGCGAACGGGAAAACCTCTCTACGCGGGCGAAGCCGCGGGCGTCAATTAGTGTTTTAATAAAATTGTACAGTAATATACTAAGCTTTTCCTAGGGACTTCATCGTTTCCGAAACGGGTATGGCTAAATTTCACAATGCGCGCAGAGCCACATGCATTAGATGGTATAAAAGTAAAAAAAGTGGTAGATCACATCAGAGCACTAGCAAAGGTAAAATTTAGTAAAGAGTACTGTAGTTGGGTAACACTAAAATATATTCACGCTCAAACAATTAGAAATCGTAGACATAATAATATTATAACTATGCGAGAACTTTGAGCAATTTCGTCAGGTTGCGTAATAACTAGTTTTGTGTGTTTGCACAGCTAAACATACAAACATGGTAAAATTGAACGATTCGCCACGTGACATGAAGCGCTCGTGACCCCGCTAACTTAGTGTTCTGTAAACGATCACTGCTTTAAGCAACTTTCGCTATGGCTGATCACGGATGGATGACCACTTTGTGCCGTTTACATTTACGAGCATTTCCGCGCTCGGAAGGCACTTTAGACCCTTGGCCCTGGTTGCTATTAACATGGCAGTCGTTATGCCAAGTTGAAGACCTAATAAGCATTGAAATGGTCAGCCGCAGGTTGTGGCTACCACTCAATTATTCAAGCCGTGCATAAGGCCTTCAACTTGGCTTAACGACTGCCATGTTACTGGCAACCGGGACCAACGGGTTAACGTACACGGAAATACGCGTGCATAATTAAGAATGGCACGTAGAGTCACCAATGTTAGAACCAATTAAGTATAGAGTAAGATGTTTACCGCAGAAATTATACATTATGTATTATATGTTGTGTACCTCATCAACTGAGACCCGAGTTAACCTCACTTGCACGTGTTGCATCTGCTGATCAACGGATAAGGCAACGCAGGCAATCAAAATGTGGCAAGAAGCACAGTTTTTTGAACCAAGGCGGTGCGAAACCATGCCGCCATGCCAACCTTGGATGGGGTTCGGCGGCCAAAGGCCGGGCTTTTGTAAAGAAACATATTTCTTGGCCGTCGGCTTGAGGTCAGCTATAGGCGCTATATACTGGTTATGATAGCGGCCCTCGGGTCGTCGTTTCTGCTTTGTACTAGCAAATTGTTTTTTTACTAGCGTAATATTATATGTATACTATTATATACTGCCTCTGTGGCGCGGTGGGAGCGCATCCGACTGCTACGCAGGAGGTCGTAGGTTCGATTCCCACCCAGGACAAAACTTTGTGTCTGAGTGTTATTTATCTAGAATATGTATGTATTTAGAAATATATAAGTATGTTTATTAGTTATCTGGTTACCATAGTACAAGGTCTGCTTAGTTTGGAATCAGATGGCGTTGTGTGAGTTGTCCCAACAATATTAATTTATTAATTTATTTATTTATAGCGGCCCTCGGGTCGTCGTTTCTGCTTTGTACAAGCTACTTCTGCAACACAGTATTAATATTTTAAAAATCGTTTACAGCTACGAGCAAGTCATATTTTTTTATTAGTCTAATTATAGTACTAGTTTTTCGCAATAGATTCTAACCAAAGGTCGTCATGGTGCAGCACTATTGACCGTAAAGGTCACCGGTTCGATTCCCAATATTTATGTCAATATAAATCTACTAAAAAGTTCTTTAACTCAACGTTTCGCAATCTTCATGGATGTTAGACTGGATCGATGAAGCGATACACAAGTCTCGAGTTCAATTCCCAGGTCAGAACAAATGTTTGTACGATCGGAAATTATTGTTTTTTGGAGTTTATGCGTTGGGGTTTTTCGGAATGGGGGTTGAAGAAGAACTCGGTACTTATGAAGCGAAAGAATAGATTGAAATGGTTAAAACACTGTGTTTGGAACAAAAGTAAATATTGCAAGACTCAACAGCATCCCTTAATTTTATCTAAAAGGTCACATTTTACCAACATTCTTATAGGTTATTATCATAAAGTTTATTTGCATGCTGAACCTAGAACTTAGCAAAATATACTAGCGCAAAAGTATTGGATTGTTGCCGCTAGACGTACTATTTGATCTCGTCTTTCGAAGAGTATCATATGTTTTCAAAATAGGCCTACTATTAGTCAACCCTAAAATGATTGCGTGACACTTTTTTTTACACGAAACCGTGTTTGATAGTAATATTTTGACCCTTTTGTGTTTTTTTTCTCGAAATGTGGACAATCGCCTTTGCCTACCTACCCCTTCGGAGATAAATGCATGACTCTCTTAATCTTAATAATATTATAAATGCGAAAGTTTGTATGGACGTTTGTTACTCTTTCACGTAAAAACTACTGAACGGATTTTAGTGACACTTTACAATAATTTAGCTTACACATCAGAATAACACATAGGCTACTTTTTATCCCGGGAACAAATTCATGTGGGGAACAGTAATGGGAAAACTTCACTACCCGTGCCGAGCCGCGGGCGTCAACTTGAATGTATTAAATCTAATATATAAAATTTCCATGTAACAATGTTAGTTACCGTACTCCTCCGAAACGGCTTGACCGATTCTCATTAAATTTTGTGTGCATATCGGGTAGGTCTGAGAATCGGTCAAAATCTATTTTTTATTCCCATATTCCCACGGGAACGGGAACTCTGCGGGTAAACAGTACTATATAAAGACAAGTTGTAAGTATTTGCGGTACGAAATTTGCGGGGTCAGCCCTTTTTAACAGGCCAGGCCATTTTTAACAAGTTTTTTTACAGTCAACAGTACAGTACAGTAACAAACGTCCATACAAACTTTCGCATTTATAATATTATTAAATATTATAAATGCGAAAGTTTGTATGGACGTTTGTTACTCTTTCACGTAAAAACTACTGAACGGATTTTAGTGACACTTTACAATAATTTAGCTTACACATCAGAATAACACATAGGCTACTTTTTATCCCGGGAACAAATTCATGTGGGGAACAGTAATGGGAAAACTTCACTACCCGTGCCGAGCCGCGGGCGTCAACTTGAATGTATTAAATCTAATATATAAAATTTCCATGTAACAATGTTAGTTACCGTACTCCTCCGAAACGGCTTGACCGATTCTCATTAAATTTTGTGTGCATATCGGGTAGGTCTGAGAATCGGTCAAAATCTATTTTTTATTCCCATATTCCCACGGGAACGGGAACTCTGCGGGTAAACAGTACTATATAAAGACAAGTTGTAAGTATTTGCGGTACGAAATTTGCGGGGTCAGCCCTTTTTAACAGGCCAGGCCATTTTTAACAAGTTTTTTTACAGTCATACTGACTATAAAAAAACTTGTTAAAAAAGGTTTTTTATATGGGTAACATTTTAAACTATAATAAATAAATTTATTATTGCAAGATCCGTTAAAGTATAAGTACTTATGAGTCAATTTAGCCTTGAACGAAACTGCGAGCGATTGGCAATGTTAATAGTGCAATGGCCACGTGGACTGAGTTTAATTATTCCTAAATACTTCTATTTTCTTACAACAACAGATTACAACCTACTTCATTGCTTAACTGTGTAGCGATTTTGGGCAAGAATTTTTTTAGGTGCATTTCTTTACTCAGCGCCATCTAGCCCAAACTAAGCTAATATAAGCTTGTGGTATGGGATCTAAACATACCCGTACATATAATACACTAGCTGACCCGCGTGGCTTCGCCCTGATATTTATCACTATAGTTTGACCACGACCGCTGTACAATTTTGTACGCAGTGAGCGGTACAGCGGTCGCGGTCAAACTATACCCATTTAATCCCGTCGTTAATTACTTTAAATATGAACGTTTTTTTTTACGTTTTACATATGAAGACCACGTGAGCAGATTGCTCAAATACGGAAAAGTCAAAAGTACTCGAATACCCAGACGTGTATGTATGAAGCGATTGATGAATCTGCAAGAAGCGAAAAAAGTATGCATTGTCGTGAAGCCTGGCAATCTGTCCTCTCTGACTACTCCGTCAGGGATACAGCGTGAAGATAGTTAGTTAGTTAGTTATAGTTAATTACTTTCACAATAATGTAGGTACCCATGAAAATTTGATTTATGATTACTGCTCCGCTCTCCAGAGTAGTAGCGTGATGATATAGCCTTCTTCATTAAATGATCTATTCAATAAACAAATTCTTTTTCATTTCGAACCTGAGTAGTTCATGAGATTAGCGCGTTCAACCAAAAAATCGCTTCAGCTTTATATATTTGTAAGTAGGTATGGAAGTATAAATAGGAAACACCCAAACTCCGAAATAAACATTTACGGATGACACATATAATTATTTGTTCAGACCCGGGAATCGTGCCCGAGCCGCCGCATATTCTATCATTTACGCCACCGAGGTTTTTACACTTTGTATTTCACTTTTGCTTACCATCAGCCGGGGTTAGGCGGATCAACAGACTCACAGAATTATAAATAAATATCGTTCATTACGCTACTACAATGGGGAGCAGAGCAGTAGCCATAAATGTCGACAAATCGGGCATATTTTTACGCATCATTGTAGAATTTATAAGCGACGGGATTAAATAGGTGCTGTGTGGATTATCTAGTTACAAATAAATAACACCCAGACACAGAATAAACCATCGTGCTCATCACACAAAGTTTGATCCTGGGTGGGAATCGAACCCACGACCTCTTGCGTAGCAGTCGGATACACTCCCACCGCGCCACAGAGGCAGTCAAATTCGCGCTTACGTTACCAAGCAAACAAAAACCTCTAATTAAACGCAATGTCAACGCCCTAAGGTTTATTGGCATTTGAAGGTGTTAACTCCACGCAGATTATACACATTAATTGCCAGTCCCGGTTGCATTTAAAAGTTTTCTACTTAATGACTCTGTAGCTAATGGACTTTTTGAAATGAAACTTCTTTATCGACGTTGAATAAAATTTTATAGCTGTAAAAAAATCGTCACGTTTTTCGGTTACGCGTCATGTTGTTTTGAAACGTCTTTATCAAAAGTGAAACTTCTTTATCGACTTAGAGAGAAACTTAATAAATGTAACAAAAAAAACGTCACGTTTTTCGGTTACGCGCCATGTTGTTTTGAAATTAAACGTCTTTATCATAAGTGCAACTTCTTCATAAACGTCGAGAGAAATTTTATAGCTGTAAAAAATATCGTCCGTTTTTAGGTTACGCGCCATGTTTTTTTGAAGTGAAACGCCTTTATGATAGTGAAACTTATTTATCGACGTGTGAAAGAAATTTTCCTTTAGGACCATTAAGTTGAATTCGCTTAAAATTGCATTCTCAGCAAGTTGATTTCCCAGTGTTGAATTCCGAAAGTTAAAATCCCAAAATATAAAAAAAAAGCGCTCGTGGCCCCGCGGTCACAGAGTTCTGTAAATGATCACTGAGTTACGCAATTTTTACTACGGCTGGTCCTCGGATGGGTGACCACTTTGTGGCATTTACAAATTGGCAGTCAATAAGTCAAGTCGAAGACCTATTACGTGGGACAGGAGTATATAAATATGGTGAAAAGTGGGCATATAATAAGCCTCTGCTACCCCTTCGGGGATAAGGAGTAGTAGATAAAAAATAAAAAAGAACTCTATATAGATACAACATAAACATTTGCTATAGCTTTAAAAAAATGTAAAGAAGTTTCACTTCTCACCCGTGTACTCTGGTACACACACTTATTTATAATTTTAGGGTAGGACCCTATTACCAAGACTCCGCTGACGGTCTCTCTGTCTGTCTTTCACCAGGCTGAATCTCATAAACCATGATAGCTCAACAGTTGAAATTTTCACTGTTAATGTATTTTTGTTGCCGCTTGTGGAGGAACGGGTGGAGTTGTTCCTCCGACACAAAGGGAGGATCCTCCGACCAGGCAAGGTGATCACGCCTGGCGGGCCGCCCACCAACGGTTGATTGTTGGGCTGTTGTATATATCATTCTTCAGCGTGAGAACTGTCATGGCAAAACTAGCCTCAAGCATTTCTTGAGTATTGAGTAACGTTCTAAAATACGGCCCTTAGTATCGATGTAGTTCGATAGCTTTACGCTAGGTGGTGCTGGTACACGCCGCGCCACACCGCTATAATAACAAATCCTAAAAACAGAATAAAAAAATAGTGTGTGTGTACTTTTTTATACACGCGTTAGAAATTATACGTAAGTCTAATAAGATTTCAACACAATATACTCTTTGTTTGTTACAGGAATGATATATTAGTAAGAAAAAAAAACATCAAAAGAATGAAAACTACTTTGAATCTATACTAATATTATAAAGCAAGAGTTTGTGTGTATGATTGTTTGGTTGAACGCGCTAATGTCAGGAACTATTGATCGGATTTGATAAAATATCATTGTATTAGATAGCCCATTTATCGAGGAAGGCTATAGGCTATATCTCATTACGCTACTTACCTGGAGAGCAGAGCGGTAGTCATAAATGTCGACAAATCGGGCAAATTATTATGCATTATTGTAGAATTTATAAGCGACGTGTGTCACGGGGAAGCCGGGGTGTTAACTAGAGTAGTTATTAGTTGTCATGGAAACACTTATGAGCTAACTTCATGGTGTCGGTTTTTCCGTAACGCGCCAAAATAAATGTAACTTCAAAAAATCTTCGTGCGCGGGTCCGACAGGTACTAGGCAGGCTTATTTTTTAAATTTAGTTGTACACAAGGAGTTGGCGAACCGATTTTCAAATGATAACTGTTTTTTAAAATACAGTTTTAAATTTAAAAAAGTTTATTTAATGTAAGCCTATTATCTAAACGTTTACCAGTCGAAAACGTTATGAGTGGTGATTGCCTTTTAGCGATAAGGCCGCCCTCTGTACATTTATATAACTGTAATCTTGGTAAATTTAATAGGTATGCAATAAAGTTTATTTTATTATAATCTTAAAAACACTTTCATTTGAATTCGAAATTCTCTTCACCTCAATGTCCTTGCAGCCGCTTTCAAACCCTGTTTGGGTTTAGAGCCTCGGGTAAAAGTGGTTATTAATCACGCCTTTATCCTCGAATAGGTGGCAGAGGCTTATTATAAGCCCACAGTTGCAGTTATAATAATTACCTACTTTTATCAGGCTACTATAGGTTGGCTCCTAATAGATTACTATAGATTCTAGGTATTGTCTGATTTGTCTATATTTATGACTACAGCTCCGCTCTCCAGGGCAGTAGCGTGATGGGCCAATAGCCTTCCTCGATAAATGGGCTATCTAACACAAAAAGATTTTTTCAAATCTGACCAGTAGTTTCTGAGATTAGCGCTTTCAACCAAACAAACAAACACACAAAAGTCTTTAGTTAAATAATATTAGTATAGGTGAGACAACCGTATTAAAACTCGTAGTGCGCCCGACAATCAAGACAAAGTATACCTACACACATTATCCTACATACTGTAATACTCGTAAATGTTTGGACTCACTCACCACCTGTTACGTGGGACAAAAATGCATACGGTGAAATGTGGGCTTATAGTATGCCTCTGAATACCCCTTCGGGAATAAAGGCGTGACAATGTGTATGTATGTATGTAAGTGAAATAAACGCCTGCCAAAATTATGTTAGCATAAACGCACAAATAACATCACTAAGTAGCACCGCTTAATTCTGGCAGGCGTCGTTTCACGAACTCTTATCCATATCTATTCTGATAAATATAATTAAAATGTCTATTAGTAATTATAAATTAACAGCTTTTCTATTTAATGTATATGAAAGTATATTCGCAACTTCCATAAAAAAAAAAAAAATTTTCTTACTGTCTGTCTATGGATATTTTTTAAGCAATTAGGATGCTAACTTTCTCATAAATTTTATTCAAGTGAAAAAAAGACAGCTTAGTTCAGGACGGGGATTGAACCCGTGACCTCTGCCTAACCAGGGCAATGTTCTAGCCTTTGAACTACCCCTACCGTACCGAAATAAGTAGATTCTTTTTAGTATATGTTTAATCGTCATTTAAGAGTATGACCAGAGCCATCTATTCGAGCTCAAGTCCATAAAATATGGGTTGTGTCGGTAGCTGGGTTTTTTTATACCATTGAGGTGGCAGACCAGCATACAGCCCCACCTTATGGAAAGTAGTCACCGTAGCTTATGGACGTTTGCAACACCGGAGGGGCACTCGCGCTGCCGACCCTTTAAAAACCTTCTATGACCCTTTATGAAGAACCCTATACTGTAGACGTTCAGGAGGACGATCCCAGATCTATCCTTCAGAGGGCTCAACCGGGACTCCCGACAAGCACATGGAAGAACAACGAGTGCTTTTACCAGGTGTATATTCATACATGAGTAATTTCACACAAAAAAAAATGGAATGTATGGGCTAAATGGATGTCAAGGGAGGTTCGAAATATGTCACAACCGAAGCCACGGGTCACAGCTAGTTACGAATATTTAAACTTGAAAACTTATATTTTTATTTCACGGTTAGAATCGAAGCGGCGACCCTGAACATAGAAAGCAAATGCCATTATTAGACTGCGTTAATGGGTATACCAATCACAGATTTCTCATTATAATCTTTAGCAACGATAAAATCCAGTTATTCGTAGCTGATGTTCTTAGCGTTTTTAGAGTTCCCTACTTTAGACATATACATATTGTTATGCCATTATCCCCGAAGGGGTAGGCAGAGGCATACTATACGCCCACAGTTTACCGAATGCACTTTTGTCCCACGTAACAGGTGGTGAGCCCATTGCCGTGTTGAACAGGCGCAGGTTGTGGTGACATGCTGTTGAAATTTTTCAAGACGCCCATTAGGCTTATCTACTGCCATGTTACTGGCGACCGGGACCAACGGCTAAACGGCTTCCGAAGCACGGAAACGCTCGCAAATTTAAATGCCAAAAAGTGGTCACCCATTCGAGAGGACCAGACATAGTGAAAGTTGCTTTACGCAGTGATCGTTTACAGTACATTGAGTCCGCAGAGCCACGAGCAATTCTTTAAAAATAGTTGCGTACCTTGAAAGGAAAAAAATAGAACCTTAAATATAGGATCACTTTGTTTTCTGTCTATCAACTCGTTCGTCTGTCAAAACCGTTTATCTCGAGAACGCGTGAAGCAATAGAGTTGAAATTAAAACTAAACAATCAAATCTATGTTCTCTTAGAGCTGTAAGAAAATCAAACTTCTAAGCTAATCTATACTAATATATAAGCTGAAGAATTTGTTTGTTTGATTGAACGCGCTTGTCTCAGAAACTACTGGTCGGATTTGAAAAATTCTTCTTGTGTTAGATAGCTCATTTATCGAGGTAGGCTTTAGGCTATCAGATATCATTACGCTACTACCCTAGAGAGCGGAGCAGTTCCACAAAAATATGCGCGATTTGTCTATATTTTGAATTGTAGAATTTATAAGCGACGGGATTAAATAGGTGCGACGGGAGTACGAACTATACCACGGGCGAAGCCGTGGGGGTCATCTAGTGTTGTATAGAAAGGGATTTCGCGTGGCACTATATTATATTAAAAGCTTAGAATACCTTTTGTTCCTCGACGTTTCGACAGGTTTGCACCTGTCGTAGTCTCGAGGCGATTGAAGAGGAAAAGGTATTAGAGAAGTCGGTAGTCGAGGAACAAGAAAACATAGACCATTTTAACGGCGCGGCGCTTACAAAATGTCATACCTACACTAATACTAAAGATATATTTAATTTATTTAAAGTGACCACCGGTTCGGAACGCGGCCCCACCTGAGAAGAACCCGTAAGAAACTTAGGAAGGTTTTTTTGATGGCCTATTTACAATTTAATACTATTTCACTTTGCCAGCATCCAGCAGCCAGGCATCCCTGTCTTGCAAATAGTCATAAACAGTGTAATAACCTGTTTAAAAAAGCTTTTTTTAAATTTTAAGCCGTTGGTACTAGGTATTGAAGTTAAAGGCCCTACAACCGGCGCCTATCCATTTCAACATGGCAATGAGCTCACCGCCAGTTACGTGGAATATAGTATGCCTATGCCTAACTCCACGGGGTTAAAGGCGTGATTTATAAATAAAAAAAATACTAACTAACTAACTATCTTCACGCTGTATCCCTGACGGGGTAGTCAGAGAGGACAGATCGCCAGGCTTCGCGATCCATACATACTTCTTTCGCTTCTTCGAGATTCATCAATCGCTTCATACATGCACGTCTGGGTATCCGAGTGCTTTTGACCTTTCCGTTTTTGAGCAATCTGCTCACGTGGTCTTCATATGTAAGTCTCGGCCTACCCTGACTCCTTCTACCCTCTACTTTTGAACAATATATATTCTTCGTCAATCGTTCCTCACTCATTCGTTGGACGTGTCCAAACGTGTGATTTATAAATAAGTAAGTGATATTACTTTCAGTCTAAAAATACATTAACTTTGAGAAATACCACTCATTATAGTTTTTGTTTTAGAGTGAAAATGGCAATGTACTTTGAAAATTAATAAGTTTTTCGTGAAATTCACCAAGTAAATGGGATTTCTCTTGAGAGTGACAGTGGCTAGTAGAGCAGAATTGAGAGCCTGGGCCTAAGGTAGAAAAGATAATTTACGTTTGCGCTTTCAAGTCGTATGGTTGAAACGTCAGGCCATAAAATATATAATAATAAATTAAATAATGTGGGAATTTTTCGTATAGAGTGCCATCTAGCCCAAAGTAAATTAATATAAGCTTGCAGATCTAGACAACTGATAAACATACTTATATATTTCTAAATACATACATATTATACATAAGAAACAACTACACACTATACACAAATATGTGTTCCGATTTGGGAGCCCGGATCCTCACTTCGCTGTTCACTTCGGTCACGTCTTACGGCAACCGCCGGGCTACGTGGGAAACAAATGCACCGTCCCATGTCAGCCCCGCCGGGTCCCGGTAAGATGATGGGAGCCCGGGACCTATATATACATAAATTATAATAAATAAATAAATAAAATAAATAAATAAATCTAAATATATAAAAATGAATCCCTATTTCCCTTGCTCACGCCATCACGCGTGAACGGCTGGACCGATTTGAAAAATTATTTTTGTATTATAGGCCATTTAGGATAGCCCATTTATTGAGGATGTTTAGTAGCTATATATCATCACGCCACTACACAGAAGAGCGGAGCAATGTCAACTAATCGGGAAAACTTTCATACATTTTTGGAAAAGTAATAAGCGACTGGATTAAATGGGTGCCACGGGTTGGAAGTATGTCACGGACGAAGCCGGGCAAGTCAGCTAGTATTAAATAAATGTGTTTTGACTAAAGTAGAGTTATGACGACGGTGAAGGAGTACCTGTGCTAGCTAGGTACCTGTTACAAAACTAAAATATGTTAAACATAAGCTCACACATTACGTAAATAGCACTTAGCGCCGCGGACATAAAACTAGTGCGGACGCAGTCTCGTAATGTTACGACGCGACGTGCAGTTATATATATTACTATATAAAGCTGTAGAGTTTGTTTGGTTGAACAGGCTAATCTCAGGAGCTACTGGTCGGATTTGAAACTTTCTTTTTGTGTTAGATAGCCCATTTATCGAGGAAGGCTATAAGCTATATATCATCACGCTACTACCCTGGAGAGCGGAGCAGTAATTATAAATGTCGACAAATCGGGCATTATTTTATACATTTTGGTAGAATTTATAAGCGACGGGAGTTCGAAGTACGACACAGGCGAAGCCGTGGGGGTCACCTAGTTTGATTATAAGTTTCTATAGTTATTATATATATTTCGAAATACGTATTATTAAATCAAGTTGAAGGCCTTATGCGCCATTTCAACAGCTGGTAAGCCCAGCTGTTACGTGGGATAAAAAATGCCTACGGTAATATGTGGGCGTATAGTATGCTTCTGCCAACCCCTTAGGGGATAAAGGCGTGACTGTATCTATGTAAGATTATAACTCCCAATAAAAAAAATTACGGTTTTCAGACAGAAATGAAAACTAAATTTATCAATAATTTATTTATTTAGACTCGTTCGCGGTTTGCTATATGTCAATGCATATATGCACACTCTATAGCTGCGTCTCGTAACGGTGTCGCAAGTCCAGAGATTTTGTTTCATCTAAAAATATGCGTACCGCGGTAAAACAAGTTTTCACTTCAAAAACGACGGGGTTTTTGTAAGTTACTTAAAAAACGACGGGGTTTTTGTAAGTTTGATGTGTCGGTAACCCGTTTTTTGAATTGTTTTTTTTTTTAATTGAAAGTAGTTGTTTCGGAAGTGTTCTTAGCTATGCTTGATGGCCGCCGCTGCCATATAATGGCAGATTATTTTTTTTCATAATATAAGTACCTTTTATAACACTATGGCGAATAACAAGTCCAAGATGGACCAAATTGGCTTGTATACGATTTTTAAAGTTTATACTTTAAATAGAAACATAACAAATAAATTTATGTTATTTTGTATTTGGGGTTTTACAAGACGTCACACAAATATAAAAATTAGGTTAATAAGATTCCGAAGATACTGGCAGCGTTTACACCTTTGAATAGCTAGACTAATTCTTTGTCCGAGGCAGCTGCCAGCTCTTCGGTCTCCTGTGATGCCGACTAACCTTTTTGCTATTTCCTTAAAAAGCCTTATGGCGCTAGGTCCCCACGGACCAAGGGTCTCGAGACCGAATGGGACAAAATCATATTCGGAGCCTAAACTCCTGTATTTACATGCTTTAGCTTCTTCAGCCGCTTCACAAGCCGCACCAGTTCCGTTATTGGTTCATAACATATCAAGATTGTGTCCGTATTTTTTTTAGGTTTGTGTTTGGCACTATGAACTTCCTGTTTTAAGCAAAAAAGCTTGTTCAAAGGTACATTTTAGCAAGTTCTTACGCCGAGAATATGCTTTTTAATGCTATTGATTGATTATTTATGGCCATTAATGTGGTATAAAAAGCATACGGCACATTTAATAAGACATGACCACCAATAGAAAACCTAGTAAAATCACACAGGCTATGAAGTGAATTTCCTATTTACAAAAAACTCAGTCGGTCCGACCATTTGTACCCATATATTTTTCAGGCCCGTTAAGCCGTTGGTCCCAGTAAAATGGCTGTCGTTAAGCCCAGTTGAAGGCCATATGAAAATTATCAGCATCAGGTTGCCAAAGTCAGCGCCTGTCCATTTTAACACGGCAATGGACTCACCACCTGTTACGTGGGCCAAATATGCATACGGTGAATAGTGGGTTTATAGTATGCCTCTGCCTACCCCTAGAGGATAAAGGCGTGACAATATGTATGTATGTATACGAGATAGAGACAAACAGTTTGTGACATTCGATCCCGGTCACCATGAATGTATTTCATATATATTATGAAGAGAAGCGCTCGTGGTCTCGCGGACTAAGGGCCGTTCTAGAACATTTATCAACACTCAAGAAACACTTGAGAGTAGATTTTATAAGGCAAAATCTAGTCTCAAGCGTTGATCGAGTATTGAACAACGTTCTGGAATACGGACCTAAGTGTTCTGTAAACGATCACTGCGTTAAGCAACTTTCGCTTTGGTAGGTCACGGATGGTTGACCACTTTGTAGCATT
Organism: Thumatha senex; assembly: GCA_948477245.1. Lineage (NCBI taxonomy): Eukaryota > Metazoa > Arthropoda > Insecta > Lepidoptera > Erebidae > Thumatha > Thumatha senex. The sequence continues at coordinate 57,655,666 of OX419724.1, forward strand.
TACATTTGCGAGCGTTTCCGTGCTTCGAAAGGCCGTTGGTCCCGGTTGCCAGTAACATGGCAGTCGTTAAATCAAGTTAAAAGCCTTATGGGGGCTTGAAAAAATTCAACAGCAGGTAGCCACAACCTGCGGCTGTTAATTTCAACAGGGGAATGGGCTCACCACCTATTACGTGGGACAGTGAAAAGTGGGCATACAATATGCCTCTGCCACCTCTTCGGGGATAAGGCGAGATATTTATATTTTTTTATAAATACGCTATGATGAATAATAAGTAGAAGTTTAGGTTACTTTTTAAAAGGATTAACTTTACGAATACCTGTGAATATTCAAAATGGAGATTTTAAATTTCAGACGGGAATATTTCACTCACAAAAGAGTTCTACTCGCGAGTTTAAACTATTACAACCCAATTATTTAACCACTTCACAATCTCATTTAACAGTTTATCCTCAATTAATGGGTAATTATTTAATCTATAGATAAAAACAGTTTGAATACCAAAAACGAATAGATTTTTATAGTGTAACTTTTTTAAATTCCTAGAAGCGAGGACTTTTAATTGGCTCTCAGATGACGATACATGTGAATTCCTCTATTATTGATATGATGAAGTTACATTTTAGGTAGTTTCCGTATATTTTGACAGCTAAAAGCAGCTATTCTGGCCCACTTCGCGACAAGAGACTTTGCACCTTTTTGCGTGTTCTATCGCCTGTTCGATGGTCTGTGCTCTGAGAAATTGTTTATTATACTTGTTTGCCACCTCAGCGGTATAAAAAAAAGAAATAACAGATTTAGTAGACTACCTACTATTGGATCAACCACTATATAGAAATAGAACGAATTATAATTGTTAATTAGTAGATTTGGGCCCGCTGATGGATTGAAAAAGGGTTAATATGAAAACAACATTAAAATTGGTTGACCGTTCTGGTGCTATGATATCACAGACAGACAGATACATACAGGTTAAACATATAACACTCCTCATTTTGTGTCGGGGGTTAAAAATAAAGAATTTTGACTTTGATTTTGATGTTCATGGAATGTTTAGCAAACTGACTTCCAAGTACTATAAACAAAGAAATCGCTAACATTTCTTACCAAGAAGACATTAGTGATATCAGATACCTATTGAAAAATGTGAACAAGTGTGAGCTGTTCTACGGAACCACAGAATAATGAATAGTACTAACGTAACGATAAAATGACGAAAAGATAAAACGCTTCGCTAGAAGATACCAAAGTTATAGGAAAAGATAAACACGTAAGCTGAAAAGAGAGTCTTAAGCTTATATAGTCTTCATCATCCGAGCGTAATCCCTTACGACGTCAAGCTTGTACTTCTTGGGTCTTCCCATTTTACCAGGACCCCGCAAAGGCGACACAACGTAACTCGGTGGTTGTCGCAGAACATGACCATCAAGGGTGATACTTTTGCCACTTATCAGCAATGTCACAGACGTAAAGGCTGCCGCGGTCCATCCACGTGACTCCACACATACACCGCAGCCTTTTTATTTCCGTGACACGCATCCATCATCACAATAGTGATGGATGGAGGACATGCCTAATGATGATTTTAAAGACCTGTCCCTTCAATCATACCGGTATTTTTGGGTCACAAATGTCGCCATTCATTTCCCACCACTCGACTTACGCGGCACAAATGCGGGGTTTAACGTAGCGACACAGAAAGTCGAAAAGACGAAAGTCCGACAGAGGAAAAATATCGTTCTGTACAGGATATAAATGTATTGATGCGTGTAACGTGTCAGCTGGAAAAGGACATGCTCCGTTGGTTTGGACACGTCCAACGAATGAATGAGGAACGATTGACAAAAAATATCTATTTTGCGGAAGTAGAGGGTAGAAGGGGTTAGTCAGGGTAGACCGAATCTTACATATGAAGACCACGCAAGCAGATTGTTCAAAAACGGAAAGGTACTCGGATATCCATTACCCAGACGTGCATGTATGGTATGAAGCGATTAATGAATCTGCAAGAAGCGAATACTTCTTTCGCTAATCGCGAAGCCTGGCGATCTGTCCTGTCTGACTTCATCAGGGATACAGCGTGAAGATAGTTAGTTATCTATCTAATGATTCTAAAACGGTCAACAATGGTAAAGGTGTACCGTTGAGTCCATTCAAGGAACCCTAAATACATAAATAACTATCACACATCATAAAATATACAAAACAAGATGAGAAAAATAATGGCGTATCTTCGCATAACATCTAACAAAAAACGAAATAAAATTATATTAAACAACATGTCGTGGAATGTTTTATAAGTGATAATAAAAATGCTATATTAATATTATATTACAACTCGTTCTATGATCAACAAAAAATATGTGTACCTGAGTACACAGGTAAAAAATGAAACTTATATAAGACATTTTTTTTACAGCAATATAATATTTCTCTCATACGTCGATCAAGAAATTTCACTTCAAAATCAAGTTAGGTTACCAATGTTCTAGGATTAAAACTTTCACTAGTCCTGAAACGGCGTACCACAGAATATTGTCCATTGCTTGCGAAGGTATTAAATTCCGTTTTGAGATGAAATCGCTGTATTGCACGCCTCATAAGCGAAGCGTTGAGGCGGGTACTACTGTCACTTCGCGCATAACATCTGATTTTTCAAACTTAAAATGTCTCTATTTATCATATTTTGCACTTGTAAAATAATAATATACACACACATATCAAGAAAAAACACTATTTTTAACACTTATGATATTTTTGATGTCATTTTTGTTATTTAAACTAGTTAAAAATCTGTTAAAAAAAGTTCCGTCTTGGACGTCCGTGTGTCTGTATGTTACGGATATTTTCTTGTTAACCCGATAACAACCGAAATACTTTACTAATCGAGTCTTTTTTTTTCTCTTACGCTTCAGTATAACTAGGAATAGAACCCTTTCAATTTTCACGGTCTGATTCGATGTGGTTAAATTGTTATTATCTTTACTTTATTTATTTCATAACCCCTACGCGATAATTCATAGCAAAGTTTGTAAGCTTGTAATTCTATTTTTTTTTATAATATTATAAAAGCGTGTGAGGCGTGCACTTTTGGGTTAACCAAATTTGTGGAGCAATTTCAGCGTAGTGATGATCTCATGTCAACTTTCTTAATTTTACTTTCAATTACGAGGACTTAATGCTTGTAATTACGTAGTTATTACATTAGAAGCATTGATCTAGAATTCAATTCAATAGATGAATACGAATCAATTACTAATCTATTTGTAATTGTTTGTGATGTTCTTGTATTTGTTTAGAATCTATTGTAACGCTTTTAGCATTAAAAACCCAATGGTCTGTAAACGATTACTGATAATTTTTTAACGCAATTATTTTGCTAAATTACTCATAATTTTATTAATAAAGTGGAAAAAGACATGTCTATTCGAGACGGGGGTTGAACCCGTGACCTTGAAAATACTCTTAAAATGACGATTAAAATATGGTGGAGAATTTCAACTTGATTCGATACGGTTCGGGTAGTTCAGGTGGCTAGAACATTGCCCTGGTTAGGCAAAGGTCACGGGTTCAATCCCCGTCTCGAATCAAATTGTATTTTTCCACTTTATTAAAAAAATAACGATTACTGAGTTGAGCAACTTTTGTTATGGCTGGTCAAAAGGGACGACCACTTTCTGGCATTTACATTTGCGAACGTTTCCGTGCTTCGGAGGGCACGTTGAGCTCTTTAGAGCCGTATTACAGAACGTTTCTCAATAGTCAAGAAACACTTGAGAGTAGTATTTACAAGGCGAAAACTAGCCTTAAGCGTTTCTTTAGTATTGAGAAACGTACAGAACCTTTTGATCAAATATGACATCTAACCATTGATAAAATCGAAATTCGGACATATCATGGAGGAATAATCGCCGAAATTTTGTGTTCGGAATGGTGACGGCAAAACGTTTCGCTCCATTTAGACTTACCGGGGACGGCAACTGCACCTAGTTTATGTAGGTCACAAAGTAACACTTATGAACGTCAAGATTATTGCTTCTACATTTACATTTACTGCCAGATTCGTAAAGCAATAGGTAGAGCCTGAGGAAGAACCTGGCAATAAAACTCATTGCCACTCTTATCTAACCGCCAGTAATTACATAAGTTTTATTTACATGATAGTTGAACAAGTTATAATAAATCACCTACGACTGAAAATAGTGACAGATATAAAAAGTTTCGTAATCGCTGCGGTCGTATGTGTAGGGATGCTAAAAGACGCCACATTCATAATTCCATACAAAACCTCAACTCATCACAAGTATGGCAATTCCTTCGGTCTCTGGGAGTTGGTAAGGCTTCACAAAGCTGTGATTTTAATATAGATCTCAATGAACTTAACAGCCATTTCTCAAGGTCTCCAGTCACCATCCCCAGAGACACTAAAACTTCCACGTTACATTTTCTTACTAAACTTCCTTTGCCATTAAATACTTCTTTCTCATTTCACTCGGTTACGGAGGCGGAAATTAAGAGATTCTTACAATCAATATCAACAAAGGCTGTTGGGTAAGATGGCCTATAGCTGCAAATGCTCCTTCCTATCTTTAACCATATAGTCCCTGTCATTACTCACGTTATTAATTACTCTCTGCATAGCCATTTGTTCCCCTCATCGTGTAAAAAAGCTTACGTCATACCTTTACCTAAAGTATCGAATCCTTCTAACTTATCCCACTATCGTCCCATTTCCATTCTTCCATTACTATATAAAATTCTTGAAAGTGTAGTTCAAAATCAACTATCTTCTTTCTTCTCCTGTAATAGTCTGCTTAGTCCATACCAGTCGGGTTTTCGTCGCGGTCACAGCACTACCACTGCGTTAGTCAAAATTACAGATGACATGCGGCTGGCAATAGAAAATAAACAATTAACCATACTGGTTCTATTGGACTTTAGCAGTGCCTTTAATTCTGTTGATTTTGATATTCTCCTGGGAATGCTGGCCTCTCTTAATATTTCGTCTACTGTCATTGAGTGGTTCAAATCATATCTTCAGGGTCGCTCGCAGTCTGTCCGCTATGATGATGCCTTTTCGGAATGGTGTGATTTGACTGCGGGAGTCCCTTAAGGTGGCGTTTTGTCTCCTCTTCTCTTCTCCGTTTTTATTAACGCAATCACTAAAGTAATTTCTTCACAGTACCATCTCTACGCTGACGACCTCCAGTTATATCGTCACTTTAGAGTTGAAGAAACTGACGAGGCTATAACTGCTATTAACAATGATCTGAACAACATAAATCTATGGGCAAAATCTTACGGGCTTATGGTTAACCTTACGAAGTCGCAAGCAGTCATTGTTGGTAGCAGATATATGCTAAATCTGCTAGATGATCAATCTCTCCCACAAATAATGTATGACTCGATTCCGATTGCATTTGCTCAGCACGCGAAAAATCTTGGTGTCCACATAGATTCTTGTCTCAACTGGGACGTCCAAATTGCAGAGGTAAGCAAGAAGATATTTTTCTCGTTTCAATCCCTTAAACGTCTCCAGAAATTCCTGCCTTTCGACACTAAAGTTACTCTTGCGCAGTCCCTCTTGCTTCCGATTTTAGACTATGCTGATGTCTGTTACCTTGATGCAAAGGAGGTACACCTTAATATACTTGAACGTATGCAAAACCTGGGCATCCGCTTCATTTTCGGTCTACGTAAGTACGACCACGTGTCCGAATTTCGAGCAAAGTTGAAGTGGTTACCTATTCGGCAGCGTCGTAACTTTCATATTCTCTCGCTTCTATACTCTATTTTACATAATATAAATTCGCCTCCCTATCTGAAGGAACGTTTTGAGCTTCTTGTTCCCAGGGATAAACCCTGTCGTACTTCCTGTTCTCTTCTTCTTCGAACTCCTTCCCACATTTCTAACCGTTATGACGAGTCCTTCACTATTCGAGCAGTGCGCTTGTGGAATTCGCTGCCTCACATTGTACGCGATAGCTTGTCGTTGAGCGTATTCAAGAGGAAAGTTAAAGAACTGTACCTATCTCAAAATCCTTAAGACCTGATTATCTTTCTAAAAAATATCTCTATGTATATATTTATATGTATTATGTATCTATTTCAAGCATTTATATGTATGTATATGTTGTAGTTATGTATGTGTGTATGTATGTATGTGTATATGTGTGTATATATCTATTTGTGTAATATATGTATATTTATATTATAATACCTTCTCTTATTTAAATAAAATTGTGCACTTTTCAGCCCTTCGTTGAGCTTTATCCCATTCACCCCAAGGTTTGCTGGAAGAGAACTCAATTCTGAGTTAAGCACGCCTTTTTACATCATAATATTAGTTGCGCTCGTGGCCCCGCGGTCTCAGTGTTCGGTAAACGATCACTGAGGTACGCAACTTTCACTATGGCTGGTCGTCGGATGGGTGACCACTTTGTGGCATTTACATTTGCGAGCGTTTCCGTGCTTCGGAAGGCACGTTAAGCCGTTGGTCCCGGTTGCCAGTAAAATGGCAGTCGTTAAGCCTGGTTGAAGGCCTTATAGGCGGCTTAAAAATTTTCAACAGCAGGTAGCCACAACCTGCGTCTGTCTATTTCAACACGGCAATGGGCTCACCACCTATTACGTGGGACAGGAATCCACACGGTGAAAAGTGGGCATATAATATGCCTCTGCCACCCCTTCGGGGATAAGGCGTGATGGATATTTATTTTATTTATTTTTTATTTTATAATATTAGTAATTATTTTATGTAACACTATATTTGTTATGTGCAATAAGGAATAAAAACAAAAAAAAAGTTATATATTAACGAGTCTATACAAAAGAAACAAAATCAAATCAAAGTGAGTGCGATTCTAGTTACCAGTTCCAAGGGCTACCCTTTATGGAGAAGAAACTGGCAAGATGGATACTCTTTTAAATCAAAACCGGAAACCAAGCATAAGCTATGTGAATAATATATTAAAATGGTTGCCATTTCAATGGGCTCACACATATACACATGACGAACAATATTACTCGTATGATGCGCAGAAATATGACTACACATTGAGCTATGTGCTAAATCATCATCTGACTGCCTCTGTGGCGCGGTGGTGGTGTATGCAACTGCCGCGCATGAGGTCCCGGGTTCGATTCCCAGGTCGGAACAAATATTTGTGTAATTCACAAATGTTGTAAGTAAGTATAGTTTAAATATTTATTGATAAATCTTCAGAAGCGAAAGAAGTATGCATGGATCGCGAAGCCTGGCGATCTGTCCTCCCTGACTGCCCCGTCAGGGATACAGCGTGAAGATAGTATAGTATGTATTTCAGTTGTTTAGATACCATAGTACAAGCTTATAGCTTAGTTTGGGCTAGATGGCGCCGTGTGAAATGTGTGTCCCACAATATATATTTATTTTTTATATATTATTGTTTATCTCATATAAGCAGTAATCCTGATTCTTCATTTCTGTTCCAGAAATCTATATTTTACTCAAAAGGAGTAAAGTAGGGGTTGTAAGACTAAATGGCAAATTATTTGTTTATACCACTGAGACGGCAGACAAGCTTATGGCTCACCTGATGGAAAGTGGTCACCGTAGCCTATGAATGTTTACAACACCAGAGGTGCTACTGGCAAGGTATAGGCGTACTAGTAAGTCTCAGCATACCCCATCGGAAAAATATGCGCGATTATATGGTGAGTAACCCTGTGAATATAAAACACTAGATGACCCCCACAGCTTCGCCCGTGGAATATTTCGACCTCCCGTCGCACCTATTTAATCCCGTCGCTTATAAATTCTACAATGATGCATAAAAGATTGCCCAATTTGTCGACATTTATGACTACTGCTCTGCTCCCCAGTGTAGTAGCGTAATGATGTATAGCCTATAGCCTTCCTCGATAAATAAGCTATCTAACTCAAAAAGAATTTTTCAAATCCGACCAGTAGTTCCTGAGATTAGTGCATTCAACCGAACAAACAAACAAACAACTCTTCAGCTTTATAATATTAGTATAGATGAATACTTGTTTTTCAATATTGATACAGCCCGCATCCGTTTCTGTGACGTCATGAGCGCCATTTTATCTTCATTATTACTTTTTAAAATACTCTTCTTCAAAGAGGCACATTTTTATTTTTATTTTTTATATTTCTTTATTGGGACAAATAACAGTTACATATAGCTCTTAAGGTTTAACATTTTAACTAACGACTAAGTAAACATGTAACCCACACCATTGTCCGCAGAGTAATATTTTTTTTTCTTACAATTTTGCCTGTACATACATGCGCCAATAATAATAATAAAAATATTTCACATGCCCTTACAATATTTTTATAAGGAATCTTTTTGTCTGTGTTCAAGATGAAAGTCCTCCAATACCGGCACAGGGGGCCGAATCTCCTATTTAACAATAGAAAGTCGTTCAATTTTATATCTAAAACTAGGTAGTCTACTAAATATATATAATATCAAAGTCGCTCTCTTTAGCTATTATTTACCATTTAATAAATTTAAAAAGCAATGGGCTCACAAAGTATACAACGTGGGATAGGAATACACATGGTGTGTATATAATATGCCTCTGCCACCCCTTCGGGGATACGGCGTGATAGATAAATCGATGTATGCTTGTCTGCAACCGTAACAGAACAAAAATATGACGCAATTCCATCACCAGTGCCGGTGCGGCTCGTGTTCCTTCTGCGGTGATTAGCAAATGAGTAAGTTATTCATTTGCAATTATAATTAGGATAAATTAATTCCTAGTAGCAATTTCGTTTAAGCATTTATCATGCTGATGGTTAGTTTGTTTACAGGTGAGGGGGTAGGGGGGTTATTATTTAAAATAGGCAGACTTGATAATAGGGTTGTCTTATTTTATGTGTGGAAATCCTCAAGCATGTCTTGACGATTTCTTCACACTTTCGAACAATAAAAATAAGCTTCGAAATTGGTCTATCTGTTCAGGAGCTATGATGCTATAGATATAGACAGATACATAGGTAAAATTTACAAGACCTCTCGTTTGCCATCGGGGGTTAAAAATACGATATTTCACACCTGCAAGGGGTCCTACGACAGAGCACTAATTTTCAAAATCCATCTACTCACACTAATATTTAAAGCTGAAGAGTTTGTTTAGTTGAACGCGCTAATCTCAGTAACTACTGGTTCAAATTGGAAAATTCTGATTGTATTAGATAGCCCATTTATCGAGGAATGCTATAGACTATATATCATCACGCTACTACCCAGGAGAGCGGAGCAGTAATCATAAATGTCAACAAATCGGGTAACCTATCATCCAATATTGTAAAATTAATAAACGTTGGGACTGAGGTTTAAAGTACGTCACAGACAAACTCGCAGGGGTCAGCTTATTAACAATATAACTAGTGACGTCAGAATACTGAGAAATCTTACACTTGAGCTGTAAAACATAAATAAGTTAATTTAACTTATCATAACCTGTTCAGCTATTAAAAATGGTTGACCTTTTCACGTTACAAAGTTAATGGAAAATATTTAACCGTATTCCAAGGTGTGTAGAGAATCATTCATTATCATCATACCTAACCCTTTTTTTCTCTTGTGGAATACCTTATGGATGCTATGCCGGACTCCTACCGACTAAAACCACACGTTTCCCTCCATCTGTCTATAGCCAGGAGTCCCGGGTGAGCCTGTGAGGCTCGTTTGGTTCAAATGTTATCTTGCCTCTTTGGGGGGTGTGGGTGTTATACCACTTCCTTAAGATCGTTTGAACCGCATAATGTTTTCTATTGTTGTGTTCCAAATTCTAATAGAATCAATCATTTTGCAACTGAAAAGTACTTTTTTTTATATGTTTAAAAATGCTACGCTTTTTCTGAAGTTTATTTTATCATCGCGGCGGCTGTAGCTACGGGAACCCGTAAGCCTCGTGGAGATACCCCAATATGGCGATCTGCATACGTAAGTCCGAGTGAAGGGCACGGTGGTAGTTAGCTATCTTTGAACTCCCGTCGCACCTATTTAATCCCGTCGCTTATAAATTCTACAAAAAAGCTTAAAAATTTCCCCGATTAGTCGACATTTATGATTACTGCTCCGCTCTACCGTGAAGTAGCGTGATGATATATAGCCTATAGCCTCCCTCGATAAATGGGCTATCTAACACAAAAAGATTTTTCAAATCCGAGCAGTAGTTCCTGTGATTATCGCGTTCACAAAGAAACTCTTTAGCTTTATAATATTAGTATAGATTTTAAAATAAACCACGTATTGCTTAGTTTTTATTTAATCTATAAATTAAGTATCAAAGCTCAAGGATATTGATTTTGCTGCCACATACCTGCTTACCCTATAATTACTAAAACCTGTTATATTAGCTTGTTGAGTGCAATAACAAGATACTAGTCATATATTTATAGGTATTTGAAACTCGTAGCTAATTCAGTATTCTGTGAACGACCACTTAGGCAACTTTTATATTCGCTTATTCTTAAGATGGGTGACCGCCCTTTATTTTTATTGCCAAACCGCATTCCCGTTACTGTGACTCCTGTAAACCAGGAGCAGGCAATGACCAAAAACTAGAAAATATACATCGAGCTGGAACCTGCAACGAAATTAATCAGAAGATAATTTGAGGGAGTCGGAAAAAGAACGTGAGGCTTCTTCCCTCCTTTTCAAAGCGGGAGACCCGGAAAGCAAATGGGTGTAAATCCTGTAGAAAAAGGGAAGCACCACGGTAATAATTAATTACAGGTCCTATCCTCCGGATGACCGCTCCGTGGCACGTTTATTTCCGTGCTTCAGAAAGCCCTTTAAGCCGTTGACATTCTTTAAGTCTAATTTAAGGTCTTAATAAATATTGTGGGACTTATGAAAACACTAATAATCATACGTTTACATTTCTAAAAATATTAAAAAAAAAATCGTTGGGGCAACTCACACAAAGTCATCTGATTCCAAACTAAGCTTAGCTTGATTCCAAACATAGCTTGTACTATGTTAACCAGATGACTGATAAACATACATATTATAGATAAATAACATTTAGACACAGAATAAAGCATCGTGGTCATCACACAAAGTTTTATCCCGGGTGGGAATCGAACCACCTACTCGATATACTCCCACCGCGTCACAGAGGCAGTCAAATTAATACATACACACTTACATAGGAAACATCCAAACTTTGAAACAAACATTTGTTAATCAGCCCAATTTTTATTCCGACCAGGAAATCGAACTCGGGACCTCATCTCATCAGCAGCACTTCACTTACTGTCACGAAGGCAGTCTGTCAATTAAGGGTTCTAAACAATACAATAGCTTACTCTCAGGACTCATCACGTGGAGGACCTGATACATCTTATAATGTGTAAGTGTACACTATGCTTCAACCTATATTTTCTTGGAAAAATGGCGTGAGTATTTTTTTTTATATTTGGCACGTCAAAATGGCGTCGACCGCCTGAGGGCAAGCAAAGGCGACGATGACCTGTGATTGGGGGCCGTTATCTCAACCCGCAGGGTTCCGATAGCGACCTCCATCTTGACGGCCCAGAAATATGCCTTTTCACGTTTCTCTTAAAGGACCCAGAATTGTAAGAGGAGGGATACACGTGCGCCGGCAGAGAGTTCCATGCTTTTATTGTGCGACATAAAAAGGACCTACGAAATCTTTCCGTTCTGGGCAAGATGGTGTCCACAGTGTAACGATGACATCTCTGCCCCGCACGTGTCGTTCGGAAACGAAAGGGGGAGCGTAGGACTAGTTGGAAAAATGTATTTGAATGTATGTTAAAGAATATACAATCATGAGATAATATTATTGTTAGAGGCTGACTGCACGACCCGGAAACATAGCCATGACCTCATGATATTTGTACTCACAACTATGTAATAACGGAGGCTTGTTAATGAATTATTAATACACTAGATGACACCCCACGGCTTCGCTCGTTACATACTTCAAACTCCTGTCGCAACTATTTAATTCCGTCGCTTATAAATTCTACACAAATGCATAAAAATTAGCCGATTTGTCAACATTTATGTCTACTGCTCCGTTCTCCAACGTAGTAGCGTGATGATATATAGCCTATAGCCTTCCTCGATAAATGGGCTATATACCACAAAAAAATCAATTCCGACCAGTAGTATCTGAGATAAGCGCGTTCATGGAAACCCATGACTTCTTCTAGCGAATTAAGGGTCAATGTCACATTTCACAAGATCGTGGCATTCAGGTTGAAGACCCAATAAGGTGCCTGTTCACGCTTTACTTAAAGAACCTGGAGTTGAAAGAGGAGGGAAACAAGTGCGCTGGCTAATGATATGATTCAACAGAGAAGCCAGTTGTCAATTTAATGTAATGTAAGTCGGTTAAAGTTCCAAGTCTTTTAATTACACGTGTGGAGTCTTTCTTAGGGTTCAACTTCCTAAGCTCACGGGAGATTGCCCTGTCCGGCTCAGACCGACTATAATCACATGGTTATCTATGAAGCAATTGATGAATCTGCAAGAAGCCTGGCGATATCGTGCACATGTGTAACTAAAAAACTAACTATCTTCACGCTGTATCCCTGACGAGGTCAGTAGATACTCAGAAAGGACAGTTAGTTAGTTTTTAGTTATATATTTGCACGAAATCCCTCTAACCTGTCCTAACGCCAATTCAGATAACCCCTGCCTGTCCCGACTTTGCAAATGACGCAAGTTTACTTTCTTCCTACTCTCATTTCCTCTTCTGCTATACCGTACTCCTACCGACTATAATCACGCAGTACTCTTATTATTCTCGGATGGGCCCTCGGAAGGTTAAGGTCCTGACAGACTCCATCCGGTAATGGAGCCTCGAAAATAAAAAAAATAAAAACTTATAATGAAATACTTACACCACTTCCTGAGAAAAGCGCTTGTGAGCTTCGCACACAGTTTATCACGGCCTTGCATATTTGAACAGAAAAAAATCCTCGATTTAAAAAAAAACACGCAACCAATCCGGCAATATAGAGGGGGGCACAATTCCACAATATCACACTCGCATTTCACATAAAATTGCACTACACTGTATTTTTATCCATATATTTTTTGTTTCTATTGTCCCATACGCGTACGCTCCGCTCGGCAGCCCGATGTCGACTGGGCTCTACGACCGTAGAGCGTCGTGACAGTTGCGTACGCGCAGCCTGCAATACAAATAATATATGTTATTAAAGCCGGCGTCACACATTGCAGTAATATATTATTATATGAATACGTTTAGTAAGTATTTGCGAGAGGCTTTGGGCATTATCACAGTTTTTTTATGCATTATTTTCATTCAGTCTTTGTATGAATATTTTTCTTTTACGAGTACGAGTATAGAAGGTCTAAGTAAATAATTGGCAAACAAGGTAAGGTGGTGACGCTTATTTAATATGTAGTTTCAAGGGTACTTGAGTAGTGCATGAGGTGAACGGCTCTCGTAGAGATTAATAAAGGACGTTTCCTTGGGGGCACAGAACGGTATTTCTTAGTAACATGAGCATTCTATATACATAAAAGAAATGTGTGGTTACCACAAGAACGGGTGGGCGAATTTTAGTGATTCTTGGTTCTTTAGATTGCTTTTACCCGAAATAACAAAATAAGTTCATAAAAATAGAAAAACTTTCAAAAATAAAGATTAATGAATACTTTTTTTATACATTTTCCATTAAAAATCAGGTTCCTTAGAAAATGTATGATAAAAAGTTTCATTTTATTTATTTATTTAACCAACTTATAATAACAGTTATCTATACATACATTTTTTGGTCACATACATTATTATTAAACTTAATTATTTTGATTCTATTATATTACACTCGTTGGAACATTTGTACATAATGTATTATAGAAAAATAAGGAATTCATTAGTTTCTGACTGTGAGCAACAAATATGAATTTTAGAGAGGCTAATGTGCCTTTTTAGGGAGACTAATAACAAACAAACACTTCAGTTAAGCCTTTTTTTGTTTTTTTTTTTCGTGTGGAAATCCCCTCGGATGTCAAGCCGGACTCGAACCGACTAAAACCACACGGTCCCTACCTATCTGTCTATCGCCGGGCACCCCGGGTAACTCCTCGAAAGGATGTCCCAGGGTCAGATAAGTTACTTAGTTAAGTTCAGGCGCCAGGTGGGTTAAAAGGTTCCACCGACCTTATGCACACGGATATCAATGACAGAGACCAGGGCCTTTAATCGCAGAGGCAAGGGCCCTAAATCAAGAAATAATAAATATTAGGCACATTTTTTACACAAGGACATCTAGCGCAAATTAAAGTAATACAAACTTGTACTACATGATCTAGACAATTGATAAACATACTTATATATTTCTAAATACTTACATAAACACCCAAAACTCCGAAACAAACATTTGCGGATCACACAAATAATTGTTCCGATCCGAGAATCGAATCCGAGACCTCAGCTACGGCAGTCGCCTAACCACCACTACGCCACTGAGGCAGTCAAACATAATTAGCGTATTTGCATAATTCTTCTTTACTAGAAACCAGCTAATATCCGCAGCTTGTAACCTCAAGTTAAAAGTACTTGGATACCCCAACATGCATGTATGAAACGATTAATATTTCTGCAGGATGCGAAAGAAGAATGCATGGACCGCGAAGCCTGGCGATCTATCCTCTCTGACTACCCCGTCAGGGACACAGCGTGAAGATAAATCGATGGACAATACCCGTAGATATGCCAGCGTGGCGAAGATTTTGCCGTATCTGTTTTATTGACTGCCTCGGTGGCACAGTGGTAGTGCATGCGACTGCCATGACTGAGGTCCCGGGTTCCACAAATGTTTGTTTCGGAGTTCGGGTGTTTTTTATGTATAATATGTTTGTATTTAGAAATATATAAGTAGTTAAGTATGATAAGTTGAAGACCTTAAGGGCGGCTTGAAAAATTTCAACAGCAGGTAGGCACAACCTGCGTCTGTCTATTTCAACACGGCAATGGGCTTACCACCTATTACGTAGGACAGGAATACACATGGTGAAAAGTGGGCATGAAATATGTATGCCTCTGCCACCCTTTCGGGGATAAGGCGTGATAGATAAATAGTAATCAGTCGTCTAGTCCCCATAACACAAGCTTATATTAGCTTACTTTGGGCTAAAAGGCGCTGTGTGTATAGCTTATATCTTTCTAACAGAGACGTTTCAAATTCGGTTTAACTATGATGATGATGAACCAACCAGAAATGTGAGCGTTCTACCGGTTATGACCAACGGCGCCGAAACGTGGGCACTTATGGTGAGGCTAGTCCATGCCCTGAAACTTGCACAACAAGCTATAAAGCGTGCTATGCTTGGATTGTCTTTGAGGGATAAACTGCGAAATGAGGATATCCGTCAGAGAACTAGAGTGGTCGACATAGCTCGCAGAGTAAGCACATTAAAGTGGCAATTGACTGGCCTCATCTGTAGAAGAACCGATGGCAGATGGAGCAAACGAGTTCTGGAGACAAATTCTGCTATTTAAATCATGTCGAAATAGAATCGAAATCGTCGCTCAAATAAAAGCCACCGGTACAATTATGACAGTTTTTCGTAGTCTACTATTACAATCGTACTCCAATAGACTTATATCGGTCGGCCGATAGAATTCTACTAACGCGTACCGCGCCAGTGGCCGCTAGTCAGTTGCATTTTTGATAGTCTACTAACATTTTGAGAGCTAAAAATAGCGATTCTGGTTCTATTCTACGGCTTGTTAATAGTAGACTCGGCCCCCCGTAGTGGATACCTCGACTCGGAAAATGTACGGTAGGACGACTCCCCACCAGGTCGAGCAAAGACCTGGAAAAGGTCGCAGGGAGGGACCTGGATGCGGAAGGCACAGGAGCGTGTGTAGTGGCGTGAATTGTGTGAGGCCTACGTGCAGCAGTGGACTGCCCTAGACTGATTTGATTGAGATTTAGAGATTAATTAATTATTAGATTGTGGAATGAACTCCCTGCCTGGGTTTTCCCAAACGTCTACAGTATGGGTTTCTTCAAAAGGGGTCTTAGAAGGTTTTTAAAGGGTCGGCAGCGCGAGTGCTGTACCTCTGGTGTTGCAAACGTCCAAAGTCTACGGTGACCACTCTCCATCAGGTGTGCCGTACGCTTGTCTGTCACCTCAGTGGTATAAAAAAAATGACCCGTACAACCTAACAACTTACCGCTTTATAATATTAGTACTTATACACAATTACTGCACTCGTGCAAAACACATTTAATTACTAAACGGACAATGAAATCTATAACATTGTTCCGCCATATTGAAATGAAATAATAAAAATATCACTCATTGCATCACTCACCTCATTAATTAATAATCAAACAGTTTTATAATGACCGCTTTTACGTAACTCATTGATTTTATTCCAATTCTAAATTATGGCAGGATGTTTCAACATATAGTTATGTATTTAGCCTTGTGTATCTTAGCTTCAGGTTCTGTGTATAAAACGTTAAGTGACGTCACTACACAGACACCAGCTGAAAATCAGCGCTGCCTATCTTTCGTTTTGGGTTTTGACGAGAACGCTGTGTCACTCAGTGGTAATTTTTTTTACAAATCTAGTGTATCTTAGAGGGTTTATGTGTAAAAATTGTAAATTCATAAACATAAAGGCGTTTACACGGGTAGGAAAGCGATAAAACTTTATTGGTAGTTATTGCTAGGTTCTTCCTCAGGCTCTACCTATTGCTTTTCAATAGGTAGAGCCTGAGGAATGTAAATTCATAGAAGCAATAATTTTTATATTCATAAGTGTTACTTTGTGCCTACATGAATAAAGATTTATCATTTCGTTTCATTTCATTTGAAGAACCCCATACTGTAGACGTTCGGAAAAACCCAGGCAGGGAGCTCATTCCACAATCCAAGCGTACGCGGAATAAAGCCCCTATCGGACCTAACCGTATTCGAGCGCTCAGAACGCAAAGTGTGAGGGTGAACACTCTGTCTATGGCGAGCGGTGCGATGTTAGATGTAGTCGTGGGCATCATATCAAACAATTTCTCGGAGAACTGACCGTTGAACAGGTGATAGAACACGCTTAAGGAGACGAAGTAGAAAGTTTGCCATAGCTTATTACTGGCACTACTGCGCTCTCACAGCATACCGAGTGAGATAATTTTGCATATACTACAAAAACAAAGAAGATTTAAACACTTGACTGGTATTGCTCAAACAGAGAAAGCTCAAAGAACTTTTTTTGCGGGATGATATGCATTTTGACTTGTCAAATATCAGGGTAACTGTATTCACTTTTACACCAAGCTTCCGTGTGACCTGAGAAATTTACCAAAAAATTAATTTACTAAGTTTCTTGCCGGTTCTTCTCAGGTGGAAGATTCTGAACCGGTGGTCACTTTAAATATTTTAAATATTGTATGACATTTTGTAAGCGCCGTTAAAACGGTCTATGCAAAATAAAAATATTTTTATTTTTTGTATACCTCTGCCTCCCCTTCAGGGATAAGGCGTGATAGATAAATAGATAAATATGAGACATTGCTCGCAGCGTAAGCGCGTTAAAGTGGCAAATGTGCTGGTTTCCTATGTAGATGAGAACCGATGACTGAGAACAAACTATTTCTGGAGAGGAGACCGCAACTCGGCAAATGGTTTGTGAGACGACCTCTGTCACATGATTCGAAGAGCTAGAAAAAATGGAAGGAAGAGACTGGATGCGGAAGACGCAGGACCGTGTGTTGTGGCGAGAATTGGGAGAGGCCTACGTCCAGCAGTGGACTGATTGGGTTGATATCTGCATCTACTAAAAGTAGATATGATTGTTTGTTTGCTATAATATGCTGAACGATAATAAAGGAGGGGAGGAGGATCCCACCACACAACCTCGATTCATCAATCCTAACGCACAACGGTGAAGGATATCCTCTACTAATTGTAACGGAGGAATGAAGAACCGACTTCCTCAAAGAAAGGGAAGTAGGATAGGAATAAGGAAACCTAACCCTCCAGGTTGACAAAATTGTGCAATGCTCCCGCTTTACAAGGTGACATTTAGTCGACAAGTCGACACGTGTTTCGCCTAGACACGAGGCATCTTCAAGACTGCTTGGCACCTTATAAGCTTAGCGCGTTCTGCTCCGCCTTTTTATAACACTACCTCCCCACTATATATATATATATATTGCGGGAGCATTGCACAATTTTGTCAACCTGGAGGGTTAGGTTTCCTTATTCCTATCCTACATCCCTTTCTTTGAGGAAGTCGGTTCTTCATTCCTCCGTTACAATTAGTAGAGGATATCCTTCACCGTTGTGCGTTAGAATTGAAGGAATTGTGGAAGAATGGGAGGACATTCCTCAACATGTCATAACGACATTGATTAATTCTATGCCAAACCGTATGAGAGCTGTCATAAATGCACTGGGAGGCAATACAAGTTACTAAATAAACATTTCTTTTCATGTAAAACATGTCTTTATTTAAAAATCGATTAGATATTTTTCCTTGAAAAAAAAGCAAATATGGACTTGTTTCAACGTAACTCGACTTTTTTAATTCATTTTAAATAAAGACATGTTTTACATGAAAAGAAATGTTTATTTAGTAACTTGTATTGCCTCCCAGTGCATTTATGACAGCTCTCATACGGTTTGGCATAGAATTAATCAATGTCGTTATGACATGTTGAGGAATGTCCTCCCATTCTTCCAAAATTACATTTTTGAGCTCCTGCATGGTTTGCGGGGCAGGATGATGAGGTCGAACACGCCTCTTCAGCTCATCCCATAGATGCACTATAGGATTCATATCAGGACTTCGCGCTGGTCATCTCCTAACAGTGATACCAATGTCATTTAAGTACTCCCTGACGATTCCCGCAGTATGGGCCCTTGCATTATCATGCATTAAAACGAAATCTTGGCCAATAAATCCAGCATATGGCATCACGTGGTTCTCTAAACATTGGCGAATGTATCTATTGCCATCTAGGGGCGGCAGTCGTGGTCCCGTCACTACCTCTAGCTCAGTTTTGCCATCCATAGAGACTCACTTTCTCGTCAATACAGCATTGCGCGAAACGCTCCGTCTTCGGTACACCTTACTCCTTCCGTCATTACCGTATAGTATTATCTTGGACTCATCTGTGAAGAGAACCTGGCTCCATTGATGTCGAGTCCAACATTGAGTCGCCTTCTAACGGTCCGAGCACTTACAGCCACTCCGTGAAAGTCCCTGAGCTGTTCTTGTATCTGAACAGAGTTAAGGCGTCGATTTCGTAAGCTAGTAGTGACAATGTATTGATCTTGTCTCGCCGTTGTCACTCGGTAACGAGGTCCTCCTGTTCGCCGAACGAAGCCGCCAGTCTCCAGGTATCGGTGGTACACTCTTTGAACAGCGGAACGACTTATGTGAAGTTGTGAACTCACATCTCGCTGACTTAGCCCAGATTGAAGAAGTGCTACAGCTTGCGCGGCTACTTCAGGTGAAGTATCCATAATTTTATAGCCAAAAACGGTTCAAATTATAGAAAAATAACTAAACTAAACTTTGGTAAACAACAATTGCGAAAATTCAAACAAAATCGACATTAAATTGCTTCAAAAGCAACTTTCAACAGTCATTATTTTTTTCAAATCAGTGACCAAGATCGGTTTTTTTTCTTTATTTTAAATTCTAAAATTCTAATTTGGAATAATACATACGGGAAAGACGTTGAAATTAAAAAATAGAAAAGCATAAAAACTTTTTTGTTAAATTGTATATTTTTTGTGTATTGGGCTTTTAGGCCCGGGAATGTAAGGTGGCTCGATTCAAGAGTCCGGGAGTGTATAATATGCTGAGCAGTTTACAACTAACTTCGGGAGTAAATAGTTTACTATGTGGATCTTGTGGCATCTGGGTTGAATTTTTGTGTTTTAAGACTTCTGCCACACATATTACTGGAATCAAACATAGCTCACAAAAGACCCGCATCATACTATTACCATGATGCTTCCTTTTCCTTTTCTTCTATATGATGTCAGCAATTTTTTTTCTTTTTATACCACTGGGGTGGCAGACAAGCATATGGCACCCACCTGATGGAAAGTGGTCACCGTAGCCTATGGACGTTTACAACACCAGAGGTGCAGCACTCGAGTGAAGAGTTAGCGTCAGTTATGTCCGAATCTACTAAAAATAGACATGATTGTATGTTTATATAAGTTTTTTTCCAGAAGAATTGGCGCGTTTATAAAAATAATATTTAAATTGAATAAATAGTCCGACCTTGACCTTTGGTACCTGCTCTTGCTTGTTGAAATGTCAGTAAAAAATTATATTAAATTATGGGAGATGACAATTTAATTATATTTTATCATTGACGCCTTTATCCCTGAAGGGTATTTAATTATAACATACTCGTATTATTATAATAGGTATTATTCAGCGGCAATGTGACATCTTTCATGACAATGCAGAATATGACTGCCTCGGTGGAGCAGTGGCAGTGTATGCGACTGCCGCTCTGAGGTCCTGGGTTCGATTCCCAAGTTGGAACAAATTATTGTGTGATCCACAAATGTTGGTTTCGAAGTTTGGGTGTTTGCTATGTATAATATGTATGTAATTAGAAATATATACATAAAATATTGTCACGCCTTTATCCCCGAAGGGGTAGGCACAAGCATAATATTCGCCCACATTTCACAGTTTGCATTTTTATCCCACTAAACTGGTGGTGAGCCCATTGCCGTGTTGAAATGGACAGGCGCAGTCTGTGGCGACCAGACCTTAAACCGGTTGCCAGTAAAATGGCAGTCGTTAAGACTGCCATTTTACTGGCAACCGGGACTACCTGCTAAACGTGCCTTCCGAAGCACGGAAACGCTCGCAAATGTAAATTACACAAAGTGGTCACCCATCCAAGGACAACCTATAGCGAATGTTGCTTAACGCAGTGATCGTTCACAGAACACTGAGTCAGTGGGGCCACGAGCGCTTCAAGACCAAAAAAGTTGCACCAGATATATATAAGTATGTTTATTAGTTGTCTAGATCCCATAGTACAAGCTTATAGTTTATTTTGGGCTACATGGCGCTGTGGAAAAAGGAAACCATAATATTAATTATTATTTTTTATATCTGTAAGCGTTACCTGTGTTGATGTAAAACCTTGGTGGGGTAGGGCCCGTTATACCCATTATAGTGGACCTTTATAAAGCAAAATAGTGGTAGGTATACATGGGCCCACCCAAACGAAAGTGTCAAAATCAAAAACTTTATACCATGTACGCGTAGATTGTGGAATGAACTACCTGCCTGGGTTTTACCTTCTACAAAGGTTTTTAAAGGATCGACGGCGCGAGTGCTGCACCTCTGGTGTTGCAAACGTCCATAGGCTACGGTGACCACTTACCATCAGGTGTGCTGTATGCTTGTCTGACACTTCAGTGTGTGGCAAAATATAGTGGCCACGTGACGACGTGTAAAGTCATGTAATTACCGTATGTTTAAAGTCAAGAGTACAAGGAAATTGGAGCACAAATGTCAGCTTTTTAAATTAGTGTTATTACCATAAAAAGTCTTGAAGAGCGTGGTGACAAAGGTCATGGTGGTACAAAGGTCACGCCATAATTGTGGGTTCAAATTTTTAAAGTGGAAAAATTTTTCTGACACGAGCTGGACTTGATGGTGATACTGGTTTACAGGAGTCACAGTAATGGGAATGCGGGTGGGATTAGTCCCACACCTCTGCCTACCAGAAAAATGTTTTGACTTTATGTTTGTACCAGTCTACTTTTTTTATGGGACTAATCCCACCCACATTCCCATTACTGTGACTCCTGTAAACCAGGATCTACAGCAATGACCAAAACACCAGAATAGTTACACCGAGCTCGATCTCGGTATGTCCCAGGAGAAGTTAGCATGTCTTGGCACCCGCAACGTAATTAATCAGAAGATAATGTGAGGAAGTAAGAAAAGAACGTAATCTACTATTGACAAGCAGTAGAATAGATCCAGGATCGCTGTTTTTAGCTTTTAAAATGTTAGTAGACTTTCAAAAATGCAACTGACTAGCGGCCAATAGCGCAGTACTTGTTAGTAGAATTCTATCGGCCGACCGATAGAAGTCTATTGGAGTACGATTGTAATAGTAGACTACGAAAATCTGTCAAAATTGTACCGGTGGCTTTCTATTGAGCGACGATTGGTATAGCAGATTCGGCCCCCTGTTGATGCCCGCAGCTCCTTTTTGGGGGATTAGTACGCTTCTTAGGGGAGGGTTCGGCTGTCATTCCACTTCGTTTAAGGAGTTTACCATCTATACATACAAACTTTCACATTTACAATATTGGTATGATTACAACTCGAATACGCCTTCAGACGTCTACAACGACTTGCCCCAGAAGGAATCTTCTGGATCCTTCTCTGTCTTTCTGTAATTCTCAGATCAGCATCGAAACTAATGCG
The DNA here is from genome assembly GCA_948477245.1 of Thumatha senex. Taxonomy (NCBI): domain Eukaryota; kingdom Metazoa; phylum Arthropoda; class Insecta; order Lepidoptera; family Erebidae; genus Thumatha; species Thumatha senex. Next base: position 57,678,130 of record OX419724.1, read on the forward strand.
ACATTTGGATAAAGCGCTCGCGGCCCCGCGAAGTCAGTGTTCTGTAAACGATCATTGAGTTACGTAATTTTCACTATGGCTGGTCCTGGGATGGGTGACCACTTTGTGCCATTTACATTTACGAGCGTCTGCGTGCTTCGGAAGGCACGTTGAGCACGTCTCGGTTGCCAGTAACATGGCAGTCGTTAAGTCAAGTTAAAAGCATTATGGGCGGCTTGAAAAATTTCAACAGCAGGTAGCCACAACCTGCGTCTGTCTATTTCAACACGGCAATGGATTCACCACCTATTACGTGGGACAGGAATACACATGGTGAAAATTGGGCATATAATATGCCTCTGCTAACCCTTCGGAGATAAGGCAAGATAGATAAATAACATTTGGATAATCTATAAAAAAGCGTGCCACGATATATTTAAAATCTCAAGCGTGACTATCGAAACACACCGGTTTTTGAAGGTTAAATTTAAGTGGAAATTGTAAAAAAAAATACTTTTACCGCCATGACACCTTGGAATAATTTTATATTAATTATGTAAGCTCGTATAACCAGTGATCATTACAGATTTGAATCTAAAAAGTAACTGGTCAAATAATCGACCTTTTATATTTTGTGGAAGCCTTGTGGTTAAAGTATGAACTTCCGTCATCAGTACTACTGCCGGGAGTGGTGGTTCAGCCAGCCAGATCTGCAGGAAGCGAAAGAAGTATGCATGAATCGCGAAGCCTGGCGATATGTCCTCTGTAACTACCTCATGAAGAATACAGCGAGAAGATAGATAAATTAAATAGATTAACCTACATATTTTGAGAATTAAAAAACAATTAGACTACCTTATGACCATTTCAAAAGGTTTTGCACGTGTTTTTCTTTCAAAGCAGACGTTATGTTGAGCTTTCAGAAACCGCAAAACCGTGTACTAAGCGACAAAAAGCTGGAATTAATTGACTGGAACAGTCATAAGATCGTGACACAGATTAAAAATGAACACATCATATGACATGTATTAAATATTACACAAGGGAGAAAGTTGATTTTACAAGACGCCATACTTGACACTCAAATATCAACTCAATTTTAAAAAAAAATAAAGCTCATTTTTCAACAGTAGCTATGTTCGCTAATTTGGTCATATGACGCGTACGCATGCGATGTTATACGTTATTTTGTATTGAAATCGCAAGTGGTGACGTCACGCGTGACGTCTTCATATATTTCGTACATCGAATGCGGCATTGCGGATTTGGATTTTGAGAATTAGCCGAGTTTAAAACTTGTTTTAACGCCATTTTGACGTGCCAATTACATATCTGTAGGTGGAGAGCATTACAAACTGACGAAAGTAGTCGTTTAGGAGAAGTTAATTGACACATATATTATTGTAAAACAAAGTCAACCGCCTCGTCTGTCTGTCCGCGATAAACTTAAAATCTACTGGACGGATTAGCATGCCAGTTTCACCAATATAGAGTGATTTATGCAGAAAGTTTAGGTACATCAATAATCAAGGTTTATGTAAATTGGTTGAAATATGAAGATAATTGTTCAAGATGTCGAAAACATTAAAGCCGCCTGAGGGATTTTATTTATACTAATATACATGTACAAATGTACATATAAGAGTAAAGCTGAAAAGTTTATTTGTTTATTTGGTTGAACGTGCTAATCTCAGGAACTACTGGTTCGAATTGAAAAATTGTTTTTGTGTTGGATAGCCAATTTATCGAGAAAGGCTTGAGACTATATATAAGCACGCTACTACCCAGGAGAGCGGAGCAGTAATCATAAATGTTTACAAATCGGTAAAATTTTCATACATTGTTGTAAAATTTATAAACTTCGGGACTACATGGGTGCGACATGAGTATGTCACGGGCTAAGCCGCGCGGATCAACTTGTCGAAAATATACCTGCTACATTATTTTCCCTATTTTATTGATTTGAAGAAAAATCCAAGGCCCGTAATATGTCCATCTTTTAAGGATAGCTTTATCACCAGGCAGTGCCTGCGAAGGTTTAGTATCACCCTATAGGATATCCCTGCTACGGGCAGTAGGAACGGAGTGTGGAATTCCCGGCAATTTAGGGGCTGTCCTACCCACTAAACTCCGCGGTGTTCCTCCCTCTTCCCAACTGGGTCGTAGGGTAGGCCTGAGATCTTGAACCCCCCCTGAACGAGCCTGCGGTATCGGACAAAGTCTGTCAGAAGCCCTGGGGCTATCCTTCCGAGGGCTCACCCGGGACTCCTGGCTATAGACAGATGAATGGAAACGTGTGGTTTTAGTCGGTAGGAGTCCGGTATAGCCTCCATGAGGACTTCCACACGAAAATAAAATCCTGAGATCTATCATAGCGACCCAGCTAAGGAAATACCTCAAGATGTGGCTCTCCTCGGAGGACTTGATGTGCAGTCAACGATCTCCCGAAGGAGTTGAGCCTGTGGTCGCTTCGAGTCTCCTTCGAACGTTCTTTTGGGAACAGAGGGGGTGGACAGCGATCGAGTGGGTACCATAAGGCACCCCTGAACACTGGGAATGTCAGCAGTCAGACAGCCATTGTGGGTAGGGTCCCCCGACTGGGATATGGGTAGGTTTTTACAGGAAAACTTCAACAAAGTGAGAACCTTTATTTTTATACCACTGAGGTGGCAGACAAGCTAACGGCCCATGGAATGGTGCCCACCTGATGAAAAGTGGTTACCGTAGCCTATGGACGTTTGCAACACCAGAGGTGCAGCACTCGCTCTGTCGACCCTTTAAAAATCCCTTCTAAGACCCCTTTTAAAGAACCCCATACTGTAGACGTTTGGGAAAACCAAGCTTCATCAGCTAGTTATGTATTGATCAAATAATCATGAAGGGCTCCTGGCCCCGCAGGCTCAGTGTTCTGTAAACGATCACTGCGTTTAGCTACTTTCACTGTGGCTGGTTACGGATGGGTGACCGCTGCATGGTATTTCCATTTACGAGCGTTTCTGTGACTTAGAAGGCACGTTAAGCCGTTGGTCCCGGTTGCCAGTAACAATGGGCGGATTGAAAAATTACAACATAGGTAGGGGTAGCCTGCGGCTGTCTATTTCGACACGGCTATGGGATCACCACCTATAACGTGGTAAAGGAATACACAAGGTGAAATGTAACCGTATAATAAATATCGTTGGGAAAACTCACACAACGCTATCGGATTCCAAACTAAGCAGACCTTGTACTATGGTAATCAGATAACTATAAACATACTTGTATATTTCTAAATACATACATATATAAATTTTATAATAGTATAGAAAAGAGATTTAAATAAATAAATAAATATATAAATAAATAACACCCAGACACAGAATAAACCATTGTGCTTATCACACAAAGTTTTATCCTGGGTGGGAATCGAACCAACGACCTCTTGCGTAGCAGTCGGATACACTCCCACAGCGCAATCTAGGCAGTCAAATATAATATGCCTCTGCCATCCCTTCTGGGATAAAAGCGTGATTGATATAATTAATCATATTACAAAACATGGAAGTTTAAATTCCAATAAGCGCCGGATAGACAGAACAGCAATCGGAATATAATTATAACCGTAATGCAACAGTGTTTCGACACATTCCGGGGCTGAACAAGTTTAGCTTTCCGGCTGTTACGACAGACATATTTGTTTACATTATACGTATCCAATGATCTGTACTATAACATTATACATACATACATACATATTGTCACGCCTTTATCCCCGAAAGGGTGGGCAGAGGCATATTAAACGCAAGCGTCACCGTATGCACTTTCGTCCCACGTAACAGGTGGTGAGCCCATTGCCGTGTTGAAATGGACAGGCGCAGGTGGTGGCGACCTGCTGTTGAAATTTTTCAAGGCGCCCAACTAGGCTTAAAGACTGCCATTTTACTGGCAACCAGGACCAACGGTTCAAAGTGCCTTTCGAAGCACGGATATTTAAAATTTAATAAAATGTGTCAATTTTTAGGTGTCACTTTTTGCACCCCTTGCCTTTTTAGTGGGGTGGTAGCAAAAAGGCTAAAAGGTCTTATGTGCTAGACACTAATTAGCACGACCAATTAAAGTCCTGGTAGTCTCGGACTAAAAAAAAAAGAAAAGAAAATCTTTAATTTGTTAAATACGCTAATCTCTGAATCTACAGTCATCACGACTATCTTTCATCGGAGTGGGCAGAGTCTATGGCTTTCCACTATTTATTGGCATACAAATTTCGCCTCTTCTATTTTTGTAGGTGTTATCATACACGCTCACCGCCGGTTAAGGGTACTTTTGAGCAGACCTTTTTCCAAAAGTTCTTCGATTTCACTGACATACGTACGCCGAGGTGTACCCCTACCAGTTTGCCCATTCGCTCTCGCCATATTACTCTCTGCTTCGTCAGTCTATTTTCATCTATCCTCTCCACGTGTCCAAACCATCTAATCCATCATCTATCTTAGTCACTACATTTTCTGCATCAGCTATACAGGTTCAAATTGAAAAATTCTTCTTGTTTTGGATAGTCCATTTATCGAGGAAGACTATAGGCTATATATCATCACGCTACTACCTTGAAGAGCGAAGCAGTGATCATAAATTTCAAAGAATCGGGCAAAAAATCATATATTATTGTTGAATTAATAAACAATGGGATTCTGCCAGCCCTTCGGGGCTAAGGCGTGATTGATGAACAGGTCCTGTGAGCTGATGTTTGATTCCAGTAATATTTATGGCAAAAATATCTAAAAGCACAAAAAAATCAAAGAAATTCCTGTTATAATCTGTTTAACCTTTTCAATGATGCCGGAAGAAACAGACAGACGGAAAATATACTTAAAATTTTTTATGCCACGGATGTGGCAGACAAGACCTGATGGAAAGTGGTCACCGTAGCCTATGAACGTTCGCAACACTAGACCCTAAATTTGATATTTTATTTTTCATATGCATTTAGTGAAAAGACGTTAATTTGTAAAAATACACTTTAATTTTATTTATCTGTGATATACCTTTTATTACATTGACTTTCCTCAAGATGGCCGTGGCCTTTTCGTATTTGTAAGTTTAAACTATAATTTCTTCCGCAAATTATGTACTTTTAACTCCACTTTTAAACGACTTTAAAAATGAGGTCTTCATTTCGACTGTATCTTTGTAACGCGAACATTTCGCTATTTATAATGAACAAGATGACCCCCACGGCTTCGCCCGTGTCATAGTTCGAACTCCCGTCGCACCTATTTAATCCCGTCGCTTATAAATTTTACAATAATGCATAATAATTGGCCCGATTTGTCGACATTTATGACTACTGCTCCGCTCTCCAGGGTAGTAGCGAGATGAATTATATAGCCTATAGCCTTCCTCGATAAATGGACTATCTAATACAAAAAGAATTTTTCAAATCCGATCAGTATTTCCTGAGATTAGTGCGTTCAACCAAACAAACAAACACGATAAGGTGCTGGGCGACCCCCACACAAGTCCATTGTTAGCCAGCAGTGGGTAGTCTGTTTGCAGATCTGACCTCGTATAAATAAAAAGGCTGTTTCATCACTACTTAGTGACGATTAGTTAGGTATGTCACATCTCTAGAGGTTTGCTTGTCGATGGCACGAGTCAAATGTGCCTTCGTCCATATTTATAAGTATGATCTGGTGAGGATATTTTTTTAAAGCAATTAGTATGCTAACTTTCACAAAAAAAAATGAATTAACGTGCAAAACACAACTTAGTTCCAGACGGGGATTGAACCCGAACCTTTGCCTAACCAGGGCAATGTTATAGCCACTTAACTATCCGAAACGTACCGAAACAAGCTGAAATTCTTCAATATATTTTAATAGACATTTAAGAATATGACCAGAGCCATCTATAGAGCTACTTAAAACTCTGATATCAAAGAACGTTACAAAAACCATTTATTCTCTCTAATAAAAATGTATATGAAAGTTAACATTCATGCTTTAAATTTTTTTTTTTTTTAATTTTATCCATAGACTGAGTGGAGTACATGGCATCAATATTTAAAAATAGTCAGGGGGCATAGCTAAAAACTAATAAATAACTTCTTTATTTAAGTAATTAAAACTCACTGACATGAATTAACAGCAATTTAAAATGTGTAATTGTCATTATAATTTAATTTTTATTATTATATTGCGTACTCAGAACCAAGGAGAATTAAGTCCATTAAGTGCAAACCAAATTTATTTTTGTTTGTTTGGTTTTACCTACAGGTCGCATTTTTGAACCGATTTTCATAATATTTGGTAGAAATGTTCAGTAATTATGCAAACCTTTAATTGTGCGGCATAACATCGTGATACGCAATATGGCAGGTTTGATTAAAAGTCTTATCATTAAATTAGAGCGTAGGAGTCAGGGTAGATAGAGACGAAAAAGACAAGAGACTTACCCCGTCAGGAATACAGCATGAAGATGGATAGAATAATTTATGATTTTTTAAAATACTAAACTTCTACTCGGCGTTTTTATTGTCCCTCATTGATGATGTTTTAATTACTTTTCCGCCTTTGAATCACTTCTAGTGAATCTCACACCTTCTTTCAGTCATTGCATAATCATGGGGAATTTGAATACATGTTTATTTAAGAATGATTCCCTGTTCTTCCTCTTTTCTTAATGTTACATAATCATCATTTTTTTAAAATTGTTTTACTAGATAGTATAAAAATTTAAAAAAATTACAAACAAATTGTTATACTAGAGAGTATAACAATTTAAAAAAATTACAATAAAGGCTTGTACGCCTTTATTGTAATTTTTTTAAATTGTTAAAGTATATAATAAATAAATAAATCTAGGCTTTCAAAGACTCCACGCAACTGGTGGAGAGTTAAGTTAATTATACGTAATTAAAATACTTCATACGCAAACCTTCGCGGTATCATAAATGAGAAAACTTTGAACTTTGTACAACCTCGGAGCGGTGCAATGTAAAAAGTTGTTATTAAACGCACACACGATTGGTTTATTGTTTAATACTCGTATTTTACAATGAATGTGCATTAAACTGTTAACACAACCTTGCTCTTCAAGGTTTACTGGGGTTGTAGGTCTTCCGGGGTCATGTGCTACAGTAAAAAGATAAAAAAAAATATTTATTATCACGCCTTATCCCCAAAGGGGTGGCAGAGTCATACATATTGTATGTCCACTTTTTATCATGTGTGTTCCTTTCCCACGTAATAGGTGTTGAGCCCATTGCCGTGTTGAAATAGATAGACGCAGAATGTGGCTACCTGCTGTTGAAATTTTTCAAGCCGCCCATAAGGCCTTCAAATTGACTTAACGACTGCCATGTTACTGGCAACCGGGACCAACGGCTTAACGTGCCTTCCGTAGCACGGAAACGCTCGCTAATGTAAACTATATTATATCTGAAAGTATCGTTCTCAGTCTTTGTTCGTATTATTCTCTCGTCACAAGATATATATTACACCTCTATCAACCCCCTTAGCGCATACATCGTATGATAATACATGTACAAGTCGACAAACTAGCTATTAAACGCATAATCAATGAAGCGACGCGTGCGCTGGTCGACGGACCGCACTGCGTTCAAAATTGGAACGAGCGCCATTGCTCTACTTAGTTTAGGGTTCCTTAACATAAATATGAAATACTAGCTTATCTAGTTTGTTTGTTTGGTTGAACGCACTAATCTCAGGAACTACTAGTCGGATTTCAAAAATTTTTCGTGTGTTTGATTGTCCATTTATAGAGGAAGGTTATATGCTATATATCATCACGCTACTACCCTGGAGAGCGGAGCAGTAATCATAAATGTCAACAAATCGGGCAAATTTTCATAATTTTTTGTAATAACGACGGGATTAAATAGATGCGACGGGGATTCAAAATATGTCACGGGCGAAGCCGCGGGGGACAGCTAGTCTAACTATATTCATAGAGTATCTCTGACGGGGTAGTCACAAAGACAGATCGCTCGGCTTCAAGATCCTAGCTTCTTGGAGATTCATTAATAGGTTCATACATGCACGTCTAAGTATCCGAGTACCTTTGGGCTAGCGCATATATACAAGTTTTGCATCGACTAAACTGTTTTATTGCGGATCGACTATTAGTTGATGCTATGTGCACATCAATACAATGCAATTCTTATTAAGCTTTTTATGATAGTTGTCCATATACAGCTTTATGACTTTTTTGTCGAACAACTATCGAGTTGAAATTATGCGCGCTTCAATATAGGCCTATAGACATATGATACACAACTAAATTGTTGTTCAACTACAAGTTGTATATATGCGCTAGAACAAGTTTAGCTTAGTCTAAACTTGAAAATAAATAATACGAGGAATATGTGCTTGAACTTGCAAAAGACGGTGAACAAATACTCAAAATTACTTTTTGAAATAAAATTTAATAAATATTTTGAAGCGCTCGTGGCCCCGAGGACTCGGTGTTCTGTAAACGATCACTGCGTTATGTAACTATGGCTGGTCCTCGGATGGGTGACCACTTTGTGGCATTTACATTTGCGAGCGTTTCCGTGCTTCGGAAGGCATGTTAAACCGTTGGTCCCGGTGGCCAGTAATGTGACAGTCGTTAAATTCAGTTGAAGGCCTTATGGGCGGCTTGAAAAATTTCAACAGCAGGTAGCCACAACCTGCATCTGTCTATTTCAAACTGCAAACGGCTCACCACCTATTACGTGGGACAGGAATACACATGGTGAAAAGTGGGCATATAGCTTTATAAACGTAAATCCAGGCAGAATCATGATCCTTTATCATTTTGTTCATGGGTTTAAAGTCTATCTATTACATTTACTCCTTACCACTGTTTACAGGCGAGAGGGAGACGTAATTACCTGAAAAAAAAATGATTATTCATATTACTTACTAGTTTATGTTAATTTTCATTAAAGAAGAAAGACAACTTCTGTATATATAATAAAGAAATAACGCGTAACCATTCCGAAGATATTTAGACAATAAGCCTACTGGATCTCAATTCTGCTAGTCTTTCTTCATCTAAGTGTATTCCCAGTTGCTTTCAAACCCTGCCAGCAATTGGAACCCGGGATCTACTTTATTTGACTGCTTGGAGCAGCTATTATTTGACGTTTGATTTTCGGCATTGACCTTACAAAGCTTTAGGGGCCCCTGTGCCTGTGGCTCTGGAGACCGGGGGGTCAAGTTTACTAATTCAATCGCGTCAGAAGAGAATAGAAATCGTTACTCAATAGAGAGCTAGTTTTCGTGGTCTACAATTATAGATATATTATATTATTCTATCGGCCGGCCGATAGAATGATATTAACACGTGTAGCGCCTGTAAGTACATCTAAATTTGCAACAAACAAACTCTTCAGCTTTATATATAAGTATAGATATGTGAAGACATCCAATACAATATTGTATACATTCGGCAATATTCATGGAATTTCCTGTCCACCTTGTGATATAATGATCGTGACTAGTTGACGCGCTGCGGTTGCGCATACCAATCCATCGAAGAGTTTAAATGCTATTTGCGGTTGATTCTTAGATCAACGACCGCATTGAATATGCGTATAATTTGCTTAAGTACTTCGTTTTTCTAGAAAATATTGACAAACACTCATGAATCTAACCAGAGGGCCGAGTCTACTATTGACAAGCCGTAGAATAGAACCAGAATCGCTGGTGTTAGCTGTCAAAATGTTGGTAGACTATCAAAAATGTAACTGACTAGCGGCCACTAGCGCGGTACGTGTTAGTAAAATTCTATCGGCCGACCGATAGAAGTCTATTGGAGTACGATTGTAATAGTGGAATACGAAAACCCGTCAAAATTGTATCGGTGGCTTTCTATTGAGCGACGATTTCGATTCTATTGAAATAGCAGACTCGGCCCCCTGATGGAATACAATACCGAGTTTACTATTTCAATCGTGTCAGAATAGAATCGAAATTCACTCAATAGAATGCCGGCGACGGTACAATTTGACAGTTTTCGAATTCTATCACCCAGCCGATAGAATTCTACTACCAAGATCCTTAGATAGAATTTTACTACTTACTGCCTTACGTCGCCTTAAGACGAAAAGGATTATTCGTCAGTTTCGAGTGGGTCGCAATAGCCTAGTTGGTAAAGCGTCTGGCACGTAACCCCAGAAGACGCTGTATCGAATCCAGCTCGAGACTTAAAATTTCGTATATTTAAAAGAAACTAAGCAAACACATGGTTTATTTTTGATAATTTTGACTTCTAAATCCCAATTTTAACAAAAAAACTTAAAATGGTTCAGTCTGTTCGCATCTATTTCTCTGGAACCACAAGACAAGCGGTTTGCGGCATTCGATTCATGACACCATGAATACCTGCATAGGCGATTGTGAAGTTTCTACCACTTGCGGTTTTGTAACTGGTTTCGGTTTAGAAGTCGACTGATTCCTTCGCTATAATAGTAAAGGGTGCGTTACTTGTCTCACATATATTATGTACGGAACCTATTAGGCATATTGCAGTGTTACGCTTGAATGAACAAAGTGTTTCATTATGCACAATGCTTGAAGGTGATCAACCATCTTTTCTATGACGTATATACACGTACTGTATTTTATATGGCTCGTGGCCGCGCTGACTCAGTGTTCTGTAAACGATCACTGCGTTAAGCAACATTCGCTATAGGTGGTCCTTGGATGGGTGACCACTTTGTGGCATTTACATTTGAGAGCGTTTCCGTGCTTCGGAAGGCAAGTTAAGCCCTAGTCCCGGTTGCCAGTAAAATGGCAGCTGTTAAGCCTGGTTGAAGGACTTATGGGCGGCTTGAAAAAATCAACAGCAGTTCGCTACAGCCTGCGACTGTCCGTTTCACCACGTGTTACGTGAGACAAAAATGCATAACTGTGTAAATATAAAAAATCTGATAAAATATGGTTTAGAAGCAGATGGCTTAATTTTCAATTACAACTGACTCGCCTAAATTCTAATTCTTAAAAAAAACTTAGCTATCTTCACGCTGTATCCCTAACGGGGTAGTCAGAGAAGACAGATCGCAGGGCTTCGCAATCCATGCATTTTCGCTTCCTGCAGATTCATCAATCGCTTCATACACGCACGTCTGGGTATCCAAGTAAATTTGACTTTTCCGGTTTTGAGCAATCTGTTCACGTGGTCTTCATTTGTAAATCTCGGCCTACCCTGACTCCTTCTGCCCTCTACTTTCGCACAATATATATTCTTCGTCAATCGTTCTTCATTCATTCGTAAATTAAATAAATTAAGTAAATCTTAATTCTCAAAATGGTTAATTCTCTAAAAGTCTAGTTCTCAAAATGAATAATTCTTTAAAAGCTTAATTCGCTGAATGGTCAATTCTAATTATAGGGCGACCCTGTATATTTAGCTCAGAACACTCCTTTTAGTCGCACTGTTGGGGAAACAATACCTGCACTAAATCCACTAAAACATAACTTAGTTTCGGAGTCGTGTGGGAACAAACAGACAGACAGCTTAATAAAACAATGGCAGCCGATAATTAAGTCAACAATAGCAATTCCCAGAGTTATTGCAACCAATTGTTACATTTAGATGTTAGGTTAAGCAATCGATGTAAGGTTGCGATGTTGATTATCAAATACTATGCAATCCCCACGGCTTCGCCCGTGACATACTTCGAACTCTCGTCGCACTTATTTAATCCCGTTGCTTATAAATTCTACAATCTATACTAATATTATAAAGCTGACGAGTTTGTTTGTTTGGTTGAACGCGCTAATCTCAGAAACTACTGGTCGGATTTAAAACATTATTTTTGTGTTAGATAGCCCATTTATCGAGGAAGGCTATATATCATTACGCTACTACACTGGGGAGCAGAGCAGTAGTCATAAATGTTGACAAATCGGGCAACTTTTTATGCATCATTGTAGAATTTATAAGCGACGGGATTAAATAGGTGCGACGGCGACGGGAGGTCGAAATCTTCCACGGGCGAAGCTGTGGGGGTCATCTAGTAATGTATAAAAATATGCCCGAATAGTCGACATTTATGATTACTGCTCCGCTCTCCAAGGTAGTAGCGTAATGAAATATAGCCTATAGCCTACCTCTATAAATGGGCTATCCCACACAAAAAGAGTTTTTCAAATCCCACCAGTACTTCCTGAGATTAGCGCGTTCAAACGTACAAACAAAGAAAGTATCAAACAAACTCTTCAGCTTTATATTTTAGTAAGTTTAGAGTATAGACACAGTATATAATTACTAGATGACCCCCCCCCCCGGCATCGCCCGCGACATACTTCGATCTCCCGTCGCACCTATTTAATCCCGTCGCTTATAAATTCTACAATAATGCACAAAAATTTGCCCGATTTGTCGACATTTATGGCTACTGCTCCGCTCTTCGAAGTAGTAGCATGATGATATATAGCCTATAGCTTTCCTTGATAAATGGGCTATCAAACACAAAAAGAATTTTTAAAATCCGACCAGTAGTTTCTGAGATTAGCGCGTTCAACCAAACAAACAAAGAAACAAACTCTTCAGCTTTATAATATTAGTATAGATTTATGTACTTTGGTATAGATGCGAAGCTTTTGTTAATGCTTTGTATAAATATATTCAGGGCCATTTTTAGAATAATAATAATAATTTTAATAAACATAATAAGGCTAAAGAGAATTGGCATAAACCTATAGTACTTGGTGTTACTGATCGCAAGGAGGTATGGAAGAGTAAGGAGCTGCATGGTCGTTTTTCTTCTTTTCTTCAATGCATCAGTATCTTGGCTACGATTTGGTGATCTCTTTGGAGAGACTGAAGGGCTTGTTTTTGCAATTACTGACGAAGTTGTAATGACAAAGAACTACAGGAAGTATATCCTGAAGGATGGTACAGTGGACATCTGTCGGGATGTCATCGTCCCGGAGAATCCCTTAGGCATATTATTTCTGGTTGTTCGAGTCTTGCAAACGGTGAGTATTTGCATCGACACAACCAAGTAGCCAAGATCATTCACCAGCGACTTGCTCTTAAGTACAATCTTGTTGATTTAGAGGTATGTCCTATAGATATGTGCCCGACCCAGTTCTCGAAAATGGTCATGTCACATTATACTGGGATCGATTTATTATCACGGACAGGACTATTGTCGCCAATAAGCCGGACATAGTGGTAATAGATCGATTAGAACGCCGTGCAATTATTGTTGACATCACCATACCTCACGACGAGAACCTCATGAAAGCCGAGGTAGACAAACAAAAGAAATATTTAGACTTGGCTCATGAGGTTGTCGACGTGTGGGATGTGGATTCAGCGATCATTGTACCGATAGTCATATCTGTCCATGGACTTATAGCCAAGAGCCTTGAACAACACCTACAAACATACATACATACATATCGTCACGCCTGTCTCCCATCGGGGTAGGCAGAGACTATGGCTTTCCACTTGCTACGATCCTGGTATACAACTTTCGCTTCTTCCACTTTCATAAGTGTTTTCATACACACACGCCGGTTAAGGGTACTCTTGACCTGATCTTTTTCCAAAATGTCTTCTACTTGATTGACATATGTACGTCGAGGTCGCCCTTTACCAGTTTGCCCATTCACTCTCTTCTGATAAATCTGTTTCGTTAGTCTACTTTCATCCATCCTCTCCACGTGTCCGAACCATCTAAGCATACCTTTTTCTATCTTAGTCACAGCTCTACCATACCGCAATGTTCCCTTATCACACTGTTCCTTTCTTTGTCCATCAATTTCACTCCAGCTATACTCCGCAGACTTCTCATTTCCACTGCATTAATTTTACTTCTATGCTTCTTCTGCCACACCCAACTTTCACTACCATACACGAGTGTAGGAACAAGTACTCCTCTATGCACAGCCAGTCTTGCCTTCAATCCAGCAGCCTTACCCAATTTCATACTACTCAATGCTTCCACAATTTCTTCCATACTTATGATACTTTCATTGCTTAGTTCATTCCTTTCCCAAGAACTCGTTTGTTCTTCCATATCCTCTTTTTCATATAAGCTTTCAAAATAATCTTTCCATCTTTTTAGCACACATTCTTCTCCTTTTAGAAATCTGCCATCCTGGTTTCTGATATTACTGAGTTTCGATGATGTTTGTTGACCCCTCACAGATTTTATAGATTTCCAAAAGAATTATATATTCTGCTGGAAATTATCAGATAAGCTACTATTAAATGTATCCCTATCATTCTCTTTCTCTCTTTTTATAACTTCTTTTGCAAAACGTTTATACCTTTTATATTCATTCTTTGCCATTTTTACATCCTCATCCGTTGCCCTCTGCATTCTTTGATTCACCTTTGAAGTCAGCCAGTCCAACCATGCCTTCTTCTTGTCGGACAATGCTTTCATGACTTCTGCACACATTCTCTTCACCTTACATCCTTGGCTTCTTTTATTTACCCCACAAACTTCCACCGCAACTTCCACTAGACCTTCCTTAAGCGTCTTCCATAATTCTTCAATCTCACATACTTCATCTAAATTTTTAAATTTCTTACTCAATTCACTCACGAATCCTTCTTTTATGCTCATCTCTTGCAAATTTATGACTTTTATGCGCTCTAGTACACTTACAGGTTCACACACACGATGCCGCCACAGTTGAAACAGACCTCTTACTCGGCTGATAACCAAGAAGTGATCTGTATCAATCCCGGCACCGCGGTATGCCCGGGTGTCTAAGACTTTCGATCTTAGTCTTGCATCTACAATCACAAAATCAATCATACTTCTCTGGTTTCCCTCTTGTATAGTATACAAATGAATCTGTTTGTGGTGTAGAGTAGGTGGGGGTCAGCTAGTCAAAGATATTTTGAAGAATAATAAGAAGAAGAGAACAAGAAAGAAAGCACATTTATTATAGGCACTACCTAAAAAAAAACAAATAAAAAAAACAAAAAAACACACTTAAACATATAAAGAAGCCTTGAAGGGCTCAGCACGATGCTGGATATGACCACAGCGCTGATTTTCAGCCGAAGCTCCTAGAGTGTAACCTCTATTGGCATTTATTGAACCAGTGACGAGCCTTGATTTACTATAGGGGATGCCGATGACACCGTGCGAAGTGGAGGAGAATATAATAAATATATCGTTGGGAGAACTCACACAACGCCATCTGTTTCCAAACTAAGCAGAGCTTGTACTATGGTAACCAGATAACTGATAAACATACTTATATACTTCTAAATACATACATATTATAGATAAATTACACCCAGACACAGAATAAACCATCGTGCTCATCACAGAATGTTTTATCCTGGGTGGGAATCGAACTCTTGCGTAGCAGTCGGATACATTCCCATCGCGGCACAGAGGCAGTTGGAAAAAGTGGGAAAGCGACCAACTGGGACTGTTAAGGTGATCAGATTGAAGTATAAAGGCTTCTTGAACAAATAATACAGTTTATTTAACTTTGGATATTATAGTATATATGTAGGTAATTTTAACGTGCGTAAACACATCAGTGCGAGAGAGTATAACCCGACCAATGGGTAAATGCATAGAAGAGGGAATGCAGCCGGCGTTGAGTGCACCGTTGGTTGCGTGAGCTCCTTAATTGTTTGTATAAACAGGGACAGATACTCAGATGATGATGATGACGAGCCTTGAACGAACGAACACAATGGAATGTTAGACGCATAGACAATGTGCTCCGCTGATCGCAGCGTGCATTGTTGTCATATTAACTGTTATTGTTCAACAGTATTGTTATATCTTATTATATCTAGATATTATTAGTGTTACCAGCTGTCACCTTACGTCAAAACCCGGGGGTCGAGTCTGCTATTTCAATCGTGTCAAAATCGTCGCTCAACAGAAAGCCACCGGTACAATTTTGACAGCTTTTCGTAGTCTACTATTAGAATCGTACTCCAATAGACTTCTATCGGTCGGCCGACAGAATTCTACTAACACGTACTGCGCCAGTGGCCGCTAGTCAGTTTCATTTTTGACAGCTAAAAACAGCGATTCTGGTTCTATTCTACGGTTTGTTTGTATTATATATATATTGTAGACTCGGCTCCTAGGTAGGATTTGGCCCTGCTGACTCAGTGTTCTGTAAACGATCACTGCGTTAAGAGTTGGTGTCTTGGTGGTATTTCCATGGTGGCACTTTAAGCCGTCGGCGCCTGTTCTTTACAATACGTCATCTGTTACGTGAGACAGTAATGTATATGGTTAAATGTGGGCGTATAGTACGCCTCTGCCTACCCCTTCCGGTGTTAAAGCTTAATTTTTAAGTAAAAACCTTTTTTAAAACCCCTTTTTTTTTCAAAAGATTTTTACTTAATTATTACGTCTCATTTTTAAATAAAATTCTTTTAAAATAACGGGCTTTTTTTGAGTAAAAACTTGCTAAGATTAATAATTTTTAGTGCATTTAACGCAAAAAATGGCATTTAACGCTTGTAAATGGGAATTCCACAAAGCGGTCATGTATACTAATATTATAAAACTGAAGAGTTTGTTTGGTTTAACGGTTAATCTCAGGAACTAGCGGTCGGATTTGAAAAAATCTATTTGTTTTCGATAGCCCATTTATCGAGGAAGGCTATAGGCTATAAATCATCACACTACTAGTTTAGCAGTAGTCATAAATGTCGATAAATCGGGCAATTTTTATACATTTTTGTAGAATTTATAAGCGTTGGGATTAAATAGGTCCGATGGGAGTTCGAAGTATGTCATGGGCCGAGCTGGCAGACTCAGCTAGTCCCAGTCTTTCTGTCCTCCGTGCATAGTGCTTTTATAACCAGTCATAGCAAAAGTCTCTTAACGCAGTGATCGTTAACAGAACACTGATTCAGCGGGGCCTCGTTCGCTTCTTCATAAATCCTACCTGGGAGCCGAGTCTACAATATATATATAATACAAACAAGCCGTAGAATAGAACCAGAATCGCTGTTTTTAAGCTGTCAAAAATGAAACTGACTAGCGGCCAGTGGCGCAATACGTGTTAGTAGAATTCTATCGGCCGACCGATAGAGGTCTATTGGAGTACGATTGTAATAGTAGACTACGAAAAACTGTCAAAATTGTACCGGTGGCTTCAATACATTTTTAACGGGTGGAAATCCTGATGGATGCTACTGGATGGACTAACCTACTAAAACCACACGGTGCCCTTCCATCTGCCTATAGCCGGATATTTCAGGTAAGCTCTCGGAAGGATAACACCAAGGGATCCCGACAAAGCACTTTAATAGATACCTTCGTGAGATGACGCTATACATAAATACATATTGTCACGCCTTTATCCCCGAAGGGGTAGGCAGAGGCATACTATACGCCCACATTTCACCGTATCCATTTTTGTCCCACGTAACAGGTTGTGAGCTAATTGCCGTGTTGAAATGGACAGGCGCAGGCTGTGGCGACCTGCTGTTGAATTTCAAGCCGACTATAAGGCCTTCGACCAAACTTAACGACTGCCATTTTACTGGCAACCGGAATCAACGGCTTAACGTGCCTTCTGAAACACGGAATCGCTCGCAAATGTAAATTCCACAAAATGGTCACTTATCCAAGGACCACCTATAGCGAATGTTGCTTAACGCAGTGATCGTTTACAGAATACCGAATCAGCTGGGCCACGAGCGCAAATTTAAACGCGTAATACGTTTACAAAAGTCAATTATTATGAACCCAAATAATAATATTTACATAACCAAAACCATTATTATCAAAAAAGTATAATAATAATAATTGTTATTATTGTAAGTTTTATTTTAATTCGTCAGTATTATAAGTTGACGAAACACAATCGTATGAGTCATTGGATTACAATAACTGAGTTAAGGCGAAGACTACAACATAATTATCTTTTTCAACCAAGCGTTGGTCCCAGATACATTCGATATAAGGGGCTATCTTCGACCTCACATTCTAGCGGTGCACCTGCTGACTAACATACGAAACAAGGAAGCTAGGAGCTCAGACGTCGAACTCGATCAACAATTGTTTTATACATATATTATACTAGTTGACAACCGCTTAGTGAAGTTTTCCCGTTCTCGGTTCCCGCAGAAACTTGTTACCGTGATAAAAAGTAGCCTATTTGTTATTCTGATGTGTAAGTTATGTTATTGCAAAGTTTCATCAAAATCCATTTTGCGTGTAACAAACATCCATATATACAACTCCAACTTTCGCGTTGATAACACGTGGTTCAATAAGTCCCGAGACTAAGTACTAAAACAAGGTTTTTTTTATAAAATTATTTTTTATTCATCAACGTAGTCTCCTCCAAGAGCGATACAGTCCCTCCAACGCTTTTCTAACTTTTCTATCCCATGGAGCATTTTTTTGAGATCTGCAAACAGCCAGTAATCGCTGGGGGCCAAGTCTGGCGAATAAGGGGAATAAGGAAGCAATTCAAAGCCCAATTTATTAATTTTGGCGATCGTTCTCACAGACTTGTGACAATTAAGGCGCGTTGTCACCACTTTCTTTTTGTTCATTAGAGGCCTTTTATCCGCAATTTCGTACTTTAATCGCTCCAATAAGCACATGTAATAGTCACTATTTATATTTTGCCCCTTTCCAAGGTAGTCGATGAAAAGTATTCCATGCGCATCCCAAAATATGGCCGCCATAACCTTACCGGCCGATTTCTGAGTCTTTGGCCGCTTCGGGCGACTTTCACCAGCCACTCTCCACTCCGCTGACTGCCGATTGGATTCCGGAGTAAAATGGTGTATCCATGTTTCATCCATTGTCACATATCGACGTAAAAAATCCTTTTTATTACGATTCATCAGCGCCAAACATCACTTTTGATCAGTTGTAAGCAAACGCGGCACCCACTTGGAAAAAAAGCTTTTTCATGGCCAAATTTTTATGTAAAATAGTGAAAACACTTCCAGCTGAAATCTTCACTCTCTCGACTATCTCGCGCACTTTTATCTTCCGATCTTCCATTACGATTTTGAGGACTTGGTTAATATTTTGTTGAGTCACTGCTTCATTTGGACGACCTGAGCGTTCCCCATCATTTGTGTCCATGCGACCGCGTTTGAAGTCGGCATACCACCGACAAATGGATGTTTTAGAGGGAGCTGATCCCGCATAACAATTTATAAGCCATTGCTGTGCTTTTTTTTCCCATTAAAAAACAATATTTTATCAACACGCGAAACTCGTTTTTTTTTTCATTGTATCGAAACTACAAGCGTAGCGTCACTTAAATGTCTGTAAAATCTATATTTTAATGCTCCATTTTTTAAAATTTGACACATAGCTTTTATTAAAGGCCAGTACTTTTTAAAAATCAAAAGAGTTTTTAAAATATACGCCATTTCCAAGTTAGTCTTGGGACTTATTGAACGATCTAATACATTAGTAGGATAAAACAATAATTCACACTTTATAAAAACATCAATATAAAACAATAACTCATTGCTAAAAGAGACAAGGCAACCTGTTGTACTGATGCAAACAAAAATAGAGAACCTTTCCCTTAATTAGGTAGTGAACACGCTTAATATAAATAGCGGTATATTTCTACCGGACCGTCCGGTGTTAGAGATGGGTGTGCAAACATTTAGTAGCCTACAATGAGTCACTGTCTACCATTGGTTGATATACGTATCTATATAACGGTACTAGCTAACTCCCTATTTAATCCCGTTGCTTATTACTTACAAAAATGAAACATATTTAAAGATTCATTTAATACATAAAATATAGCCAACTAGCTGACTCGCGCAACTTCGTTAGCGCCACTTAAATGAAGAACCGCTCGACCGATTTTGTGTAAACTTCACATAAAACATCTACTAAATAGTCCAAACAAAGCCTAAACATTTGGTTCGGATAGGTGAGCCCGTTCTTGAGTTATAAAATTACAACGAAAAGTGGCATTGATTTTTATATATATTGATATTTAAAAATATATGAAAATTTTCTCGATTTGTTGACATTTAAGATCACTGCTCTGCTGGGTAGTAGCGTGATGATATTTAAACTATATCTTTAGGGTACACAGGTAAGAAGTGAAACTTCTTTACGACATATCGTTTTTCTATTTACCACTTCACGAAAATTGGGAAGATAAGGCTTACGTATACGTCGATAAAGAAGTTTCACTTCAAAACCACATGGCGCGTAACCGAAAATCGTGACTTTTTTTACAGCTATTAATTTTCTCTCATACGGCGATAAAGAAGTATCACTTTTTTTTTTTTTTTGATTAGTATTTCCTATGAATATCGCATTCAACCAAACAAACAGACTCTTCAGCTATATTAGTAGTATAGATATAACGGTAGATTGAACGAATTTATTTAACAGTGAATCTACAATAACTTGCTTAGCGTGGACAGGGTCGACGGACGTATGGTTAAATATTTGAAGATGAATCGCTACATATTATAAAACAAAGTCGCTTTTTGCTGTCTGTCCCTATGTATGCTTAGATCTTTAAAACTACACAACGAATTACGATGCGGTTCTTTCAATACTTAGAGTGATTCACAAGGAAGGTGTTTATGTATAATTAGTTAGGTTTTTGTATCCATTGACTAAATTATTACGATATTTGCTGGGGATGACGGAAAAAATAAGCTGTCTGGGAGCTTTCAACGAAAACGCAATATCCATTTTAGTACTTTAAAAAACCAACAATTATAAAGCGGTAATTTGAAAGCTATTTACACAAATATGCTATAAATCTTTATAATTTTTACTGCGTTAGTTGTCTTCAGCATTTCATGAAGATTATTTTGTCCCTTCACACCTTTCAAATTAAATGAATATCTTACAAGTTACATACATACATACATACATAGCAAAATCAAAATAATGCGTAAAGAAATTAATTCGACCGTACTGGCTCGGGCGATGAGCGGAGAAGTAATCAATGAATTTGGAAAATGTTCATACATTTAAATGGGTGCCACGGGGTACGGGGCGGGTCGACTAATTCTTGTAATAATATTAACTCGATTCATTCCCGTATCGATCGTTTTAGAGAGAGACAATTGTTTGGGTTAACAGAGAAAATTGTTTGATTTATCGAAATCTGAAATTGGTCCAACGAATGAATGAGAAACGATTGACGAAGAATATATAATATTGCGCGAAAGTAGAGGGCAGAAGGAGTCAGGGTAGGCCGAGACTTACATATGAAGACCACGTGAGCAGATTGCTCAACAACGGAAAAGTCAAAAGTACTCGGATACCCAGACGAGAGTGTATGAAGCGATAGATGGATCTACACGAAGCGAAAGAAGTATGCATGGATCGCGAAGCCTGGCGATCTGTCCTCTTTGACTTCCCCGTCAGCGATGCAGGGTGAAGATAGTTAGTTTTTTATTAGTTGAAAATGTAGATAAAATAAAACTGTACTGTTGTTTCTTAAATAAAAAAGAGTGTGTGTGTACGTATGTACACGCGTTAGAAGTTATACTTCTTTGGCGTAACAAAATAAAAATATTTTCAAAATTGTATCTTTCGCCTTAACCTACGTTTGTAGAAAAAACTAAAATGTTGACTATGGCTAACTTCAGGTCGTTGGGGAACTACTTTGAATGTAGTTAAGTTGTCATGGAAACACTTATCAGCTAACTTCAGGGTGTCGGTTTTTCGTAAAGGTCTGCGCGCGCATTGTAAAAATTTGCTCTCATCATTTTTCCCTAACGCGCCAAACGAAGTATATAACTTCAAAAAGAAAGGTCACAAGTGGGTACTGGGATTCCCAGACGTGCATGTATGAAGCGATTAATGAAGTTGTAGGAAGCGAAAGAAGTATGCATGGATCGCAAAGATTGGCGGCCATTCCTATCTGACTACCCCCTGAGGGATACAGCGTGAAGATAGTTAAGTTTAATTCTGTAAAATATGTACTGGACTGTTTAAATAATATTCTTTCTTTCAAATGGTTTATTGGGAAATCTGTATAAATATAACACATCAACCCAAGACGTCCATGAAATGCAAAATAAAAATTTCAAAACTTCATTTTTACGTGTAGAAATCAAAATGGATGCTATGCCTTCCATCTGCCTATAGCAGGAGTTGCGAGCGTGTCCTCGGAATGATAGCCCTAGAACTCCCCTCTGTAGAGCCTGCATGAGAGAGGAAGAAACAGCATGTACTCCTATACTGTCCTGCAACCGCCATATACAAGGCTAAGTACTTCGGGAATTCAAGTACGCTCCAAGAAATCATCAGTAGCTTTAATAGCTTGCTGGCGTTCTTCGACGAGTTTGAGTGGACTGAGTGAAATACCCACATGCAAAAACCGCGCCTTGACGCGGAGTTGCAGAAAACAGCCCGCCATACAATACAATACTAGTCTTCTGGAAGGTTCGGGAGTTATCCCACTTCCTTAGGGAGGAATCAGGTGCTTTTATTGAGACTAATCCCCCCCTGCATTCCCATTACTGTGACTCCTATAAACCAGTATCTACAGCAATGACCAAAACACCAGAAAAGTTACACCGAGCTCGTTCTCGGTGAAGTCCCAGGAGAAGTTAGCATGTCTCGGAACCAGCAACGAAATTAATCAGAAGATAATGTGAGGAAGTAGGAAAAGAATGTAATGCCTCTTCCCTCCTTCGAAAAGCGGGAGACCTGGAAAGCAACTAGGTGTAAATCCTATAGAAATAAAGGAATCAGGTGCTGTCGTACTTCCTTGAGGCGGTCAAGGGCATATGCGTAGCTGTCACGCCACGTCTAGTGCCTGCTCCTGTAAGGACAATGAGCAGCCCACCCACCGTCCTCAGGCCCCCGGTCATGGAGGCAATTAAACAAATAATAAAAATGGAAATAGGCACTACATTTTGCAAGTGTCCGCCAGTAATACGCAACTAGTGAACGAGGTCATCTCGCCAATTAACAAACGATTTGATTCATTAATTACATCATTTACGATTCCGCGTTTAGATAAGGGAAATTATTTCATGATGTTTGTTTAGCAGTCAAGCCTTTATCGCCAAAGGGGTGACAGAGGCATATTACACGCCCACATTTCACTGAATGCATTTTTGTCCCACGTAACGGTGAAGCGCTCGTGACCCCGCGAACACAGTGTTCTGTAAACGATCACTGCATTAAGCAACTTTCATTACGGCTAGTCCTCGGATGGGTGACCACTTTATCGCATTTAAATTTGCGAGCGATTCCGTGCTTCGGACGGCACTTTAAGCCGTTGGTCCCGGTTGCCAGTAACATGGCAGTCGTTAAGTTCCCCAGTTAGGGATAAAAGCTTGACAATATGTATGTAGGTATGTATAGGTCCGACAGCCTTTCTTGCACTAAATACACGGGTGAAAGTTTGTAGTGTCCCGTATGGTACTAGTGATCAAAGTGTAGAGGTATAATATTATTTTAAAAAGCATTACGTATGTTGACCATTTCATAAACTAGTTGACGCCTGCGGCTCCGTGGTGAAGTTTTCCTGTTCCCGTTTCTCACAGGAACTTGTTACCGAGACAAATAGTAACCTATGTGTTATTCTGATGTGTAAGATATATTATTGTAAAGTTTCATCAAACTCCATTCGGTAGATTTTGCGTGAAAGAGTAACAAATATCCATCCATACTTATAAACTTTCGCGTTTATAATATTAAGAGGATTTTAGTTACCAACTACACAAGATTATTTGTAAAACATATCATTAATAATAATTCATCGGCATAGATGGAAGCTATCTCAATTTTAATTTAAATAAAACATATCTGAATAGAAGCCGGACTACACAATGGCTTATTGTTAAATAACAGATTGCCAGGGAGCAGAAAAGCATAGAAAAAAACAATTAAAAAAAAATGTATTTAAACCAATTTGTTGTTGGTTATGACCTAGATTACCCCTGGCAGGTTGTAGTGTTTTACAAATGACCCTGTATAGTTTTTTTAACAATATTTTAACTCTTTATCTTATAAATTGAACCAAACCCCAATCGGTTCAGCCACAACGGTCACATTGTTATTCCGGCGATGAGGCGTCTTGAACTTCAAACTGCATGGTTTTACTTGTTCTACATACATACATGAATAAATATATGTATGTCTGTGGTCAAACGGAAGTATCCACAGCCGCGGTTTGTGGTCACAATGGAGAGGGAGTGAAACAACATAACCCAGAATCAAAGTCAGATGCAGTGCGGTACGCAACTTTCACTATGGCTGGTTCTCAGATGGGTGACCACTTTGTGGCATTTACATTTAGGAGCGTTTCCGTGCTTCGGAAGGTACGTTGGTCCCGGTTACCAGTTTGATAAAATTCAACACCAGGTCGCCACAACTTGATTGCTTCGGAAGGCATGTTAAGCCCCGTTTGTTCCCGATTGCCAGTAACATGGCAGTCGTTAAACCAATTTGAAGGCCTTATATGCGGCTTGAAAAATTTCAACAGCAGGTAGCCACATCTGCGTCTGTCTATTTCAATATGGCAATGGGCTCACCGCCTGTTTTGTGTGAGTAAAATGCACACGGTGAAATGTAAGTGTATAATATACCTCTGCCACCCCTTCGAGGTTATATGTGTGACTGATAAACAATCTCCTTTGCCCACTGTGCTTACCAAAGGTGAGCTTAAACCATTACGCTAAAAATAAAAAACTTAATAACTAAACTAACTTAATAACTATCTTCACATTTGTTTAAACTAACACGCGTTGAACACATAATTTTGTATTGAACGGGATTTCGCGCGGCACTATATTACAACTAAAAGGTTAGTATACCTTTTTATTCCTCGACGTTTCAACAGGGTTGCACCTGTCGTGTTCCCGAGGCAACTGATGCACGTAGGCTGGAGCGACCGCTATGCACCGAGAGTTTTTATTGTACCCTCGGAATTATTATTTTTTGGAAGCACACGACACACAGAAGCGGCAACATAGACCAAAGGTAAGGCCGAAGGGAGTAGATCGACAGCCAGCATTTCTACCGTACAAAAGAGGGGCTACGGATAAAATTGGAGCCGTATTAAATAGATTCTCCATTACGTCGGTATATGTTCCAGCCACCAAAGTAGCAAACGTGATACGGACTCCTAAGGATGTAGTTCCATTTCAGACACCAGGGGTTTATAAAATTGACTGTAGCTGTGGAAGCTCATACATCGGCCAAACAAAAAGAACCATTGCCGAAAGGGTCAGGGAGCACATAGCTGCACAGAGGTGCAACCCTGTCGAAACGTCGAGGAATAAAAAGGTATACTAACCTTTTAGTTGTAATACGAGTATAGTGCCGCGCGAAATCCCGTTCAATACAAAATTGTATCTTCACATTGTATCCCTGACGGAGTAGTCAGTGAGGACAGATAGCCAGGCTTCGCGATTCATGCATACTTCTTTCGCTTCCTGCAGATCCATTAATCGCTTCATACACGCACGTCTGGGTATCCGAGTACTTTTGACTTTTCCGTTGTTGAGCAATCTGCTCACGTGGTCTTCATATGTAAGTCTCGGCCTACACTGACTTCTTCTACCCTCTACTTTCGCACAATATATATTCTTCGTCAATCGTTCCTCACTCGTAAGACGTGTCCAAACCAACGGAGCACACCGTTTCCCAGCTTAACCCTGACACTTTCATTCAAACCAATTAATTACAGATCTACAGAATCAGTGGTGCTTTTAATTATTTTTTTACAAAACTCCGAAAAAATCTATTACGTTTTTTTTATCTTTTTAGATTTTAATTCTAATGGATGAGTGAAAAGGAGAAAGTATATTTCCCGGAGATGCGATTATCTCGCTGTTGTAACGTGACGAATGGGATGCTGTGTATAACGTCGATTCAATACCCGGGCCGGGTAAAATAACCATAAACACGTTAATATTTTTACATCTATACTAATACATAAAGCTGAAGAGTTTGTTTGGTTGATTGAACGCGCTAATCTCAGGAACTAACGTTTTCAATTGAAAAAATATTTTTGTGCTGTAATATCCATTTATCGAGAAAGGATATATTAATATATATCATTACGCTACTACCCTGGAGAGCGGAGCATTAATCATCAATGTCAATCGTAAATAGAAACCTCAAAATCGCCTATGCACATATTCATGGTGTCCCGAAACGAATGCCACAAACAGTTTCTCTTTATAAACTTTTCACACAGTATCATCTAGCCCAAACTAAGCTTAAACTATGGGATTTTTGATTTTTTTATAAGTTTATGCTAGACAACTGATAAACATCCTACTAATATTATAAACGCGAAAGTGTGTAAGAATGGATGTTTGTTACTCTTTCATGTAAAAACTACTGAATGGATTTTAGTGAAACCTTACAATAACATAGCTTATACATCAGAATAACACATAGGCTACTTTTTATCCCGGGAACAAGTTCCAGTGGGTAACGGGAACGGAAAAACTTCTCTACACGGGCGATGCCGCGGGCGTCAACTAGTACTTATATATTTTTAAATAAAATAAATAAATATCCATCACGCCTTATCCCCGAAGGGGTGGCAGAGGCATATTATATGCCCACTTTTCACCGTGTGGATTCCTGTCCCACGTAATAGGTGGTGAGCCCATTGCCGTGTTGAAATAGACAGACGCAAGTTGTGGCTACCTGCTGTTGAAGTTTTCAAGCCGCCCATAAGGCCTTCAACCAGGCTTAACGACTGCCATTTTACTGGCAACCGGGACCAACGGCTTAACGTGCCTTCCGAAGCACGGAAACGCTCGCAAATGTAAATGCCACAAAGTGGTCACCCATCCGAGGACCAGCCATAGTGAAAGTTGCGTAACTCAGTGATCGTTTACAGAACACTGAGACCGCTAGGCCACGAGCGCTTTTATTTTTAAATACAAACACATTTTACATAGGAAACACCCAAACTCCGAAATAATAATTTGTGGATCACATAAATATTTTTATTCCAACCCGGGAATTTAGCCCAGTGGACCTTAGTGCAACAATCGCATACGAGGCAATCGAAATAGATGGGCATAGATAGACATTGTGTCAAAAAGTGATGGTCACTGTTTGGTGGTCTAGCGCCGGTGTGATTCATCACAGCTTCTTACCTAACGGAGTGGCATTACTGCAGATGTGTACTGTGAAGAACTGAACACAATGATGGAGAAGCTAGCACATCTCCAACCAGCATTGGTCCATCGCTCGTCTCCGCTGCTCCTGCACGACAACGCGCGACCTCATACTGCACAGCAGACGGTCTCCAAGTTGCAAGAACTGGGGTTGGAAGCTCTCCGTCACCCGCCCTACTCACCAGACCTTGCGCCTACAGACTACTACTTTTTCCAGAATTTGGATAACATCTTGGCGGGAAAAAATATTCAATACCCGAGAGGCAGTGCAAAATGCCTTTGAAGAATTTGTTGCCTCCAGCTGATTTCTTTAAGAAGGGCATTAATAAACTGCCACTGTGTTATCAAAGATGCATTGATTGCATGGGTGATTACTTCGATTAATACATATAAAAAATACATGAAAAAAATTCGTGTAAATTTTTTCATACAAAACGGTACCTAATTTCATAGGTAAGGACCAAATATTATTTATTTATTTATAGACGGACGGAGAGACTGAGCCATTTTATAAGCCTTTTCTAAACTATAGGATTTAGAAGTCTAAAAAGCTGATTAAAAGCTAATAACATTGAACCGACTCTGGTAACAAAGATCAAAGACTTCACAAACAAATAATAAAAAAACTTATTGAAAAACCGACTCACTCACTACTTAAAATGCGAGATGTGTTTGTTTACGAGGAAGTATTTAAAATAACAATGAAGAAAAAATATGAATAAGTGCCTATCTACATTTACAAACAGAAAGATATTTTTCATGTGAATCACACTGAGGTTAGTAAGGTCACAATAATTTGATGAATATTAATTGTTCTATCAATATTCACGCTGGGTCTCCGACGGGATAGTCAGAAAGGACAGGTCCTTTTTTCCTACCAATTTTATAAACGCGAAAATTGTATAATATTGATTTTTTTCGGGATATTTACCATGTACATTTTCAAGCGCCATGATCACGGAGTAACCGTAAATATTCCAAAAATCAATATTTTACTTACGTGAATGTTTAAATTCTTATATTGTAAGAATTTGTTACTTACGGAAAAACTACTGAATGGTTTTTGATAAAACTTTACAACAATATAGCAAATATACATGAATAACATATAGGCTACTTTTTATCTGGGTAACAAGTTCCTGTAGAAAACGGGAACGAGAAATTTTCACATTATAACATAGTAAATTAATAATAATTAGTACTTTTTCTAAATTTAAATTTTAAAGTGGAAAAATTTTTCAG
This sequence comes from Thumatha senex, assembly GCA_948477245.1. Classification (NCBI taxonomy): domain Eukaryota; kingdom Metazoa; phylum Arthropoda; class Insecta; order Lepidoptera; family Erebidae; genus Thumatha; species Thumatha senex. The sequence continues at coordinate 57,706,417 of OX419724.1, forward strand.
TAAATAATTAAGACGCACGCGTCTGGTGCGTTGAACCAGAAGACGCTGGTTCGAGTCCAGCTCGTGACTGAAAAATTTTTCCACTTAAAAAAAAAAAAAAAATTAGAAAAAGTTAGCATATTAATTGCTTTTCAAAATTATTTCTAATAATTAGTACATTCCTTTTTAATTTATTTATTTACAATCGGGCCCGAAATGGTGCTGACATAGATTTACCAGTATCTTTATCCTGGCTATGATACGGACAGAGACAAACGGTTTGCGACATGCCGCCTATAAGGCCTTCAACCAGGCTTAAAGACTTCCATTTTACTGGCAACCGGGACCAACGGCTTAACGTGCTTTCCGAAGCACGGAAACGCTCGCAAATGTAAATGCCACAAAGTGGTCACCCTTCCGACGACCAGCCATAGTGAAAGTTGCGTACCTTAGTGATCGTTTACCGAACACTGAGACCGCGGGGCCACGAGCGCTTCTTTTTTTGTAAATATTATTATTATTATTATTGGCGCATGTATGTACAGGCACTATTGTAAGAAAACAAAATATTACTCTGCGGACAATGGTGTGGGTTACATGTTTACTGAGTCGTAAGTTAAAATGTTAAACCTTAAGTTTAGATTTTTTGAGACAAAAAATATGTAACTGTTATTTGTCCCAATAAAGAAAAAAAAAAATGAATATTTAACTAACTATCTTCACGCTGTATCCCTGACGGGGTAGTCAGAGAGGACAGATCGCTAGGCTTCGCGATCCATGCATACTTCTTTCGCTTCTTCGAGATTCATCAATCGCTTCATACACGCACGTCTGGGTATCCGAGTACTTTTGACCTTTCCGTTTTTGAGCAATCTGCTCACGTGGTCTTCATATGTGAGTCTCGGCCTACCCTGACTCCTTCAACCCTCTACTTTTGAACAATATATATTCTTCGTCAATCGTTCCTCACTCATTCGTTGGACGTGTCCAAACCAACGGAGCACGCCCTTTTCCAGCTTAATGCTGACACTTTCATTCAAACCTGCCAAATTGCGTATCACTTCGTTACGTATTCGGCCAGCCAAGGTAACGCCGCACAACTTTCGAAGTGATCGCATCTCCACAGCATTCAATTTACTTTCATGCATCTGCTGACATACCCAGGTTTCACTACCGTAAAGCAAAGTTGGCACTAGCACTGCGTTATGAATCGCCAGTCGTGCTTCTTTTACGATGCTTTGTCGCTTTACTAACTGGGACAAAGCACCGTTAACTTTGTTTCCGGCAGCTACTCGCCGTTCCACATCCGAATCACATCTTCCATCCGCGCTAAACATACTTCCTAAATACACAATTTCATTCACTTGCTCTAGACGTTCCTGGTTTACCCTAATCTCGCATTTAGTTCTTACTTCACCTCTTTCAAATACTAGAACCTTAGTTTTACTTGCATTCAAGCGGAGACCCTTACTTTCACACCCCTCTTTCATATTAGTGACTAATGCCTGAAGGTCGGCTTCTGATGAGGCCATGAGCACCGCATCATCAGCGTACAGCAGACAGTTTACTGTAAAGTCACCCAAATTCACACCCATATTAAAATCTTTCAACTTCTGTAGGCAACTGTCCAGATACACTATGAACAGCCAGGCGGACATGACACATCCCTGTTTGACGCCTGTACAGACATCAAAAAGAGGTGACACATCCCCCCCTACTCGAACGCAAGCCTTACAGTCCCTATAAAGCGACTGTATTGCCCGCAGTAGCGAGCCGTCCACACCATATCCTGGCAGCAAGTCCCACAGCGTTTCTCTCACAACGTTATCAAATGCTTTCTCTAGATCCACAAAAGCGCAGAAAACCTTCTGGCTAAGAGCCAGAAACTTTTCCGCGATCATGCGGAGATAAAACACTTGATACATGCAACCTCTTCCACGTCGGAATCCGCATTGAGCCTCCCATAAATACCTTTCAGATAAATACCTTTTTTCTTTTTTTCTTACATTCGTGCCGTTATAACCTTTGCATACACCTTACTAGCTAAGCTGACCAAGCTGATCGCCCTGTTGCTGGAGCAGTTTAGGCGCTAGCCTTTCCCTTTGTAAATAGGTACTACAACTGCTACTCGCCAGTCATCTGGGACCTCACCCGTCCGCCAGCACAAGTTGCATAACAGACATAGTGTGTCCCAGACACGCGACCCACCGTACTAGATCATCTCAGCAGTGACTCTGTCTTTTCCCGCAGCCTTACCACATTTCATACTTCTTATCGCTTGTTCTTATAATATTTATTTAGATTTAAAATCCTGATTAGCCAATAACCAATTAGTTGGGGTCATCACGTTTCAGAAACTATTTTCCCTGTGGGGGTCAATGGGTATTCTCATCACGTAAGGACCTTGGAGGTCACGACGCAATACGACCTCAAAACCTTAAGCGTGATGTTATGAAATAGATATATCTTGAAGGTCAACTTTTGAAGAAGGAGCTTACGAGGTTTCCCGACCCTGACCTGCTAAATCTAGCCATTAGCAAGCAAAATTAAGCTAATACATATTTGTCAACAACTTGCGTCTGTCTATTTCAACACAGCACCTATTACGTGGGACAGGAATACACACGGTGAAAAGTTGGCGTATAATATCCTCTGCCACACCTTCGGGGATAAGGCATGAATGATAAATAATTTTGTAGGGTTGTCAGGGAACAGTTAGCATGGATAGATAGGCTGCCTGTGCCTACCCCTTCTGTGATTAAAGTCGTGACTATATGTATGTGTGTGGAAAATAAGAACGTACTCGGCGTATGTATGCCAATCACATCGAAGATTAGAAGAAGCGCAAGTTGTATGGCAGAATCGTAGCAAGTGGAAGGCCATAGTCACTACCTACCCCAATGGGAGACAGGCAGGATTACACACGCATTACAGGTAAGAGTGTTTATCAGCTGCCGAGATACTCAGCTTATATAAGGTAACATTGGGCAAGATGGTGCTACTTAAAAGTTGTATGTATGAATGAAAAAACTATTTGTTTTTAAAATCAGCTGACAATTACAAATTACGCTTCAATATGGAAGACATAACTTCTGTTCAAAGCCACTAGCCAGGTGATAGCGTGCGTTCACGCTATGTAATTAAAAGGGTAAGCAGAGCGCGTCGTTAATATCGAAGCATGTCCACTAGGTTTATCGTACGAAACGCTTTTCCTTGTAATACTTGGGTTGTTAGACCCTGACTTGGTAACTTTCATATGACATCTATTTTTCATCTTACGTTGGTCCCGGTTGCCAGTAAAATGGCAGTCGTTAAGTCCAGTTGAAGGCCTGAAGGCTTGTGAAATTTCAACAGCAGGTCGTCAGAGCCTGCGCCCGTCCATTTCTACTTCACTTAACTTCACTGAGACAAAAAATGCATAGGGTTAAATGTGGGCGAAAAGTATGCCTCTGCCTACCCCTTCGGGGAAAAGGCGTGATAGATAAAGAATTAAGATATTATTTTAAGAAATTATGAAAGTCATGACAATAATTAAAATGAGAGCGATTCTAGTTGCCAGTTCCAAGAGTAGCTTACCCTTCATGGAGAAGAATCTGGCAAGAAAAAGCTCCATGGATGCTCTTTTAAAATGTAGTTATGGCTACATATGTCAAGTATGTCAGCAGATGCATGAAAGTAAATTGAATTCTGTGGAGATGCGATCACTTCGAAAATTGTGCGGCGTTACCTTGGCCGACCGAATACGTAACGAAGTGATACGCAATATGGCAGGTTTGAATGAAAGTGTCAGCGTTAAGCTGGAAAAGGGCGTGCTCCGTTGGTTTGGACACGTCCAACGAATGAGTGAGGAACGATTGACGAAGAATATATATTGTTCAAAAGTAGAGGGTAGAAGGAGTCAGGGTAGGCCGAGACTTACATATGAAGACCGCGTGAGCAGATTGCTCAAAAACGGAAAGGTCAAAAGTACTCGGATACCCAGACGTGCGTGTATGAAGCGATTGATGAATCTCGAAGAAGCGAAAGAAGTATGCATGGATCGCGAAGCCTGGCGATCTGTCCTCTCTGACTACCCCGTCAGGGATACAGCGTGAAGATAGTTAGTTAGTTAGTTTTTTTTATGACTACATATAAGATGGACAGAACAAATTATCGTTATAGTAGGTAGTACTATTATATTATCTTTAGTTATAGTACATATCGCAATACATTTAATAGCCTATGATTATGTACACGCAAAGGAAAAATTGCCAAGGAAAAACAAATACTTATAACTACACTAGTTTATGACTGCGGCTTTTATTGTTTATGAAGTTTTCCCGTTGTCATTTACCTCACGGTATAGTAACCACTAGCTAGAGCTACCCTTAAAAGATAGAATGTTAGGACACTGGACATTCCGCAGTTTAAAAAAAAACTTTCAGGATAGTAGAGGTAGCATTTTCAATGAAACCCCTCAGTGTAGTCGGTTTGGCATTTTTAGACATGTTGAATAATTATATAATGAACTAGGTGACACCCCGGCTTCGCCCGTGACATAATTCGAACTCCCGTCGCACCTATGTAATACCTTCGGTTATAAATTCTACAATAATGCATTAAAATGTGCCCGATTTGTCGACATTTATGACTACTGCTCCGCTCTGCAGGGAAGTAGCGTGATGATATATAGCCTATAGCCTTCTTCGATAAATGCTATCTAACACTAAAATAAATTTTCAAATCCGACCAGTAGTTTCTGAGTTTAGCACGTTCAATCAAACAAACTTTTCAGCATTATAATATTAGTATAGATAAGGAATGAATTGACGAAGAATATCAATTGATGTGTGATAGTAGAGGGGAGAAGAAGTCAGGGCAGACCGAGATGTAATATCAGTCGATATTAAGACCACTTGAGCTGATTGCTCAAAAAACGGAAAAGTCAAAAGTACTCGGATAGTCAGACGTGCGTGTGCAAAGCTGCAGGAAGCGAAAGAAGTATGCAAGGATCGTGTAACTAGCGGTCTGTCCTCCCTGAATACCCCGTGCGGATTACATCGAGAAGATATTTAATTATCATCATATTTCAACCGATTTACGCAAAACCTTTACGAATTATATACCTAAACTTTCCTCACGAATCACTCTATCTATTGGTGAAAGCCTCATGATAATCGGTTAAGTAGTTTTTATGTTTATCACAAACAAACAGACAGATTTATAGACGCGGTGGATGATTTCATTTTATAATATGTAGAGAAACATAACTATACATTATATTCTATATATCAGTTATATTACATGTTTAGTAAACACCGGTACGTTTGTCACGATATAGCTGATTCATATATGTGTACATATACTACATATATAAGCATATCAGTGGAGACTATCTTGATTTTACGAAAAATATATAATAAAAGGGTTAAGTTGCGGCACTCTATGCTATACTAGTGGTTCTGTGAACCGTAGACTTTGGAGTAAATTAAGGAAAAGGGCTAAACATACCGTTTTGAGCGCTTTTGCCAACCACTACGGGACCAATTCTCCTCCCCTCCCTCCATTTCCCCCCCGATCGAAAAACCAACTCACTAAAAGTTTTAGGCTTTATCAAGGATTGTGCCATGCCAAGTTGCATGCAAATCCGATGAAATATGCGACCTGTAGACTGAATGGACGGACGAACGGACGGACATCGATAGCATTTTTTATTTTTAAACGGAGACTTTCGTTCGCTCTCCTTCTCAGTCAACTAATTCATAAAGGTAAAGAGTTAGTTTGGTTAGACGCACAATTCTCAGGAAGTACTAGATCGAATAGAAAATTTCTTTATTTTTGGTAGCCCATTAACTTAGTCAGGCTATATACTATATATCATCACGCTACTACCCAAGATAGCGGAGCAGTAATCATAAATGTCAAAATATCGAACAAATTTCATACATTATTGTGAAATTAATAAACAACGGGATCAAATAGGTGATATGGGAGTTTGAAGTATGTCACGGGCGAAGCCGCGAAGTTCAGCTAGTCCATAATACAACTTACATACAAACAGTCACACAGACACAACAAGACAAACGATAGCTGTTCCCTAGCAGTTAAATAGAAGTGGACCTCAGGTTTGGATCCCAACCCAGGCAGGGTTTTGAAAAAAAACTACAACTTAACTAACTATTCTTGGTTACAATAGAATATATACTTGTATCGAAGTTTTAAAAATTTAGGGGTAAAATAGGGGTTGCTTAGGTTGGTAGCGCGAGTGTCGCACCTCTGGTGTTGGTCCTTAAGCTAAGGTAACCACTTTCTTTCAGGACCGTATGCTTGTAGGCCACCACAGTGGACACAAAAAAAATGTGTGGGTACCAGAGTACACAGGTAAGAAGTGAAACTTCTTTTCGACATTTTGTTTAAGGCTGTAAAATTTCTCTCAAACGTCTATTAAGAAGTTTCACTTATGATAAAGAAGTTTCACTTCAAAATAACATGGCGTGTAACCGAAAAACGTGACGATTTTTTTGTGACTAAAAATTATAGTTCGCTGCTGATTCCTAAGAGAGTAAGGAATTGGAGGATGTCTTTAGCAGCGATGTGCTGTAACTCCTCTGGTTGAAGCTGGTGATTGCCAAAAGAGATGCTTCGTTTGTGTATGAGAGGGCCGCAGTCGCAGAGATTGTGCAGAGGTGTTTCATTGACCTCGTAACAGAATCTGCAGAGGCCGGTTGAACTGAGGCCAAGGATGGCCATGTGTTTGTTCACCCTGCAATGACCTGTGAGTGCCCTCGTCAAGACACAGAGGTTGCTTCCCTGTGTGTACCTTCTAGGCACCCACTAAGAAATGATATTCTAAATCCCGCCCCTAAGAAGGTAAAATTAGGGATGTTCAGCATTATCAAGGTTTTAAAAATTTACGTACACCTGTTTCTAGTATGAATAATTTTCGTAAATGTCATATGGACTAATTATTTCTTCCTACGTTCACACTGTAGCCCTGACAGGGTAGTCAGAGAGGACAGATCGCCAGACTGCGATCCATGCATACTTCTTTCGCTTCCTGCAGATTCATTCATCGCTTCATACATACACGTCTGGGAACATGAATACTCTTGACGTTTCCGTTTTTGAGCAATCTGCTCACGAGGTGTTGACTTGTTATTTAATTTCCTCATATTCACGTGGTGTATACCTAACTTAGTATAAATTGCGTGACTCATTAAGATTTATTACATGTAGCTAAAATATTACAAGACTTATGTTAATTTTAACAAAACGACACAGATTTCGGCAAAAAATTAATGTAAAAATTTATGTACATACATAAAAAGACTGTCTTGTTATTTTATTGAGGCAGCTAAATTACCTAATTACCTATACATACATATGCTATACAGGTAAATAAAATTTGAGTGTCTGTGTATAATTATAAATTAACAGCATTTGAAGGTACTTACATAAAAAAAATATTTTCTGGTTATCAATTTGTTCCGGCTTATCTCAGAAACGTATATGGAAGCTCGGAATCGGAGGTATTGAGTATGACCGCCGTTTGAATACTAACAAGGCTACTTTTTATCCCGAAAACAAGTTCCTGTGGGAAACGGGAAAACTCCACCACACGTGCAGAGCCGCGGGCGTCAACTAGTAGACAAATAAATCTAATTTTACTATATTAATTTATCGTATTATTCGTAAATCGTAGTCATAGTTAACCTGCGTTTGTAGAAAAACCAAAATGTTGACTATAGCTAACTTCAGGGTGTTCGAAAACAGTTGTCATGGAAACACTTATCAGCTAACTTCAGGGTGTCGGTTTTTCGTGACGGTCTACGCGCGCATCGGAAAAAAATACTCTAATCATTTATCCCTAACGCGCCAAAAAAGTATAACTTCAATAATAAAAAATGAACGTTTTTGAGTTTTTGTACCTATCGATTTCGAATTCTACGGGAACGATAATCGAATAGATTCATTTACGATTATACACTATGGGATACCCTAATCAGATTTGTCAAAATTCTCATCCAATATTTGACAAGGTGTAGTGATGAGCAGCTGCAACACTCGCAGGTGAAGTCGGCCTGGATCCCAATATTCATCATCATTATACGAACATCTGTCCCAGTTGCATCTCGCTACGCACGGGGTACGATTTCCTAATTCTTTTACTACACTTCGCTTGGTCCTCTTCATCCCCTGTAGTGAGATCATTAGCACGCATGTCAACTTCTACGACATTAAGCCAGCACTTCTTAGGTATTCCCCTTTTACCGAGATCCGGCGGGGATGGCATAGATATTTGTTCCATACATAGCTCGGCGGTACATACCAAAGAAAAAAGAAAACCATATGGAATGGATTGGTGACAATCCTTTGGATGAGGGACGGCTTTGTGGCATTAACAACTTAACTTAACTATCTTCACGCTGTATCCCTGACTGGGTAGTCAGAGAGGACAGGTCGCCAGGCATCGCGATCAATGCATGCTTCTTTCGCTTCCTGTAGATTTATTAATCGCTTCATACATGCACGTCTGGTTACCAAAGTACTTTTGACTGTTCCGTTGTTAAGAAATCTGCTCACGTGGTCTTCATATGTAAGTCTTTGCCTACCCTGACTCCTTCTATCTTCTACTTTCGCACAATTTATATTCTTCGTCAATAGTTTCTCACTCATTCGTTGGACGTGTCCAAACCAACGGAGCATTGAATTGAACATGGCATTAACATTTAGGAGCAAACGTTCGTTAAGCCGTTGACTCCGGTTGCCAGTAACAACGCAGTCGTTAATTCAAGTTAAAGTCTTAAAATTTTTTTACACAACCTGCGTCTATTCATTTCAACACACCAATAATAATAATAATCATTTATTTCAGATAAAATTATCCTTATTAGTTAGTACATGCAAATTTGCTTACATTCTAGATATGTTATTTTGGTATCAAGTAGAACCAACTAAGACCACATAAGTAAATTAAATATAATTAATTGCAAATATCTAAAAAATTTAAATTTTCAATTCTAAATTAAATGCTATAAATTGTATGAAAATTTTGTTCCCAATGGGCTCTCCACCTGTTACGAGAGACGAAAATTCTAATGATGGCATGTGGGCATAAAGTATGCATCTACCTACCCACTACCTACAACAATATGTATATATAAATCTATCTAAGATTAATCTCCCCTCCATACCACATGTACAATGATGCAAACCGTACCCCAGATCCGTACACAGTTGCATCACATGCGCCGGCGCCGACGTAACTAACGCGCTCACGTAACTTTAAACGCCTTAGTAGCGCCCTCTTTACACAAGTTTCCTGTTTTTACTTCATATATGTAATATATATGAAGCAGATTGAGCAGATTGCTCAAAAACGGAAAAGTCAAAAGTACTCGGATACCCAGGCATGCGTGTATTATGCGATTGATGAATCTTGAAGAAGCAAAAGAAGTATGCATGGATCGCGGGCGGAACCTGGCGATCAGTCCTCTCTGACTACCACGTCAGAGATACAGCGTGAAGATAGTTTAGTTATTTTTTATATATTACTAGACTAGCTGTGCCCTCCAGCTTGGTATACCCGTTGCACCCCAAGCCTCAAACCCATGCTCATGCTATTACTTTTCTAATACCTTCATACTAACTTAAGTGAGGAAATCCTGAAACATGTGTTTATTTATTTTTAATTAGAAGTGGATATACGAAATTTGGCGTTGCTATCTTTGAAAATGAAGAATCTCTCATATAAACTTAGAACCCCTATTTTACACCTTTATAGGTAAAATTAGGCAAAACCCCGAAACAGGTGTCCACTTATTTGTAATCAGGAACAAGTGTACAAAATGTTCTGTTTCAACTTTAAAAATGACGAACTTCCATACAACACTTTATCCCTTATACTAGATGACCCCCACAGCTTCGCCCGTGGCATAGTTCGACCTCCCGTCGCACCTATTTAATCCCGTCGCTTATAAATTCTACAATTTTGCATAATTTGCCTGATTTGTCGACATTTATGACTACTGCTCTGCTCCCCAGGGTAGTAGCGTGATGATATATAGCCTATAGCCTTCCTCGATAAATGGGATAAAAAGTAGCCTATGTGTTATTCTGAAGTGTAAGCTATATTATTGTAAAGTTTCATCAAAATCCATTCAGTAGATTTCGCGTGAAAGAGTAACAAACATCGATCCATCCCTAAAAATTTTCGCTTTTATAATATTAGTAGGATTTATTTACACAGGCTTTGCACGAGTGCTATATTAAACCCCTTATAAAGGGTCTGACAAACGTTTTTTACTTTAAATGCCAAATAAATCTACAAAAAAATACCAGAAAAACTGTGTTTTTACTTTTTTATATTTAAAAAAATGGCCTAAATATTTACGATCAAAGTGCGTATAACGCGGGTGACCGCATACGTCACAACTATGCCCATTAAACAGTCGTGCTCTCGTTCGCACCCGAACGCCGCGCATCGCCTTGTCGCAGTCTGTGCTACGTTGTGACGTCATAATGAGCGCGCCTAATCTCGGAATTTCAAAAAAGGGCTATAACTTCTCGTCGTTATAACTTCGGAAATACTTCGTGTATTAAAGTAAAATAAAAACTAATGTAATGTACATGAACTACGCTCCAATTGTAGCTGTATTTGATAGTAATATTTTGACCCTTTTGTGTTCTCCATTCTATGTTATAGGGAAAACGAGGGTTTAACTTGTGCACCTGTGTATGTATAATTTTATAATTAAACTAGCTGATGCCCGCAGCTTCGCCCGTATGGTGAAGTTTAACTATTCGATATTTCGTATGGATCTTAAACGTTTTGAAAATCTAATATAGCCTATGTTACTCACTAAGAATGAAACTATTTATTGGTACAATTTTTTTTTTAAATTGGCCCAATCGTTTCTGAGCCTATTCATTACAAACAATCTTACAAATCTTTCATCTTTATAATATTAGTATAGATGTATGAGTAGAACAACATGACGATAGGACAAAGTATGGCGATATGTCCTCTCTGATTAGCCTCTCAGGGATATAGCGTAAAGATAGTTAGTATAGTTAGGAAATAAAAATATATAATACATACTTACATATAAACACATATTCATACCTTTATTTCCAAGGAGTAGGCAGATCAGAGACACATTTAACCATTTATATTTTTTGCCACGTAATAAGTTGTGAGCGTACTGTCATGTATTTTTTTTAAATATTTTTATTTATTTAATATTTATTTGTATACTTTGTAAAATGTATATCTTTTAATTAGGACGTGTTTTCTTATTAGATTTATTAAGGTTATTTAATGTAAAATTATACGAGTATTATAATAAAATTAAATAAGCGCTCTCGGCCCCGCTGACTGAATGTTCTGTAAACGAACCACTCGTTAAGCAACATTCGCTATGGCTGGTTACTGAGGTGACCACTTTGTGGTATTTACATTTACGAGCGTTTCCGTGCTTCGGAAGGCACGTCATGCCGTAAGTCCCAGGTTTTTTAAAATTGAAGGCTAGAAAATAATTACGTAAGTAGGTCCTAAACATCGAAACAAGTTAGTGTCAAAAATAACGCGACTTGCGACATACATCGGTAGCGCGAGTGCTGCACCTGTGGCATGCTTGTCTGCCACCTCAGTGATATAAAAAAAATATGCCGGCTATTCCATTTTTTTTAAACAATTTAAACAGCAGGTTGCCACAACCTTCATCTATTTCAACACGACAATGGGCTTCACCAGCAATTACGTGGGACAGGAAACACACGGTAAAAAGTGGGCGTATAATATGCCTCTGCCTACCAACCCTTCGGGGATACGGCGTCATTGATAAACTAAACACTAATTTACGTCAACAACTCTTCAATACATACCCAACAAGTTTCATTTTTAATCCACTTTTCGTTCAAACACTAGATAATATTGTAACATTGAATATATTACACATAATACAGGTTTCGGTATATCATGGCGATTACACATTCCCCCCCCCCCCCCCCCCTACCCCATACAGGTTTGCGCTTAAGTAGCTAGAGGCAAGGTTCTTTAGGAGTTATAAGAACTAAAAATAATTCTTGTATCGGGCCAAAGTCCGATAAAGTATATATAGGGCATCGATATATCTCACAGGTAATTATAAGTATTCTTACATTTTATTTAAATAAATAAATATCGTTCGGACAACTCACACAACGCCATCTGATTCCAAACTAAGAAGAGCTTGTACTATAGTAACCAGATAACTGATAAACATACTTATATATTTCTAAATACACACATATTATAGATAAATAACACCCAGACTCAGAATAAACCATCGTGCTCATCACACAAAGTTTTACCCTGGATGGGTATCGAACCCACGACCTCTTGCGTAGCAGTCGGATACACTCCCACCGCGCTACAGATGCAGTCAGTAGTATTTTATTACTAGCTGACTACCGCAGCTTAGCCCGTGAACTATGCCCGTGGAACTGGCTACTGGAATCGCTCTCATTTTGATTTGATTTTTGTGATGAGGTCTTCGATTCTCGGAACAAATATTTGTGTAATCTACAAATGTTGGTTTCGGAGTTTGGGTATCTCCTATGTATAATATGTATGTATTTAGAAATTTAAGTTAGTTTATCAGTTGTCTAGATCCCATAGTACAAGCTTATAGCTTAGTTTGGGCTAGATGGCGCTGTGTAAAATTTATCCCACAATATTAGTATTTTGTTTCCTTCGTATAAATTTATTACTATAAAATTTGTTCAAATATAATGTAAAACTAATGTAATTACTGGCGGTTAGAAAAGAGTGGCCATGAGTTTTATTGCCAGGTTCCTCCTCAGGCTCTACCTATTGCGAATCTCAAGCAATAAATTTGTCATTTTTATAAGTGTTACTTTTTGACCTACGTGAATAAAGTTTTTTTTATTTACATCTATTTATATAAAAGCACTAGATGCTTCGGTCGTGGAATATTTCGACCTCTCGTCGCACTTAATCGCTTGGAATATTTCGACCTGTCGTCGCTTATAAATTCTACATTGATGCATAAAAAATTGCCCGATTTGTCGACATTTCTGACTACTGCTCTGCTCCCCAGTGTAGTAGCGTAATCATATGTAGCCTTCCTCGATAAATGGGCTATCTAATACAAAAAAAATATAGCAAATCAGACCAGTAGTTCCTGAGATTAGCGCTGTTAACCAAATTTAAAGGATTTTTGAATAGTCACCTCCTAAAGGGGGAGAAAAAGAGGTTGCAAAGTTAGTATGGAACAACTTCCATACTAATTTCATACTAACTCCTTTTCCTCCCCTTTTTCAATTAGTTGTGGAGGTCTGTCACACTGGATTAACAAAAACACTACTACGCCTGCTTTTTTATTCTGGGATCAGTTTCCTGAGAGAAACGGGTACAGGAAAACTTAACCACGCGGGCAAAGCCTCGGGCGTCCACTAGCCCTCTAAAAAATCTAGGTAACTACCTAGTCTTCGTTATAACACACACTCAGGTCCTAAAAATAATTTTATGACTGTTTTTATGGCGCAAGCATCGCATAAATTTCATACAGATGCATTTGCATACCACTACAAAAGTTGACCAATATACATTGCGCTAGGTGTTTAAATATTACTGAGATGGTAAACCAGAAGGTCAGTTTCACCAAATCTGAAGGGCTTAAGCGAAGCCTGCCAGCGGTGCACCTACTGACTTACGGATGAGGCTACACTAACGGGGCTAACTTACATTTCTTTACACCATTGTTGACAGACAAGCATACGGCACACCTGATGGAAAGTTGTCACCGTAGCTTATGGATGTTTGCAACACCCAGAGAGAGCGAACTTCGCGCTGCCGACCCCGGTAGAAATCTTATAAGACCTCTATTGAAGAACCTACAGACATATAAGACAGTAGGCAGACCCAACGTTAGCGAAAAATAGCGCAACCTATTACACACACATGGACAGGTAGCTTAGCTTAATTATTTCTGGTGATTTCTTGATAATGAAACTTCATCACTCTATGCACAACACATTTTTGTTTATTTTTTGTCTACTTTTGTAACAGTTTACAATAATTATATGTAATATTTTCACTTCGACACATAAATCTTTGAATTAAAGATGACAGAGGCGCGGCGGTTGTCATCACAAATTTGTAGCTTAGTTGTAGTAGAAAAATTGGCTACGCGCTGTTCGCTGTCAATGTGTGAGTTAGATGTAGCTACACAGGAATAACAAAGATAGCTTTATACACCAAATGGCAAGAGTGAAAAGGATGATGTATTGCTCTTTAGGCAAAGGAATATGTTTGGTCTGCTTACTCTTGTACGTCTGTGAAAGAACCATACTGTAAACGTTCGGGAAAAGCCAGGCAGGGAGTTCATTCCACAATCTAAGCGAACGCCCCTATAGGACTTACCGTGAACGCTACTTGGCAGATTTGAATAATTCCTTTCGTGTCAGATAGCCCATTTATCGAATAAGTCTAAAGGCTATATACCATCACGCTACCACTCAGGGGAGCGGAGCAGTATTCATAAAAGTACAAGTTGGAAAAAAAATCATATATAACTATTTTCACGCTGTATCCCTGACGGGGTAGTCAGAGAGGACAGATCGCCAGGCTTCGCGATCCATGCATACTTCTTTCGCTTCTTGCAGATTTATTAATCGCTTCATACATGCACATCGGTTATCCGAGTACTTTTGATCTTTCTGTTTTCATACATTATTGTAAAATTTATAAACTATGGGATTAAATAGGTGCGATGGGGTTTCGAAGTATGTCACAGACAAAGCTGTGGGGTTCTCCTAGTACAAGTTGAAGAGCAGAGAGCTTGTAGTGATGATAGGTAGGTACTGTATGACCACTACCTCCAGTATAATAATAATCTATACTAATATTATAAAGCTGAAGAGTTTATTTGTTGGTCTCTCTTTCTCAAGAACTCAGGAACTACTGGTCGGATTTAAACAAATCTTTTTGTGTTACATAGCCCATTTATTAAGGCTATATGCTATATATCATCACGCTACTTCCCTGTAGAGCGGAGCAGTAGTCATAAATGTCGACAAATCGGGCAAATTTTGTGCATTAGTGTAGAATTTATAAGCGACGGGAGATCAAAGTA
Organism: Thumatha senex; assembly: GCA_948477245.1. Lineage (NCBI taxonomy): Eukaryota > Metazoa > Arthropoda > Insecta > Lepidoptera > Erebidae > Thumatha > Thumatha senex. The sequence continues at coordinate 57,721,515 of OX419724.1, forward strand.
TGTCACGGGTGAAGCCGGGGGGGGGGGGTCACCTAGCATATATTAATAGTATAATAATCAGGGTCACTAAACACTAGGACCATTCATTGTTTTAAAACTTCAGCCAAACAAAATATAAATGACCAGCCTTGGCATTTCAAGTTACTACACAATTAATACAACAACGTTCTTTTACTGATACAATTATTATATAGTTAACAGTGTTTGTTAAAAAAAAACAATGCATATTGGGTAGCTGAGTTTTTTAAATTAGTTTGTGACCATGCTCAACAGATGGCTTTGTACTGTCGAATTAAATCTCGCTGTTGTTTGTTTACGTAAGCAACACTCATACTCACATCGGTCAATAAATAGATGATTCGTCTTTGAATTGATATATCCTTGTATCTATTTATTTCTAGTTATGTTGTACTTTCAATGCAGTCAAGAATTGAGTTATTCCAGTGCGATAAAGAACCAGCGCCATTGCTCGTAAGACCTCGATTATTGGGTTACTCAACTAGTAAAATAGTAAAAAAAATCTAAACTATCTTTACGCTGTATCCCTGACGGGGTAGTCAGAGAGGACAGAACGCCAGGCTTCGCGATCCATGCATACTTCTTTCGCTTCTTCAAGATTCATCAATCGCTTCATACACGCACGTCTGGGTATCCGAGTACTTTTGACTTCAACGTTATTGAGCAATCTAAAAACGTAACTCACGTGGTCTTCATATGCAAGTCTCGGCCTACCCTGACTCCTTCTACCCTCTACTTTCGCACAATATATATTCATTCATTCGTTGGACGTGTCCAAACCAACGGAGCACGCCCTAATATAGTATAATAGTTCATAACTAAAATAAGCGCTCGTGGCTCCGATAATTCAGTTTTCTGTAAACGATCACTGCGTTAAGCAACTTTCGCTTAGCTGGTCCTCGGAGGGTGACCGGTTAGTAGTATTTCAATTTACGACAGTTTCCGTCAAGCCGTTTGTCCCGGTTTCCAGTACATGGCAGTCGTTAAGCCAAGCAAGCAGGTAGCCACAACCTGCGTCTGTCTATTTCAACACGGCAATGGGCTCACCACCTATTACGTAGGACAGGAATCCACACGGTGAAAAGTGAGCGTATAATATGCTTCTGCCAATCTTCAGGGTTAAGGCGTCATTGTTCTTTACTTTAAGCATCTTTCATTATCGCCGGTAATAAAAAGGTGATCGCTTAGTGGCGGAATGTGGCGTTTCAATTTACAAGAGATATGGCAGATTGAGCTGTTGGTCCCGGTTGCCAGTAACATGCCGTCGTTAAGCCAAAGTTTAAAGCCTTACGGAGGTTTTCAAAAACTTCAACAATAAGTCACTACAATCACATTTTAAGTACAACTGGTGAAACAATGGCGTATATTATGCCTCTGCCTACCCTTTCGTGGAAGGCGTATGTATATGTATGTAAGTACTAATGAATTATGTACAGTATGACTTTGTAATTTACATAACAAACTACCAACTCCGCACAGCGAGAAAGCGTGAAGAACTTTCCTATTATTCGTTACGAACACCATAAGATTATTCAAATGAAAGTATTAATATATCATTAACTAACTGACACTCGCGGCTTTGTCTGAAGCATACTCCGGACCTCAGTCGCACATATTTAGTCCAATAAACTAACTATATTCTCGCTGTATCCCTGATGGGGTAGTCAGAGAGGACACATCACCAGGCTTCACGATCCATGCATACTTCTTTCGCTTCTTGCAGTTTCATTAATCGCTTCATACATGCACGTCTGGGTATCAGAGTAGTTTTGACTTTTCCGTTTTTGAGCAATCTGCTCACGTGGTCTTCATATAAGTTTAAATCTCTTGAAGAAGCGTAACGTTAAGTTTTACAACTCCCTAGAAATTCAATCTTCTGATTAATTTCGTTGCAGTTTCCAAAATATTCTAACCTCTCCTGGGACTTTACCGAGATCGAGCTCGGTGTAACTTTCTGGTCTTGGTCATTGCTGTAAATCCTGGTTTATAGGAGTCACAGTAATGGGAATGTGGGTAGGATTAGTCCCATCAAAGATGGATATGGCAGATGGACCTAGAAATATGGAGAGACTAGTTGAGGAAAGCCCAGAACCGTGTGTGGATAGCGGAAATTTAGAGAGGCCTATCTTCACGCTGTATCCCTGACGGGTAGTCAGAGAGGACAGAGATCGCCAGGCTTCGCGATCCTTGCATACCTACTTCATTCACTTTCTTCAGATTCATTAAACGTTTCATACATGCATGTCTGGTTATTTGATTACTTTAGAACCCTTCATTTATGAGCGAATCGCTAAAAAAATAAATATTTTTTATGTAAGTAGTTTATCAGTTGTCTAGATTGTTTGTCAATCACGCCTTCTGCCCAAAGGGATGGCAGAGGCATATTATACGCTCACATTTCACCGAGTGTATTCCTGTCCCACGTAATAGGTGGTGAGACCATACAATATCAAGTGTATTTTATAAACCATATTTCTATTTTTATACCTCTCTGACTACCCCGTCAGGGATACAGCGTGAAGATAGTTAGTTAGTTATATTTCTATCAATTATTTTTATCGTTTAGTATAGAACTAAAAAACCCTTATAGTTTCATAAAAGTATCAAGAAAAATAAGCGGACGTTATTGTCAGACAAAAAAAATATATAAAATAATTATAAAAAGTTTAGAATTTTGACGTTTATGCGTAAATACGCTCATTTAAATGAATAATAATTATATTATTGTATAATAACATAATGTATTATTTCAATGCCTTCTCGAGTCTTCAAGGATACAATTACTTTCGCAGTGACTCCTCATAATCAGGGGGCCGAGTCTGCTATTTTAATCGTGTCGAAATAGAATCGAAATCGTCGCTCAATAGAAAGTCACCAGTACAATTTTGACATTTGTTCGTAGTAAAGTTGCTGTTAAAAATTTTCAAGCCTTCATAAGGGATTCATTTGGGCTTAACGACTGCTATTGTATTGGCAACTGGAAGGAACGGCTTAACGTGCGTTCCGGAGCACGGAAACGCTCGCAAATTTAAATGCACAAAGTGGTTATCCAAGGACCATCTATAGCGAAAGTTGCTTCGAATACATATATCATCAACATCGAACTACATTTATACTAAGAATCATACCTCATCGCTATAACAGTACTCGTGCTGAAGAATGATATATGCAATAGCCCAATATCAACCTTTTGGCCGAGGCCCACCACGCCAAAAGGTTGATCACCTTGCCTGGTCGGAAGATTCTCTCTCTGTGTTGGGGGAATATCTTCACACGCTCCTCCAGAACGGTGACCCCTGGGATTACCTTACCGCGCACCGCACCGCAGAACTGCACTCAACTTTGACTTACTGGGACTATTATAGCAGCATTTGATTAAGACGCACTAGATTCCGCATACGATTTTGACTCGCTGGGATCAGCAGCATACAGTTCCGACTCACTAGGACCACACTATTTGGCACTAGCGCGATTACGATATTAACAGTTAAAACGAAGACCCCAGATATTAGATAAAGACAACTGTCGGGCCGTGGCCCGTTAGGCATGATCACCTTGCCTGGTCGGAGGGGAGGATCCTCCCTTTGTGTCGGAGGAATCTTCACCCGTTCCTCCACAGGGACGATACCAATACACATAAGATCCAAGGTATCCCAAAAAGTCACTGTTAGGTGTGGATTTTGCGCTGGCGGCGTCATCGATCCATATTTCTTTATGAACGTTAACAAGGCCATCATGGTAATTTTTTTTTATTCATTGGAAAACAAACAGTAATTTATAACTATACTTAAATACTACATGTATTGCTAGAAACCATTGATACGTTTTCGCATATAAATATTGAGTACTTGATTGTATTAGTTACTACAAACATAGTACATATCATAACATAATAGTACCCACACACTAGCCTTCTATAATTAATCAAATCACTCCAATGAAGAATTCTAACACTAAAGTATTCAAATTATCGACTTAAACCAGTAATCAGTCATATCACGCTTAAATTTACCAGGACTTGTATTTAATAAGTCCAGCTCTAGAAACTCCACTAGTTTATTTATAAAATGAGCTGTTTGAGGAATAAAGGTTTTACTTCTATAATTTGTTTAACAACGAGGGACATATAAAGGAATCGGTATTCTTACTGATCTTGTAGGAACCTTAAGGTTTATCATCGAGAGATGTGGTGAATCTACATTGGATTGTGCTACCTTCAATAGATATGCGATGTCTCTTGTAGCAAGCAAAGCAAATGGTCTCGCGAAGCAAATGGTGTCTCTTACAACACGATTCATAGTTTCTGTCCGTTATACCGCATTTATACCTACTGCAGAAATTTAGTGAATTTGTGCATTCAAGTCATTACACATCACATTATGATTCAAGTCTGTATATATGAACATCATACTGTGGATTCCAAATTGATGAACAATATTCTAATACGCTACGAACAAGTGAACGTATAGAACTTTGATTACTTTTATATTAGTGAATTGTGAACACGACCTATTAACGAACCCTAGCATGTTATAGACTTTAAGTGTGATATGATCGATGTGATTCTCATTTTTGCATCGTGTATAACACCTAAGTCTCGGATCTCTTGTACTCGCTTGAGTGCGAAACTCCTAAGCTCATAATTAAATTCAAGTGGTTTAGGCTTCCTTGTAAAACTTATAGCATAACACTTAGGAGCATTGATGTCCAATCTATTTACATGGCAGTAATTCTCGAAACGCAGGAGATCCTGTTGTAATAGGAGACAGTCATCCTTAGTTTTTATTTGCTTAAAAATCTTCATATCATCCGCATACAACAGAAATGGTCCTAACAGGGATCCCAGAAGGCGCAGAGTGCCACTTAGATACCGAACCATTGAGGGCCACCGCCTGAGACCTGTATTCAATGTAAGAAACAAACCATCGGAAAAGATTTCCGTGAATTCCTGAACTCAATAGCTTCTGAAAAGAATTTTGTGGTCAATGCGATCAAAGGCTTTACTGTAATCAGTAAATATTTAATCTACTTGCCCCCCGCCCCCCATTTTTTTAAAATGTAAAATCAACAAACGATAGCAAATTACTTCAAATTCAATAGGGAGTGCTATCGATTAAATTCGGGTCTAATTAAGCGCTTGTTACGGAAAATTTAAAATTTCAAATGCGCTCTAATTAGAGATGCCGTGGTGGACATTAGAACGATGTTATGTTACATTTGGCGAGTCGTCCTACCGTAAGTTTGCCGAGTCGCGATTTGCTCCATCGGTTCTTCTACAGATGTGGCCAGCAAATTGAACTTAGCACAATTGTATATGGCACAAGTGCAGCCGAATATAAATTACATTATACAAGCCTCAAGCTATATACGTAATAGTTGCTACGGTCATCTGTTTATTATTAGGTAAGTCGGGCAGTGTGTCGAATAAGTATCACAACTGATACTTATTCGACATTAGTTAAATATATATTATTCTCTAGATATTTCTTTCTATACGTTGTGTGACGGGGTAGCCAGAGAGGACAGATCGCTAGGCTTTGCGATCCCTGCATACCTCTTCGTTTTCAGCAGATTTCATACATACATGCATGGTATGCGGGTATGTCTTTTTGAAGACTTTCTCTTAAGTTATCAGTCAGATTTTAAATAGTCCGCAGAGGGGTAGGCAGAGGCATACTGTACATATTTGTAAGTGTTGAGCGTATTGCCGTGTTGAAATAGAGGCTTAGGTTGTCTGCTATTGAAATTTTTCATTAATATCCATCACGCCTTATCCCCGAAGGGGTGGCAGAGGCATATTATATGCCCACTTTTCACCGTGTGGATTCCTGTCCCACGTAATAGGTGGTGAGCCCATTGCCGTGTTGAAATAGACAGACGCAGGTTGTGGCTACCTGCTGTTGAAATTTTTTAAGCCGCCTATAAGGCCTTCAACCAGGCTTAACGACCACCATTTTACTGGCAACCGGGACCAACGGCTTAACGTGCCTTCCGAAGCACGAAAACGCTCGCAAATGTAAATGCCACAAAGTGGTCACCCATCCGACGACCAATTTTTCAGGAAGTCCATTAAGCCTTTTTCTCGTCAGTTTGTATAAAACTTTACGTAGTTCAGTGCACACATACATAAATACATATTGTCACGCCTTTATCCCCGAAGGGGTAGGCAGAGGCATACTATACGCCCACATTTCACCGTATGCATTTTTGTCCCACGTAACAAGTGGTGAGCCCATTACCGTGTATACATAGATATATTATATTACTTTTAATTATATTATTTTTAGTAAGTAGACCACCAAAAATGCAACTGACTGCCGGCCACTGGCGCGGTACGTGTTAGTAGACTTCTATCGGCCGACCGATAGAGTCTATTGGAGTACGGTTGTAATAGTATAACGAAAAACTGGCAAAATTAAAATCGTCGGCTTCCTATTGAGCGACGATTTCTATTCTTTACTGACGAGATTGAATAAGTAGGTTTGGCCCCCTGGTCATCAATATCGTCTCCACAAATTGTTGACCCCTGATAACAGAAACCTCCCCCAAAGCCTCAACGTTAGCTCTGGTACCGGCTGCATACTGCCGTTTCGAGCGACGACCTTTATAAGGCCAACCAGCTTTTTCCGAAACTCGTTAACTCAAAGTCGCTGTCCATGTGACGATATTATACTGAAAGTCGGCCATTTTGCAAGGACGTGACGCATTTCTAAAACTTAATATTTTAGTTTTTTTTTAATACCACTGGGGTAGCAGACAAGCATACGGCCCACCTGATAGAAAGTGATCACCGCAGCCTATGGACGTTTGCAACACCAGAGGTACAGCACTCGAGCAGCCGACCCTTTATAAACCTTCAAAATTACTTTTGAATAACCCCATACTGTAACGTTCGGGAAAACCCAGGCAGGGAGTTCATTCCACAATCTAAGCGTACGCGGAATAAAGCCTCTTTCGGACCTAACCGTGTGTGTACGCTATGGACGCAAAGTGTGAGGGTGAACACCCTGTCTATGGCGAACGGTGCGATGATAGAAAGTAGCCGTGGGCATCATGTCAACTCCTTAGAGCACAGACCGTTATTTCTATGAAGTCTAACCCCACCAAGATTTCTGAAGCCCGAGCGACGTCATCTGGCAGTGATGTAACTTGTGATGACGCAGGCCCTTGCTGGGAGGTCAGACGACACTCGCTCTCAACAATGCCGAAAGTCATAAAACGAAAGATGGCTCCTCCTGCTTTTATCTTGTTTTTATTTTTATTGTTGTTATTGTATGTCCCTAATAAATGTGTTTTACCCAGCTGCCAAAAAAATGAGCCCTACATCCCAAATAAAGAGAGGGTTTGGGAGCAACGGGGAATACACTACGATAAAGAGATAATCCTACTACCTAATATAATAAACGCGAAAGTTTGTAAGCATGGATGTTTGTTACTCTTTCACGTAAAAACTACTCAATGGATTTTAATGAAACTACAATAATATACCTTATACATAAGAATAACACATAGGCTACTTTTTATGCCGGGAACAAGTTCCTGTGGGAAACGGGAACGGGAAAACTTTACAATGCGTGTCAACTAGTCTATACTAATATTATAAAGCTTAAGAGTTGGTTTGTTTGGTTGAACGCGCTAATCTCAGGAACTACTGGTCGGATTTGAAATTTTTTTTTTGCGTTAGATAGCCCATTTGTCGAGGAAGGCTATAGGATATATATCATCACGCTACTACCCTGGAGAGCGGTGCGGTAGTCATAAATGTCGGGATTTTTTTTATGCATTATTGTGGAATTAATGAGAGACGGGATTAAATAGGTGCGACGGGAGGTCGTAGTATGTCACGGGCGAAGCCAGGGGGGGTTCACATAGTGATGTATAAACTCTGACTAGATAGGGTAAGTCTGAGTAGATAGTTTATACGTCAGGTCTCAGAGCCGTATTCCAGAACGTTTCTCAATACTCAATCGACGCTTGACAAATGTTTGTATCGGAGTTAAGGTGTTTCATATGTATAATATGTAACTAACTAACTATCTTCACGTTGTATCCCTAACGGGGTAGTAAGAGACGACAGATCGCCAGGCTTCGCGATACATGCATACTTCTTTCGCTTCTTGCAGAATAATATGTATGTATTTAGAAATATATAAATATGTTTATCAGTTGCAGATATCATAAGACAAACTTATATAATAAAGCTTACTTTGAGCTATAATGGCTATGTATAAAAAAATGTCACACAATATTTATTTATTTATTGTAGAGGCTAACGAAATTTAACAGAATTGGCTGTTAATGGAAAAGATTATAGCAGGGAAGTGGAGTAGACCTCGGGCTCAAAAGACTTCAAGCTCAACCGGGACTAACGCTCGAATGATAACGTAGATATGCAGATAACTTGTGAGAAATGTTTTGCATCGAAATGAGATGAGAATAGTGAATTACGTTTAGTCCGACGGGTTCCGTGAATTGTTTATAAATATAAGAAGGTTCGAAGATAAATATATAGTATTAAGATGACTTCAGTAGTGAATTTCTATATGTGTTTATATATTTAATGTTTACCCATCCAAACTATATAAGTACCTACTTATATGCAGATATACACAGCCTACAAAGTAAGCTATGCATTGGTGAAAGTCTCACACCTATTGGGTAATACGCATAAATGAATCATGTAAGAAGTCATTATATATTTATATATGAAATTAGAATTCATTTAGAAGCTATCGAGCGATACGCGAACTATTTAAATCAAAACCGGTTCAAATATTTCTTGTTTTGCAGGCACGCACTCAATATTCAATTTGCTACAAGTACAACTTAAAAGTAAATAGACTCACCTGTTTATAACGCCAATTTAACCAACGAAAACACCAAAATACAATTAAATATCACGTATTTTTATTTATTTATTTCACAAACACAGAAACTCAATAATACACGGAATCAATTTTGACATCTGTCAAAAACCACTAGTGTTTTTTTTTCTTTGTGCGAGTCGCTGGACGTGCGCATCAAGCCCGCTTGCCGACTAAACTAAACCGCTTCTGACCACTTTCGAATCTTGCGACGATGGTACCGCAAACACAGTTTTCTATTTCAACAAACCTCCATTCTACCTTATTGTAAACAGTTATGGTTTATATTCTCATAATTCTTAGAAGTTTGAACAGAATAATTATAAAAGTTATGTTTTAATAACTACTTTCCTTGCCAAAGGAAATAAGGCTTCGATACAATGGCTTACAGTCCTTTTTGTATAGTTTTCATATCTAGGTAGAACATCCGTAAAGGTTAAGGCACATATTATTATCAAGTTATACCTACGAATGTACAAGAGATTAGGTCCATAAAGTACTGCATATTGCTAAGACGCTGGGAAGGGAACCTTGGCACATTAATGTCAAAACAACATCATAAGAAATGAAAAAGTAAAGATACCAAAACAAATCAAACGTTTTCATGCTGAAATTTTAATTTTATTGCTTTCGCTATTTTATTAATACCTAAGTGTGGCTGCCGTAGGTTCTTGTATTGCATTTCTTTGCATCTGTCTACACCCAGAATTTTATCTGTCAGTGGCCAAAGGTCAACTTAGCACCCTCATGTATTAAAAAATTACACACGTATCTCACCAGAAAAAACAAGACATGTTTGGACCATTACTTCTTAAATTCCTTTTTGCCATCTAAAACATTAGTTTTGAAATCTCACACAACCGACCACTTGCCCATTGTTTTATGCATCGACATAATAGTACCCCCAAAACCACTACATACTAAAACTTGTACGATCTACACAAAAATAAAAACCGAATTAGAAGACATTGACTATACGAATTTATTTGCAGCATCTGATGCAAACGTGGCGGCAGACATGCTCGTGTCCTTAATATCAACAGTCATACACAAGCATACATAAGTTACCACCGTGTCTAGGAAAACTAGACTTCTAAAACCATGGATGACGCCGGGTCTATTAAGATGTATTAAGAGCAGAGATAGGCTTCATTATAAATCTAAAAAAGAACCAGAAAACATGACTCTTAAATTAACTTACACCCGTTATCGTAAGTTTTTCAACAATTTTGTTGCGAAAATTAAAAATTGCCTATAATAAAAGTCAAATTGATAAAGCTGGTGGGGACCCGAATACTTATGGAAAGTTATCAAAAATATAGCTAATACTTGCCAAAACAAAAGTAGTGCCGAAGAACTCTTAACAGTAACTAGTAATCCAAAAACCTCTGTTAATTACATCAACAACTTCTTTAAAAATATAGGTAATGACTTAGCTCTAAGTATTCATTCATCATCCACACTTAGTCCTGAAAGTTCAATATCTACACATTTCACCCAACTATGTATTTGTAGCCCAGCAAATTCGCTGGCCCTATTGGAGGTTAGTGATTCGGAGATTGAATCGATAATTTTACAACTCCGTTCTGAATGTGCTACAGGATGGGATGACATCTCCTCTCAAGTAATTCGTCTTTGTCGACAAGTGTTAGTGCCATGTATAACACATATTTGCAATCTCGCCATTAACACCGCAGTTTTTCCAAACGCTTTTAAAAAATCGATTATACATCCAATCCACAAAGGCGGTGACAGAGGTTGTGTCAATAATTATCGTCCAATCTCTGTCTTGTCCGCATTTTCCAAAATTTTAGAAAAAAATTTGAATCGAGCACTTCAATTATTTCTTGAGAGGTTTAACATACTAGCACCAAATCAATATGGGTTTCGACCGGGTATTTCAACTGAGGATGCAGTAGCTGATCTAGCAAATGAAATTGTGAAAGATTTGGATGCTAAAAAAAGATGTTAATGCATCTTTCTTGATTTAAAAAAGGCGTTTGACGCAGTCTCTGTACCCATTTTACTGGAAAAACTCCAAAAATTGGGAGTACGTGGTAAGACACGTGATATCTTCAAAGATTATCTTGAAACTAGAACTAAGAGAGTTAAAATAGAGGGTCACATTAGTGACGAGGAGACGGTGAGATACGGCGTCCCACAGGGCAGTATACTGGGGCCTACTCTCTTTAAACTTTATATTAATGACCTCTGTGCAATGAAACTCCCTAGTACTAGTATATTCACATATGCAGACGATACTGCACTACTTGTCAGAGGGCCTAGTTGGCTTTGTTAACGAGAGAGCTGAGTACTCGCTATCCAAATTGGCTGAATAGGAATCTTTTAACATTAAATTTAGTGAAAACCAAATATATTCCGTTTTCTATTAACAGATTAAACGATCCTCCAAATTATTTTATTCTTAAAGCTCACACTTGCCATAACCAGCAGGGTTGTACATGCGAAGAAATTGCTCGAACCGATAATATAAGATACCTAAGTGTACAGATTGATTGCCGACTCAAGTGGGATAAACACGTTGAGTTGGTAACAACTCGAGTGCGGCGGCTAATATATGTTTTTAAATCTCTTAGAGACGTCTTGCCTTGGGAAAAATTGATACAAGTTTATCAAGCTCTGTGCCAGTCGGTCACGAATTACTGTATCACAGCATGGGGAGTAGCTGCAAAATCAAGCCTATTAACTCTGGAACGAGCACAAAGAGCAGTACTAAAGACAATATCAAAAAAGCCTTTTCAAGCAAAATTATATGCTAATTGCAAAGGACTTACCGTTCGCCAACTATTTGTCCTGACCACCATCATTAGAAAACACAGAAATGTGCCACAACCAAATACGAAAAAAACGCTCTACTGCCTCCGTATTCTTTCCTATCGCACGTAGGACCGCATTTGCGAGTAAACAAGCACAAAGTATGAGCATAAAGTTGTACAATACTGTGAATAAAAAACTAAAAATCATGGGACTTAGGAAACATGAGGTAAAAGAAATAGTTTTGGATTGGCTTCACAAGCTTGACTACCAAAAGACGGAAGATCTGCTTACATACATCACATAAATGAACACAGTTTCTACCTGTATATTATATATCTACACACACCCACACACACACTCACAGAACACATAGACACACAACACCCTCACTAAACACACCATACCACTCAACTTTTTATATAAGCTCACAATAGGTTAATAAATGAATACTTTAATAAGGATGACTTTAGATAGATTTATTTGCAATATAATGAAAAACTACAGTCAACATTTATTTACATATATGACTGAACTACTGTTTTCCAAAATACAGGCTTTAGCCTAGTTTGGAAAGCAGCATTTGTACTTTTACAGTGATCTTTTATCTGACTTTACTTAGTTAATAAGAAATATTGTAAACTTATTGTGAAATAAATAAATTATTATTATTAAAAATCAATTTGTAAGATTAATTTTCGTATCGTAAAACCATGTTACTATCAATTAACAAAAAGATTCGCATGGCCTAATAGAATAATTATTTTATAACTAACTAACTATCTTCACGCTGACGGGGTAGTCACACTATTTTATATGATTGTAAGAAGAAGTCAGTGCTGAAGAGACAGATAGTACCTACCTTCAGTACAGTGAATTTTTGAAGTCAGGTCACGACAGGACACCCACATACAAAACAACTTTAATATTCATGATCTTCACCTTATAGCCACAGAGGAGCCCTGGAACCAAAACCGAGTTGGCTTCAGAAGCAACTGTCAAGATGCTAAGATGAAAAATAATCGTGATATTTATGGACAATGCACAAGAATTTTAATTTAGTAAATATCTTATTTCTTGTCCAGTTTATAAGAAACGTCAGAAAAATATAAATAATAAATAAATATTATTGGGACAACTCACACAACACCATCTGATTCCAAACTAAGCAAAGCTTGTACTATAATAACCAGATAACTGATAAACATACTTATATATGTGTAAATACATACATATTATAGATAAATAACACCCAGACAAAGAATAAACCATCGTGCTCATCACACAAAGTTTTATCCTGGGTGGGAATCGAACCCACGACCTCTTGCGTAGCAGTCGGATGCACTCTCACCGCGCCACAGAGGCCGTCAAATATAATTAATATAAATTAAAATCATATTTCTTGCCCAGTTTATAAACACACTTGAACAGAACATTGTCGAATGGGAACTATCTAATACATAACTAACAAAAATATCATTAAAAAGACATAACATAAAACATACATAACATACTTTCACGCCATTACCCCCGAAGGGGTAGGCAGAGGCGTACAATACGCCTACGTTTCACGGTATGCTTTGCTTTTTGTCCCAAGTAACAGGTGGTGAGCCCATTGCCGTGTGGAAATGGACAGGTGCAGGTTGTGGCGACCTGCTGTGGAAATTTTTCAAGCCGCCGAAAAGGCATTCAACTGGCTAACGACTGCCATGTTACTGGCAACCGGGACCAACGACTTATCGTGCCTTTCGAAGCACAGAAACGCTCGCAAATATAAATGCCAAAAAGTGGTCGCCCATCCGAGGAGAAGTCATAGTGAAAGTTGCTTAACGCAGTGATCGTTTACAGAACACTACGTCCGCGGGGCCACGAGCGCTTCTTGAAAAGACGATTGTAAGTTATCACGCACAAACCCGAAAGGTTTATGTGGTACTGTAACACTGACTTCATGTATGTTTTTCTATGAATAAAAAAAGAAAAAGTTGATATGGTTTTATAAAGATTTTCGGATACGTAAAGGTCAGCTAATGTCATTTCCATCGGTCACATTAGCAGAGATCCAGAGGTAGACCTTTAATACCTGGAAGGAATAATGATTATGTGGATTATTAAGGATGCTTCAAACCTTGCAAAAAGGGGTAAGAATGATAGGAAACAAGAAAGAAAGAAAACCATTTTCTTCTGCGTGTATAAAGTGCGCGTGTAAAAACAGACAAAAAGCATATTTTTAGAACTACAACTGGACAAATTTACCTAAATGTTACTATAAAAATTAAAATTTACTTAAAAAATTGGAATTTAAATTAAATGCCTATGAACGCACGAATCCACGTAGAGCAAGGTCCTAGGTTTCGAAACAGAAGCACAGAATGCCATCAGTGACGTCACGAACAAGGCAGATAATTCACGCCAATGAAGTCGAGAGCATCAGTTTATAATAAACTAGCTGACTCCGCATCTTCTCCTGTGACATACTTCGAATCCCGTCGAACCCATTTCATTCCATCGCTTATTTATGTTACAATAGATTACAATAATGTATGAATATTTGCCCGTTTTGTTGATATTTATGATTACTACTCCGCTTTCCTGGGTAAATAAACAGTAAAAACGTGTGTAACTACATATTTATACCACTATCAAAGAATGTGTAATGTTTGGTTGACCGTTAGTTTGTAATCTTATTTGGTTAATGACAAAATGCAGTATTGTTTTTATCAAATGTAGTTATTTAATAATTTATCATTATATTGAATTCTTGACATTTAACAATTTTGACATATATATTCTTAACATTTAATAATTTGACACTTTGACACTTACTATTTGACACGTTGACATTTGAAATTCTAATATTTTGAATATAAATTGTATTAAGATCAAAATTTTGTATTCTCCCTAATTTTGGGGTAAATTTCGAAACTGGTATCTTGATGTGTTGGTATACCTTCATAATAATGTTATTAATTTTAGTACACCTGCTAGATCCAGTTGTCATATTGTGTGCCTTTGAGAATGCCGTGTGGCGAAACCGGTAAGGTTTATCAAGTAAATATTGTGGAATAGTACAAGTGTTATTATTGAAAAAAAAAATGTAATATAGAAATCACAGATCCTTTTACCATAGCAACAAGCTTTAATGAACATTCTATTAAGTCCACAAATAAAACAAATTTTGTTTGTAATAACAATAAAATACCTAAACAAACTAATTCAATATTCATAACCCCAGTGAATGAGATGTACATAAATAAAACAATCCTATCTCTCACGAATACTACTTCTGAAGGTTATGATGATATATGCACACGAGTTATAAAGGCCTGCAGTAAAGAACTTTCACCTATTTTCACATACCTGATAAACTTATCTTTAGAAACTGGTATATTTCCAGATAAGCTGAAGTACTCTATAGTGAAACTGTTATATAAGCGGGGGGATAAGACTGACATCAATAACTATAGACCTATTACACTCATACCCATAGTGTCTAAATTGTTTGAGAAGGTCATGCATGAAAAACTTACATCTTTCTTCAACACTTATGACATTATAACAAAATACCAATTTGGATTTCAAAAAAACAAATCCACTAGAGATGCTACTTTTTATCTAGTTAGAGAAGTATTACAGAATGTCAACTCCGGTCATTACACAACTGTTATGTTCCTAGATATGTCTAAAGCTTTTGACTTAGTTTCACATAGCCTTCTCCTGACAAAGCTGGAACAAAACGGTATTAGAGGACAAGCTCTAAATTGGCTAGAAACATATATAGTTAATAGACACCAATGCGTAGATGTTACACAAATAAGCTCCAAAAAATATGTTCAGGGACATAGGTCTAGTTACGAAAGAATTCGTATAATAATTTTTGGGCCCCTTGTTGTTTCTTGTATATATTAATGATCTGCCTGAAGTAACTCAATATAAAACAATATTATTTGCTGATGATATTTCAATTATAGTTCATTCTAATAAAGATATGACACTCTCACAACATGAAAGTGATATTAATAATACCTTAACATTAGTAGTAGAGTGGTTAACAAAAAATAATTTGCAAATTAATTTATTAAAGACTAAATACATAAATTTCAATAATTTTAAAAATAATAATATAATGGAAATTACAGTGAACAAATTTCGAGCAGCGCTAATAATGTGACATTTCTTGGTATAATAATTAATAATATATTTAATTGGAAGGAACAGATATACAGGGTATACAATAAAATTAATAGTTTCTCATTTGCTTTGTACAAGTTAGCTAAAGTTGCTAATAGACATACTGCATGTACAGCCTACTTTGCATATGTAGAATCTGTGCTTAGATATGGTTTACTAATTTGGGGAAATGGTACAAATATTGATAAGGTTTTTATTGCACAAAAGCGGTGCATAAGGGCTATATGTGACATAGCGCCTGATATTTCCTGTTATCCTTATTTCAAAACTCTGAGGATACTTACACTGACCTCCCTGTACAT
The DNA here is from genome assembly GCA_948477245.1 of Thumatha senex. Taxonomy (NCBI): domain Eukaryota; kingdom Metazoa; phylum Arthropoda; class Insecta; order Lepidoptera; family Erebidae; genus Thumatha; species Thumatha senex. The sequence continues at coordinate 57,737,662 of OX419724.1, forward strand.
TATTGAGGTTGGTAGATTTGTTAAACAGCATCCTAGTATTATTTAAAAAGCGAAAGATTTAAGTCTGAGAGAGAATATTAGAAATCCTAACCGTCTTGTTTTGGATATCGTTCCAAAGACCACTAAATTTCAAAAAAATTGCTATGCCATGTGTATCAAGATCTACAATAAAATTCCAACAGAACTTAAAGAACTACCGATGAATAGGTTTGTATCGCGGCTTAAAAATTGGCTTGTGGAAAAATGTTTCTACTCCATAACAGAATTTTTAAACAGCCGCGAACAACAAGTGCAATAAATTTTTGACATTATGTAATTTTGAGTTTGATAATGATATATTATGTAACTTTTATGTTTTTTTTTTAATGTAATGTTTACACTTGTCTTAAATATTATGGAAAATTAATAATCTAATAGTAAATAAGTAAAATTTGCATGCTATTATTATAATGGTTAAATGAGCACGCACTTACAATATATTTTTTTGGACATATCAATACCACAATGTACCTACCTATTTACCTCATTTGAATTTCAATTAGTAGCGAGATTATATATAGCCTTCCTCGATAAATGCACTATCCAACACAAGATTTTTTCGAACCAGTAGTTTCTAATATTAGTGCGTACAACCAAACAAAGGAAATAATAACTTTTGTTAAGGAAATACCAAATAAAGATTAGTCGACATCACAGGAGACCGATGAGCTGGCAGTTACCTCGGACAAAGAATTAGTCTAGCTATTCAAAGGTGGAACGCTGCCAGTATCTTCGGAACCTTGCCTAAAGGTGCCTTCAGCTTTAAATATATGAAATAAATTGAATATTTGAATACGAATGTTGCAAACGGTACTTAGAATGTCATGACGTCACTTATCTATATGCTATATGATGGGCTTACGAAATGAAAACCACAACAACAAATTTTAAATAAATAAGGCGCCGGTGCATTTTCTGATTTTATAAGTGACTGATTGCCGCGGTGCCGGCGTAGGGAACCGCCACCCTACACGCGCGGCCTGACACACAGGAAAGTGGTGGACGGAGTGCAGGCAGGGTGGTTTGGACACGTTGAACGAATGAGTGAGGAACGATTGACGAAAAATATATATTGGGTGAAAGTAGAGGGCGGAAAGAGGTAGGGTAGGCCGAGACTTACATTTGAAGACCACGTGAGCAGATTGCTCAAAAACGGAAATGTCAAAAGTACTCGGATGCCCAGACGTGCGTGTATGAAACGATTGATGAATCTGTAAGAAGCGAAAGAAGTATACATGGATCGCGATGCCTGGCGATCTGTCCTCTCTGACTACCCCGTCAGGGATAGATCGTGAAGATAGTTAGTTGGTTAAATATAAAAAAGAAAGGTTTTTTTAGTTAAAAATTAAATCTTATTCTATCTAACGCGTGTACATAAGTACACACACACACACACCCTTTTTATCCATTTTGGTCTATCGCAGTGACCAATAGAATATTCTGGATATTTTTTGTCCATTTTGTAATTCTGTTCTATTTTAGAATTAACCTGTATGTGAAATGTATGCTTCTGCTCTTCCCTTCAGGATTAAAGGCATGACAATATCCGTCGTTTTCCATAGGTGGTTAAAAATGCTTTGCATAAACTCACTTTGAACATGTACAGAGCTGTACTATACCTACTGTTAATTATCTTGTCAAGTCAAACCAGTTTTGTTTGTTAAAGGTCTTTGAGATACAATACTTAGGTACCTTATGTATCTATGGCGTTGTTTGTTACAATATGTATTTAAAACACACTTCAAAAAATCAAGGTTCTATAAAATAAATAAATATTGTGGGATATTTCTTTTTGGGTAAAGAAGTAAATATGAGTTGGTAGATATAATTATATGAAACCGAGAATAGAATTTGAGGTTGATCAGCGATTTCAGAAAAATATTATTGGGTATCCTACCCCGCCTACCACCTCAACGGTGGCTAAATGACAGTGATGCCGTAGTGGAAATGAGGTGGAGTAGCATGCCCAATAATATTCTACTAGTAGCTCATAATCCCGCTAACTCAGTGTTCTGTAAACGATCACTGCGTTAAGCAACTTTCGCTATGGCTAGTCCTAAGAATTTTATTCACGAGCATTTCCGTGCTTCAGAAGGAACGTTAAGCCGTTGGTTCCGGTTCTCAGTAACATACCTACATACATATTGTCACACTTTTATCCCCGAAGGGGTAGGCAGAGGCATACTATAAGCCCACATTTTACCGTATGCATTTTTGTCCCACTTAACAGGAGCCCATTGCCGTAGTAACATGGTATTTATCAAGTCAAGTTGATATTGACGGTTAATTTTAACAGCAAGTCGCCGCAACCTGCGCCTGTTCATTTCAACACGGCAATGTTGGGCCACCTGTTATGTGGGACAAAAAAATTATACGTTGAAATGTGGACAATTGCCTCAGCAAATCCCTTGGGGGATAAAGGCGTGACTATATGTGTGTATTTGTAAATACATACATATATTATACTAGTTCACGCCCGCGTAGAGAAGTTTTCCCTTTCCCGTTTCCCAAAGGAACTTGTTCCCGGGATAAAAAGTAGCCTATGTGTTATTCTGATATATGAACTACATTATTGTAAAGTTTCATTAAAATCTATTCAGTGGTTTTTGCGTGAAAGAGTAACAAACATCCATACAAACTTTCGTATTTATAATATTATTAAGATTAAGATACTACCTAAATTCCGAAACATTTGTGGATCACACATTTTTTTTACGACCCGAGAGTCGAAGCTTCACCGAGACTGATCACACAAATATTATTTCCGACCCGGAACCCGGGACCTCATGCGCGGCAGAGGCATACGCAATCACCGCGCCACCCCCTCTGGCACACACTAAAATTTTGGCAAGGAACTTTATACCCTAGGTAAAGATTGTAATTTACAAAAAAGAAATAAAATTTGAGATAGTCTAATTCCAACGGACGCAAAATCCTCTACACCTAACAGAGTAGGTACCTATTTACATTCTAACATTTAATTGTATAATTTAGAGTTATTCTTTTTAATTTATATTGCTCTATTTAGAGAATCTAGATCATTTACGGTACAATCAAGTGCAGCCTGTTTAAAATGTCGTGAAACTGAACAAAATAACGGTAATGGTTAAAAACAAAATGAAACAAAAATATTTTAATGCTGATTAAATTGTCAAACTTCTGAAAAATTAAAGTTTGCGCGGGAAATTCGCCGATAGGGAACACTTGATTTTTGTGTAAAAAACGAGTGTATAAATATTATTTTATGTGTAAAAAAATTGATCAACGTGTCATAGTGAAAGTTAGTGATTTGTCGCAGTAAAAAACTATTTTTGATCTTGCCGCGCAAGTTTCACGAGTTATTATTGTTTTTTTTTACTGGTCAATACGTGTGCACGAGACTATACTTGCCTATCATTCAAAGACGGAACCGAAAAAGTATATGGAAATGCCCAAGGTTCTAACTTACGAAATGCAGTTCTTTTCTTGTTAATATCGTTACGACGCCATCTTATTAAAAATAAATGAATAAAACTGTCAGTATTTTGCATAATTAATTTAAAACAGTAAAGCAAGGCTTATAGGTACAATATTTAAAAGGTAATAAAAAAAATGTAAAATGGAAATCGATTAAACAAAAAACACTTAAAATCTGCTGATCAAATTATCAAGCAAGTTTTTTTTTAGTCATTGTAGATGATGGCTTAGTTATTTAATAATATAATTAAATAATAAAAATAAATAAATATCCATTACGACTTATCCCCGAAGGTGTGGCAGAGGCATATTATATGCCCACTTTTCACCGTGTGGATTCCTGTCCCACGTAATAGGTGGTGAGCCCATTGCCGTGTTGAAATAGACAGATGCAGGTTGTGGCTACCTGCTGTTTAAATTTTTAAGCCGCCCATATGGCCTTCAACCAGGCTTAACGACTGCCATTTTCTGGCAACCGGGACCAACGCTCGCAAATGTAAATGCCACAAAGTGGTCACCCATCCGAGTACCAGCCATAGTGAAAGTTGCGTAACTCAGTGATCGTTTACAGAACACTGAGACCGCGGGGCCACGAGCGCTTCAGTTCAATAATTTGTCAAAGTTTTGTGCAATTTGTTAAAAGATTGGAAAAAAAGAAAAATAAGTGTGGCACTCGGGGACTGCCGCGGTAAAGCTATTGCATAGCATTATTCGATATTGTTGGTAAAAAAAAACTAAATTTATTAATAATTTATTTTCTAGACGCCTTGGGGGTCTGCTGTATGTACCTACATGCATAAATGCACACTCACTATACCGCGCTAAAATAAATTTTCACTTCAAAAATTTACCAGGATCGACGTTAATGATGATGATGATGATGATGAAAAATAAATCTACACTGAAAGAGTCCTAATTGATTACACAGCGTTATTTAATAAGACCTGTAGATGACCGGCATCAACGTTAGATGATGATGATGATTATGGTCGCAAGTCCAGACATTTTAGCTCATCTATAAATATGCGTACCGCGCTAAAAGAAGTTTCCACTTCAAAAATTGACCGGGATCGACGTTAATGATGATGATGATTGAAAAAAATCTGCACTGAAAGAGTCCTAATTGATTACACAGCATTATTTAATAAGACCTGTAGATGACCGGGATCAACATTAGATGATGATGATGATTATAGTCGCGAGTCCAGAGATTTAATCTATCTAAAAATATGCGTACCGCGCTAAAATAATTTTCACTTCAAAAATTATGAGCTTATTTTCAAGGCTTAGCCGCGATTTTCTGCCCAAAAGCCAGTGCATCTCTTTAAATTTTATATTTGCCTGCTCCCTTTTGGCTTTGATGTGTTCTCGCCAAGTCTCCTACCCAGGTACATTCCTAAGTATTTTGCTGTTTTTTTATTGTGGTAGGGTAGTTCCGCCAAGTGTGGGCATTCCCCTATGTTTAAAGTAAACGTGATATGAATTGATTTTGCAGGGTTTGCTCTGATTCTCCACATTTTAAGCCATAATTAAGTCTCATTCAGACACTCCTGCAGTTAGCTGGATGCTGTGCCCCTATCCTTACTGCAGGACAGGACCGCCGTGTCATCCGCATAAGTTGCTGTCACAACTGCTTCCGAGACAGGCAGGTCGGCAGTGTAGATGGTGTATAAGATGGGTCCCAGCAGCGAGCCCTGGGGGACTCCTGTTTCAATCTGGCATATGGCTGAGAGGGAGTCCTCACATCCCACCTGAAACATTCTATCTTGCAGGTATGACCTCATAAGCATGTAAGCAGTGTTTGGTAGGTGTAGTTTTAGCTTAAATAGGAGACCTTTATGCCACACGCGGTCAAAGGCCTGCTGTAATCAATAAATGTATCATAAGACCAGTATGGACATACGGTATACAACTGTGGGGATCAGCAAGTTACTCGAACTTAGAAATCCTCCAGCGATTCCAAAATAATGTACTGAAGTCAGTGATCAACTCGCCGTGGTTCACACGAATTACGGAGATACATGAATATCTACAGATCCCAACAATCAAGGAGGAGGTAGAAAGGTCGACTGTGGCCTATAAACAAAGACTTGAACAACACAAAAATCATCTGGCTTCAGGACTTATGAATTACACTGAATGTACATATCGGCTGAGGAGAATGAGATTGGCCTCCATCTGAGCTCTGTTATGAGATTTAGTAATATAAGAGTGGACGCATCCAAAGGATGTGCTCGCTCAAAGTGCCTTAAAGATAACATCACATCTGATTAAAGCTGAGAAGGCTGATTGCAGATACATATTAAAAAAGAAAAAAAAGAAACACTTTAAAAATTGACCGGGATCGACGTTAATGACGATGATGATATTGAAAATCCGTGCGAGCTTCGTACAGTCGTATTATATAACGTTAAGCCACCGCTCGGCCGTGCTCGGTGAAGTTCGTGTGAGCTCGGGTGTTAGGTTTTTTTCGTTACGGAATTTCTTGATTAGGTCGCCGCGCTCAAAGCCCGCGATAAAACTATGGAATAGCTTAAAAATAAGCAGACAAGGTCTTACATTGAAAACGCTGCTTATGATATAACATGCATTGATATGCAGAATGATATAACATCACATAGTTTCAAGATATTTTTCCTTCTTTATACTAGGTTGCAAATGTTTGTATTTTAAGAGTAGTCTAATAAACCTTGTGAGAAACTGTTACCAACGGAAAAAAAACACTTTAAAAAACCAAGTGGGCGAAGCCGCTGGCATCAGCTGTTTATAAGTACGTTTGTCTCATTTGTCTGAACGTTTTTCCTTGTAAACCACGTGGTGCACCTGCTCACTAACGGAAAGCTATTACCGTGAATATAAAGTCAAATCATAGCAACTTTTAAAAGCGGCCCCCGGGCATTAGGGATAAAGCTAACTATCTTCTGCTGTATTCCTAACGGGGTAGTCAGAGAGGACAGACCGCCAGGCTACGCGATCCATGCATAATTCTATCGCTTCCTACAAATTCATTAATCGCTTCATATATACACGTATGTGTATCCGAGTACTTTTGACTTTCCGATTTTGCGCAATCTGCTCACGTGGTCTTCATATGTAAGTCTCGCTCTACCCTGACTTCCTCTACCCCTTACATAAGCACAATATACATTATTTGTCAATCGTTAGGCATAAAACTAAGACGAGTAGCCTGGCGATCTGTCTGATTTGGATTACGATATGCACATGATCATTTTTTAAAAAAATCTGTGATTTAATCTCATCGAGATGTTTTTATAGAAAATTTTGGCACTAGAACAACATTAAAAAAGAATATTTGCAAAAACAATTGTGACTACATTGCTGTCAATAAGTGGTATCATTTAAGCCAGACAGGAAATTGATATGAAATAAAACAAAAAATATAATTTCTCATAACAGCATTATATTATATTAAAAAAATAACAATTTACAAAACCATCATTTTATTTATTTCAATTGATGATACCACAAACCTGTCTTATTCTGCTTACTTAGCTACCGGACCCACTCTGGACTAAATTCATAACACATGATTCCAACGTAATGCTGCTGCGGAGACCGCAGCGAACGTTAGCGCAGAGGCTGGCGCGGGCGTACTGCCCTGTCTCGTACGAGGCGGCGTGCCTCTTAGCAGGGAGCCTCGCCTCGCATGGTGTATGCCGAGGGCGTCCTGATGCGACGAACTGGAGGTCGGCCGCTTCCGGTGGATATTGATCGCTGGAGGAAAGCGGCTCGCGATGATCTCTTCCGGAAGTGGGCCGAAAGAATGGTGAACCCAACTGCGAGCGCGCGGCTCGTGGAGGCCATACAGCCTCTCTACCCGGTCCTACGGCAATGGGTAGAGAGGGCGCACGGTACTCCGACGTACCACCTCACCCAGCTTCTCACAGGTCATGGCTGTTTGTTTCGCCAAATACCTGTGTGAGCTGGTGGGCGTGGAGCCGGACTCCGTGAGCCGTCACTGCCCTAGCGGCGCCGTGGACACGGCCGAGCATACGGTCACCGTGTGCCCTCGCGGGCATTGTTGGGACAGATTTGTCGGCAGCCGACAATGCTGGGCATCGCGAGCGAGGTGATGGCCGCAACAAGAGAGGAGCTGAGGGTTCGGGAGCGAGCAGGACGCACGCTCCCGTCTCGAGGGCGCCTAGGGCGGCGTTGTATAACTTATGGCCGTGGGCGGAAGGTCGGGGGACCCCGCTCACAAAAGCCTTCTAGCGACTGGCACCCCTCGTGTTCCTCTTACGAACAGATGACTCTTACGAATGATCGAGCGGGCACTTGAAGGCACCCCGCCTTCAAGTGCCCGCTCGATCATTCCCCACCCCCCTTTGCTCCCAGAGGGACGATTGGGGACGGCTTGAAGCGAGCACAAGTTAAACTCCTCCAGGAGATCGTGGGGGGCAGCAGGAGGAGGAGAGCCTCATCTTGGGGCATTCCATTAGCCGGGTCGCAGTGAATAGCCCTCAGGCCTGGCCTATCTTGCGACCCGGTTGGGAAGAAGGTGAAACACAGGCCCCCCAAAGGGCCGGGAGTCCCACACACCTTCCCTGCTGCCCCCGAAGCAGGGATGACGGTGCGAAAGAAGCATTCCCCGCGTAAACAAATAAAAAAAATAACACATATAGCCTCAGTCCGAGACTACCAGGACTTTAATTGGTCGTGCTAATTAGTGTCTAGCACATAAGACCTTTTAGCTTTTTGTTACCACATCACTAAAAAGGGCGGTTCACAATTTCTTCCAAATTTAACATCTAAAATAGACACATTTTATTAAATTTATTCGGCCCTTTAGACCCCAGTTCCGTGCTTCGGAAGGCACGTTAAGCCGTTGGTCCCGGTTGCCAATAAAATGGCAGTCGTTAAGCTAAAAATAGCTATATTCGCAACTGGATTCGATTTTTAATCAAACTAGTGAGAATAGTAAAATGCTTTTATATTATTTCGCACTATAAAGTCTACGAAAGCGTAAGTATAGCTGAACATATAACAAAAATAGAAAAATTGCCAAACAGTTAAATGATGCTGGAACTGATTACAGAAAAAGTACAAAAGAAAAAAAGAAGGGACACTACGCTCGTGATTGTCGTAATGGTACCTCTAGTTTACAACAAAACAGCTCAAAAAATCGTAAGCGAAATATGACAAGAAGCAGTGTACCTTGACTGCTCATTTTGAAGCAAATATGTTGGAAAATGATGATGTTTGGATCTTAGACTTTAGACTTTTCGACGTGATTATTTCTCTAACTTTAAGCACGAGTGTAACTGTGTAAGTTTAGGCGAAATAAATCAGCTAAAAGTGTTAGGTTCAGGAACTATCAATATCAAAAAGTTTTTGGATGGTAGATGGTATGATTCCACCATAAATGATGTTCTTTATGTGCCAGAGCTTAAGAGGAAATTGTTTTTTGAAGGTATAATAACTTCAAGAGGGTTTTCAATTATGAAAAACCAAGACTTAGCTTTGATTAACAATACATACAGACATAGGGACATCTGGCTATGTAGGCTACAGTTTAAGACAGACCCAATAGGCTGTCAAGCAAATGTGGTTACTCTGAAAGAATGGCATGAGCGTCTCGGACATGTGAACATTGTGTGAAATGGTGAAACATGGACATTTGCCTCCTGCTAGTGATTTGAGTGATTTCTCTTGTGAGGCGTGTGTGATTGGTAAGCAACACCAAGCACCTTTCAAGATGAGCACATCTAATGTGAATAAGAATAAAGTTTATAGAGACCTATGTGGTCCAATGTCCATGCCATCTATCGGAAGGGCAAGATACTTTATTACATTTATGGCTGCTGCAGCAAGTTTTATGATGGTATACTTTTTGAAGCGTAAAAGCATTAGAGAGTTTCTAAAGGTATGTATATATATATATATATATATATAACTTCTTGACAACAAATTTAATACAAAAGTACATCTCCTACATAGCGATAATGGAAAGGAGTACTGTAATGAGGAGTTTAGAAAATATGCTATTGATAAGGGCATAGAGTTGGAGTATACAGCCCCATATACACCACAGCAGAACGGCAGGAGTGAGAGGGTAAACAGAACAATTATGGAATGTGCCCGGTCGATGCTATACGCAAAACACCTTCCTTTGCAACTATGGGCAGTTTGGGAATTCCGGGAGTTGGGACTTTTTTTTCGGAAATTTCTTCGTCTTTAAGGAGCTTTTTTCATAATTAATATATTATTATTATTTTATTTTATTTATTGTTATTATTAATAACTCTAAAAATATTAATTTTTAAGTAATTTTGAAAAAGCTCTTTAAGGCGAGGAATTTTCCGATAAAAAAGTCCCAACTTCCGGAATTTTCTCTGTAAAGTTTAAAATAAGTACTCTATGTGTAATCTGTAGACGCGGCCATTTTGTTTTGTCTATGGTTTTTGAGCGCACCTTCCTCTAATGTATATTGTAAGATGGTTGTGATGTGCGTGTTGTGTTTTAAGTAATAAAACAACTTGTTTCCATAAAAGAAGCTTTTATTCCGCCTGGAGCCCTATATCTCAAGTTGTACGCGAAACTTATTAAAGCAGTAATTGTCGTAAAAGAAACTGTTCTATGCCGGTCGTGTTGTGTCGGTGAACGCGTTAGATTTGCGCGGCACGTGGACGCTGATTACGTTAAAAATAATGGATCCCGGAGGTTCAATTCTCACTGCGAAAAGGTTCGTAGAAGACAATTATCGGCAGTAGAAATTTCACACGACACTGGCCTTGAAACCTAAAGGGCTAGGCGGTCATCTACAGTCATTGTGTGCAAAGTACATAAATAAGTATATGTATATAAATATGTAAATAAATAAAATAAATGTAAATAAATATATTAATATATGTACTGTGTCGTGTGCGCCAGAGAGCGTTGATGAAAAAATATGAAATCAAGTCGAAGCAAAAGCCATGTACATCGTAATTGCAAGTATGGAATTATCTCAAATACATTTAATTCAGATCTGCGATTCAACAAAAGATTCATTCGACAAACTGGATTCGATTTTTAATCAAACTAGTGACAATAGTAAAATGCTTTTACATAAAAAAATTGAGTTCAAAAATATAGCTAAACATTTAACAAAAATAGAAAATATTGCCAAACAGTTAAATGATGCTGGCGAGAAAACTTCGGAATTGGCAATTATCACTAAAATATTAGGGTCACTGCCCGAGCGGTTTCGAATGGTACGACAAGCGTGGCTAGCGCTCGACTCGAGTAAACAAACAGTAAGAAATCTTACGGCACGGCTTTTGGATGAGGAAACAAACTTCAAAAATCACAATGAAACAGCACTAGCTAATGAAAAAGTACAAAAGAAGTTGGTAAAGTGCTTCAAATGCAAAAAGAAGGGACACTACACTCGTGATTGTCGTAATGGTACCTCTAGATTACAACAAAACAGCTAAAAAAATCGTAAGCGAAATATGACAAGAAGCAGTCTGCCTTGACTGCTCATTTTGAAGCAAATATGTTGGAAAATGATGATGTTTGGTTCTTAGACTTTAGACTTTTCGACGTGATTATTTCTCTAACTTTAAGCACGAGTGTAACTGTGTGAGTTTAGGCGACGAAAGTCAGCTAAAAGTGTTAGGTTCAGGATTTATCAATATCAAAAAGTTTTTGGATGGTAGATGGTATGATTCCACCATTAATGATGTTCTTTATGCGCCAGAGCTTAAGAGGAAATTGTTTTTTGAAGGTATAATAACTTCAAGAGGGTTTTCAATTATGAAAAACCAAGACTTTGCTTTGATTAACAATACATACAGACATAGGGACATCTGGCTATGTAGGCTACAGTTTGAGACAGACCCAATAGGCTGTCAAGCAAATGTGGTTACTCTGAAAGAATGGCATGAGCGTCTTGCACATGTGAACATTGTGTGAAATGGTGAAACATGGACATTTGCCTCCTGTTAGTGATTTGAGTGATTTCTTTTGTGAGGCGTGTGTGATTGGTAAGCAACACAGAGTACCTTTCAAGAAGAGCACATCTAATATGAATAACAATAAAGTTTATATTGGCCTATGTAGTCCAATGCCCATGCCATTTATAGAACGCTTAAGACGCGTAAGACGGGCAAGGTACTTTATTACATTATACTTTTTGAAGCGTAAATGTGAAGCATTAGAGAGTTGCCAAAGGTATGTGCAATTTCTTGACAACAAATTTACTACAAAAGCACATCTCCTATATAGCGATAATGAAAAGGAGTACTGAAATTAGGAGTTTAGAAAATATGCTATTGATAATGGCATAGAGTTGGAGAATACAGCCCCCATACACCACAGCAAAATGGCAGGAGTGAGAGGGTAAACAGAACAATTATGGAATGTGCCCGGGCGATGCTATACGCGAAACGAATACCGGGAGTTGGGACTTTTTTATATTCTTCGTCTTAAAGCTTTTTTTTTTCAAAATTGCTTTAATTTCGAGTTATTAATGAAAAACTAAATTCTATATTTTTTGTCATCCTATTTTGTTAATAACCATTGCAGTTTTTTACCTGCACCAAAACCCTTCAAAAACATTTTTCTAGAGGTGATTCCGAATCGAATGAGCTATCGCTCATATTTTTACCACTATATCTCTATTTTTCACATTTTTTGAACTTGTTGACTATACTAACGGCCGAATACTGAAACGTCACTTAAATACAACGCACAGTGGAAGGGCAACCTTCGCACAGCTCCGTCCTGTGTGGCAATCGCGGAAACTGACTAGGAGAGTAAAGCTCAGGATATTCCGGTCCAATGTAAAATCCGTGTTGCTGTATGGATGTGAGACGTGGAAGGTCACAAAGGACATCTCGCGTCGGCTTCAAGTGTTTATCAACCACTGTCTTCGCCTTATTCTCGGAATATACTGGCCCGAGAAAATCTCCAACTGTGTCTAAATCTCAATCTGTGGAAACGCGGCGGTGAGACTCCGATTGACCAGCAGATCAAACGCCGCAAATGGAAATGGATCGGTCACATGCTCCGAAGGAACTCCGATCACATACCGAGGCAAGCCCTAGACTGGAATCCCCAAGGAAAACGGAAACGCGGCTGCCTAAAGCTATCCTGGCGGCGGACGATTACTGCAGAAGCGAAGGCAATAGGAATGACCTGGAGCGAGATAAAACGCAAAGCTCAAAATCGTTCGGGATGGCGACGCACTGTGGACGCCCTCTGTCCCATCCAGGGGACATAGGATTTTAAAGAAGAAGAAGGAGAAGACAGTGGAAGGGCTCTCAGATTTCAGTATCTCTGAAAATTTAAGTGGTATACACAAAGGCTACTAAAACGATTTGCAGGCATAATCAGCTAAGCAGCCGCCAAATAATTTGCGATGAAATAATAATAAATTCACGCTGCCTCATTTTACGCAACAGTGACTTAACAATATTTACAATGCTAATTAATTTAATTAAAATAATAGAAAATAATAATAGTTTTATTGGGTACACAATGTAATTTCTATAATGTTCTGAAAGATAGGTTTTTAAGTTATGTATAAGAACAAATAATTTAAAAATTATTTCGAAATTGAACGTAAACATTTGCTGACCCATTTGTCGTAGAACGAAACGTTCAATATGATTGAAACCAGTGACGGACTTTTGGCGGGAGGAGTGTCAAGTGCGGACGCTTGCTGAATATTATTTTCTAAAACTAGTGCATTTATCTTGTTTTATGTGCGGGAGTGGTGATTTCTTGGACATAAAAGTTGTGTTAACCTGCTATAGTGAAAGACAATGACATATATGCAGTGAAATGCTATTTTCTCTCTTGCCGCGAAACGTCCACTGAAAACCTCAGTATAAGAAATACCATTATACTGAGGGCAAGGACCAGGATCTAGGACTGAGCCCTAGACATCGACAAAGACTAGACAGGACTAAATACTAAGAAAATATTAATACCGAAGACCAGGCTGTATGGACAAAGTTTCCTTTGCCTGCCCAATATGGGCGAAGACATAAAAAAAATGAATCGACAAACGACTAGACAGGGCTAAAACAAGAAAATAATAAATACTGATGACTAGGCTGTATGGACTAAGTTTCCTTTGCCTGCTAAAGATGGGCGAAGACAACTAAAATAAAAAGAAGAAAAACATTGGAATGTACCTCTTCAGCAGGCGTTTGTATGTAGCAATGGGGTCAGCACAGCAAATAGGCTGACATGAATAGCCGCTATCTCCAAGAATTATCATATTGACAAAATCACTATCATCAAATTGCGTTGATAGTTACTGTTTATTCTCCACTTGTTTTTATAAAGCATTTCAAGACTTCTACTAAACTTAATGTAGAAAAGGAAAAATGAGAAGGGATATTAGCATAAGACATTTATCTTTCTTGTGTAGTGTGAGGAACACAGTTTAGTCGGTATATATTTTTATTCTTTGATGTTTTTTTGGTCTGTTATATAATAAATAACTTTTACAAGTGTTCTATTAAATGTCTGTCTTTATGTCCCAAACAAGATTTTTTATTTTATACAAATATCTGTTTTAATTTATACAAGTTGACGTCCGCGTGGTGAAGTTTTCCCGTTCCCGTTTCCCACAGGAACTTTCTGCCGGGATTAAAGTAGGAAGCATTATGTGTTATTCTGATGTGTAAGCTAAATACCTAGTCAGGTCATAAATTCCGTCACATGTTTAATATAAAATAATTGAAACAATTTCATTCATTATGTAACCATTTATATACCAAAATGAACTAAACAAAACATAGATTCTTATGACAATAAAGTTCATTCAAAATGACCTCCGTGATTTTGAATACAGGCCTTCAATCTGCGCGGCCAGTCGTCTATCGCAGCACGAACGAGGTCCATGTCAATATCGGCGGCTGCGGTAATCAAGGATGTCTTGAGTACTTTTACTATATTTGTGCAATCTTCGTCACACTCTCCTCGGGCTGACTTGTCTGCTGCCTCATTACCAGAGATACCACAGTGTGAAGGTACCCATTTAAATGTAACACATTTGCCTCTGTTACCTAACTCTAGCAGAATCTTTTTAATGTTAAACAAAATATAATTGAACCTAAACTTAAGCAAATTACCATCTAAAGCTAATAATGCACTCTTACTATCTGATATTATTAAAAACTTAGTTCTATTTACATTAAATACATGTAACAAAACACAATAAATTGCATAGCATTCTGCTGTGAATATGCTGCAATGGGCATCTAACTTGACACAAAAGGATTGTTTCGTCTGGGAGTCATAAAATGCTGATGATACATTATCTGAAGTTTTTGAGCCATCTGTGTATAATGTATAAACATCACATTGAGAATCTAAATACTCTAAAAATTCTATTTGATTACAAAGTTTTTCCAAATCAATAGAAATGTCATTTTGAATTACTGCTTTATAACCTACAGAGAATACTGGTAAGGGGTTGGAAGTTTGTAAGTTTTTGCACATATTTTGAACATCTATGAATATCTTTAATATATCTGGGAGGTGTTCTGAGAGAAGCTCTTGTGTATTAATACTAATATTATTAGTTAAATGTGATGGAAGTTCTTTACATGGTAAAAGCCTATTAACTTAGATTATATAAACACAAAGATACCGCGTCCAGTACAACGCATGCCGTCATAGTTGCTGCCACTTCTTTAGCCATGTGTGGGTAAGCCGCGCGCGGCGCGAGTATATTACGTACTCCGTTGAGTTTGTGTGCGTAATGCAAAAGAAAGCGTGTAAAAACATTTACCCCAAATATTGGGAGATTTAGCTTATAATAATATATGAGATAGGTGACAGTTTAAAAAATTGTTTTTTTCAATGGTATTGAATTGAATGGTTCGTTTGAAGTTTGTATAGTTTATAGTAATATGTACAAGGGGAGTTTTTCAACTCGCAAGGTTGTCGAATCCAAAACTATGAGAAATAGCGAGAAATACTAAAAGGTATCTCAATATATCTATTTATAACATTTTAATTTACGGAGTTAATGTAATAAAGTCTACAATTTTTATTTATAAAGCCATATCATATTTTAAGTAGGTAACTAACTTCTAAGGTAAGTAGTAAATGTAGATGTCCTAGGGACAAGTCTATTATTTAAAAAATATCGTTTATGTACGTATATCATTATTTTCCAAAATTCATTCCTCGTTAGCAACACTATCACATGGTTGGTGTAATAGGTACAACGCGTGTATATTTTTTTTTATTCTACGGGTTTGATAGGTATCCAACCCGTAGAATTAATTACTGCCATTTATAAAAATAGGTACAATGATACAGATTTAATTTACTTAAAATAGGGCTCTACTCGGGATTCCTTTCAATATTTTTAGCTAATTCTCATATTTAAATTCGACTCTCAAGCTTAGTGGAAAAATTCGCATTGTATATTTGTAGTGTGGCGAACTTTTGAGTGACCACACGCACATGAAAAATAAACTTAACTATCTTCACGCTGTATCCCTGACGGGGTAGTCAGAGAGGACAAATCGCCAGGCATCGCGGTCCATGCATACTTCTTTCCCTTCCTGTAGATTCATTAATCGCTTCATACATGCACATTTGGGTATCCGACTACTTTTGACTCTTCCGTTCTTGAGCAATCCGCTCACGTGGTCTTCATATGTAAGTCTCGGTCTATCTTGACTGCTTCTGCCCTCTACTTTCGCACAATATATATTCTACGTCAATCGTTCCTCACTCATTCGTTGAACGTGTCCAAACCAACGGAGGACGCCCTTTTGCAGCTTAACGCTGACACTTTCACTCAAACTTGCCATATTGCGTATCACTTCGTTGCATTTTCTGTCGGCCAAGGTTACGCCGCACAATTTTGAATCGCGAGTCGTGCTTCTTTTACGACGCTTTACTAATTGGGACAAAGCACCGTTAACTTTGTTTCCGGCAGTTACTAGCCGCGCTGAAGTTCCGGGTTCGATTCCCTGGTCGGAACAAATATTTGTGTGATTTACAAATGTTTTCTTCGATGTTTGGGTGTTTTCTATGTATAATATTTATATATTTAGAAAGATTTAAGTATGTCTATAGTAATTACCACAAGCTTATATTAACTAACTATGGGCTAGATGGTACTGTGTAAAAAAAATCCCACAATATCATCGCTATGAAAATAATGTTCTCGCAGTGATATAATAAACTGATCAACATTATTCTAGAAAACAACTGGATTTCACACGAGCGGAGCCGTAGGCGTTTTTTATTTCTACTGATATTATAATATTAAAGTTTGTGATGATGTTTGTTACTCAAGCACGCGTTAACCGATTTAAATAAAAAAACGGCATATAGCTAAAACATTGACTGGATTGACATACATAGTATTTCTAATTCCGAAAAAAACATTTTATTCTCATGGGAAACACTTTTTGTGTAATAACCAAATTTCATGCGGGTGGAGCTGCGGGCATCAGGTAGTATCCTATATTTAAAAAAAACTTGAGTCTTGTTTACATTCTTATAATATCGCTGCTAGAATGAGACGTCTTCTAAGTGTTAAGGGGACAGCTCCCCTTCTGCCCTTCCCTGGGTACGCCCATGGAATAATTATACAAATATAGAACTGTCTCATTGGAGATACGGAACCGAGCAGGAAACTCCGCAGCGTTGCATTTTTCGAATGTATTTAGGTTCTCTAGGGTTTCGTCGACAGACGGTCAGTCTTCTATGGTCAGAGAGTAAAGATAGCGAAGATAAACACATTATTTTAACGCTTCAATATATTCAGTTCCAGATTTAGGAGACCTCTCGACTACTCTTACATTTAGGGGACGTTCAAAGCAGTTTGTTGGTCATTTGACAGCTAAATTAAATTAAGTAGCATTCCAGTATACGAATTTTACATTGAGTGGCGTCTGAGCGCAACTAAC
Organism: Thumatha senex; assembly: GCA_948477245.1. NCBI lineage: Eukaryota > Metazoa > Arthropoda > Insecta > Lepidoptera > Erebidae > Thumatha > Thumatha senex. Next base: position 57,755,052 of record OX419724.1, read on the forward strand.
CTGAGATCATCTTAAATTTATCACATGCTTAAATTTGATGTTTGAGTATACGAATTTTTTATTTAGGAGCTGCACAAACATTTAAGATGCCGTTAGGTATTTGAGTGACTTTTCAGTATTCGGCCGTAAAAGTAACTAGTTGAATCAGGCGTTACATGGCGGAAATCCATTTTAAAAAAACTATAATTATTTTGTTTTAAATGTTATTTTTGCAATATTCAGCTTTTTTAGAATGTCGTACGATGTCGACACGTGTTTCGCCTACACACGAGGCATTATCAAGACTGTTTGGCAGCCTTGATAATTGAATTAAACAAAGATTTTGCTAGTCGAACTGGCTTTGATGTTGATAATAAATACTACGCAAACAGATAACTGTACATAAGTTTTGTGTAAATAATTTCCATTACTATTTCACGAGTGACGAGCGAGTGCTAGAAGGCATCCCCAGAATAACTTGTGTTATTAAAGGGATCTTACTTAGTCTCGAAATGAACTATTGCTAGTTTCTGTGGGTGTACCACAGGGTGATATCGTAGGCCCTTCAGAAAATTATTGACAATATAAAAGAAAATAGGATGATTCATATAATCAATCCATCACGGCACTACGTACATTGTTCATCTCTATATTATTACCATCTATATTAGTTGCACTGTTAATAACTTCTTCTTTGGTTTTATGAACTTTCAATTTATGTCTTTGTATACTACCTTTTTGAACATACTTTTTTCCGCATATATCACACTCGTATGTAACGCCATAATGTTTTCGATTTTTGTGTCGCGTTAGCGCGCTATTTGTCGGATAATTCTTGCAACACAAGTCGCAAAAGTGTTTTCTTTTATTCGGATCGTGGGTTTCCATATGTCGATCTATATCTTTAACGATTTTTTTACATAAATCACACTTTACTTTTTCCGTTTTCACAGTAGGATCATGTTTACGTAGGTAATGACGATTCAGTAAAACTTTTTGAGAGAATTTAATACCACAGACGTCACACGGAAATCTTTTAATACCTCTATGGCTTTCTAAATGACGATTTAACGTAAAGCGCGACAGCAAAATTTTACCGCATACTTGGCACACAAAGGTACTGCTAAAAATATTTTCGTGTGTCATATTTGTGTGTGATTTTTTATGAATTTCAAGATTAATTTGGCTATCTAAAACTAATGGGCAATAACGACAACGGAAAACGTTTTCGTGTGTAAGTCTATGGGCTTTGTGACTTTTTTCACAGGCATATGTTTTAGGACAGCGATCGCATTGATATGGTTTAGGGTTGCTAGAGTGTGCTGTTTTCATGTGACCATTGACATGTTTTTTTGCTGTGTAAGTTTTACCACAAATCTTACAAGAAAATGGTCTTATTTTTAAATGAACTGCCCGAATGTGCGATAGTAAATTACACTTTTGAGTGAAAGACCATCCACAGTAATCACAAAGAATTGATTTGTATTCGTCAGTGTGGAGTAACATATGTTTTTTGAGGCAACCTTTGGTTTTAAATTCTTTTTGACATACATCGCATGTGTGAATGCGTTGGTCTGTGAGAGATTTTTTGTGAGCGGCCAATTTATATTTGCTGGAATAATTTTTGTTACAATGTGAGCACGTGTATATCGTTCCATGTTGAATTTTAACGTGTTTTTCAAAGTGTGAAACTAATTTAAAACTCTTTCCACAATATTCGCATTTGCAACGATGTTGATGTTTTACATGAATCAGTATATCTTTCCTTGAATTGTAAGTGCTTCCGCATTTCTTGCAAGCGTATGTTACTTTGTTGTCAATATTATTCTTAACTACGTATGTTTCAAATATTTTGAGACGTTTTTCTGTAAAAAAAATATAACAGTAGATTAGTATCCATGAAAGATCGACATAGCTAGTCATCTCTTCAATCACAATTCCATCCTTAAGGCCCCAGTTTAAAGCCCTGCGGCATACCTGTGTAACCTTATTTTTTTTATACAATTATGGCCCTTTGCTTTCTTGAGCGTGTGCCCTTGGCTTCTTAGCTCCAAAAGGCGAGGTCGGCATTAAAAACCCTTAGAGTCAACAACAACGCACAGTAGAAAACGTCGACGCTAGCATGAACAGGTGTCCCGAATGCTTGTTGGTAATACTAGTTTTTAAAAAAACATAACTTACTTTACGCTGTATCTCTAACGGGGTGGCCAGAGAGGACAGATCGCTTGGCTTCGCAATCCATGCATACTTTTGAGCTTTCTGTGTAGATTCATTAATCGTCTCATACATGTCAAACGTCTGGGTATCCGAGTACTTTAGACGTTTTCGTATTTGAGTAATCTACTTAGGTGGTCTTCATATCTAAGTCTAGAACTACCCTGACTGCATCTACCCTCTATTTTCTAACAATATATTCTTCGTCAATCGTTGCTCACTCATTCGTTGGACTTGTCCAAACAAACGAATGGAGCACGCCTTTGTCCAGTTTAATGCTAAAACTTTCATTCAACCCTGACATATTGCGTATCACGTCGTTACGTATTCGGTAGTAAAAGAACATTGTATGTTACATACTTTTGCATTGATTACGAAGTGACGAACATTTCCTCCGCCTTTTAATGGTCTCTTTTTTCAGTTTTTTATCGATGGCAACTTTTTCTTCAACTTTAATGTCTTCTCCACTCTCATCCTTCGCTTTGACAAGACACTTTAAATCTACTTCTATGTGTTCTGAAAAAAAAAAAAAGGTCGGTGATATTATTGCGCTTTTACTAAAATCTCGATACCAAAGAACACATGTGCGGCAGAAATATGGATAGATAGTCCAGTCATTTTAGATTTATCCGCGGAAAAATTCCAAGTGAGCTGAATTTTGGTACACACCTTTATTACGGCGTTGTAATGAAGATGTGAAAAATCGACATTAATATCGTGCCGGCTAAAAAAGTTATGAAGGTCATAAAAAACAGTTTTTTGCAAATATCTCGCGACCTATTCCTCGGAGGTCAATACGGGTCATTATAAAATTGTTTGTCGTGAAATGATCTACAAAAAGTGCCTCTTCCATTTTTCTGTAGGTACAATTAACAGTTTTGAAGTAGAGCGCTGAGAAAGCGACTAGAATGCACTCACATGCGGTATTGTACACCGTACACTAAGGCGTAAACTCTATTGCTTTTTATTTATGTTTTAAGTGTTTTAAAAATTTCTACCTAATATCTGGGCATTTTGTGAAAAAAATACACTTATTTTATAGAAGTTTGGAAAATGACTGGGCTATAGAATCGAAATCCATAGCAAAGACTTGAAATTCTTTACCAATGCTCGTGTGCCCCTTCTCTTACAACTCTAGGGTCTTAAGAGAAGCCTAAAAAGCATGTCTTTGGATTTCTTAAATATTATAGGACATTATTTTACACAAACGCCTTCCAGCCTCAATTAAGCTTAGGCTAGGTGATCTAGACTACTGATAAACTTACTTTTTCATCCCTTGTATTCGAAAAGTGCCATTTGGTTCGTCTATAAGCTATCTATGGGATTTCCACGTAAAAAACGATATTTTAAAAGTAAATTCTGAGGGCATTCGGCAGAACGGTTTATGACGTATTCTTGGCAGAATAACATATAGTGTTAACAAATTTTAATGTAGACGACCATGAATCAATCAAATCAGCCAGGGGGGGGCAGCTGCCCCCCCCCCTGCTCTCCCCCCCCTGGGTACGCCCATGGGTAACTAGATTAAAACGAACGATTCAGTTCGGGCGCATCGCCGGCCACTGTCGCGGCACGCTCGCTTCGGTCGTCGTTGTGGTCACAAGAAACCTTACACTCCTCGCTTCGCTTGTCGTTGTATCTGTTATTTATATTATCATATACCATTATGCGTTTTATATTTTATGATAAATTATCATTAGGCGTAAACCAATTATACCCTTTACATTTATGCTGATTAAAATAATGATAAAGAAGATTAGAGTAAGTTAAAATTATGCCAATAAAACCATTGTGCGTTTGTAACACTATGCTTATCATACTTTATGCGAGAAAACTTTATGCTGAAACTGTTATGCCAAACAACATTATACTGAAAAAGATTATGCGATCGTTAGGCTTTTTATTTTCGAATATTTGGGGAGTGAGTGCCGTCTGACCTCCCAAACCCTTGTTGGGAGTCTGCGTCGTTATACGTTGATCAGCAGAGAATCAATAACAGCTGAGGTTGCTGTAGACTAAAATTCTATCTTCACGCTGTATCCCTGACGGGCTAGTCAGAGAGAATAGATCGCCAGGCTTCGCAACCCATGCATACTTAATTCGCTTCCTGCAGATTCCTGCATTAATCGCTTCATACATGCACGTCTGGGTATCAGAGTACTTTTGAATTTTCCGTTGTTGAGCAATCTGCTCACGTGGTCGTCAAATAGAAATTTTTCGTCAGTCTTTCTTCACTCATTCGTTGGACGTGTCCAAACCACCGGAGCACGCCTTTTTCCAGCTCAACGATGATACATTCATTCAAAGATGCCATATATAAAACACTACATCCAAATTATATTATATAATAATAAAACAAGCAATTATTTAATCACAAAGCAACACATCCATTTACAATTTCAAATATTTCTCAGTCTTAAAAATAATTCTCCTATATTGGTATGTTGCTTAAACTATACGTATTTTTCAAAGTAAATAAACTCAGGATATCAACCATTGAATACATACAATATTTTTATAAATATCGCGATTAATTTGAAAAATCTTTCTATCAATTTTTACAACCAAAGGTTTTTTTTTTCACAGCGCGGCAGCGCCATCAGATACAAGTGTTAAACATACTACCTATAGGTATATTACACATAGAAAAGATTTGCAGATCTGCTACAGACTATCAAGATAGTCAGTGAATAAGCACCCGTGGAAGCGCTCGTGGCCCCGCGGTCTCAGTGTTCTGTAAACGATCACCGAGTTACGCAACTTTCACTATGGCTGGTCCTCGGATGGGTGACCACTTTGTGGCATTTACATTTGCGAGCGTTTCCGTGCTTCGGAAGGCACGTTAAGCCGTTGGTCCCGGTTGCCAGTAAAATGGCAGTCGTTAAGCCTGGTTGAAGGCCTTATGGGCGGCTTAAAAATTTCAACAGCAGGTAGCCACAACCTGCGTTTGTCTATTTCAACACGGCAATGGGCTCACCACCTATTACGTGGGATAGGAATCCATACGGTGAAAAGTGGGCATATAATATGCCTCTGCCACCCCTTCGGGGATAAGGCGTGATGGATATTTATTTTATTTTTATTTAATAAGCACCCGGTTTCGGAGCTTTTTACAGATTATAGAGAAAAAATATGTGTATGTACCAGAGTACACAGGCAAGAAGTGAAACTTCTTTACGACATTTTTTTTACAGCTATAAAATTTTCTCTACGTCGATAAAGAAGTTTCACTTCAAAACAACATGGCGCGAAACCGAAATACGGGATTTTTTCACAGTTATAAAAATTTTCTCAACGTCGGTAAAGAAGTTTCACTTCAAAAATCCAATAGTTTATTTAGTATTAAAACTATTGGACATGAAATACTATGTATAATTAAATTAGCAAATCCGATATCAAAAACATCATAAGTATTTTATAAAATAAAATAAATATCCATCACGCCTTATCCCCGAAGGGGTGGCAGAGGCATATTATATGCCCACTTTTCACCGTGTGGATTCCTGTCCCACGTAATAGGTGGTGAGCCCATTGCCGTGTTGAATAGACAGACGCAGGTTGTGGCTACCTGCTGTTGAATTTTTTTAAGCCGCGTATAAGGCCTTCAACCAGGCTTAACGACTGCCATTTTACTGGCAACCGGGACCAACGGCTTAACGTGCCTTCCGAAGCACGGAAACGCTCGCAAATGTAAATGCCACAAAGTGGTCACCCATCCGACGACCAGCCATAGTGAAAGTTGCGTACCTCAGTGATCGTTTACCGAACACTGAGAACGCGGGGCCACGAGCGCTTATTTTATAAGCAGGCGCCATTTTAAGAGTTTCGTACCTCATTAAGGTAAAAAACGGAGCCCTTATAAGATCACTTCCTTGTCCGTCAGTCTGTTCGTGTGTCAGCGTTGATTTTTTTAGGAACCGGTGACTTAGCAAGCTGACATTTATACCAGACACTGTTGTCTATAGTCCATATTAGGTGTATAAAAATCAAGGTTCTGAGTCAACACGATAAAAAGATATGAGCAAATTTAGCTTTTCGCGGAAATTTTAAGTACCGATTACCTGGAATCACAATGGAAATTTTGCAAAAAGCACTATTACAGTATAAATAAAGGGAAAATTCCGAACAATAAAAAAAGCTGAAAATTAAGGGGTGTACAGTAAAAACCAATTAACATAGCCTTATGAGTGGTATTGGCGCTCATACAATTTGGAGGTCTAGCGTAATTGGTACATCTTCAAATAAGGTACTTTTTATTTAAGAACCGTCCTAGACGCACGGTTTCATTCGTATTTGCTAATTTAACTCAACAGGCGTTTAAGCGTGAATTGATAATAGCTTTTTATCCTTAAGATCTATGCGGTCTCAAAAGACTCAAATGACGGTAGAGTAACACGATCCTCTTGCACACCGATCAACCTGATATCTAAATGACCGGTCACCTAAAAAAATAGTTTTTCTTAATGTCGCCAACATATTTAGCTATGTTATTCGTTTATGCGCGTTATTCGGCCACATACAACGAAATGTGGGGGGGTTCTATCGTCTATATTTGCTTAATGCGCACACATAACTCATAAGCACGCACAGTAAATACGCTTATTCACCCGGTTGACGGATTTTCACACACTTCAAAGGACACACATAAGCCGAATATGTGTGTTGACTGCCCATACTTCGTTCTTTCATTTGTAATGTTCACTCGTTATAGCGCGGTCGTGAAATTTGATGTGAGAAAATAGAGTCTGGTGCGAGATTTTAGAGTTGTATCAGATGTAGCAGATGCTTCGCATTGGGGACTCAATAATTGGTTGCCATAAGTTAAAATAGAAGCGCTCGTGGCCCCGCGGACTCAGTGTTCTGTAAACGATCACTGAGTTACGCAACTTTCACTATGGCTGGTCCTCGGATGGGTGACCACTTTGTGGCATTTACATTTGCGAGCGTTTCCGTGCTTCGGAAGACACGTTAGGCCGTTGGTCACGGTTGCCAGAAACATTATGGCAGTTGTAAAGTCAAGTTGAAGGCCTTATGGGCGGCATGAAAAATTTCAACAGCAGGTAGCCACAACCTGCGTCTGACTATTTCAACACGGAAATGGGCTCACCACCTATTAAGTGGGACAGGAATACACGTGGTGGAAAGTGGGCATACAATATGTATGCCTCTGCCACCGTTTCGGGGATAAGGCGTGATAGATAAATAAATAATAAGGTAAATGAAAGATTAGCGATGCCAGGATTGAAATTTAAAATAATATAAATAATAAATAACGAAGTGTGGTGCCGCAATTAAAATCGAGGATTGCAGTTATTTTATGATTAGTAGCAAGTCTCTATAATGATTTTTATGTAATATATCGGTAGTGACCGGTCATTCTGATGGACACAATAAAAATATGGTAAAATACTTATATTACTTGAAGAAATATTCTTTCAGTTTTATTTTCCTTCCATATTTAGATCACAATAAAAAAAACGGTAACACAGATATAACTTAGTAGCGTTGTAATTAAAATTTGAGTTGAACCATTCAGCTCGGTGCTACACATAACTTATAATATTTAAACGATAATAACAATTTTAGAGTAGGGTTCAGTCGTTTTGCCACAAAATTACCATATATCATTTAAGACTGTTGAAAACAATACTGTTTAAAAAAAAAAACATTTTCTCTTTAATTATGTAAACGAAAACTATGTAATTGCTGGCGATTAAAAAAGAGTGGCCATAAGATTCTTCTTCTGGCTCTACCTATTGCTTTGCGAATCTGGCAGTAAATGTAGATGTAGAAGCAGTAATGTTGACGTCACATTTTCTGTATTTGAGAAAAAGAGAAAAACTGGCAGACGTAGAATAGAAATATACTTTATTGTATACCAATATTAATATTTACAAGTATATGGAGTACAGGTTTTGAAATGTACAATGGGCAGCCTATCACTAAGTGCAATTTCTTACAGGCAACCTTTATGATGTAGTTTCAAATGGAAAATGTCCTAACAAAGTGTCAACCGCACACATTTTCTATTTCTTGATCAATTTCATCATCCATACCTTTCACATCTAAAATTTCTTTCACTTCACATATATCAATAGAACTAGTTTTAACTCTTTTTACACCATAACCTGAACCTCTGTTTCTTTTTACCGAAGCTCTTATATTTACTAATCTTTTTACAGAATTCTTCAAGACAGTCTTAAAAAACTTTTCATTCATATCATAAGTATAAGACGAATCCCACGAATGAATTAAATTGAAAAAGAAACGTAAGATATTTGTGTTCGTTTTTAATGCAATCTTTGCGAAATTAGATTTACTGCCTCCGGACCATGAGCACTGACATAGAAATCGCCTTGTAAACATAACGTCTAACATTTTATACGCGCAGGTGATTGCAATACCGATCTCTGGTTTAAACATCGAGGCATATTGTACATGCATTTTATCTCTTTCTACTTTATTGGCTAATCGATTTTCTAATTCTTTTAATTCTTCGGCGTTAGATACAGGCTTCATCAGTTCCGCAATCGAAGTCGTTGGGTTATTATCGGTTAGAAGTTTCATAAGGGTTGCAAATCTATCTTCTATAAGATCATTTAGATTAGCAGTTTGCTGGCTGTGCTTCTCGTACACTGCCTTCTGTGTTTCATGAATGGTGTCTTGGTTTTCAATTATCGTTTTCTGATTATCCATTATTTGTTTTTGATTCTCAAGTATCTTATTTATTTTAGTGGGTTGAAGATTGTCTTCAGTTATACTGTGTACTGGTGCAACGGCTATGTCTTGAAAACTATCGCGATTTTTCTGAAATTGGTAATTTTGTATGTTAACTCCAATATAGAAACTTCAGCTGATTATTTCATATATTACTCGGGACTGCACGCGAAATATTTCACAGGCACTTGTGTAGGTTGCTCGTAAAGCTCCCGTACCGCGGAACATTCCTTTATCTTATCACTGAGCTCGCTTACTAGGCTCTGTATCAGTGTTTTTATTTTTGCGTAAAATCTGGCTTAACTAATAGCCAGTAGATGATCTTAAGATGTAAGAGGTGAAAAAATTCGTCAGCTTTGATAAAAAAAATCGATAGCTTAGTCGGTAAAGCAGGTCAAGCGGCAAGGGAGAATTGTAAGTTCGAGGCCTGCACAAGGCTGAAAGTTAGTCCACTTTATATTCTATTGTCAGTATACCTAAATAGCACAGGTTTTAAAGCCCCGAGTAATATAGGAAAGATGAGTATACACAGCGATGGTTTCAAAAAAACATCAGTTGATTAGGTTTGAAATTTTATATCAATACTTACTGTATTATTTACATTGCGAATCGTAGATTCTTCGACACGTTTTTCTATCGTCACCTGAAATTAAGAAAATCTTCTAAGTGATTTTATTTAATAAATAAGAAAAACCTATATAAGATGATTGGATTCCTTAATACAACAGTAACAAAAGAGATTTATTAAAACTGTTTATTAAAACTAATTATTAAAAATGTAAACTTTCGTCGAAATGTTAAAATGTCCAACTGTCATTATGTAAAAAATTGTCAAACGTTGTGTTATAAGGATCAAGTGACAAAATGTCAAAGTGGCATAAAATGTAAATGTTTTAATACCATCAAGTTAAGTCAAACGAAACCTTATGTACAAAATGTTCATATAATGTTAGATTATTTGTATCAAAATGACTGAGTATTATAAGCACTTTTGTACATTTTAACACTTTGTTTATTTTTTTTACATAATTTCACTGTAACATTTGAAATACAACAATCCTACTAATATTTTAAACGCGAAAGATTGTAAGAATGGATGTTTGTTACTCTTTCACGCAAAATCTACTGAATGGATTTTGATGAAACTTTACAATAATATAGCTTATACATCAAAATAACACATAGGCTACTATTTATCCCGGGAACAAGTTACTGTGGAAAACGCGAACGGGAAAACTTCACCTCGCGTGCGGAGCCGCGGGCGTCAACTAGTAAATAATATGTCTATAACGTATTTTTGATTTATTTCAAATGTCAACCAGAATCATTAAAACGTACCAAAGTATCGGAGAGACTTTTCTTAGCGTTGTGGGTTATTATTCTTTCGTCGTCCGCGTCTGAGGAATCTGACGTGTCACTGCGGCTTAACATGATATTTAACTCTTTCCTAGCTTCATCGTACGTGTTAATAGACGACAGCAACACTACACAATCCTTTTTTGTCCATTCAGGGAGCGGTTTCGAATATCTATCTTTAATCAACATTTTTCTCGTTCTTTTTCCAGGCCATCTTAAAACCCCATTTTTTTCCCAACTACTAGGTATTATGGCTATTTTTTCCTTTCCCCTTTCAATTTTTTTTATAATTTTAAAGCAATTTATGCTTCCTGGAAACAATTACAAACAATATTAAGAAAACTGGTATGGTTTATCAAAGGTGTCATAAGTTAAATGAAAAGCATGGTTTGGTGCTGGTTCTCTGAGGAATTATTAGATATAATGCCCACGGCTGCTTTCTGACATCACACCGCTCGCCATAGACAGGGTGATGACCCCTCATACTTTGCGTTCTGAGCACTCGCTTACGGTAAGATTAGAAGCTTTCTTTTACATATGCTTGAATTGTGGCAAAATCAGCAGCCTATCTGGGTTTTACCGAAGGTCTACAGCATAAAGTTCTTGAAAAGGTGTCTTAGTTATTTTGCAGGGTCAACAGCGTAAGTGCTGCACCTCTGGTGTTACAAACGTTAATAAGTCACTTTCGATCTGGTGGGCCGTGTGCTTGTCAGCTATCTCAGTAAAAAGCAAACGAAAAGCTGATGGGTAAATATTTAGAAAATATTAACGTACTGTCGCGACCAATGGAGAGAAATCATTATCTTTTGAAGAACCTTAGGAAAATTTCTAAAAACTAACCCATATAAATCATATCATTGTGCGGACGCGAATTTGTAAGGGTCTAATAACACATATAAGCTCTACAAGGTCTGTACAAAGGCTGTTCAACAGTATTGTAAATTGCAGTCAAACTTAAGGTTTAATAATATAAATATTGTGAGGTTATGAAGGTTTCTTACAAGGTCAAATTGTTTTAAAAACTAGTTTCTCAGTGGTAGGGAGGCTAAAGTTATGACGGCCATTTCGGAGAATGATCGGTTGGCTTAAATATATCAACTGGAGTAAGATAACTTTACATTACAATCGTGTATAAACTCATGTGCCAGGACTAAGCTTATATCAAAACTTTTAAATTAATCCAAAACCTGTAGCAATTGCGTAAAATGAACTGTGTCATAAAATACTAAAGACTTCTGTAATGACGGGACATTTTTATAAGTGTATATTTTTAATAGGTTCAGAAGTGGTATTGCCAAAGCTAATAGCAGTCTAAAAATCTAAAAGAATGGTTATATTATATGTATCAAGAATCCAGTATTCAATACAAAATTTGAATAAACTTTGATAGTAACACAACTTACCTTGCATCTGTTTCACCATTAAAATCCACTAAGAACTGCATTATAACTTAATACTTCTATTCAACACAATAAAATCAGAGTCGCAAAGCAGTTCTATAACGTACTCTTATACAGCTATTATACAGGCGTTGTAGAGCTTTTAAACAGTTTTTGAACAGATGTAACTTTTAATTATAGTGATTGCAGCTCTGAGTTCTAATACGAACTATCCAGAAATATTAAAATTGCGAATATATAGAGTAGAGATGGAAGAGGTGTCAGGAAATAAGGAATTAAGGGTATATTTCGCCATCTCTTTAAATAGTCACTGTAGTGTATGAGCGTTTAGCACAACAGAGGTTTTGTTTTTTCCTGTATGGTTTGGACTGTCGATAGCGCAAAAATAGTGAATATAACTGCTGTTATAGAACTTCGAGGATCGCCGTAAATATTTGTTAGATAAGTGTTCTAAGCATTTTATAACTGCCTCGGGGACGTGAGTGGTAGTGTACGCGACTGCCGCGCTAAGATCTAGGGTTCGATTCCCGAGTCGGAATAAATATTTGTGTAATCCCCTAATGTTTGTTTCGGAGTTTGAGTATATATATCATTCTTTTAGATTGTCTAGATCCCATAGCTTAGTTTGGGCTAGATGGCGCTGTGTGAAAAATAACCAACAATATTTTTATTCAAGAACACTTCTTTCTGAAATCTGCCTGATGTATTAGAATAAAAAATAAAATAAATATCCATCACGCCTTATCCCCGAAGGGGTGGCAGTGGCATACATATTGTACTTTTTCATAATGTGTATTCCTGTCCCACGTAATAGGTGGTGAGCCCATTGCCATGTTCAAATAGACAGACGCAGGTTGTGGCGACCTGCTGTTAAATTTTTTCAAGCCGCCCATAACGCCTTCAACCAGGCTTAACGACTGCCATTTTACTGGCAACCGGGACCAACGGCTTAACGTGCCTTCCGAAGCACGGAAACGCTCGCAAATAAAATTCCACAAAGTGGTCACCCATCCGAGGACCAGCCATAGTGAAAGTTGCGTAACTCAGTGATCGTTTACAGAACACTAAGACCGCGGGGCCACGAGCGCTTCCTAAATGCAAAGGCACGATGTATTAGAAGCGGGGAAGATCTTCACATATACAGAAAGAGACAAATCTATAGTCATTAATTATCTACACGCCCCTGCTGATGTGAACGCTTTTGAAGAACGACTTTTTGCTAAGTCAGCCATTCGACCCGTTCGATGTATTACACTTTTGACAAAATATTGATAATAGAGCTTGTTTTCTATTTGAAAAAACGTGAAAAAGGAGCATGGTTTGCAGTGGCGTAACTATACCATTCAGATGGTATAGTTAAGTTACTCAAACCGCCCATGTTGCAACCGGGACCAACGGCTTAATGTGCCTTGCGAAACACGGTAACGCTCGTAAATGGAAATACCACAATGCGGTCACCCATCCCAGGACAGGAATAAAGACGTAGCGAAAGTTGCTTAATACAGTGGTCGTTTACAGAACACTGAGGTACTATAATACACCAAAACTTTTATATTTCATCTCTGAACATGAACCGAAAACTGAGAATTTCCCGGGCAAATGATTTAGATATGTATTTTTTATTCATACCAACAAATTCTAGAAATGTTTTAATATGTCATGTTATTTTTCATTTCATATAACTTTATTAATATCTTTAGTATCTTACCTTGCTTGATAGCAGGTTGCGTCTCTATACAGTCTACAATAGACACTGTAACAAAAAAGAGTAAAATAAATGTTTGTTACAAAGCAATCTTATACTATTTCGTTTGAAATATGCCTTTTTTTAGTTAGATTTATTGAAAAATGTGTCGCTTTGTGGCTCTTTTTTTTTCTCTATTGCTCTTTTAATAAATCGACTCGACAGGTAGAATAAATATTGTAAAGCTTTATACCACCACTTAAAAGAAATTTGATGTTTGACTATGAAACTTGACGTTTTATGTGTACAAACATACAGCGCCCCTGTCGGGAGCCCTGGGGCTATCCTTCCGAGGGCTCACCCGGGACTCCTGGCTATAGACAGATGGAAGGGATGTGTGTGGTTTTAGTCGGAAGAAGTCATAGCATACATGAGGACTTCCACATGAAAAAAAAAATATTAAACTTTTTTTTTTACTATATATTGTTGGGACATCTCACACAACGCCATCTGATTCCAAACTAAGCAGACCTTGTACTATGGTAACCAGATAACTGATAAACATACTTATATATTTCTAAACACATACAAATCATAGATAAATATCACCCAGACACAGAATAAACCATCGTGCTCATCACACAAAGTTTTATCCTGGGTGGGAATCGAACCTACAACCTCTTGCGTAGCAGTCGGATGCACTCCCACCGTGTCACAGAGGCAGTCGTGCAGAGCAGTCGATAATAAAGGAGCGGGGGAGGATCCCACCACACACTTTCCTACTATCTATCCTTGATCGTTGTGCGTTAGGATTGATGAATCGAGGGTGTGTGGTGGGATCTCCTCCCCTCCTTTATTATCGTTCTACGATGGACTTTTGCCATGAAATGACAGATTCAATTAGTACAAGAATATTTAATAATCTTTAAACATATAAAGTAATATCTTTTCTACTGAGAGAAAATCGCATTTCATTATGTTAAAAAATGACACACCTCAGTACCTTTATTTACAACAAATTATTAAATAACCTTAAAATATGAAAAATTTAAAATATATTAATATAAGGAGTCCCTTTAGGCAAGGTTCCGAAGATACTGGCAGCGTTCCCCCTTTGAATAGCTAAACTAATTCTTTGGCCGAGGTAGCTGCCAGCTCTTCGGTCTCCTGTGATGTCGACTAACCTTTTTGCTATTTCTTTAAAAAGCCTTGTAGCCCTAGGACCCCACGGACCAAGGGTCTCGACACCGAATGGGACAAAATCATATTCGGAGCCTAGACTCCTGTATTTGCATGCTTTAGCTTTTTCAGCCGCTTCACAAGCCGCACCAGCTCTGTTGTTGGTTCCATGTAGATGGGAAGGGGCCAGCGTGTCTGAACAGGTTGCATCCCATACCAGCACCCGGCCCATCTTCCATGGAATCAAACTCATACCGTCCGGTCTCTTGCCATCGTCTCTTGCAATACCAGTCGGCTCAAGTAGACTTGGCACGTTGACAGTGGCAAGAGACCGGCGAATGATATCGTTTAGTGCGGCATGTCTCGAGAAGCGGCCTGCACTTTTTTGGCATGACAGTCCGTGATGTCCAAGCTTGTCGACATCACTGCCACAGGGACATTTATGAGGAACGCAGACCGGAACCCCAAGCCGTTTTAATTAATTATTATTATTATTCAATTAGTTATTTGTGATTCTTACTTTGCTTTTCAGGGTAGTAGCGTGATGATATATAGCCTTCCTAAATAAATGGGCTAACACAAAATATTTTTTCAATTCGGCCCTGTGGTTCCTGAGATTAGCGCGTTCATCCAAACAAACAAGAGACGAAGGGCTCGTGGCCCCGGTAACGCAGTATTCTGAAAACGATCATTGCGTTAAGCAACTATCGCTTTGGCAGGTCACGGATGGGTGACCACTTTGTGGCATTTACATTTGCGAGCGTTTCCGTGCTTCGGAAGGCACGTTAAGCCGTTGGTCCCGGTTGCCAGTAAAATGGCAGTCGTTTAGCCCAGGTGAAGGCCTTATGGGCGGCTTAAATAATTTCAACAGCAGGTAGCCACAACCTGCGCCTGTCTATTTCAAAACAAAAATGCATAAGGTTAAATGTGAGCGTATAGTATGCCTCTGCCTACCCCTTCGGGGATAAAGACGTGAAAATATGTTTTTTTTATACCACTGAGGTGGCAGACAAACATACAGCCCACCTGATGGAGAGTGGTCACCGTAGCCTATGGACGTTTGCAACACCAGAGGTGAAGCACTCGCGCTGCCGACCCTTTAAAATTATTTATGTAACCAAACTAACAAACTCTTCAGCATTACATATTAGTATTCATAGAGTATAGATTTTTATATAATACTAGGTGACCCTTGGCTTCGCCCGTGACATACTTCGACCTCTCGTCGCATCTATTTAATCCCGTCGCTTATAAATTCTACAATAATGCACTAAAATTAGTCTGATTTGTCGACATTTATGACTACTGCTCCGCTCTCCAGGGTAGTAGCGTGATGATATATAGCCTATAGCCTTCATCGTTAAATGGGCTATTCAACACAAATATTTTTTCAAATCCGACCACTATACCAATAGTACCAGTTCTTGATATTAGCACGTTCAAACAAACAAACTCTTCAGTATTATAATATTAGAGTAGATTTGGTTCGCCAAAATGGTGCCACCCGCCTGATGGAAAGTTATGGCGACATCTTGGGAATTGAGGGCCACTCTCTCATAGTCCACTTATTTACTTCTTTTATTTCTCTCATACTGTATCAGTTTATTTACTGCTCAAATACCTTTATGTACTGTGGTAAAACCTTTTCAATTCTACAGCTTGGGTTCCCATAGCACACTTATGACATCCTGGAACCCCATATATCATTCAATCCCCTATTTTTGGTGATATATCACTTTGTAGAAAGCTATCAATATACGTGTGAAACAAATTACTGACCATGTCAGCCCCGCCGGGTCCCGGTTAGAGGGGAAGACCCAAGAAGTGCAGCTTGACGTCGTAAGGGATGACATGCGTGCCAATGGTCTCACTACAGGGGATGTCGACGACCGTGCGAAGTGGACGAAAAAATGTAGAAAAGCGGACCCCGGGCGTCGCGAGACGCAACTGGGACAGACGCTCGGATGATGATTGAGAAAGATATCAATAAAAATTCAAAGTTAAATTATAACAAAACTTTATTAACAAAAATTAATATAATATGCTGTACTATGGTCACAGGCGACTTAAGACCCGTAACTACGTGACTACCCGTGACTAACGATTGACGAAGACGATATGTTGTGCGAAAGTAGAGGGTAGAAGGAGTCAGGGTAGGCCGAGACTTATACCTATATATGAGGACTCCGTGAACAGATTGCTTAAAAACGGAAATGTCTAATGTACTTGGATACCCAGACGTGCATGTATGAAGCGATGAATCTGCAGGGGGTCAAGTCTACTAATTCGATCGCGTCAGAAGAGAATAGAAATCGTAGCTCAAGAGAGAGCCGACAGAAAAAATTGTCAGATTTCGTAGTGTACTATTACAATTGCGCTCCAATAGAATTCTATCGGCCGGCCGCCTGTAAGTAGCTCTTAATTTGCATTAGTAGTATTATTAATATAATATATTAGTATATTAGTATATAATATAATATAGTAGTATTAATATTTGTATAGCTATAAACAGCTATTTTGTCTTTATTCTGCAGCTTGAGAAGTGTGATTGTGGCATATATAGTTTTAGAGACTAGCTAGTTTTGGGACTAATTGCATTAGAACCGCTATAGAATAGAACAAGAACGACTTTCTATTGGAAAAGAGTAGACTCGGCCCCCAGGAAGCGAAAAAGCATGTGGGATCGCGATTTGTCGGTCTGACTACCCCATCAGGGATACTGTTGAAGAAAGTAAACATTTTTTTAGTTTTAGTTATCTGTTTAAACTGAGAAATACTTCAAATATATTTTATAATCCTTGGACTGCACTTTTGACAAAATAGAGTGAGTCATGATTAATAACTAATTATTATTTATGATTATTTTATGTTTGGGTTACTTACATTGTTTTTCATCACGCCTTATCCCCGAAGGGGTGGCAGAGGCATATTATATGCCCACTTTTCACCGTGTGGATTCCTGTCCCACGTAATAGGTGGTGAGCCCATTGCCGTGTTGAAATAGACAGACGCAGGTTGTGGCTACCTGCTGTTGATTTTTTTTTAAGCCGCCCATAAGGCCTTTTTTTCAAATTTAATTCTAATCCTTACTTTTATACCTTAAATATTATACACTGATTGACGCCCGCAGCACCACCAGCGTAGTAAAATTTTCCCGTTCCCGTTTTCTGTGCATTTTTATAAGTTTTATCAGCAACAATCCTACCATAGCATTCAAGGACTAAATAAAGAAAATTACTAGAATTTGTCAAGCCGTCTCATTCTATTTTACGATTTATTTATATAGATGCAAAAGTAACCTTTGTCTGTCAGTCTGTTGCGCTTTCACGCCAAAACTACTGAAACGATAAATGAAATATGGTAAGAGAAAGGACATAGCCTACTTTTTGTCCCGGGAACAAGTTTATATGGAAAACGGAAACGGGAAAGCTTCATTACGCGGGCAGAACTGCATCAACTATTCATACCTAGAAGTTCGATTCAAGATAGGATAAAGTTTTGAAAGAGCAATTCTTTGAGTAGAATTTTGGAAATGTAATATGGATGACAATCATAGCAATCATAGTTATCATGAGTAAAGAGATATGGCGAACACAGCGTTTCCTATGCGAACCTGTGTCGCCAAGTTTATTCCACTACCCCCTACACTACTACATACGAGTCATATACAAATAATAATTCGCACACTAATGTGCATCACACACTTTAAAATAATATCACTGATTGGCTTTCACACATCAATAATTGACTGCAGTGAACATACTACTATATTGCAAAAGCAAATTATTTATGGATAAATTTTTAAAGCAATTATTATGATTTTTTTTTTATTAAAGTTGAAAAAGACAATTCTATTCGAGACGGCGATTGAACCGTGACCTTTGCCGAACCCGACACATCTATGTTTATTGGCATCGAGTTGTTGAGTAGCTGGATAGATGGCTCTGGTCATACTCTTAAATGACGATAAAAAAATGGTAAAGAATTTCAACTTGATCCGATACGGTTCGAGTTGTTCAGTGGCTAGAACACTGCCCTGGTTAGGCAAAGGTCACGGGTTCAATCCCCGTCTCGATCGAGTTGTCTTTTTTTTTCAAAAAAGGGAGACAGCGCTATGCGCTTGTTTCATATCTCTTTAGTTCAGTACAATACATGAATATATAGGTCCCATAAAGTAAGTCTGATGATAGAAGGACAGGGAAGGCAACATAGAACGCGAAACCCTTTGCTTTCTCCAAAGCGTTAACTAGCTATTTGATCTTCTTTCTAGTTTTAAAAAGATATCCATTACCAGCTTGCCTGTTAATCGAATCATGATTATGATCTGACACAGTTCGAAACAATAAAATTTCCGATCTATCGTAAGGAAACAACAAATATATTTCAGCATCACACTGCGGACCAAACTTTTGGACCTTTTTACATCTGTAAAACCTCTTTTCTCCCTCCGCCGTCAAGCGCCTAACACTTCTAGACCAGGTTTTTTCACTTTTTATAAAGGTAACGGCTTCTTGTAACTCCGGAAACCGTTTATCCAACGTCCATTGCACAGCGGACGGCTTTTTCCTACGTGGTGACGGAGTTCCAGCGGTTGCTTCCTCCTTTCCTTTGTCAGAATCCGTGTGGCACCCTGGAACCCCATTTTGTCATCATGATTCTCAGAAAAAAGGTATAGTCGGAGATAACTTAACTATCTTCACGCTGTATCCCTGACGGGGTAGTCAGAGAGGACAGATCGCCATGCATCGCGATTCATGCATACTTCTTTCGCTAGATTCATAAATCGCTTCATACACGCACGTCTGGTTATCCGAGTACTTTTGACTTTTCCGTTGTTGAGCAATCTGCTCACGTGGTCTTCATATGTAAGTTTCGGCCTACTCTGACTCCTTCTATCCTCTACTTTCGCACAATATATATTCTTTGTCAATCGTTACTCACTCATTCGTTGAACGTGTCCAAACCAAAGTCGGGGATAAAGGGATTTAAAGTTTATAGTTTTATAGACTGCCTCTGTGGCCCGGTGGGAGTGCATCCGACTGCTACGCAAGAGGTCGTGGGTTCCATTCCCACCCAGGATAAAACTTTGTGTGATACGCACGATGGTTTATTCTGTGTCTGGGTGTTATTTTTCTATAATATGTATGTATTTAGAAATATATAAGTATGTTTATCAGTTATCTAGATCCCATAACACAAGCTAATATTAGTTTACTTTGGGCTAGATGGCGATGTGTGAAAAGTGTCCCACAATATTTATTTATTTTTAGTTCTTCCATTAAGTCAGTTTTTGTGCTGCGGAAGATGATTTCTATATGACTCGATTAACCAGACCTTTACAAGAAGACCACGTGAGCAGATTGCTAAAAAACGAAAAGGTTAGGTTAGGATTGATTTTTTGAAATATCGATTTGATTTGAATGAATTTTAGACTAAATTTTAAATTCATTTGATTGAATGCTATGTCAAACTTCTGCAGAATATAACCACTTATTGCACTTCTACCACCTTTAGCCGAGAGCTCAGGGTTAAATATCATTTTCAACACACGTGCTTGTAAATTAGATCTAATTTTTTGGCAGGAAATCAAGTGAATAGAGCCATGTATAAATTTATGAGTATTCAGAACGTGTCTAAGAAAGCAAGACTGGCTGTACATAGAGGAGAGCTTGTTCCTACGCCTATGTATGGCAGTGAAAGCTGGGTATGGCAGAAGAAGCATAGAAGTCTACGAGCTTAGCTATAGAACTATAGCTGGAGTTATAGAAAGACACAGCGTGATGAGGGAACGTTGCGGTATGACAGAAGATGTAGTAACTAAGATGGAAAAAGGAATGCTTAGATGGTTCGGACACGTGGAGAGAATGGATGAAAAGAGACTGACTAAGCAGATTTACGTGGCGAGAATGAGTGGGCAAGGTAGGGGTCGACCTAGACGTACGTATGTCAATCAAATCGACGACCTTTTGGAAAAAGGTCAGGTCAAGAGTATCCTTAAACGGCGAGCGTGTATGAAAACACTCTTGAAAGTTAGAAGTTAGCGAAGCGAAAGTTGTATGCCAGAATCATAGCAAGTGAAAATCCATAGTTTCTGCATACCCCAATGGGAAACAGGCATGATGATATGTATGTATTAAAAAAAGTCTATAACCGCACTATTTGCTTATTTTTTAATCAGCAAATGTTTGTCATAGAAACAGTAGGTGTGTAAAAAATATTTTTTGGTAAAATTACTTAAAATACCTATACTAATATTTAAAGTTGAACAGTTTGTTTGTTCGTTTGGTTGAACGCCCTAATCTCAGGAACTACACGCTACTACCCTAGAGAGCGGAGCAGTAATTATAAATGTCGACAAATCGGTGAAATTTTTATGCATTTTTGTAGAATTCATAAGCGACGGGAGTTCGAGTATGTCACGGGCGAAGCCGGGGGGGGGTCACCTAGTAACAAATAAAGGTTTATATTCATATTTATTTTTCTAGTACGGGTTTTATGCATTTTTCGTTAGCGGGACTTTTTTTAATTTTAAATTATTTTTTCATTAATTTTCTCATCACACGTTTTTAGATTATTAATACACTGTATACCGTGTAATTCTTTACTAACATTTTGTTTGTTTAAACGCGCGCTAGTCTCAACAACGGTCGGATTTGAAACATTATTTTTGTTTTGTAAAGCCCATTTATCGCTATAGGCCATATATCTTCACGCTACTACCCTGGAAAGCGGTGTAGTATTAATAAATGTCGACAAATTAGGCAATTTTTATACATTATTGTACATATTATAAGCGACGGAATTAATTAGGTGCGACTTGAGTTCAAAGTATGTCAAGAGCGAAGTCGTGGGCGTCATTTAGTAAATAATATTCACATTTAAAAATAAATCGGGTTTGTTCGAACACTAGTTATAACTCAAAAACGGGTGGGTCGATAGTTACAATCCTTGCTGTATATATTTAGAAAGATTTAAGTATGTTTATCAGTGGTCTAGATCCCATAACAAGCTTATAAAAGGATAAAGAAAAATTTCAACAGCAAGTTGCCACAGCCTGCGCCTGTCCATTTCAACACGGCAATGGGCTCATCACCTGTTACGTGAGACAAAAATGCATACGGTGAAATGTCAGCGTTTATTATGCCACTGCCTACTCCTTCGGGGATAAAGGCGTGACAATATATATGTATTTTGCTTTTATATATATGTATAAAAGCAAAATTTGGGTTAGACGGCGCTGTCTAAGAAAAAAATTCCACAGTATTAAGAGCTTGTGAGATTGTAGAGATAACCTCTGGATATACTGAACCGATTTGGAAAATTTTATCACTGTTATAAAAGTTATATTAGTTCTTTAAACGCTCTCTGCCGGTGATGGCAGGGGTCCTCCCGGTAGATCTCGAAATTCAGGCTTTATACTATTTCGGCTAAGGATGGCATGGATGATAGGTTTTTGTTAGAAAGAGATCGCCATAGAATTGCCAGACTGTATCGTGATAATGTACGTGAAGAACTTTTAGACGAATGGCAGCTGCGTTGGAACACTTCCATCAAAGGGCGCCACCTCTACCAGTTTTTCCCAGACGTTCGTGAACGCCTGGGAATGTCCTGGCTGGAGGTTGATCACTGTGTTGCTCAATTTCTTACGGACTCGGACATGGTAACTTTAGGAGCAAATTACATTCGTTTAAGCTGGTTGAGTCACCGTTCTGTCAGTGTTCAACTGCTAACGCCAAATATGATCAGACCGCCCATCATATACTTTGGGAGTGTAGCATTTGGCAAAATGAGCGATATAATATGCTTAATTGTTTACAAGTAACGTCGGGAGTAGTTTACTATGCGGATCTCGTGGCATCGAGGGTAAATTTTCGTGCTTTTAAACGTTTCTGCCATGCATATTACTGGAATCAAACATAGCTCACATAGGACCCGTAATATACTATTACCGTGGTGCTTCCCTATTTCTATAGGATTTACACCCAGTTGCTTTCCAGGTCTCCCGCTTTGCAAAGGAGGGAAGAGGCATTACGTTCTTTTCTTACTTCCTCACATTATCTTCTGATTAATTTCGTTGCGGGTTCCAAGACATGCTAACTTCTCCTGGGACTTCACCGAGATCGACCTCGGTGTAACTTTTCTGGTGTTTTGGTCATTGCTGTAGATCCTGGTTTACAGGAGTCACAGTAATGGGAATGTGGGTGGGATTAGTTCTTTAAACGCACTTTTTAACACGCTTTTATTAGTTTCACCTGTATGTATGTTTGTCTGTGACCAAGTCTTTTGGGCTAGTTTTTTCGTACTTTGAACGATCAGATTTATTTTAAATTTGCACACTTATCGAACACAGATGACATTGCAATAATTCGATAAAAAAATCTGATTATCCCTATTAAATTCGCCAGGATTCATCAATTTCTTTCCGGATACTTTGAATGAGAGTAAGAGAGATGGAGCTAGTGCGCGAACTACGCATGCGTGCACTCCCAGACCATGTCATACAGACATGTCATGTCAGACCAGTCATGCGCGCGCAGCATTGCGTGTTTTTTAGTTTTTAAACTATTATTTATTATAGCAAGAACATGTTCGTGTGAGAATCGCACACAAGAGAACTGGACCACGCATGCGGAGCCGTAGGTATTATTTATCTATCACGCCTTATCCCCGAAGGGGTGGCAAAGGCATACATATTGTATGCCCACTTTTCACCATGTTTATTCCTGTCCCACGTAATGGGTGGTGAGCCAATTGCCGTGTTGGAATAGACAGACGCAGGTTGTGGCTACCTGCTGTTGAAATTTTTCAACTGCCATGTTTCTGGCAACCGGGACCAACGGCTTAACGTGCCTTCCGAAGCACGGAAACGCTCGCAAATGTATATTCCACGAAGTGGTCACCCATCCGAGGACCACCTATAGTGAATGTTGCTAAATGCAGTGATCGTTTACAGAACACTGAGTCAGCTGAGCCAGGAGCGCTTCCTAGTAACAACACTAAATAACACTACAATCTCACCTTCTTTCGCAGGACCTGCTTTCTGGTTATTACCATCCGGTGGTAATGAATCGTCATCTGGAAATTAACCCAAATAATTATTTTTTTCTCTCATCATCAAAATACATACATACATACATATATATTGTCACGCCTTTATTCCCGAAGGGGTAGGCAGAGGCATATTAAACGCCCACATTTCACCGTATACATTTTTGTCCCACGTAACAGGTGGTAGGCCATTGCCGTGTTGAAATGGACAGGCGCAGGCTGCGACGACCTGCTGTTGAAATTTTTTAAGCCGCCCATAAGGCCTTCAACTTGGCTTAACGACTGCCGTTTTATTGGCAACCGGGACCAACGGCTTAACGTGCCTTCCGAAGCACGGAACTGGGGTGGGTCTAAAGGGCCGAATAAATTTAATAAAATAAAATGTGTCTATTTTAGATGTTAAATTTGGAATAAATTTTGAACCCGTTGCCTTTTTAGTGAGGTGGTAACAAAAAGGCTAAAAGGTCTAATGTGCTAGACACTCATTAGCACGACCAATTAAAGTCCTGGTAGCCTCGGACTGAATCATCAAAATTGCACAAAATATAGCCTCACCTAAAACTATAACTATATTCACGCTGTATCCCTGAAGGGCTAGTCAGATATGTGAAGTGTCAGACAGACTGTGAAGTTTCACGATCCATGCATAATTCTTTCGCTTCCTTTAGATTCATCAATCGCTTCATACACGCACGTCTGGGTATCCGAGTACTTTTGACTTTTCCGTTGTGTTGTCTGAGCAATCAGCTCACGTGGTTTTCATATGCATGTCTCGGCCTACCCTGACTCCTTCTAACCTCTACTTTCGCACAATATTTATTCTTCGTCAATCGGTCCTCACTCATTCGTAGGACGTGTCCAAACAAACAGAGCACTTTTCCAGCTTAACGCTGACACTCATACAAACCTGCCATATTGCGTATCACTTCGTAACGTTTTAGATCGGCCAACGTTACGCTGCACAATTTTCGAAGTGATCGCATCTCCACAGCATACAATTAACTTTCATGCCTCTTCTGACATACCCATGTATCACTGCTGAAAAGAAGCACTGGTTCTAGCAAAACTAGAACTATTTACTAAGAATAAGTTTATTCCTAATTGTTTGCCAACTGTACCTAGATTTGGACCAAAAATCCAGTTCTTAATGTAGTTTTGCATCTTTTCTAAATGTATGCTATTTATTGTGTATTATATCCACATAATTGGATTATATAATTATCAATTAATATTATAATTAATATAATTGATATATGTTGTTATGTAATATTTCTATATATATGTGTATTTATTTTATCTATTGTGTATATATTGTATCTATTGTATGCGTAATTACTTTCGGTTGCACAGATTGTCCGTGAGTAACTGGCGGGCTTCAGCTGAAAATCAGCGCTGTGGTACGCCGCAGCATTATGCTGAGCTGTGGCCTTTTAGGTACATTTAATTATTTTTTTGTTTTTTTTATTACTTATAAGGGTTTTTTATTTATCTTGTTTTTATTTTTATTGTTGTTATTGTATGTGCCTAATAAATGTGTTTTTTTCTTTCTTTCCTGGAGTTCACTTTTACACTTAAGCAGATATCATTTGGTTTCAGACCTATAACCTCACGAACCATACTCCCCAGGACCACCTAACTATATGGATACGCCACTGGGCCTACTTCATGCACATAAATAGACAAATTCCTAACCACTAGCTAAATGCCCATATTGGGCAGATGGCAAGAAAGAACAGTGACCTCTTTCCACCAGGAGGGACCACCACCTAGGACGATTTAACCACTGGACGCGTAATGTAATCAATAAAGTATGAAATCACGTTCAACCAACTTTCGTGTCGGGGGGGACACTACACATTGTTTTCTTACTCTTGCATGAAGTATTGTCACTTCTAACAACCAATAAAAATACAACTACAAATAGAAAAATGTAGGTATGCAATACGAATTTGACACAATATTATTCGGCTAATTTGAGATGGTAACTCTTTGTGTAATGTTTATAGAGAATGAAAGTATATTGAATATAGGCCGATTAAGTTGTTGGTATGTTTCAATAATTAATGGCTATTGTTAAAAATAGTTACGTGAATGAAATAAAATTTTACTTACGAGTGAAAAGAAACATTAATTGTTCGACCGCTATCACTTTTACACAGCACATTTCATTTTTTTTTAATATATTTAACCTGCAAACTTGTACGATAGACTGAGTCCGCGAAACGGCGACTTAGCTAAAAATGCTTAGCAAATCAAGCGGGGTATAGGCGCAAACGGTAAGATGGCACGTCCATTGGTTAAATCGTCCTAGGGTGGGCCGTATGCTTGTCTTTCAACTCAGTGGTATGAAAATAAAACGAAGGAATCTTAAAATAAAAATATGTTAATAAATAGATAGCAAACAAGATCATTTGAGCTACCGAGATTGTGATAAGACCCCTTACAGCTTATTACGTCAATAGTACCAGACTCCAGAGTCAATCTGTTATTATTGTGTACTAGTGGACGCCCGCGGCTTCGACCGCGTAGAGAAGTTTTCCCGTTCCCGTTTCCCACAGGAACTTTTTACCGAGATAAAAAGTAGCCTATGTGTTATTCTGTATGTTTCATTAAAATCCATTCAGTAGTTTTAAGTGAAAGAGTAACAAACATCCATACAAACTTTCGTATTTATAATATTATATATTAAGATACCCAAGCTGTAAGGTTTAGAAAGTAAATAAGATAAGTAGTATAAAGTTAAAGAGTTTGTTTGTTTCGTTGAACACTAATCTCAGGAACTACTGGTTAGAACAGAAAAAATAATTATGTGTTGCAGAGCTCATTTAAAGAAGAAGGCTATAGGCTATACCACTACCAGAAAAGCGGAATGTCTACAAATCAGGCAAACTTTCATACATTATTGTAAACTAGGTGACCCACACGGCTTTGCCCGTGACATACTTAGAACTCCCGTCGCACCTATTTAATCCATATCTTGTAAATTCTACCAAAATGTATTCAAAATGCCCGATAGTCGACATTTATGATTACTGCTCCGCTGTCCAGGGAAGAAGCGTGATGATATATAGCCTATTATAGCCTACGTCGATAAATGGACTATCCAACACGAAAAAATATTGAAAATTCCGACCAGTAGTTCCTGAGATTAGCGTGTTCAACCAAAGAAACAAACAAACTCTTCAGCTTTATATATTAGTAAGTATAGATGTATAGATTATTAAAGAACAGGATTAAATGTTTGCAACAGGATTAAATGAGTTCAAAGCAATCACGAGGGACATCGCGGGGCTGAACTGGTTTTAAATGAAAACCTTTATACCTCTTTGAAGATCATCATCCATGTTGTCAAAATTGTCAGTGTCATTTGACTCCAACTCTATTTCCGCTTTCACATTCTCCATTTGCAATCCGCTGTTTAGAAATTGTTCATCTGTAATTTTGAAAAAAAAATTCATACTTTATTTATGGTCTAACAGTAATCGCATTTTAATATAATAAAAATTTATGATTAGGTTTTGAAGTATGTCACAGGCCAAGCCATGGGGCTCAGCTATAACTTGTATATTTATAAACACGCCTTATCCACAAAGGTCCGGCAGAGGCATATTATACGTTCAGATTTTATCGTGTGTATTTCTAACCCACGTAATAGGTGGTGAGCCTATTGTTGTTTTGAAATAGACAGATACAGGTTGTGGCTGCCTGCTGTTGAAATTTTTCAAACCAACCATAAGGTCTTCAACAGACGGTCTTTAAGGGACGGTGCATTAAAACAACTACCTTTACACGACAATCAGAATGCATACAGCTCCGGAAAGTCCACGGAATCAGCCCTCCATCTGGTGGTCAGCCGGATAGAGGAAGCGATTTAGCAAAAAGGCATCTGCCTAGGGACCTTCATAGACATAGAAGGAGCTTTTGACAAAACAATCTTTACAAGTATCAAGGCTGCCCTATCCAAATATGGAGCGGAACCGGTACTAACAAACTGGATAACAAACATGCTCAGCAAAAGAGTGGTTCGCCTTAACGAAGATGACCAGGCGGCATTAATAGTAAAAGGATGTCCACAAGGAGGAGTCATCTCCCCCTTGTTATGGAATCTGGTAATACTCGTAGACGATCTAATCACAAAGCTGAACAAAAACCGAGACTACACAATAGGATATGCTGACGACCTCACCATACTTATTTCAGGGAATGTAATGGGAACAAATGCATCTCTACGACTCGTCGAAAAGTGGTGTAGAGAATTCGACCTATCGGTGAATCCGACCAAAACAGAATTAGTTATGTTCACGAACAAAATTGGTAAAAAATGGGGGCTAGCACCAAAAATCATTCTGTGGCTTTATGAAACAGTAATCCGCCCCATGAGAACATACGGTGCTGTTGTCTGGTGGCCAAGGACTGAACACACCACAACGACCGTCAAGCTACAACGGACCCAAAGACTGGCATGCATGGCAACCACCGGATGCATGAAGACCACCCCCACTGCAGCCATGGAAGCCATGCTTGAACTACTACCATTAGATCTATTCATCCGTCAGGAAGCAACGGTAACAGCTACACGCCTAGGGCATTAAACCTATGGAATGACAAGAAAACAAAACACACATCCATACTTCAAGAGCTCATAGAGGAGCTTCCTATTATAGGAGCAGTACACGATCGTGTACCAAAACAGTTCATTTTCGACAAAAAATACAAAATTCAGCTGCACGAAGACCACTGCGGCAAGCCCTCAAGTCCATCTGAATTACACATTTTCACAGATGGATCTAATATAAAAAAAAAAAAAAAACAGGCACCGGGGCCGGCATCTTCTCGGAGGACCTCAACATTACCATTTCAAAACCGCTAGGGACCCACAACACGGTTTTCCAAGCCGAGTGTATGGGAATATCTCTGGCAGCTTCAGCGGTCATGGTCAGAAGGGAGGAAGGTCATTCGATCCGCATAATCTCGGACAGCATGGCAGTTCTGCAAGCTCTAAACAGCCACACTATAAACTCAGGACTTATACTGGAGTGCCATAATAGCATAAACCAAATAGGCTACACTAACAATATAACCTTACAGAGACACAGAGGCTCACGAGGCAACGATGCAGCAGATGAGCTTGCCAGAAGGGGATTTAATATGTTGGTGATGGGGCCTGAGCCCATAATACCAATCCCCTTCGCATACCTACGCTCTAAAGTGAACAAACGAATGAGAGACCAACATAGCACATACTGGACGAACCTAGAAGAGTGCAGACAGGCCAGGGAAGCACTCCCTGCACTTGATAACAAACTTACTAGGCGACTTCGACAACTGACCAAAAGACAACTACGCACATTTACAGCCGCCATCACAGGGCATGGCTCTTTCAATAAACACCTTTTCGTTTTAGGAATCACGGACAGCCCTCTCTGCAGAGCCTGCATGAGAGAAGAAACAAAGAAAGAAAGAAACGTTTCATTGATACAAATTACAATCATGAAGTTACAAATAATTTACTACGTCTATTTTAGAAATTAACGTATTAATAGGGCCACAGCTCAGCATTTGCTTTGTGTGCACAAGTACACACTAGGCGCTGGATTTCAGCTGCCGCCCAGAGATGTGGCATATGTTAACATAAATTTTAATAATTTTATACGTAAGCGAAAAACAAACAAATAATTATAATAATTGGAAAATCATCACATTTCTATAATTCTAATTAGATACATATCAAAGATATAAATAAAATACATAAATAAAAATAAAACAGATATAGGATTTGACATAAAATACATACATAAGAGGTTGGAAGAGAATACTATAAAGGGACTATCTAAATAAATCTGTTGGAACATTTTTCCCTCTATATAGCACACAAGGTTACTCTCATGTTTTAATAAAAATATTTTTAATTTTCTTTTAAAAGTGAAAACACTACCACTATTTTTTATTGGAGGTGGGATGTTATTCCAACACTTAGATGCAAAGTAACAGAAACTTCCTCTAAACGCAGCAGTCCTATGATGAGGGATCGATAACAACTGGGAACAATTTCTTCGGCCAGATGTCCACCTCAGTTTATTAAAGAGATAGTGCGGTTTCTTCGATTGAATGATTCCAAATAAAAGGCTTGCCATATGTAATTTTCTGCGCGCTTCCATCTTGAGTATGCTACGTCGATTAAGAAAAGGTGTCACATGAGACCTTTTAGGCATCGTAAAATAAAGCCTAGCGCATGCATTTTGTAGTCTCTGAACTAGACGCTTAGTTCGAGATAAGAGCCGTGCAGCGTACACTGCATCTGCATAATTTAGTCTGGACAAAATTATACTTTCAACCAAAAGTATTCGCATATCCTCACTTATGAAGGGCCGTGCTCGATACAACACCCTAAGCCTATAGAAGCAATTGCACACGACTTCTGAAATATGCTTCTCAAACCGTAGGTCATGGTCCATAATAAGCCCCAGATTACGCGCCTCATAAACTCGTTGAATTGGCTGCCCCATCAATTTAACCGGACTACCATTTAAGGGTATTGCGTTTATTTGACTTTTAGTACCGAAAACCATATATTTGGTCTTGAGCGGATTCAGAGCAAGGGCGTTCGTTTAGACCATTCCACCACTCTGTCCAAATTACTACAAATTTTGTGAATAGCCACATCGTAGTCTTCCGGCTTAAAAGACACATAAATTTGAGTGTCGTCCGCATAAATGTGATGCTTGCAATAAACGATGTTCTTAATTATATCGGCGCAATATAATATAAATAGGATTGGTCCCAAAATGGAACCCTGGGGTACTCCCCTAGTCACCGACCGTACAGATGACAACACCACATTGCTTTTCCCATATATTTCAACAAATTGAGATCGACCGCTTAGTTAACTATCGAACCATTTAACTGTTTTTGTGTCGAATCCATAAAATGACTTTTTTGACAACAGTATCGGGATACTTATAGTGTCAAAGGCACGAGAATAGTCCAACAAAACCAACAGCGTACACATGCCAGAGTCTTGAGCAGATAATATGTCATCAGTTACCGCTGCCAACGCAGTAGTAGTACTATGCGCTTTTCTAAAACCAGACTGATTTACTGGCAATATGTTATTTTCCTCTAAAAACTGTACCAACTGCGAGCAAACTGCTTTTTCAGCAACCTTGGACATAACGGGAAGTAAACCTACTGGTCTTAAATCCCTAGCCTCAGTCGGTGAACTCGTCTTAGGCAATGGGCGTATAACAGCTGTTTTCCATAAATCTGGGAAAGTAGACGATTCAATACTAGTGTTAACCATAGCTGTTAGCGTCTCAATAGCCGACGGCATAGTCAAGAGTAGCATATCCAAGTTTATTTTATCATAACCCTCGGCGTTCGACTTGATACTATAAAGTATTTTTAATGTTGAGGTCCAAGATATTGAATGCAAAGAGAACGTTGCATCACCAAAACGAAAGTGCTCATAGTAGGTAAGGATGGAGATATCGGGGCTGACGCTACCGGGTACATTCATGAAATGATCACATATCTCATCTGCGTTATTGAAATGCGGAGGAAGTTCAGCATGCCATTTCTGCGGCAGAATAGTAGATTTTAAATTTTTCCAAAGCCTCTTCGGGTCATGTATATTTTTGGTGATGCTTTCCCTGAAATATGCAGTTTTTTCCAAAAATAATGACCTTTTCACAATTTGGATTTTTTGTTTTAAGTAAGCTTTATGTGCCTGATTTCTCAAACTCATTATCAGCTTGATATTTCCAAGGAGGAGAGTGACGTGTTATTAAACAATTATGTACCTTCGGCGCATGTCTATCTAATAAGGCAATAATTTCAACACTAAAACGGCCTACCATATTGTTGACGCACTTTAGCCTTGCAATACTTTGCCAGTCAATACGTGAAAGGTCCGCTTCAAACGACTCCCTACAAATGCTTTTATAAAATAAATAAAAAAATATCCATCACGACTTATCCCCGAAGGGGTGGCAGAGGCATATTATATTCTATAGCCGTATACTATATTAAGCCTATACTATTCACCGTGTGGATTCCTGTCCCACGTAATAGGTGGTGAGCCCATTGCCGTGTTGAAATAGACAGACGCAGGTTGTGGCTACCTGCTGTTGAAATTTTTATGCCGCCTATAAGGCCTTCAACCAGGCTTAACGACTGCCATTTTACTGGCAACCGGGACCAACAGCTTAACGTACCTTCCGAAGCACGGAAACGCTCGCAAATGCTTTTAAGTGGTCGAAAAGAATCCATCTGGGATTTAGACTTTCCTTTTTAATATTTAAGTCACATACTAAAATTGCATGTGCTCCTAAGTCAGGTATATACTCGGCTATAGCTGATCGAAATTTTAAATCAGTGCAGGCCACATCAATAAGGGTGGCCCCGTTTGCGGTGTAATGTGTTGGAGTAGCAATATATTGCTTTAAATTAAAACAATTCAAGAACGTCTGAAATTTAAGTGTCTTAGAGTCATCATTAATCAACATATTAATGTTGAAATCCCCCATCAATACTATACCATCACAATGCGATAGGGTATTTAATGCAAAAGTCAGTGCATCAAGAAACAAGTCGACGTTTTGCCATGGGGGCCGATAAGCAGTTCCTATATCTAATAGGCGGCCGCTTGCCCTCGTCGTAATCCACATTTGCTCGACTGTCCCATGGATACCGTCAATGGGATGAGAATGTCTCCGTGAATTTATTTCTCTCTTGATTTAAAAGCCAGTTCCACCACCACATCCCCGCTTAACTGACAATGGTCGAGGACTGTTCAGTAAACGGTAACCAGGTAGCCGTGGTGCCTTCCATTCTTGGCCATCCTTTATCCACGTCTCATTTTTTTTTATATAAATATTGTGGGACACATTCCACCGCAAACCAAATATTCGCCGAAACTTCCCCAAAATAGGATAATAGATATTCAATTGTTTTATGGTCTCAAAAGTTACTGCAATATTACTAGGTATACTATAAAAACAAAAAAAACTTTATAAAAACCGTAAACAAACATACAATAATAAAAGTCTACATAAAAACTATAATTATTTGTTTTTAAATGTTATTTTTGCAATATTCCGCTTTTTTAGAATGTAGAATGTCGACACGTGTTTCGCCTACACACGAGGCAATAACTAAACCCTTTTTGCAGCCAGCAAAATTGGCTGAATGAAGGAATATTGCAAAAATAACATTTAAAAAAAAAATTATAGTTTTTTAAAATGGATTTCCGCCATGTAACGCCTGATTCAATTAGTTATTTAAAAGTCTACATATATATTTGTATTTATAATTTTATACATGTATATTTATACACCGACAAGATAGTATATCTTGATACTGTTGTGTTATTCCTATGTCACATGGGGTTTTAAATACAAATATATAAGTGCATCGCACGCGACTGTAGATTGGATAAAACAAGGTACTTAAATTACATCGAAACGAGTCACAGTGGGCTACATCTGCGCATAAAATTATTAGCGACACATACAATATATATTGCGTGCCTGTGTTACAAAATCCTGTACAAAAAGTAATCAAACTATACATAATCCTGGCTTTCAATGCTTTATTTGCCATCAGTGTGTAATACACTAAAGAAAACATAAAAAAACAATTTATGGCAAACTGCCAATGCTTATATACTTACTATATTTTTTATGAAAATAAAAACATAAATATGTAGAAAAAAATAATTAAAATATATCAAAACACTATTTAACACCAACATATTCAATACCAAAAACCCAAACTGCCTGCAAAATAAAAACATTATGATGCAGAAAAAAGTTACTAAACGTTTTATCAGCCACACAGTTATTAAAGTCTATTCTAAAACTATTTATCCCTAACCTATTCGATACCAAAAACCCGTTTAACATCAGTCCCCCTTTAGGACCTGTACTGGCTTTTCCTCTCCCTGACGGGCGAATATACGCCCATCTCTGGTCCATGTATATTTCCATTCTAATCGCAGGGCAGCCTGTCGGACCTTGTAAAATAATTGTATGTTGTACTGGGTAAGGCGCTCATTTATATAAATACGACTCGCCGGACCGCCCACCTCAGCGTCCGCAGAAGTGAGTGAGACTGCGGCGGACCCGCGCTGCACTCAGTACAGCGTCACGTGTCTCCCGTCTGGCCAATCGGATCGCAATGACACGAGCACGAGATCTTGTGTCCCCTTCAATTCGGTCACGCATAACACTACCCATTCGTTTGGCGTAAACTAAATCATGATCGTCGATTTTTACTCCTAACTGTAATTATATGAAATATTTGCGTAGTATTCTCGCCACGCGTTTCTGGGACTCCCGATATCTGTATATCATTTAACATAGACTCCTGCTCGTCGCCACGCATTTCTGGGACTCCCGATATCTGTATATCATTTAACATAGACTCCTGCTCGCCTTCATTAAGTTTTTGCTAGCTTTCATTAATGAATGCGCTGGAGGAACGTCCTCCAGCGCATTCATCCGATCATTGTAGGTATTCAAGGACTCTCGTAAAGATGATATCTCCTCCCGGAATTCACGAACCTCAGTCCTAAGGGCAAGAAACTCACGACGAAGACCCCTAATTTCATTTACCATGGCTTCCTGTACACCCTCTGTACTCACATTTGGTGTCAAAATTTTATCCGGGGAATGGAAATCATCCTCGCAAGTTAGCTTGATTTTACATCCAGAGCATTGCCAAGACAAAGGGGATGCAGACGCAGATACTTTAGCGCAAGAACGATGAAATACACCCTTGCATTTCATGCAGCTCACAGAGTCTGCCGATGATAAAAATTTACCGCAAGCAAAGCACTTCGCCATATTAATAAAATGTAAAAAAATTAATACTTTACAAAAATAAAAATCAAAAAAGAAAAATCAGACACTCGGGATCGTTCTCAGGTACCTCTGACTGCAAGTCGGATGCTCATCTGACTAGTACAAGTACGCATGCCACAATTCAGTCAAATTTACACCCATATAATAATGTTGGAACTTAGCACTGCGACGAGTAGGTCTCCATCATATATAAGTATTCTTTCTTTGTGGGTAAACTTGAATTAGAAGATGTAACTTTATACACTATTATGTCACTCACTGTTGTATTATTTGCTCAAAGTCAATGTATTTACGAGTCAAAGATAAAAAAAGTACAGTTACAGAATATGTACAATAACTGTAA
Source organism: Thumatha senex (assembly GCA_948477245.1). Classification (NCBI taxonomy): domain Eukaryota; kingdom Metazoa; phylum Arthropoda; class Insecta; order Lepidoptera; family Erebidae; genus Thumatha; species Thumatha senex. Next base: position 57,789,834 of record OX419724.1, read on the forward strand.
TTTGCAATGAACAGCTATAACAACAAATATCAACTTTTTCACTACTTTTTGAATTTATCATTACGTAGCAACAAAAACACGTCTCACGTCGACTAATGTCAAAACTGCCATCCGAGAGAGGAAGAAACAGCGAAACATGTGCTTCTACACTTTCCTGCAACTGTTCTTCGACGAGTTGGGGTGGATCAAGTAATTTACCCACCCTCACGCAAAAACCGCGCCATGACGTGGAGTTGCGGAAACCAGCCCGCCATACAATACAAAAACAATACAAGGTCTTCAACTTGGCTTAACAACTGCCATATTACTGGCCGCTCCGGCCCGTAATGTTGAATTTGCAAAATGATGAATACTCAAAATGTTGAATACCAAAATGTTGAATTCCCAAAATTGTTGAATTTTCAAAATGTTGCATTTGCAGAATGTTGAAAATTGTTTTATGCAGCAACAACTAGCATTCGGTCGTAAGCTTGTAATTTGTTGAATTGTTTTGGCCGACGATCTGAACGGTAAAGAGGTGTGAGCAGTTTGAGCGAGTTCATAGTGGTTTTGGATACTGCACTCGCAACGTTGAAAAGGAAACTATGCTTAGAACATGTGCAGATGCCGATATGACCATCGTGAACACGTATTTCATAAATAAATCCTAACATCTCATCACCATTACAAGAGTTGGTGACAACAACTCAAATTGATGTTCTACTCCCTAGAGACAGTGTCGGCGAGACGGTCAACTGCAAAAGTCATATCCAGCATGAGTCTCACTGCGCAACACCGTCTTTCGTCCGTCCTCGTCATGGATTTTTGCTTGAAAGCTAAAGGCAACAATATCGAGAGGTGCCAACGCGGTATCAAATGGTGACTGTTTGATGAAACCTTGTCCCAGGATTTTGCCTCAGTTTTCGATGAATAATAATTAAATGAATAATTACTGGGACAGGATTCAGGCTGCTATTCTTGGAGCGGTGGAGGTGGTGCCCGGTGAGTCTAAAGGTGGAAGCAAATACGACAGGAAAACTTGGTGGTGGAACGACACAGTCCAGAAGGAGAAGATAGTTCTTTAAAAAGTGGCAAGCGTCCTCATCTCCTGAGAATCGTGACGCATAAAGGGCTGCCACTAAATTACCCATAGCCAAGGCCTGACGTGACCACTTCTAACCTCTATAAGATAAGTTGGGATCGATTGGGGGCATAAGCTTAGCTGTAAGCTGGTGGACAGGGCAGGTTGACAGGTGGTCTGATACTTAATGTTATCAGGTTGAAGGTACAGGTCTATAAACCATTAATAGACAGACCTGTTTTACTGTTACATGGCAGTCAGATAAGGTCACTAATGCGTGTAAGCAGGAGCTGCCTGTCACAGAAGTGTGAATGCTGCAGTGGATGTGTGGACTCATGGAGATAGATAGCATGAGGAAAATTCGCATCGGCGGCAGCCTTCGCAGTTGAGCAAGAGTATCTCGTTCACTGGTATGTTCATGTCTTGCGGCAACCACCAGGCTATGTGGGGAAAATGTCTAGCCATGTCAGTTCCGTAGCGTCTTGGTAAGGAGGCAAGTCTCAAGAATAACTGATTTGACATTGTATGAGTCGTGATATGCGTGCCAATGGTCTCACTACAAGGGACGTCACACTACGACCGTGGGAAGTGAAGAAGTAGTACGAAAGCAGACTTCCGGTGAGGTGAGACGCAAGTCGGACAGACGCTCGGATGATAATGACATATAAATAGAAAACACCTAAATTCCGAAACAAACATTTGCGGGCCACAAATATTTGCTCCGACCCAAGCACCAACGAGGTAGTCTTTTTAGGAATAAAATTGTATTTAGATATTCCATGTAAGTTCAACATATTGGGAATTCAACATTTTGCAAATTCAACATTACGGGCCGGAGCGTTACTGGCAACCGGGATATTAAAGTGCCTTCCAAAGCACGGAAACGTACGCAAATGTATATGCCACAAAGTGGTCAGCATAAGTTGGTAAACAATGAACACAAATTCATTGACTGATATCAATTTTAGGTTGTCTGGAAGAAATCGCGCCTTGCGCTAAGACCGCCGATTGTACCCTGTAATCTGAAGTTATATATATTTCTGTAATTTCCTACTGTAAGTTTATGGTGTACAATAAAGCATATTGTATTGTTAACGCAGTGATCGTTTACAGAACACTGCGATAGCGGTGTCACAAGCGCTTCTCTTTTTATTTATAAACACATACCCAGAATAGAATAGAATACACCAAAACCCAGTAAAACTAACCAAAAACCGAACCGAAACTGCTAGCGGTGCACCTGTTGACTTGTAAGAGACCCCATGCTCCTAAGATACAACTGGGACTATATGCTAGGATGAAAATGAGATGGGTGATGTATGTCTGACATTCAAATTTGTGGCCATATCAAATAGTTTAAGATTCCAGGGATCAGGAAAAACTGGGACTTAATGCTAAGATGATATTATACACTAGCTGACCCTCGCCCCTCGCAGCTCCGCCCGTGCCAAATTTTGATGCAACGGCAATTAATCCTGTTGCTTTTACTTCTACAACAATGTATATGAAAATATGCCCTGTTTGTTGATATTTTTGATTACTGCTCCGATCTCCTGGGTAGTAGCGTGATGATATATAGCCTATAGCCTTCTTCAATAAATGGGCTATCCAACACAATAAGAGTTTTTTAATTCAGACCAGTAGTTCCTGAGATTAGCGCGATCAACCAAACAAACAAACTCTCCAGCTTTATATACTAAGTATAGAGTATGGAGTATTGATATAGGTATATAATATACTAGTTGTCGCCCGCGGCTTCGCCCGCATAGAGAAGTTTTCCTATTACCGTTTGCCACAGGAACTTGTTCCCAGGATAAAAGTAGCCTATGTGTTATTCTGATGTATAAGCTATATTATTGTACAGTTTCATTAAAATCCATTTAGTAGTTTTTACATGAAAGAGTAACAAACATCCTTACAAACTTTCACATTAATATTATTAAGATTAGCTTCATTTATGGAAATCCAGCATAAGAAAGAGTTTCTTATGCTGAAACAACGCGAGGAAGACATTATCTAGTATGTTAATAAAATACAAAACTTACTAGTTAAATAAATCTTAAACTTCTGTTCGCAGGCCAACACTTGTTCTCTGAACTGGTTAGCTTCTCGAAGCTTCTGTATGCACTTGTCACATATTGTGTATGAAGCTTGATCTAAAGAAGGCTGAATTATCTGTTAAAGAAATGTTTCAGTTTACTATCGGTAGTGTAGTGATATTGTATGTGATTCCCGTTGATGAGGGTCACAAGTTGAAATTTTCTTTCTTTTTTACCACTGAGGTGGCATATAAGCCTATCTGATTGAAAATGATCACTGTAGCCTTTGAACATTTGTAAAACTACATATTGTCACACCTTTATCCCCTAAGGGGTAGGCAGAGGCATAATAAACGCCCACATTTCACCATATGCATTTTTGTCCCATGTAACAGGTGGTAAGCCCATTGCCGTGTTGAAATGGACAGACGCAGGTTGTGATGACCCGCTGTTGAAATTTTTTTAAGCCACTCTTAATACCTTCAACTTGGCTTAACAACTGCCATTTTATTAGCAACCGGGACTAACATCTTAACATGACTTCCGAAGCACGGAACTAGGTTGGATCTAAAGGGCCGAATAAATTTAATAAAATATAATGTGTCTATTTTAGATGTTAAATTTGGAAGAAACTTGGAACCCATTGCCTTTTTAGTGAGGTGGTAACAAAAAGGCTAAAAGGTCTTATGTGCTAGACACTAATTAGCACAAACAATTATAGTCCTGGTAGTTTCAGACTGAAGCTAGGCTGAACTGAACTAGACTTTAAATTAAATTCATTATAATTTAAGATAGAATCAAACATTTATGTGATCTGCAAATGTTTGTTTGGAGTGTCTTCTAGATGTAATATGTGTTTTTTCTATATATATGATGAAGTGAAGTAAGGATAGCAGAGGATTGGCTGATATACTGTTCAGCAATATTCTCTTAAAGATGAATGTGACTCACTGTTGATCGAGTTAAATCAAATAAATAAAGTAAAATAAATTAAATTAATAAAATTAAATAGATTAGAGGTAGGCCTGATACAAACTATTTTATCAAAACCTAATTCAGAAACGTCCAAAAGTACTAATACTGTACCTACTAATTTGATTTATTCTTAAGGGTAGCAATGTTAAAAGGTACGATGGGGCTGGCATGTCCATGGTGGATAAAAGTCCCTTTAAAAAAAAGTAAAAACAAAAAATTATCTTAATAAGACAAAAGAGACAAACTTAAGCCCACCCTCTTCTTGTCAATTATGAATAATACATAAGGGGCAAAGGTGTCACTTACATTGACCAGAATCATCTCCCAAACTAAGAGATTAAAAAAAATGTTATTCTAGCCTACCAAAGAAACTTGTAACACTGTACCAATTGTATCAGCTATCTTGTTTCCCTCTTTCAAACCTCAATTCTTCAGAGCATTTAGAATTTAAATTTGGAAGGCATATCATGGGCCAGTCATCTTCAGGGCTACTGTCGCCAGAGCAGAGTTACTGACCGTGAAAATTCTGCCAAAAACGTTGCCATTGCCTTTAGTATAGTAAAAAAACACAAAAATATTTTTTTATACTAATAATCTAAAAACAGTGTGCCATTTGCCTGAATAAAGTGTTTTAAGAGTTATGTGCATGGCCTCAGTCTACTCAAATTATGGTATCAATGAAAAATAATTTTAAGACGGGATAGGTAAGATCACAATGCCTACACCCTTCTAATTTTCAATGGCAAATCTTGCTACCATGTATTCGTACTTAGTATTGGCCAAATTTATGAACAGGTGTACTACTTTAAGAAATAACAGCGATCGCGAGGGAATAATGGGTGTAGTTAATATATTATCACCTTTTAATAAATGTAAAGTAACAGTACCTTGACGCTCAAAGTCTCTTGCAGCATTAACTCATAGACTTCAATAACGTTTTCCTTTTGATATGGTTTGTTTAGCTTCTTAAAACTTCCATCTGCATGACAACAACGGCAAAGTGTACTCAAATTCCATATTTCGCTCATATTTGGAAATGACGCGGATGCAATAAAATAACAATAACCTCTCGCTTCGCTGCTGTCTGTAGCACAGATCATATAATTATTACTCCGTAGGTCTGTAGTGTAGCCAAACAAATGTCACAAATGATTTTTTTTTATTAAATTTTTTTTTTTTTGTTTTGGCGATGTCCGGCTTGGACTTAGTCACGACGCAGTAAAAGGTTAGGAAGCGGTTAATATATAAAAAGGATTACGGAATTTCGGGAAAGGAAACAATACATTCTTATAGTAATATTTAGATTTTTAAATGATTAACAGTTATAAATAAAGATATGGTTTTATAAATATTAATATCAAGTTTATGTAATAGGGTGTTAATACAAGATGGAAGAGGAACATGGAGGGATATTAAGGATTCGAAAAATTCTGTATGGTTATATAGAGGGCAAGCGAAAAAAATATGGTTTAAGTCGCCTATATCTGAACCACATTCACAAATGTCACTGTTAATAATTCTACATTTAGCAAGGTGCAATGGAGCACATGTGTGACCCAATCTCATTCTAGTTATTATTGAAGTTGTCGTTTTACCAAATTTGAATTTTGAAAACCAAAGTTTAACCGGTATTGTAGGCTGAATTAGACTGTAATGTTTACCTTTCACTTGGCTGCTAGTGTGCCAGTCTTTTCCCCAGGATTCAAGTAGATCCTTTTTAGAAAGAGACATTAAGTCAGAGCAGTAGTTTTTCATCATCATCATCCGAGCGTCTGTCCCAGTTGCGTCTCGCGACGCCCGGGGTCCGTTTAATACATTTTCTCCTCCACTTCGCACGGTCGTCGGCATCCCCTGTAGTGAGACCATTTGGCACGCATGTCATCCCTTACGACTGCCATGTAAAAGGACAGGTCTAATAATGGTTTTGTAGACCTGTCCCTTCAAACGGATCGGCATTTTAGGATCACAAATGACACCGGTCATCTCCCGCCATTTGGCCCACGCGGCAGCAATGCGTGACTTGACATCGCAATCGATGTCACTGGACGTGTGAAAAACAGATCCCAGGTATTTAACCTGGTCCGTGCGCTCGACCAAATCACCGCCTATGCGGACGGATGTGGGATCTGTCGAGTTTAGTGCCAAGTACTCGGTCTTCGCCACATTTAGTTTCAGACCGCCGTTCTCAAGCGTCTCCTTCCACGCCTTTACACGTCGCACCAATCTGCCCCTGTCCGCGTCTGCCAGCGCAATATCGTCAGCATACATGAGCAACCATGGAGGCTGCTCATGCGGGTTTCTGATGCTGTCCGACAATTCGTCTAATATTACACTGAACAGAAGCGGACTAAGGACAGAACCCTGGTGTACCCCGACGGTGATGGGGAAGGGTTTCGTGTCGCCAACAGCAGTCCGAACCATTGAATCGGAGTCACAGTACATGTCCCGGTCAGAGCAGTAGTTTTTATACGGGAACAAATCCCCACATGAAATTTTATTTTACTTGTCTTCACACATTTTGGACAGGCAAAGGAAACTTAGTCCATAAAGTCGTGTCTTCAGTATTTATATTTTTCATATCATTAATTCATGTCTAGTCCTTTGTCAATGTCAAGTCTTCAGTCCTACATTTTGGTTCTTGCCCTAGTAAAGCAGTAGACCCTTTACTGGTATCCTTTATAACACATAGAACACCGCTGTTCATGGGCGTATGGCGGTGGGGGGGGGGGGGGGGCAGCTATGACCCACCTGGCTTTGGTTTCGTCTCCTACTTTTGTCGATAATAGTACAAAAATAACTTTTTGCCACGTGCAATGCCCTTTACTTTTTTTAAAAATCGTAAGGCACGCCCCTTTTAACTGTTTTTAGCAGCTTTAAGCCGGACTTGAAACGACTAGAAACTCACGATCTCTACGTATCAGTTTAACACCGGGCGCCCCCAGTATCTCCTCGCAAATCCTACCTGGGTACCCGGTAGAGTTTGGCTACCATCGCAGCCTCTCTTAATGGTTTGGGTGGTCTTTGGAGTTTAGTTTAGTTCCCGCTTTTTGGGGCGGTTAGGCGAGCTGTCTGGGACCTGCTTCTGTAAAAACAGCGGGTCATCCAGCGTACTAAACATAGTTATTTAAGAAATTATAATATTAGGTTTAAACTAAAGAACTGGATAAATCTAGCTTAAGTTACTTCTTCTACATATTATCAGAGTGCCAGTGAAAGTCCCGTTAAAATCGGTTCAGTTGTGTCAGAGATTACTCGGAACATACAGACAGAGAAACATTTTAAAAAAGTTTTTTTTTAATGTTGTAAACCGTCTTCAAATTACTTCTACTAAATAAAAAAAAGTTTTGAGATAAATAAATAAAAATAAATATAATAATAATGATAACAATGTCTTTATTTTGCATAGACCATTTCAACAGCGCTTACAAAATGTCATACACTAATATTAAAGAAAAAAATTGTATATTTAAAGTGACCACCGGTTTGGAACGCGGCCCACCTGAGAAGAGCATCAAACTTAGGAAGGCTTTTTTTTGATGGCCTATTTACAATTTAATATATTATGACTATAATATTTTATTTGCCAGCAGATCATTTCCAGGCATCCCTGTCCTGAGTGAGTAAAGGTTATGACGCGCTGTTAAAGCCTATTTGCAGGACAAGGACGCCTGGAAATTATCTGCTAGCAAGTGAAATAATATTTAATTGTAAATAGGCCATCAAAAAAAGCATACCTAAGTTTCTTGCCGGTTCTTCTCAGGTAGGCCGCGTTGCGAACCGGTGGTCACTCTAAAAATATTAAATTGATCTTTAATACTAGTGTATGACATTTTAAAATGGTCTATGCAAAATAAAGATTTTTTTTTCTGAAGTGACAATCTGTTAATTTGGAATTACAAACAGACGTTTCAATTTTATTTATCTATACATATAGATTAGAACTTTGCCAAATATAAAAATATAAATTATAAAATAAAATATAGGTAATTCAAAATTAAAAAAAAAAAAATTAAAATATATACTTGTATTTTAAGGAACAACCCCAAAAGTACGTACTATTGAACCCAAACACCATGTCTGCTGTGAATTTTCGAAGAGTCGGGTTCACTGGAGATCATTTTCATTGCAGCATTAGGTCAAAGTTTTCAATTAATTGTCATTTAACGGTTATCCTGGCACGCGTCAAACTCTTAACAGAGTAATCATACGCCAAAATGCCTTTATTTTTATTAATATGAAAAAAAAGCTGATACTCTTACACAGCTGGATCGATATTAACCAAAAATAGCTAAGAACCTCCACCTAGAAACGGGCTTTCAAATGTAAAAAATCGCATTGTAATCGGTCCGTCCGTTTGAGAGCTACGATGTCACAGACAGACACACTCACACATCGAAACCTACGTCGATCTTATAACACCCCTCTTTTTGCGTGGGGGGTTAAAAACAGGCAACTTTATAAAAAAATCTGAGTTGCCCCCGCTGGCCCAGATCCTGAGTACGCCCATGCCGCTGTTCACTGCAACATTTAACTTTCTATAACTCATGCACATTTCGAACACTTTATGTATCATAATCCACCAATATTAAACACAAAATCACGAATTATACACTAGTTTTGGAAAATAAAATACGGCAACCGTGCGTCATCTTCCAGAATTGGCGCTAAACCTCTGTCACAATTGAATTGTCAATTGGTTTTTGTTGTAGTCTATGGTTACTCTAAGGGTCGCGAGTCGCCCATCTTGGGCAGGTGAAGAGAACTTAGACCATACAACCTTATCATTAATATTCCACATTTCCTAGTATTTGGTCATGCCCAGTCCTGTCCTGAGTATATCTTCTCCCTCCTGTATATACTGTGCCCTTACCTCAATAAGGCAGTGGTTTCAATGTTCAGCCGAAACTGTGCAAGCTGGTACCCTTTAGAATGTAAGTATACACGGGGCACTATGTAACGAGGCAGCTCCTTCACAGGATGAGACTCACGGAAGACCCGACGTGCAGGGCCTGTGAGGACGCTGGCAAAACAATGCACCACCTGCTGTGAGAATGTGTGGCACTTGGTGCAAGAAGAATGAGTCTTCTGGGTCAAGCGACGGAAAAGATAAGTAGGTATACACTAAGAAAGGATTTTTTATAATTCCACCCCAAAATAGGGGGTTGAAGTATTTGCCGATTTTAAGAAAGGTTAAAGCTATAATGTTAAATGAGCATTGTTTGCTACAGTAATAAAACGGAAGTTTGATGTATGGCTCAGTTTGTTATAACCTTTATACCAAGATAACACTGAAAATGTTTAGAACTGGCCAGAAAGAAATATTGCTAATGAAAACTTCTTTTGAATTTCAATTATAAGAACTCTTTGGCAACCTAATGTAATATATTGCATTCATTTGTCATTTGTTTTGGTGAATTGGCGGCAAATGTAAAAATAAATATCCATCACGCCTTATCCCCGAAAGGGTGGCAGAGGCATATTATATGCCCACTTTTCACCGTGTGGATTCCTGTCCCACGTAATAGGTGGTGAGCCCATTGCCGTGTTGAAATAGACAGACGCAGGTTGTGGCGACCTGCTGTTGAAGGTTTTCAAGCCGCCCATAAGGCCTTCAACCAGGCTTAACGACTGCCATTTTACTGGCAACCAGGACCAACGGCTTAACGTGCCTTCCGAAGCACGGAAACGCTCGCAAACATAAATGCCACAAAGTGGTCACCCATCCAAGGACCAGCCATAGTGAAAGTTGCGTATCTCAGTGATCGTTTACAGAACGAGCGCTTCTCGATCGTGATCGACTCATATCGATAAAATACTAATACACTACAACTGCGCCACCGATTCTTTTTGATTAATTAATTTCTATTGTAAAAATCCATCTGAACGGGATTCTATAAAAAGACGAAATAGGGAGGCACATCTGGAAACGAGAAAATGTTTAAAGGAAAATTAAAAGTAACATTTAAAATAAATTAAGTTTATTTATATTTTTATTGTACAAAATTACTTACAATATTTTTAATCAATCTTTTATTTGCTAAGATTGTAGGTTTTATTTGCTTCTGTTAGCAAGTACTACCTAGAGGGCGCCTATCGGCAGTGACGTAGTATTAATACGACTATTATCTGAATATAATTATTCTGACTATCTAACTGATTATGCGTCTACAAATCTTACAATTAATAATTAATATTGTTAAGCATTTTTAAGTTAATCTTTCTCATCGAAATGTAATTATATACTTATTAGTTCTTGATTTGGGCCAGTGACAAAAATGTATTAAGAGGGTAAGATTATTGTTAAGAAACATTGTACTGTTTGCATCGAGGCCGTAACTCTGTTCAAATATAGTGCGCTGCGACATATATCGTTGAGTTTTAATATTGTAAGTATATAACACTTCTTATTTGTGAAATCAGAACTTTTCAACAGCTTTCTATGGAGATTTGGGACGAATACAAAAAAAACACCGTTCATTTACAATATAGCCCTTTTCTTTGCTTATGCACATTTCCCAAATGTTTATGTCTAAGAATCTACCATTATTAAACACAAAAACACGAATTATACAGTAGTTTTAGAAAATAATGTACGTTGTCGTATATTGAAAGTAATATTTCTAGGTCTATTTTTGTGTGCGTTTCGATTGCTCCGCCACGGTGTCCAATCAAAAAAAGCACTCCGTCAAAAATTTGTTGAAATTTGTCAAAACCGAATGCAACAAACCAAAAATTTGTCAAAGTAAAAATAAAGAAGATATCAGGGTTAAAAGTTGGCCGCGCGAACGAAACATGGAGGATTGCGCGGCCACGGAGATCTCAGCAACTACATGGGTTTGAGATCTAATTCTTTTTGTCAATTAAAGATTGAATTTGTCAAAAATTATCGAAGAAAGAAGTATAAGCTCTAGAGCAATATTTTACAAAATATTCGCCTTTGAAGTTATGGCCGCGCAATCCTCCACTCGTTGTTTCTTTAATGTTGATTATTTTTTAAACCTTACGATTTCTTATAGTAAAATTAACGCAAGAAGAAGGATCTTAATTTGTCGAAACTGATGAAAGCAATAAATACTACTAAAGTTTAGTTAAACAGGAGATATCGGTCCAAAATAAAGTCCGAGGCCGCGCGAACGAAACGCTTCTTTGTAGGCTCATATCTCACTACCTATAATTGCTAGGATTCTGGTGTGAACTTCCATTTATTCGGCATATTAGCCTTATTAGAATGGCGTATTGTTTTACCCTCAAAACAGTTTACAACTCGTGTTAAATCAAAAATAATGATGTCTCATATGATGTTCTACCAGGGTGACAATAATTTCGATATAATTTGGACATACACCTTCTCTAATAATATTTTCTAATAACTTGAAGTTAATTCTTCAGCTTGTAAACTTATTGTTTTGTTGTAATTTGATAGCTATGGAATTTTATAGAATGAGTTAAAACAATCATCACAAGAATCAGTAACCTGAGACTATCTATGTGGAGAGTGCAGACCCAGGTCTTTTTGCGGCAGTTCTCGCTTACCGTCCTATTATTTTTTATTAAAGCGTAAGTACTTATGTATGTCCAGAAAAATCTATCACAGTTTACTAAACTTTGTGATATACATAATATAAACACTAGACATAAAAACAATCTTTTAGTTCACCACAGTCGGCTGCATAAGATTGGCGATTCTTTCCAGGGTAACTGTATACTCTTTTACAACAAGCTTCCCTGTGATTTGAGAAATTTACCAACTAACTAACTATCTTCACGCTGTATCCCTGACGGGGTAGTCAGAGAGGACAGATCGCCAGGCTTTGCGATCCATGCATACTTCTTTCGCTTCGTCGAGATTCATAAATCGCTTCATACACGCACGTCTGGGTATCCGAGTACTTAAAAAAAATTAAAAATTAAAAATTAAAAAATTTAATTAAAAAATTAGAGAAATTTACCATTAAATAAATTTAAAGTTTATTAAAAGAAAGCTTTGTGAAAAAGGTTATTACTCTATTCAAGACTATTTACAGGACAGGGATGCCTGGAAATGATCTGCTGGCAAATAAAATATTGTAGTCATAATATATTAAATTGTAAATAGGCCATCAAAAAAAAAAGCCTTCCTAAGTTTCTTGCCGGTTCTTCTCAGGTGGGCCGCGTTCCGAACCGGTGGTCACTTTAAATATACAATTTTTTTCTTTAGTTTTAGTGTATGACATTTTGTAAGCGCCGTTGAAATGGTCTATGCAAAATAAAGACACTTTTTTTTTTTTAATATCTTCTTTATTTTTACATTGACAAACTTTTTGGTTTGTTGCATTCGGTTTTGACAAATTTCGACAAATTTTTGACAGTGCTTTTTTTGCGTGGACACCGTGGCGGAGCAATCAAAACGCACACCTATTTTTAGGTCCGATAGAGGCTTTATTTCGCGTACGCTTAGGTTGTGGAATGAACTCCCTGCCTGGGTTTTCCCGAACCTCTACAGTATGGGGTTCGTCAAAAGGGGTCTTAGAAGGTTTATAAAGGATCGGCAGCGCGAGTGCTGCACCTCTGATGTTGCGAACGTCCATAGGCTACGGTGACCACTTTCCATCAGGTGGGCCGTATGCTTGTCTGCCACCTCAGTGGTATAAAAAAAAATGGCGCCAAACTTCATTTTGATACTTGTTGAAATTACTTTAGGTACTGTAAAAGTTATTACATCTAAATAGGTATTCAGTATTTTTGTGTAATTAAACTCAATCCAGTTGTTTATCGCCATTTTGACACTGAACGTGTGGTAAATCCGTGGATTTTATTTTATTATATTTTTATTGGTTAACAATTCTACAAAATAAGCGTACTTTTAGATTGTAAACATTCCACATAATGTTCAGTAATATAAGAACAGTCTTTTTTACACTTATTTCAGTACCTGGGTTGTACAATCTTCACGTTGTATCCCTGACGGGATAGTCAGGGAGGACAGAGCGCCAGGCTTCCTATACTTCTTTCGCTTCCTGTTGATTCATTAATTGCTATATTAGTACTTTTGACTTTCCGTGTTTGAGCAATCCGCTCACGTGGTCTTCATATGTAAGTCTCGGCCTACCCTGACTCCTTCTACCCTCTACTTTCGCACAATATATATTCTGCGTCGGTCGTTCCTCACTCATTCGTTGGACGTGTCCAAACCAACACAGCACGCCCTTTTCCAGCAAAATGCTGACACTTTGTACATCGATGATTTCTGAGCGCTTAGAAAAGGTCAAAAAAATCAACAAAGATATACAACACTGACTTGTTATATAGAGCAATGCTCTGGGCGAAATTAAAGAAACTCTTCCTTTTAATATTATTTTCAACCATCACTTTTGCCGACATGAATGCATCTATGTCTTTTTAAACCGCTGCTTTGAGTAAATTGACAATTGCATAGCTCACAACTAAACGGCCTTTCCCCTGTGTGTACCCTCATATGCAGTTTTAAGTTACCATTAATAGAAAATTGTTTATTGCAAATGTTACAACTAAACGGTCTTTGCTCAGAATGTACTCGCATATGCTTTGACAAATTACCAATTTGTTTATTACAAATTTTACACGTATAAGGTTTAATACCAGTATGCACTCTCATATGTCTTTTCAATTGTCCAGTCTCTCTAAAACATCTTTTACAAATCTCACAACAGAACGGTTTCTCTCCAGAATGGACACGCATATGAATTTTTAAATAACCATTATCAGAGAACGGTTTCTTACATATTTTACATGAAAATGGTTTCTCTCCGGTATGTGTTCTCTGATGGAGTTTAAAACTGGCCATTTGAGCGAATTGTCTATCACAAAAACTACATGTATACGGTTTAAGACCTGTATGCACTCGCATATGTACTTTCAACGTTGTGTATGCTGTGAAATTTTTCTTGCAGACTTCACAAGAATAAGGCCTTTCCCCTGTATGTTGTCTCTCATGGATTGCTAAATAACTCTTGCTTGAAAACTGTTTCTTGCAAACGTTGCAGCTATGCTGTTTAATTCCAGCATGGATGATAAAAATATGCCGTTTTAGATGTGTCCTTTGAGGAAATCTTCGGCCACACACATCACAAACATAAGGTCTCTCTCCCGTGTGTGTAAACATATGAGACTTTAATGTCTGATTATGCCCAAAGGACTTATTACATATTTCACAAGTGTATTTTCGTTCACCGGTGTGCGTTTTCATGTGTTCTTTTAAACCTTTTTTCCTTACAAACTCTTTACCACATTCGGTACACCTAAATTTTTCGTTAAAATGTATTTTTATGTGTTTTTTTAACATTCTTGCCTTTTCAAAAACTGTCTCGCAGACGTTACAGGGATATTGGTTGTTTACTATATGCGTGATAGTTATATGTTTGGTTAATTCCTTGTTATCTTTGTGACTTGTATTGCAAAGGTGGCATTTAAAGGCTTTCTCGCCGTTATGCACTTTCATGTGTACATCCAAAGAGCCGAAGTAAGAGAACTTCTTTTGACAAATTTCGCACGAATATTTTTTACTTTTTTTAGGATTTTGTTGTGGAGTTTCCTCTGAAAATAAAAATAAAATTTAAGAACACGTGCTAAAATCCTAATTCATTTCAATAAAAGCATGGTTTAAGATGTGTGGGTGGCTTGAAAATTACAGATGAGATATCTGCGTTAACCTGCGTTGGCCCATTTTAACAGCAATCTTTAACGTGGGACAAATATGAAATGTGGATGTTTAGTATGCCTATGCCTACCCCTTAGGGGAAAACAGAGTTACTTTAAGCTTTTCTCTATATGAGAACAATATTCCTTCTTTCTGTATGATTGGTAGAACCTACCTCATGCCCCATCAAGAACTCTAGGACCCAAGCGAATACACCTGCAAGCAGTACATCTGCTGGTTAACAAACGAGTTAACAACGAAGCTAGGATGGGAGGTCCGACGACAATCGCCCCTAACAATGCTGAATACCAAATAAAAAAATAGAAAAATAAAAACATAAATATTTTTTAACCTTTTTTGTTATTTTTTGTGTTATTTTTTATAGTTTGTTTTTACCAAATAAAATGTTAAACAATAGTCGCTGCTATCAACCAAATAAAAGTGGACCTCAGACCAAAACCAAATAGGAAGGAAGCAACTGTGAATACCCTGTGACATAGAGTGAAGAGCTGGGTAAACCTTACCATCACTTAAATCCTGTAAATCTGCACAGTCCACATCTTCCACGCAACTGTCCGCAGGAGATTCAGATTTCTTCATATACTTCTTAGCGCTACGTAAGTTAAAAAGAGGTTGGTCATCTTCTTCTAGTTGCAAGGAGTTACCAGCTTCATCAGCAGTTTCTGCAATGAGGACTAATATTATAAGGCATAAGTTTGATATGATGCCCCCATTTCTATCACCGCGCCACTCGCCATAGACAGGGTATTCACCACGGCGAGTGTTCTGAAGAGCTCTTCAACCTAATCCTACCCTCTCCTTTCCGATCCCGAACAACGCGTGCCGGGCAGAGGTGCCACTATCATTCAGTGGAATTTTCGCCACAACTGAGTGACAGTGGCTTTCAATTCGCTAGATGTCGCCATGGCTTTCCATCAGGCGGGCGAAGTCACTATGGCGAGCTAAAAATAAAAAAATATCATTTACGATAGCTAGGGCTTCCTTTGTACGCTTAGAGTGCGGTATGAAACCCCTACATGGGTTTTTCCGTACGTCTACAGTATGGGGCTTATCGGTTTTGACAGAGTCGGCAAACATCCATAGTCTACGTTGACCACATTCCATTGGGTGGGCCGTATGTTTTTCTGCCACAAGAGGTACCTATGAAAAAAAAATGTCAGTTTTTTTTTTTTAATATTGTGAGACACTTTTCACACAGCGCCATCTAGCCCAAAGTAAGCTAATATTAGCTTGTGTTATGGAATCTAGATAACTGATAAACATGCTTTTATATTTCTAAATACATACATATTATAGATAAATAACACCCAGACACAGAATAAATCATCGTGCTCATCACAAGTTATATCCTGGGTGGGAATCGAACCCACGACCTCTTGCGTAGCAGTCGGATGCACTCCCACCGCGCCACAGAGGCAGTCAGGCAGGCTGTTGTAGAATAACATTCGATCAAACGGCTAGACTAAATTAAATTTTTTTTTCTTATATTTTTTTTACTGCACACGGTGTGCAAATTTGATTAAAATCGGTTAAGTAGTTTAAGAGTCCATCGCGGACAAACAAGTAAATGCGGTATAAACATTGCCGGCGGCCATTTTCACGCCATTTGTTAGTTTTGCGTTAATATTTAATGGGTTAACATATTTTTAGTTTTTTTTTAGAATAATTATAAGTTATTAGTGTCATATATCGTTTTAATCGTTATAATTCCAAGAATTTAATTATGTAAAAAAATAATAGTGTTTATATTCGTTTTTAAAATAATAGTGGCAAATTTTTGAAAAAAATACGTTTATTTATATTTTTACCGAATTTTTCGTGTTTATACCAATATAATATAATAATATAATATATTTATTTTTTTATTTATTTTTCTCACCATAATAACAGTATAAAGATATCTCTTAAATATTATTACACAAGAAAGAGATTATGGCGGGTTGATACCTGAACTAGGAAGGTTCCTGTATCTCAGGTTATCAACCCTCCACCCATAAATTGGTCAAATAATGTAAAATACTAATAATTATGTAGGTATTACGTTATTAAGCAAAGATGCAGCAACAGATTTAGGAGGGTAGATATAATGCGAGACAACTACAACATTTCACCAATAAATAAACTCAATACAAAACAAGTTTCTTGTTCAGAACTAGATGTGTGGTACAAGTAATAAGCTATTAAATTTTTGTTTATTATAAACTTAGTACCTGTGAGTTCAATATGTTCAAGGAATTTTGAGATTGTGTTTACACACTAGTATTTTAGTGAAGTGTATGTGTATGTGACGAGGTTAGTCGGCATCATGTAGTGATACGTAATGTAGTGTAAGAAGTGTGCGTAGTGTGGTGAGTGTGTTGCTAATTGTGGAGTCAAATATTAATTTTAAGAATGCTTTCCGTTGCATGGTAACCAAGCGCATTTAAATTATTTTTCAAGGTTTTTTTTAAAGTTGTTCGGTTCATATTAAAGATTTGATTCAAGTCATTAAAGTGTCTATACAAAAAGGGACAGGTATATGGCGATTGACGTTGCGCAAAAGCTGACTTGAAAGAGGGCACAAACGTTCGAAGTCTTCTTTTATGTTGGGGAAGTTGGGAGGGGATAATATTTTTGTGATGGCGAAGAACCGAGTGCATTATAAATAATTGTCTAACAGTAAGTAAGTTAGCTTCGTCATATAACTTATCAGTAGGGTATTGCCTGAATTTGCGCAGCATAACTTTAATAACTGCCCTTTGAGCTCTTTCCAGCTCTAGTAGATGCGTTACAGCAGCTCCTCCCCATACGGGTATGCAATAAGTTAGCAGCGATTGAACCAAAGCACGATACACGTCAACAACAAGCTTAGAGTTCGCTGATTCCCTTAGGTTTTTGAATACATGTAGCAGTTTACGGACACGTTTGCTAAGTGCTGCAATATGAGGTTGCCAATTTAGGTTTTTATCCATAGTAATGCCTAAGTATTTGTGGATTTCTACTTGAATAAGGTTGGGACAGTGGCAAGTTGTGTCCAAATTTCCGTATTTGTTACAATCGAGTGTATGAACTTTAATACTGAAATCGGCGACTGGTGCCGTAGCTTCGGAAATTCTGAAACAAATATATTTTGTTTTCGGTACATTAATTGTTAGAAGATTTTCATCAAGCCATTTCATAATTCTTGTCAGTCCAAGTTCTGCCAACTCCTTAACTTGCAACCATGATTCACCCCGAAAAACAAAAGCTATATCGTCGGCGAAAGCTATTGTACTACCGTTGTTTATTTTGAGTTTGCACAAACTATTGATATACACTAAGAAAAGCGTAGGACCAAGGGTGCTTCCCTGCGGTATACCATAGGTAACAGGTAGGCTTGAACTTAATACATTATTTATTTTTACGATTTGATTTCTGTTGGACAAGTAATCACGGAACCATTCAAGTGTCTTTCCACGAATCCCCAGATCCTCCAGTTTAAGCAGAAGTAGTGGAATGGACACTGTATCGAATACCTTTTTCAGGTCTATAAACACAGCCAAGCATCTCTCTCCTCGGTCTAAGGCCTTTGTGACTGTTCTAGAAATATTGACAACAGCATCCTCCGTGTTTCTACCCAAGCGGAAACCATATTGGTTATCCGCTAATAGTTGTTTCGTTTCCAAGTAGTTAGTAAGGCGGGTGTTAATAACCTTTTCAAGGATCTTACTAATCGTGCTTAAAAGAGAAATCGGTCGATAGTTAGACACTACATCCTCATTTCCTCCCTTATGTATAGGAACCACCACTGCTTTTTTAAACATAGCTGGAAAAATTGCAGATGAAATGCTGAGGTTGCAGAGGTGGGCTATCAATGTGCATAGAGAAGCATGGGAGTTTTTGAGAATAGTGTTAGTAATGCAGTCAATTCCTGGTGCACTATGTGATCTAAGGTTGAGAATAATTTTATCTATTTCTACGGAGTCAGTTGGGCACAAGTACAAAGAATCTACAATTCCGGAAAAGGAGCTATTTTTTAATAACTGGGCCTCATTGGTGTTTAATTTTGACATGATATCTGTTGCGAGTTCTTTACCTATTGATGTGAAGAAAGAGTTAACATTACCAAGAGATTGCTCTGGGGATGCAGAAAGATTCAATAAAGCAGTGGATTGCAAGGGTTTGGTTTTAAAGTTACACAATTCCTTAACGGTATCCCACGTTCCTTTATTATTTTTATAGTTCTCACCGAATTTATTTCTGTAGTAGTTAATCTTCAGGGTTTTAGCAGTCTGGTTACATATATTTCGATATTTTATATATGATTCTTTTATAATCGCATCATTGGGATTCCTTTTTGCTAGTTGGTGTAAACGATTCCTCCTTTGAAAGCACTTAACAATACCTGTTGTTATCCACGGCTTAATAGGTCTTTTTCTTTTGGTGAAGGTAGTAGTGGTTGTGTTTAAAGATATTAAATGTTGAAGTGTTTCTATTAATAATTGTGCGGCTTGGTTTGGGTTATCAGCTGCTAAGTAAGGATTCCAATCATACGTTTTGATGGCAGTATATAGGCATTCATAGTTTATTTTGGTTCTAGTCAATGAAGAAGTCATAGTAGAACTTTGTTTAGTGGAGGTGAAAATCGTCAGAAGGAGTGGATAGTGGTCTGTTATATCAGACAAGAGCACATAACTTTTAAATTGCTCTACCAGTTTGCACATAAAGTGATCTAAACAGGCATGCCCGTGTGTAGGAATGTCGATTGCATTTTGCAAACCATGAGAGCCCGCAATTTCCAGATAATCTCTTACATAGGAGTCATTGGTATCTAATGTGTTAATATTTATGTCACCAGTAATAACAATATCTCGAGATCCGGTTGCAACCAAGATTGTATCTAACGAGTCCAGAAAATTACCTGGGTTTTGGAAACACCAAGGACGATAAATACCGAACACAGTAAGATTGCCTATTTTAGCGGTAAGGCAATTTGCTTCATTTAGTTCGATTTCCTTGACAGTAGCTGAAATAGAATCCTCTATGTACATTATAACACCATCATTTTGATTAAAACTTCTTTTACTGAAGTGCAGTGAGTACCCATCAAGTATAGGAGGAGTGGAGTTTTCATCGCACCAGCATTCAGATAGAACCATAATGTGAATACGAGTTTTTAGCCTTGTGAGATATATCAGAAAATTGTCCAAATTCTTGTTAACACTTCTTATGTTCATAGAAACAATGTTAAGTTTGCTTTTCTTTTTTGTCGCAAAGCTATCCAAATCAACTGCAAGATTATTAAGGTCTTCTATAAACGTACATGAGGGCGAGCAGTCTTTGTCAATTTCCTCAAATAGCTCCGGACTATTCATTATTAAGTCTTATTGAAAGAAATGGTTCTAAAAGAAATGATCCACGAAAAGGTTTAAGACTTAGGAATAAAGCTGCGCGCTTATCTGTGCTGGGGTTTGAATTGCAATATTTAATAAGTAGAAAACATGTTGTAAGTTTTGTGTAGGCGCTAATGAACAATAGTGGTTCCTGTTCTGTGATCGTGTAATCGATCTGTAGAATAGTGTTTGTAGTTTCGTGTAAGTAAACAATATAGAAAATAAAAATAAAAATTTTGAGTCTTGTAACTTTAAAATAATGCAAAATAACTAGCACATTACACCCTTTAAAAATAAAGAGGCAACTGACCAGTCACTTACTTCTTAGAAATTGAAGTTGAGCTTCGTTTTTGATTAATATATATGGTTCACCTTGTTTTTTCCGTAAGTATACCAATCCGTTTGAGGTCCAACAGTAGTCAAACCCCATCACCTTTCGGAATTCCCTGGCAAGAAAATACAGACGTGACGAATTCGGAGTAAGATGTTCGGCGAGGTATATCTCCGTTTTAGGCCCATCCAAGCCCATATGCATAGTATTCAGTTGCTCAGTCTTGAATCGAAGCGAATTCAGTTTATGTGTTTTTGCTGCAGTAAGAATATTGCCTTTTAAAAGGGTTGAAGTGAACTCCGCTACAATCGTCGCATGACTTTGTTCGGGCCTGGGTGGCATACGATAAACGTCACGGATCTCGTAGTCTACCATTTTAACTCCAAGGCTGGTGGTTAATTTAATATATCAGTTAATTATGATTAAAATTCCAAATTATTATAGCTATAAGTTTTACCTTTATATATTTTTACGATTTTTCAGTAGTTAAAATTTTTTGTCTAGATATTATAGTTTCCAAGATATTACGATTATAGTTAATTAGGTCATAGGTTAATTACAAAAAATGCGCTGCTCTGGCAGCGCGAACGGATAGCGAACATTTGAGTGGATATATTAAGATAATTATAAAAGCTCAAGAGATAATCTAAGGTGGAGTCTAATTGAAAAAAAAATGTGTTAGATAGTCCATTTATCGAGGAAGACTACAGGCTATATAAAGTCACGCTACTATTCAGGAGTAAAATCATAAATGTCAATAAAGCAGGCAAATTTTCATACATTTTTGTAAAAGTAATGAATGAAATATCTTTATTCATGTAGGTCACAAAGTAACACTTATGAACGTCAACATTATTACTTCTACATTTACTGCCAGATTCGCAAAGCAATAGGTAGAGCCTGGCAATAAAACTCAAGGCCACTCTTTTCTAACCGCCAGTAATTACATTAGTTTGATGATGACATGATGTTTGACCAATTATTTAGTAATAAATTTATACAAAACAAATTATAAAAATCTTATCAAAATTAGAGCTATTCTAGTTGCCAGTTCTGAGGGCAGCCTCTTAAGAAGAATCTAGCAAGAAAGTCAATATCCATTGACTTTCTTGCTAGATTCGGAATCTTTTAAAATGTAGGTATGGCTTACAACATTAAAATTACACTTACATTGTTCCTTTGGATTTAAGTGAGAACAGTCGACTAAACTTAGTTTCCCTTAAATTTAAATAATATTATGTGTAATAATTGCTATAACAGCTATGAGCTGACCAGTCCCAACAGACGGCACCCGTTCACGTGTATGACGTATATATCAGCCATCGCCCTACTCAACCGTATATAGGGAAAAAACAGGTAAACGACGGGTGTAACGTTGTAAAACGTCACATTGGAATGTCATTGTTAGTCTTGAGATTTAGAGAGAGAGGTGAGTAGATTGCTGACTCTTTCGCTCCGTGTGTCATCGATTTTAAACAAATTGCGATTTCTGTAAGGCTGTATGCCTTAGTTTCCACGCCATAATAATAATAATAATAACCCTCGAGGGCAGTCGTTATCTTTTATAGAATTAACGCAACCCTATGAGGGCATAGTAGATTCGCTTTTTGAGTTAACTACTTTCTGATACCAACAAAAAAATGTATCAGTAAGTTATTGAAAAGCTCACATCCACAGGGCAGCTTGTGGCGAGCTGAATGTGCGTGGCTACACATCGGTCCCAATTCCTCAGAGTTTTGTTGCCCTTCTGCACCGGTTAGGATTTAATGGCCTAACGGGAGAGCAGTGAGAGTGCTACTCCCGGGAGTGCAGCAAATCTCAACTCTGGCTTGCCTTAATTGGCCGGTCAGAGGGAGGGACCCAGAGCTATATGCTCGGGGGTGGAAGTGTCATTTTCAAGGGCATAACTACGGGGAAGCCCGCTCCGGGCCTGTCCCGCGAAGGTGAAACCGGTGCCGCACCGCTCGACACCCCAAGTCGCTCACACCGGTGTTGCCCTCTGTCGCCTTACAGGCTTATCATGCCTATGGCGATTGTATAGGGGGCCCATCTAGTGAGTTGGCAAGTCACCGTCTGCCAGTATTTTGATAATAATATATTAAAATGGCAGACGCCGTCTTCAACCATAGTTTTAGTTACATACTCCATTTAACCTTCAACTCAATAGCCCATTTAGTAGTTAGCATATTGTACAATAGTTTAACTCCCATTGGAGGTGGTCCATTACCGTTCTTCTACATAAGGCGGGCGTGGACTATCTGCAGTGGGGGTCCCATTCCCTATTAGATTAAAATTCTCAAAGGGCCTCTGCGTGTTGGACCTATGTCCCCATGTAAGCCTACCAAAAGTCCGGGTATCTTCATGAGAAAAAAAAGAAGATACCCGTGTAAAAAGAAGAGACATAATAATATATTTATTTGCATTATACAGGTTAAAAGTAGGATCTTACAATTAAATTTGGATCACTGTATACTACCTTTACAGGTGTGCAAATTATTTTTAAATATGTCTATAATTCAAACTAATATTCAATATGTTATAAAAATCAAAGTCATTTAAAATTATCTTAGCAATCAAAATATAACTAGGCACATAAAACACATATTTATACATTATCTAATAAAAAATCATTTACACTATAATATATTTTATCAGTCAGGAAAGCTTTTAATTCGCGTTTAAAAACATGGATATCAATCACTTAATTTCCGAATGTGTTTTGGAAGTTTATTTAATATTCTGGGAGCCAGGCCGTTGATGTTTTTATCAAACAAAGCACTTGTGTGTGGGGTGGCATGGATTCTATCCTGATGCCGTTTGATGTTAAGGGAGTGAAAATGCTCTGGATGCCGTTTTACAAATACAGCCACCTCAAAATGTACAACGACGGGAAAGTCAAAATTTGCAAGTTTTTAAAATGAGGTCTACAGCTGTCGGGTAATCGTAGCTTGCAGACGGCTCTGACACACTGTTTGTGGGCACGAAATGCATCATCGCTGTGTACAGAGTTCCCCCAAAAGATTACTCCATATCTCAATGTAGCCGTAACATAAGCATTGTACGACGTTAATACCACTCTTTGGCTTGCTACTTTAGAGAGCGAATACAATGCATATGCGAATTTGTTGAGCTTTTTACAAATTTCTTTTACTTGTGTCTTCCATGATATATCCTCATCAATCCAAAGACCGAGAAACTTCTGAGAAATGGTTTCCGCAATGTTCAGACCATTATAAATAACATTCACGTCATAAAGCATTGTCCCATGTCTATAATGCATAATTTTAGTTTTGTCCAAATTTATCTTCAAATTGTTCAAATCAAGCCATTCTATTACTCTTCTAACTGAATTATTTATGTCATCCTTATATGTATTCATGTCAAGTTTTTCTAACCTAGAGAAAGTTATTGTACAGTCATCCGCAAATAAAACCATAGGAGTGTCAACAATTTTTGGTAAATCATTAATATATATGAGAAAAAGCAGTGGGCCCAATACACTACCCTGCGGTACACCATACCTGACTAATCTGGAATCCGAATAGTATTTGACCTCCGTTTTAGTGTTAGGACATATTCTATCTATCTGAACAATTTATTGTCTATCTTCTAGGTAAGAGCGAATTAGACTAAGGACATCACCTCTTACGCCATATGCATAAAGCTTATGTAGCAGAATTTTATGATCTACATGGTCAAAGGCTCTACTCATGTCCATATATACCGCTGAAACATGCATTCTCTTATCCAAGAGTGGCAGTACATTGCCAATCTGGTCATAAATAGCAATGTCTATCCTTTTATCTTTTCTAAAACCTTTCTGTTCAGTAGCAAATAAATTCTTCTTTTCAAAGTAGTGATAGAGGCATCTATGTATATATTTTTCGACTATTTTCGAGAAAACTGAAAGAAGTGCTATAGGTCTATAGCAACTTACATCATCTTTTTTTCCTCTCTTTAAAAGTGGTTTTATTACTGACATTTTTAAAATGTTACGATAACATCCGTGCTCAATGCATAAATTTATAACATGGCTAAGTATTGGAGAAATAATGTACGAGACCTCTTTTATAACCATAGTACTTAATTCATCGTGACCAGTGCTTATTGTGTTCTTTAAAGAGCCTATGATTTCTTGTACATCATAGGGAGTGCACGGCGCCATGAATATAGAATGGAGACTATTAGATATTACTGTACTTTCTCTACCACTACGTGTACTTGGTGGAACTAGATCAGCATAAAAAATATTAAAGGCTTGTGCTATTTGTCGAGGATCAGTGACACTCTTACTATTAATTTTAATTTTTACAATACTTTCCTTGGGTTTATTAATGTTATTTCTGTTTATGATCTGCCACGTTGCCTTAGACTTGTTTGTCGATGATTTTATTTTGCAATCATTTTGAGACCTCTGTGTTAATTTTAAAATACGTTTTAAGCGTAATGAATGATTTTTTAATTGGGCCTTATTCGAAATACTCGGATTAAGTCAATATTGCCATAGCAATTGTCGTCTACGATTGCAGCATTCCCTAATGCCTTTAGTTAGCCACGTAGGTCGCCTATTAGTTGACATCTTAAGTTTCACAAGTGGAAAACACAGTTTGTAGAGTGAAACACAGTTTGTAGAGTGAAATAAATGTTTTGTAAAAAGTGTTAAACGCATTTATAGGGCAATTGGACAGCATTGTCTCGCCAAATTTAAGACTGTTTAGACATTCCTTAAATATATATATATAATAGGGTAGACTTGGAGAGAAAAAAACAAAAAAATGTCTTTTTGTCTGTGGTGACGGAACAAGCATTCGCCTAGCTACATCGACGACAATAAGATGTCGATTGTAAATATATTTTTTACACTTCGCTAAAAAGAAGTAATCTTTTATAAATTGTATACGGAAGGTCACGCCTGTGAATTCTTATAAATGGTTATACCAAAATAACTATGTATTTCGGTAAGAACTTTGGATTTTTGAAACCTCGTTTCTAACCTTGGTGATCTTTAGTATTTTGACGAAAGATTATTCGCTTGTTTACAGCTTATTAAGATGCTTATAGCGGCGTTAATGGAATATTTGCCTGCTCTTTAAGATTTATTGGTTTTTCTTTAAAAAAGTAGTAAGTTCTCTTTATGTATTCGAATCACGAACAAAAATCTCCAATTGTTTTTCCAAATCTAACGGAACTAATTCTTTTCTTTGCAGCAGAAAAAGCACTTTTTTTTTATTAACTTATTTCTTGGATAAAATTTGCCATAAATGCTGACCATGTGGTTACGGGCTCGTCATTCTCGTGGAGACGGCACTAGTCGCGATCTGCAGATGTGATTTCGAATCCCGTGATAATGTAACCACGCCTCAGGAACCTAAAATTGTTTTTCTTTTGTGTAGATTAATCTAGTAATGATGCACGACTCAATGATTAGGCCCATGTAACGACTCCATGATTAGACTCAGCGATTTACGACTCAATGATTTGGCTCATGTTTTGAATCATGTTTACGATATATTTTTTTGACTCATAATCTGGCATTATGCTGGATCTCACGATTCTAAATTTCACGCCTCAACCCTGTGAATAGTTAATCTTTAGCTTACTAAATCACTAGAATAGGTTATACCAATAGTGATAACGTTTACAATGTATATTCAATCAATTCGCCTATAAAATATAGAAACTTTTTTCTAGAGATGTATTCTATTATTTTTGGTTCCTGCTCTTATGATTAAAAGCTCAATCTCTATCGCCGATATCCGTGTGCATAAAGTTGGTAGGACTTATCCTCCTGGCGCCTGAACCGAGTTATAACTTTTGTTTGTTTGTAATGAGACAATGTACAATTTCCTTTCCTGATTAGATGTACTGTTGAGGTAAATTAAACTACATTTGCTGTATATCAATTCATTTATTTTATAAACAGGGACCTAGTAGTCATCATCGCCATCATTAACCATTATCAATATTACACGGGACTCCGTATAGGAGAAGACGGGGATTCAAAGATGTCACATGATTAGCCGCGGGGGTTAGCTAGTTTATTTATTAGATTAGACAGACAGTAAAATGTCATAAAATAACAATAATAACAGTAAACTAGACAGTACAGTAAATTGTAACACTCACCGCTACATTTAAACTCCAAGCTATCTTCAAAAGTTGGAGATTCAGATTTCAAACCTGTAAACAATATTAAGAACTTATAATAAAGTGAATGTTATTATAGCCCAAGGATGGTCGACCTATAGGCATAGAGTGCCGGCTCCGGGAGTGCCGGCACAAGTGAAAACAACTTTTATTTATCTTGACGCGTTTGCGGTCTGCTATATGTACATGCATATATGCACACACTATAGCTGTGTCTCGTAACGGTGACGCGAGCCCAGAGATTTTACTTTATCTAAAAATATAGAAGCGCTCGTGGCCCCGCGGACTCAGTGTTCTGTAAACGATCACTGCGTTAACGAACTTTCACTATGGCTGGTCCTCGGATGGGTGACCACTTTGTGGCATTTACATTTGCGTGCGTTTCCGTGCTTCGGTAGGGACATTAAACCATTGGTCCCGGTTGCCAGCAGTCGTTAAGCCCAGTTGAAGGCCTTATGGGCGGCTTGAAAAATGTCAACAGCTGGTAGCCAAAACCTGCGCCTGTCTATTTCAACACGGCAATGGGCTCACCAACTGTTATGTGGGACAAAAGTGCATACGGTGAAATGTGGGCGTATAGTACGCCTCTGCCTACCCCTCCGAGGAAAAAGGCGTGGCAATATGTATGTATGTAAAAATATACGTACCGCGCTAAAAGAAAGTTTAACTTCAATAAAAAATAATAAGCCCCAAAGGACTACCAAATGACAAGTGAAGGTGTTAAAAAGCATACTGTGCCAACTCTTGTATTATTAGTATTTACTTAGTATTCATCCAATCCTAAGTCCTTTGTCTTCGTCGAGTACAGTCCACCCTGCGTCGGTTGATGCCCAAGCGCTGTATACACTAGCAGAAATAGGTCTAGCTATAAACTAAGTATTATGTACTAATTTAGATATATAGTCGATAATTATACCTATTTAAAATTGTTATAATAAGGCGATGTGGTCGCAAAGCGACAAAGTCCTTACAATAAATTAAAAAAAAAACTGGCCCAGTAAAGTGGCGCAACCTTAACTGAAGCCTTCTATGGAGATTTGGCACCAACATAAAATTCATGGCAACATATCACTTTCCTTCACTCATGCACAGTTTCGAACTCTTTATCTCTAAGAATCCACCATTATTATATACATAAACTCGAATTAATCAGTTAAAGCAATTAAACAGAAAATAATATACAGCAACAGTTCGCCATATTGGATAGTTAGCAACAAACCTTGAACGCCTTTATCCCCAAAGGGGTAGGCAGAGGCATACTATACGCCCACATTTCACCGTATGCATTTTTATCCCATGTAATAGTAGTGAGACGTGTTGAAATGGACAAGCGAAGGTTGTGGTAGACTGCTGTTGAAATTTTTCAAGCCGCCCATAAAGCCTTCAACTTGGTTAACGACTGCCATGTTACTGGCAACCGGGACCAACGACTTATGGTCCTTCCGAAGCACGGTAACGCTATCAAATGTAAAAGCCACAAAATGATCACCCATCCGAGGACTGTGATCGTTTATAGCACATTGAGTCAGTGGGGCCACGAGCGCTTTATTATACATAGGTATCAAACAAGTACAATATCAACATCTATGGTAGACTCCCGGCACAAAAGAACCAATATTGCCAAGGCTAACCTAATACCAAGATAATATTGGAATCATATGTATTGGATTCACTTACCGTCATGTCTCAATTCAAGTTTCACTTCTTTCTCCAAAATGCAAGCATCTGGAAAAAAAAAATTAATCCCCAAATATATTGGTCATTAGTAGGTTATATATTAATGAAAGAGTTTCTTTTTCTTTCTATAATAATATATTTACGTGAATTGAAATACTAACACTAGGATAAGAGAATATACTAACAAACAATGTAAAATTAAGAAATAGAATAAAAAGCTCAATTATAATTATTATTATTATCAATTATTATATTAATGAACTGCAATGGGCTCATTTAGGGAGGCCGCATACGTTCGGAATCCGTATTCGATTTCCGAATTCGTTTTCCGTGTTCGAAATTCCGTGGACCTAGTAGCGCAGACGTTAGATTTTTTGCATTCGGAATATTATACTATCAGTATGAACGTACAAACGGATTATATTACGTACGGAAAAACACGAGTGTGTACGGCAGTCAATGTATTTTCTATAGATTTGATACATTCTGGTCTGCGTAAGCGGAAATGGTCACGTCTTGCGGCAACCGCCGGGCTACGTAGGTAACAAATGTCTGGCCATGTCAGCCCCGCCGGGTCCCGGTAAGAGGGGAAGACCCAAGAAGTGCTGGCTTGACGTCGTAAGGGATGACATGCGTGCCAATGGTCTCACTACAGGGGATGCCGAAGACCGTGCGAAGTGGAGGAGAAAATGTAGGAAAGCGGACCCCGGGCGTCGCGAGACGCAACTGGGACAGACGCTCGGATGATGATGATGATGATGGTCTGCGTAAGCGGATTCCAAATGTATGCGGCCAGCCTTATCAGATAATTATTATTATATTATCTCGGAATGGAATCACGGTTGTTTCCAAAATAACTACTTCGGAGAGAAAATGTGACATTATAGAAAACCTTTTCTAATATTATGATATGAATATAAAATACTTTTTGTGTTAGAAACTCCTTTTATTGAGGAAGGCTATACATAGACATGTTACTACCCAGGAGAATGGTGTAATAATCATAAATGTCAATTTGGTAAATTTTTGTACATCAATATAAAATTAATAAACATTAGAATTAAAAGGCTGTTTTGCTGTTTTGCCAAAGCTGTGTCTATATGGCTCCTCTTATTTACAATTCATTACCTTCATCAATAACGGCCTTATGTCAAAAGAGATTCTGCATATGTGAACCACATTTAAAGCAAAAAAAACATTATTATTAGGAGGTGTAATTGTACGGGACGACTTGAAGATCGCATAGTACAATGATACGTACGTATCTATAGACTAGTACGTACAGTACTTGTGGTTTCGATTTGTTTTGTTTACATTATTTATTATATAGTCTTTTTGTTGATTTTATATTTTTTATAGATGTGTAATAACGTAGTAAATAAGAAAATACATAGTTTATATACTTTTAATTAGATTTTAAGGTAGAAATCGACAAAAATGTGCCGCGGCTCTCGTTACGGTAAAGTTTCGAAGTAGCTTAGTAAAAATTTGTAAATATTGCGTATTTACTATTGGTTAAAATGTAGACATTCTGATTGGACTTGTATTTTTGTCCAATAATAAATAATGCGAAAATTGAATAAATACACGACCCATTTTGGGTATCGACACAGTCAACCGGCAACAGTAACCAGGAACAGTCCTCAGGAACAGAACAGTCCACTACAGAAGAAATCCTCAAGAATCCTGGACCAGAAGAATAGTTCTAGCAAGAATTCACTGTGGCAGATTGTGTGGCAAGAATAAACGGTCAAGCACGATCTGGCATTGCGGTTTTCATTTAGTACTTCACCAACCCCAGTCCCACCGAACACTACAGCGGGGTAAATAGTGCTCCTCACGGTGCCCTGCTGTACAGTAATAATAATATTTCAATGTCTTATTATTTCTTGTCTTGTCACGGCCACAACATGCGATCCACGATTGCCCCTCAAGCTGAAGGGCAAAATATATAAAACCATTATAAGACCTGTGGTATTATATGGATCAGAATGTTGGGCCGTTAAGAAGTTGGATGAAAGAAGAGTGCATGTAACTGAAATGAGAATGTTAAGGTGGATGTGTGGTGTGACTAGAATGGATAACATACGAAATTAGTATATTAGAGGGAGTTTGAGAGTGGCGCCTGTGACTGAAAAAATGAGAGGAAACCGTTAGTCTTGGTATGGGCATGTGATGAGAAGGGATGAAAGTCATGACACTAAAAGAACCATGAATATGAAAGTTGATGGATTGAGAGCTAGAGGAATGCCAAAGAAAAAATGGATGGACTGTGTAAGAAGTGATATGAATATGAAAGGAGTGAATGATCAGATGATAAATAACAGGGATGAATGGAAGAAGAAAACATACTGCGCCGACCCCAAGTAAATTGGGACAAGGGCAAGAGGATGATGAATGTCTTATTATGGGGACATGAACTAACAAACTAACAAAAGTCATAACTCGGTTCAGGCGCCAGGAGGATAAGTCCTACCAACTTTATGCACACGGATATCGGCGATAGAGATTGAGCTTCTAATCATAAGAGCAGGAACCAAAAATAATAGAATACATCTCTAGAAGAAAGTTTCTATATTTTTATAGGCGAATTGATTGAATATACATTATATACATTATCACTATTGGTATAATCTATTCCAGTGATTTAGTAAGCTAAAGATTAACTATTCACAGGGTTGAGGTGTGAAATTTAGAATAGTGAGATCCAGCATAAGGCCAGCTTATGAGTCAAAATATATATCGTAACATGATTCAAAACATGAGCCAAATCATTGAGTCATTACATGGCCCTGATCATTGAGTCGTGCATCACTACTAGATTAATCTACACAAAAACAATTCAAACTAGGTACCTAAAGGCGTGGCTACATTACCACGGGATTCGAAATCACGTCTGCAGACCGCGACAGGTGCCGTCTCCACTAGAATGACGAGCCCGTAACCACGTGGTCAGCATTTATGGCAAATTTCATCCAACAATAGAATTAATATAAATAAAAAGTGCCTTTTCAGCTGCAAAGAAAATAATTAGTTCCATTAGATTTGGAAAAACAATTGGATATTTGTTCGTGATTCGAATAAAAAGAGAACTTACCACTTTTTTAAAGAAAAACCAATAAATCTTGAAGAGCAGGCAAATATTCCATTAACGCTGCTCCAAGCATCGTAATAAACTTTAAACAAATGAATAACCTTTCGTCAAAATACTAAAGATCACCAAGGCTATAAACGTGGTTTCAAAAACCCAAATTTCCTACCGAAATACATAGTTATTTTGATATAACCATTGATAAGAAGTCACAGGCGTGAACTTCCATATACAATTTATAAAAGATTACTTCTTTTTAGCGAAGTTTAAAATATATATTTACGACGACATCTTTTTTTGTCGTCGCTATAGCTAGGCGAATGACAAATGACATTTTCTTTTTTCTTTTCTTTCCAAGTCTACCCTATGGCATGGAAACTAAGGCAAGCATACAGCCTTACAGAAATCGCAATTTGTTTAAAATCGATGATACACGGAGCGAAAGAGTCAACAATCTACTCACCTCTCTCTCTAAATCTCAAGACTAAGAATGACATTACAATGTGATGTTTTACAACGTTACAGAGGTATAAAGGATGTTTTGCGTGTTGTACAATAATAATGAATAGTCTGATATTAAAAAAATAATATACATTTTGTAGTTATAGTTGCTTCCAAACATATTTCAGAGATAAATTATCATTCACACCTTTGTCCCTGAAGGGATGACAGAAGTATACTACACCAGTTACAGGTGGTGAGCGGTGTTGTAATGTATCTATATTTTTGTCTACAGTATGGTGTTCTTCAAAAGGGGTCTTAGAAGGTTAATAAAGGGTCGCCAGTGTGAGTGCTGTGCCTCTGGTTTTACAAATGTTCATAGGCTACGGTGACCACTTTCCATCAGGTGGGCTGTATGCTTGTCTAAAACCTCAGTGGTATAAAAATAAGAAAAAATCTGCGGTACAGGAATCAGTAACTAAGAAAATATAAGTAATACCCACTTTTTAGTTCATAGTTCTTCTGTAGATAATCTCTTAACCTGTCTTCACAGGACAAGATCTGTTTCTTAAACAAAGCAGCATCCCTGAGCCGAGGTTGGCATACTTCACATATATTATAGGGTAGACCATTGTGTTGCGGGGAAGCAGTTATCTGCAATTGAGAAAAATTTACTAATGAGTATTGGAGGCCCTTTAATTTATTTATTTTTATAAATCAAGTACTCAACAGTTAATGCATAAAAGTGGATATCTGATAAGTAATGTATTTTTTATTCTGTATATTTAAAAAAAAATAGATCTGGAATTTAAAAGGTACACATTGTAGCTTACATGGTACCATTACGTTTTTGTGAATTGTAACTTTTTTTGTGTATCAAATACATGTTTCATAATAAACAAAAAAGTTTTTGCAAATTTTGCATCATAGTTTGTACTTTGAAAAAAAAATGACCAACACATTAAAATAATTTATTTTCCAAAATATGGTCAAATTGATGTTACAATAATTATTTCAAACAGATTATCTACATTTTAACACTTTATAGAAGACATTATTTTCCATAGAACTATAAGTATTTGTTGTTGTAAATATTTATGCAAATTTCTCTTCTCAAATCATTTCGTAATTAACGCACACTATTAAAGTAACATTTCTTATTGAGCACTTACTGTAATATTGAAAGTTTCTCTCAATAATACACAATACTCTTGTGCAATATATTCAGACTCAATCGTATCCGTAAAATTGTTTTGAACATGACAGCAGCGGCACAAATTGTGGATATCCCACAAAAACGACATATTAAAGTAAGATTGCGTTCATTATTGTTACTTGGAAGATGGTTAAATTCAATACAATAAAGAAATAATCAGCAAACCCCTAGAACTCATTAATTATACTCTTTGAATAATAAATAATGACTATGAATAACCAATTAAATTTTTTTTTGTAGTTTCGGCCATATTGGGCAAGCAAAGGAAACTTTGTCCATACAGCCTAGTCTTTGGTATTTATATTTTCTTAGTATATAGTCCTGTTTAGTCTTTGTCGATGTCGAGTCCTCTTTCGATTCTTATACTGAGGTTTACAGTGGACTTTTCGCGTCAAGAGAGAAAATAGCATTTCACTGCATATATATCATTGTCTATCACTATAGCACGTTAACACAACTTTTATGTACAAGAAACCACCACTCCCACACATAAAACAAGATAAATGCACTAGTTTTAGAAAATAATATACAGCAAGCGTCCGCACTTGTCACTCTCCCGCCAAAACTCCTAACCAATTAAAAGATCTGATAATAACAATTTTTTTTCCTTTGGATGTCTTTGCCCATATTGGGTAGGCACAGGAAAACTTTGGCCATACAGCCAGGACTTCGGTATTTATATTTTCTTAGTATTTAGTCCTGTCCAGTCTTTGTCGATGTCTAGTTTTAAGTCCTAGGTCCTGGGCCGCAATTCTCATGCCTTCGAAACAGTCTCGATTCCGAGATAAATCTCGAATTCGAACTTTATTCGAGTTTTATTGACGTTTAGCTATTCTGCAAATCTCGAACTCGACTTTTCTCGAAGGGAAGCCACTCGAGTTGCTTCGAATGGTTGGTAGCAGTCGAGACGCAGATTTCGAAGTCGAATCATTATAATCTTTGGACATTTCTTCAGTGACCGACCTTAAATTAGCATTATTTTACATTTTACATTTAATAAATATCAAAATGAGTGATAATTTAATAGTTTAATACGTGCAAAACATATTGCAACTCGCTTCAATTTCAAACACGTCGTCGCCGATGTTTCAGCAATGTGGAAATTTCAGCAATTTGATTTGTGATTACAAATAACACAGTCTTCAATAATATAGACAACACACATGTGACAGTGACACATTCAGATATTTTTCATTTTACGGGACGGTATAAGAAATTTTTAAAATAGACATAAAGTAACATTTATTATGCAGTTTACAATATTTTTTCCTTTAATAATTACTGTAAAATACGTCGTGAAGCGCTCGTGGCCCCGCGGTCTCAGTGCTCTGTAAACGATCACTGAGTTACGCAACTTTCACTATGGCTGGTCCTCGGATGTGTGACCACTTTGTGGCATTTACATTTGCGAGCGTTTTCGTGCTTCGGAAGGCACGTTAAGCCGTTGGTCCCGGTTGCCAGTAAAATGGCAGTCGTTAAGCCCGGTTGAAGGCCTTATGGGCGGCTTGAAAATTTCAACAGTAGGTAGCCACAACCTGCGTCTGTCTATTTCAACACGGCTATGTGCTTACCACCTATTACGTGGGACAGGAAACCACACGGTGAAAATTGGGCTTATAATATGCCTCTGCCACCCCTTCGGGGATAAGGCGTGATAGATATTTATTTTTATTTTATAAAATACGTAATTATTGTTTATAACGTGTAAAATAAGCTTAAAAAACTTTTAGAACATTTTGTAAGAGTAGTCTTGTTGTAACCGTTTTAAAACCGGATGAAACGTGTCGAACGGAACGCATCGTAATGTGACATGGTTCTTAAATGGCATTTCACACAATAATCTCGAACTTTAGTTCGAATAGTGGTGAGAATAAGACATTCGAAAAAACCATCTCGATTTACGAGATTTTATGGTCGAAGAAGGATTCGAAGAGTGAACTCGAATTCGAGATTATTTCGAAGAAAACGAATATTGCCTCCCTGGTCCTTGCCCTCAGTAGAGTCAGGCCAACGAAAGCTGTCCAAGAAAAAAGGCGGAAATTTTAAAAAATCAAGAGCTGTTAACCCTGGCTATACACTGCTTAAACGGAGTTGATATTAATTATTAATCAGCAAGTTTATTAAATCGAAAATTACTGCTCATAAAAGCTGTAATTTTCGAGTGTATTACATACATATATACATATTGTCACGCCTTTATCCCCGAAGGGATAGGCAACGGCATATTGAACGCCCACGTTTCACCGTATGCATTTTTGTCCCACGTAACAGGTGGTGAGCCCAATGCCGTGTTGAAATGGACAGGCGCAGGCTGTATAAATACCTGCTGTTGAAATTTTTTAAGCTAAATTTTATAAGGCCTTCAACTTGGCTTAACCGCTGCCATTTTATTGGCCACCGGGACCAACGGCTTAACGTGCCTTCCGAAGCACAGAACTGGGGTGGGTCTAAAGGGCCGAATAAATTTAATAAAATGTGTCAATTTTAGATGTTAAATTTGGAAGAAATTTCTAAGCCGTTGCCTTTTTAGTGAGGTGGTAACAAAAAAAGCTAATGGGTCTTATGTGCTAGACACTAATTAGCACGACCAATTAAAGTCCTGGTAATCTCGGACTAAATCGAGTGTATTATGAAGAATATTAAATTAAAAAAGTACTTATAATTCTGCCTTTTTATTATTTTCAAATAATCCATAATTTTATGTACAATCGAGGAGTTTTAGCCATACAAAACTTAGGGGCTATGAGTCATAGTTGAAATCGGATTCCAAAAACTCACACCTGATAATATTGAATCAGCTTCATTGCTTTCTTCGCTGCTACTGCTACTGTCCCCAAGATGTATTATGAATGGTTCAAGTTCGTTTTCAGTAATATGGTCCCTTAATTTGTACTGATTTTCCACATTTAGTACATGATCAGTGTACTTCTTCCAGTCATCAGCAGTTATGGATAGAAAACATTCTTTAATTAAATTTTGCATTTCAGACTCCGGAACTCCTATATTTTTACTTGCTACTTTTCTCTTTGCTTGACTCCATACAAGTTCAATAGCATTGAGGTCGCAATGATACGGTGGTACAAAATTTTATGATTGTGGATATGACTGTGTTTTTTTAAAAGTACTTCTGCTTCGTAAACTACTGCAGGTTTATTATCTTTCACCAAACACATTAATTCAGCTTTGGTGTGATGTTCTTCAAAATAAATATTATTCTTTTGAAGCCATATTCGGAGATGAGCTTTAGAATCGGACTTAGTAGGGGGTTTGTTTACTTGTTTCACATGGTAACTAGCATTGTCCATCACAATTACACTAGCTTTAGTGAGATTAGGTATCAACATTTCCTCAAACCATTTCATAAAGTTGGTACCTACCATTCATATCAACATGGTAGTCAGCTGATTTGGATTTTGTGCTGAATACCAATAATGCAGCTGGCACAAACCCTTCCTCCGATCCTGCATGCACAATAATATGTATTTTTTCTGACGATATATTGGTAGTGACACCACTTGTTGAAGGTCCTCGCCACGATTTTTTAACTTTATAGTTCTGATGTATATATGTCTCATAAAGGTAATTAATTTGTTTATCTTCTAGCCTCTTTTTATATATTGTCCTCAAGAATCTATGTCTCCATGCCGCAATTTCATATTTTTCTGTAAGTACAGCCCGTACATTTTTATTGTTTTGAAACTCAAACCCATTCTTGTGTAAATTTTTTCTAAGGGTTTCACGGCATGCCGTAAATTCAATTGCTTCCCTCAGCTCATTGTGCAGGCTTCTCAGTGTTGGGACTTGTTTTCTAACTCCATAAAATTCGTTTATTTTGTTTCTTATGGCTGAAATATCAAAATTATCTAAATTGGAAACTGTTGCTGAATGTGGACGATTTTTTCCCGGAGTATTCCACTGTCCTTGATTTTTAGACCCTTCAATTTTAATGCTTCTTAGGGTCTTTACACTTACATCTGAAGAGAACAAATCAAATAAATAATGTAACAGTATATTATTAGTAATTAGTCACTAAAGTCAAAAACCATAATTAAATACAAAGATAGTCTATTATTTAATTTAGCCATCCATACATTATCATAAATGTATAAAAACCCATCGTAGTAGATTTTAACAGAAATCTATAATTTCTAAAGTAAAAGTATTTATTTCAGCCAGCAACAGGCTTCGCTTGTTGCTGAACATAAAGCTATGAACTCTGCTTCTGTAGAGGACAAAGATACAGAATGTTGCTTCTTTGAAAACCATATAACAGTAGAATCAAATGCTTTAAAAACACATCCAGTTGTTGACTTTCGATCAATATACCCTCCCAAGTCACTATCAACAAAGCCATGAACTTTATTTCCACCATTTCTATAGTATTTTAAACTCAAATCAAAAGTTCCCTTTAAATACCTCAACACATTTAAAAGAAGTTTATATAGTAACATGGAAGCACAGCTTTGGTATCTACTTAAGATATTAACAACAGCACAAATATCTGGTCTTGTACCCATTGCTGCACACATCAAACTACCTAATAACTTCCTACATTTTGTTTCAATCTCAGAACTTTCAGGACCTTCTCTCTTTAATATATGAAAGTTTTAATTTTTATCAATAGGTAATAGTCATGGCTTACACTCTAACATATTATAAGACTTTAATAATTTTACTAAATATTCATGTTGTGAAATCTTACTTATTGGACCCATTTGTTGCATTTTAAATGTTTTACACAGTATATCCCTTAACTCAGAACATTGTTTTTGACAGTTCCCAAAGAACAATATATCATCTACATACAAAAGTAAATATGTTTTTATATCTCCTTTACACTTGGAATACAAGCAGTGAACTTTGTTAGATTGTATATAACCCATCGACAACATGACTTTATTAAATGTTTCATTCCAGTATTTAGGTGCTGTTTTTAACCCATAAATAGATTTATTTAATTTAACTATTTTGCAGTCATAATTAATTCCCTCTGGCAAAGCTAAGTATATTTCCTCATCTAAACAGGCATTGAGAAATGCATCACATACATCCATTTGTTCAACTTTTAGGTTAAATTTAGTTGCTACACTCATAAAGATTCTAAAAGTATTAAGACTAGCTACAGGAGCGTATAAATCATTATTTTCATATCCGGTTTGCTGGAATCCTCGAGCCACCAATCTAGCTTTGTATATATGCTCTCCGAATTCATCTATCTTCCTTTTTAGCACCCATTTTAAGGAAATCACCTCCTTACCTTCTGGTACTGTTTCCACTAATGATCAAGTGTTGTTTTCTTACAGCTGATTGACTTCTATCTTAATGCCTCTGTTCCAATTTTCCGCATCCTCCTTGCTGGTTTCGGCTTCTAAAAGAAGCCAGTGTGCGGAGTTCCTTAGTGCTTGCTTGTACTTGAGGCGCACGCACCTAACGTTGCATATACATTACAGACCACACACCAAAAACCTTATACTTATAACTAGACTGATTAATAATAAATTTCGTTGGGCTAAAATTACATCTATTTTCTTATGTCTAAGGTAGCTATTTCCTTATATGCGGTAGCTAGCTAAAAACTGTCCTGGCGAGAGGGTAATACGGTACACTCCGTACGGTAGTGTGTCCTTGTCTGACGCGCTGCCAGCTCTACTAACCATTAAATTCGGTAGAAATGGTAGAAAATGTTTTTTTTTTATGAAGTAGTAAATTCATAATCTTTGGAAAATTTATTTATGATATGAAAGTAGTGGAGTCCAATTGTTTACAAATTAGAATGACATATTTATTTGCAAAATTGCTAAATTTACATGTTTTGACGGTGGGGTGAATTTTGTTGCAAATCATTTTGATTTTTTACTAGTCACTCCTTTATTCCCGGAGGGTGGCAGAGACGGTTAAATGTGGGTGTATAGCATTACACCCACATTTAACCGTCTTATTCAGGTTGTGAAATAGACCTGTGTCAATCGATAATTTTTCGTAACCCGGGTCGATCACGACCAACTCGGGTAGTGATCGAATTAAAATGATTCGATCGTTTGGGTCACACACAGAACTTTAGTTTTGTTCGTACGACAGAGTGAAGGATGCAGAGCAGGTTATTGCTAGATAGAATCATGACATAACATTACCTATTTTCTATACCATTTTGTGTACATACGTCTAGGGGCATGTCGACTGTCTGTATGTTATACCTACTTATTAAATTCTATAAACAGATCACTCCGGATCACTCAGAGTCGGCTCGTGACATTTTTGGAGTGAAACTTCTTTATCGACGTTGAGAGAAATTTTATAGCTGTAAAAAAATGTCGGAACGAAGTTTCACTTCATCTGTGTACTTTGGTACATATACATTTTTTTTAATGGGAGTTAAACAACAAATTGTTTGTTAACTTATCCTAATATAAATAACAATCATTAATAAATCCACTAAAATACGTAAGCAACCGCAATACAGCAAGCCAATCTTACGCGCATGTCGCGGGTCATACATAGGTCGCCGGTGCAACTAATGTAATTTGATTGATTCGATCTCCAAAATTCAAACGCGATCGACAGTTTGAGTTCGTTCGTTCACCAGCCACGAGCGAAGCACAATCCCCATTATCGAGAAAGAGTGCGAACGAAACGAACGTGTTTTAAAATGTAAGTAAGCGAAAGAGATAGAAACATTAGTTTGTTACGTCTCATTACGTGATTGAATGCAAGACTCGGTCAGTTTTATTTGCAAGCAATTACTTAGGGTAACGATGTGAAAATAAAGTTCAATTTAGT
This sequence comes from Thumatha senex, assembly GCA_948477245.1. Lineage (NCBI taxonomy): Eukaryota > Metazoa > Arthropoda > Insecta > Lepidoptera > Erebidae > Thumatha > Thumatha senex. The sequence goes on from OX419724.1 coordinate 57,829,614, forward strand.
TTGTTGTGTAACCCATCAGGTCAATTATAATCGGGTCTTTAAAGATATGTGATTCGATCACTCGCGCACAGGTTTTGATCGAATCAAAACGATTCGATCAATCGCAATCAACACAGGTCTATTGTGAAACCCGTTGCCGTGTTGAAATGGACAGGTGCATGTTGTGGTGATCTTGATTTTTTTTCGACGCCTATAAGGCCTTCAACTTGATTTCACGACTGCTATGTTACTGGCAACCGTGACCAACGGCTTAACAGGCCTTCCGAAGTACGCAAACGTATACGAAACATCGTATCCGAAATCGTTTACGAAAATGCCACGCCGCGGTCTCCATCATCACCATCCAGGAATCCTCTTTTTTTTTCTAACTAGTTGATGCCAACGGCTCCACCCGCGTATTGAAGCCTTTCCGTTCCCGTTGCTATTTGTTTTACAATGTTTCTCACCATAAAAACCTTTCTTAGAGTTCAAGGAGAAAAGAAAATCTCGAATTCGAATTGTTCAACCGTCTTCGAGTTTTGCGCTTAGCAACTCATTTTGCGACTCTTTTTCATTTATAAAGCTTATCTCGATTTTGAGGATTTTGCTGGATTTAAATGATTTTGTTTTTAATACTTTGAATTATTTTAGGAAAATAATAATTAAGATGTATTTTATCTTACTACTAATAAATACAGAAAATATACAGTCCAAAATCAGAATCGGTCACACGAGCTCACAAGACATGCACAAAGTGCACAAGACATTGATACTTTGGGCGCGTTCCACTAAAGGCCCGCAACGATCGTAACACCCAATGTGTCGTTCCACCTAAAGCTTGCGGTTGTTTTGGGTGATCGGATGACGTCATACGTTACGTCACTGTTTGCAACCGCAGGACGCCCACAGCGCCCACAAAAAATAGGTGGGTCCGAGTGGGCTTTTACCAATAATTATTATTATAATTATATTATATGTTCTATAATTTTTTTATAAATTTACGAGAAATAAATTTTAAAATGTCATTTTAAAGTTTCGGTTTTAAATATAGATTTCGCGCTCGAAGTGCGTTCCACTTATAACTTTCGCCCTTTCGCCCACAACGCCCGCGGGCTTTGTTACATTAGTGGAACGGCAATTTCAGCGGTCGCGGTCGTGGGCGTTGCGGGCGTTAAGTGGAACGCGCCCTTTGACGTTGATTTCAGTTTTGACATAATTATGTCAAGGACTTTTGGCGGAAAGAAGAGCTGTGTCGCACGTTTGTCGTATATTATTATCAAAAACTAGTGTAAAATTCGTGTTTTTGTTTTTAATTATGATGGAATATTATACATAAAGAGTTCGGAAGTGCATTAGTTAAAGAAAGTGATATATTGCAATGAATAGCGGTGTTGTTTGTGTTAGTGCCAAATTTCCATAGAGAGCTGCAATAAGGGATCCACTGCCTTATTGGAGCACGGACTAGGACCTAGGACTGAGGACTTGACATCGACAAACGACTAGACAGGACTAAAACAAGAAACTAATAAATACTGATGACTAGGCTGTATGGACTAAGTTTCCTTTGCCTGCCCAAGATGGGGAAAAAACAATGATATGTCAATTTAAACTGTGACGTTTTACTAAAAAAATAAATAAATATGGCTATTTTAGAGCGCGCAGTATGTTATGAAAATCGATTTAGCTGAATAAATAATATTAGTTATATTTATGAGTAAACGAAGAGCATTGAAATGTGTGATACAATAATAGATAGTGTCCTTACGGGAAAAATAGATGCTAATGTACTTATAAAGTGGTTAAACAATGAATCTTTGGAGGTGAAATTATAACCTAAAATTTTTTTTAAAGTTATGCTTATTTATGCTTATTTCTCATGTAAATTTATGTTTTTAGGATATTATTGAAGACTGTATACTGCATTGCTGTAACAGGAGTGAGTTCATGACGTATTATTTGTCCTTTTTAAGAAATCAAACTGACAGGTTAGTGGAGATTTGTAAACAATCCAATTATTTGCCTATACTTACGAGATTATAATGAATTTTTTTTGTATATTGTATCGCTTTGCTATATCTATTACTTATGTTGCAGCATACTCCAAACCAACAGTAATGCCGTCCAAATTTTGCAACATAGTACCCCAGAAAAGCTCCTCAGTAGCCGTCGAAAGCACCACAGATCAGTGTCTGATCCAACTTGTGAAGATAGCACCATGGACACCCTTAGTGTCAAAATGGATCATCAACGTTCCCATGAATCACCTAACAGGGACCGAAAGAGAACAGGCCGAAGAGTTAAAACAAAATTATTTACAGAAGATAAATCAAATCAATCAATATCATCTGATGATTCAAAAATTAGCATTGGAGTTGATAGATTATCAATTTCTTCTAGTACTCCCATGAAAAATGGTTTAAAGCCATCTGAATATCCTGGCCTACCATTAACAAGTCCCGTCACTCCTAGAAGCTTTGCTAAAGAGAATCACGAAAGATGTGACACTCCACGTTTAATTCACAGACATTCCAGAACGCAGGAAAAAAGCTGTTTAGGTGATTATATGGTAAATGTCCAAAAAAGTTCAAAGAAAAGGAAAGATAAACGAATATCCTCAGATAACGATGACAATAAATTAGAATTGGATTTGACAAACTCTGAGATGTTTCCAGAAATTGGTGCCAGAAAAGCTAGTTCACTAAAGTCTGAAAAAAGAAGAATTAAGCCAACGAATATCGATAAATCTCAAAAAAGCTTATCATTGAACAGTTTCAGTGCTGAATCCATACATACATCACCGTTATTGTTAGAAGAAAATTCCGTATTTAGGCAGCAGAAAATACAAGTTAAAGCATCAGATAGTTTTGACGCAGAACGAAATATTTTAAAGCAGGAACGACACAAATTAATGGAGAAATTCAACATATTAAATACTTCATTGCCCCAAAAGCCATTAAAATCCCCAACAATAAAAATCACACAGAAGATATCAGTAGAACAAAATCTGAAATACATTAAAAGTGACTCGTCAAAGGTTGTTTTTAAGGAAAAGATTGATTTATTAGTAGTTATTTATGAAATTTTAATTAGGAATAATTTAGTAATGAGTGTGAATACAGAAATTTATTTTTTAATATCTATTTTGATATCTAAACAGTATGAAAGTGATTATATTGAGGCAGAAACTAAGTTAAGCAATGGTGATTTGGGTTGCATATTAAAGGTTATACACAACAGTACATATTTTGCTATTAAATCACTCTGGCATCAAAGAGCGATATTAGAAGTCATACTAGACAAGACTTCATTAAAAACTTTGGGTGAGTATATTTTATTTATTTATTTATCTATCACACCTTATCCCTGAAGGGGTGGCAGAGGAATATTATATGCCCACTTTTCACCAGAGTATATTTTATGTCTAAAGAATTTTCAATTCATTGCTTTTCCGAGTCACAACTCCTGCTTGTATCACTGTCTTGGTGGCAAAAGTGGTGGTGTATGAGACTGCTGTGCTGAGGTCTTGGATTTGAATCCTGGGAATTATTGTGTGATCCATAAATGTTTGTTTAAAACTGGGTGTTTACTATGTATTAAGAAATATATAAGTATGTTTATCACTTGTCTAGATCCTCTAGAACAAGCTAATATTAACTTAATTTAGGCTAGAGGGCGTTGTGTAGGAATGCCCCACAGTATTAGTTATATTTGTTATTTAAATTAGTAGTGGACATGCCTTACTGCCATGTAAAGGGTCAGACCTAATCAAAATGATAGTTTTACAGACCTGTTTTTTTTTGTGCTTATTAGTCTCCTACAGAGCTCAGAGCCAAAATAAAATAGGGTAACATAGTTAAGGATACATATATTATGAATCCTTAACTATGTTATATTTTTTTATTTATTTTTTAAACTATGTTAAAATTGTTTGTGATCAATTAATAAATAGCCCCTCTATGCAAAATGAAAATATTCTGCACCATTTCGTTCCAGGAGAAAACAAAAAAGTCCGTTCCTTCTATCCAGACCTGGCCAAGTTCCTACTAAACTGTTACGGCCTCCGATGTGAAGTGGAGAGCACCCAAGACCGCTCCAAGGCTATGGACCATCAGCAACCGAATGGAGTGATATGTTTTAACTTGGAAACAGACAATGCTGATAATTTCCCCTCGATGATGAGCTTCCAGAACTTTAAGAAACAGAGAGATATGTTTTTTGAGATAGTAAGGTAAGCTGTTATATTAATAATTAATAATAATACTCTGGCTTGCCTTAATTGGCCGGTTAGAGGGAGGGAGCCAGAGCTATATGCTCGGGGGTGGAAGTGTCATTTTCAAGGGCATAACTACGGGGAAGCCCGCTCCGGGCCTGTCCCGCGAAGGTGAAACCGGCGCCGCACCGCTCGAAACCCCAAGCCGCTCACACCGGTGTTGCCTCCTGTCGCCTTACAGGCTTATCTTGCCTATGGCGATTGTATAGGGGGCCCATCTTAGTGAGTTGGCAAGTCACCGTCTGCCAATATTTTGATGATATTATATTAAAATGGCAGACGCAGTTTTCATCCATAGTTCAAGTCACCCAGTACATTTAACCTCTAACTCAATAGCCCAATAGTAGTTAGCATATTGTACAAAGGTTTAACTCCAATTGGAGATGGTCCATTACCGTTCTTCTACATAAAGCGGACGTGGATTGTCTGCAGTGAGGGTCCCATTCCCTGTTACATTAAAATTCTCAAAGGGCCTCTGCGTGTTGGACCACTATGTCCCCATGTAAGCCTACCAAAAGACCGGGTATCTTCGTAAGAAAAAAAAAAGGAGATACCCGAGAAGAAGAGACATATAATAATAATAATAATTGAGCTTTTTATTCTATTTCTTAATTTTACATTGTTTGTTAGTATATTCTCTTATTCTAGTGTTAGTATTTCAATTCACGTAAATATATTATTATAGAAATTGTAACGTTGTAAAACGTCACATTGGAATGTCATTGTTAGTCCTGAGATTTAGAGAGAGATTTGAGTAGATTGTTGACTCTTTCTCTCCGTGTGTCATCGATTTTAAACAAATTGCGATTTCTGTAAGGCTGTATGCCTGCCTTAGTTTCCATGCTATAGGGTAGACTTGGAAAAAAAAAAAAAAAAAAAAGAAAGTAATGTCTTTTATTAGTGGTGACGGAACAAGCATTCGTCTAGCTACATTGACGCCATAAAGATGTCGATTGTAAATATATTTTTTAAACTTCGCTAAAAAGAAGTAATCTTTTATAAATTGTATATGGAAGTTCACGCCTGTGAATTCTTATAAATGGTTATACCAAAATAACTATGTATTTCGGTAAGAACTTTGGATTTTTGGAACCACGTTTCTAACCTTGGTGATCTTTAGTGTTTTGACGAAAGTTTATTCGTTTGTTTACAGCTTATTACGAAGCTTGGAGCAGCGTTAATGGAATATTTGCCTGCTCTCCAAGATTTATTGGTTTTTCTTAAAATGGTAAGTTCTCTTTATGTGTTCAAATCACGAACAATTCTCCAATTGTTTTTCCAAATCTAATGGAACTAATTCTTTTCTTTGCAGCTGAAACAGCACTTTTTTTTATTTTAGCTTTATTCTTGGATAACATTTGCCATGAATGCGGACCATGTGGTTGCGGGCTCGTCATTCTCGTGGAGACGACACCTGTCGCAGTCTGCAGACGTGATTTCGAATCCCGTGGTAATGTAACCACTAGTGTAGGAAATATTAGCGTTAGCAATCATATTTAATTGCTAAGACTCCATTCGCATTAATTTAATGAACAGTACATGCTAAAATTAATTATTGCTGAGACATCGATTACGTAACAATTGTCAATTCGTCACGAAGCCACAATCTCCCTCCAATACATGACTAAGCGCAACGACGTTCGCGCCGCTACTGAGTGGCGAGTTGCGAATGCTAAATTAAATTGCCAAAACTCATAATTATAATTCACGACAAATTCATATCGCAGGCGAGCTGTGAACGCTGCGTCGCTGCGACGACTAAATCATGAGGCAGGCGAGCTGCGAATGATGCGTCGCTGCGATTGCTAAAATTCATTTTCACGATTAATTCATGAATGGATTGTGTCATTGTGCTATTGCGAAATACGGAGTGTGTGAATGAAAAAGTGCATGGTTGATATTCAGCCCATTATTTTTAACTATTAAATGCTTGTGTTTGGGGTTATTTATTCTATTTTAGTGAAATTTTTTTGACAATCTGAAAGCGATTGAGTTGAGTAAGAAGTCGAAATTCGTACGTACTTTTTACGAGTTATAGATACTTTGGTTATTTTGTATTATTCTTTTATTGTGAATATATAAGCCTGTACTTTATTGTGGAATAAATAATGAAATAAAAAATGTATTTTATGGATTCCGTCTCTCCAAAGGAAAACAACGGAAATAAAGATTTTTAATTTTTATTGAATTGAAAACTTCTTTTAGAGCGGTACGCATATTTTTAGATGAGATAATCTCTGGACCCGCGACACCGTTAGGCATATGCATGTACATATAGCAGACCGCGAACGCGTCTAGATAAATATTTTGTCTTGATAGTTAATTGGTACCTAGATTCAATATTTGCTACTAAATAATAGAATCATCATTATTATCATCTAACGTTAATCCCGGTCTTATTAAATAATATTGTGTAATCAATTAAGACTCTTTCGGTGTAGAATTTTTTTTCATCATCATTTACGTCGATCCCGGTCAATTTTTGAAGTGAAATCCGCGAACGAGGATAGATAAATAAATTTTTAATAAATTTGCAGAGTGCACCCTTATTTTTTTTATTATGTCCGTCTGGACGTCAGTCTGTCTGTCTATCCATGTGTCATGATCGATTTTCTCAGGAACGGGAGGACCTAGCATGTTGATGTTTACTTCATTGATGTTCATATTAGCATTTAGCATAGCAATAGTACGTCGCGTGCTAAGAGAGAATAATTAGAACGCTAATGAAATTAATAAAAAATAGCATTAATAACCATCACTAGTAACCACGCGTTCAGGTACCTAATTTAAATTGTTTTTGTGTAGATTAATCTAGTAACGATGCACGACTCAATGATAACCCGCATGAGCAGCCTCCATGGTTGCTCATGTATGCTGACGATATTGCGCTGGCAGACGCGGACAGGGGCAGATTGGTGCGACGTGTAAAGGCGTGGAAGGAGACGCTTGAGAACGGCGGTCTGAAACTAAATGTGGCGAAGACCGAGTACTTGGCACTAAACTCGACAGATCCCACATCCGTCCGCATAGGCGGTGATTTGGTCGAGCGCACGGACCAGGTTAAATACTTGGGATCTGTTTTTCACACGTCCAGTGACATCGATTGCGATGTCAAGTCACGCATTGCTGCCGCGTGGGCCAAATGGCGGGAGATGACCGGTGTCATTTGTGACCCTAAAATGCCGATCCGGTTGAAGGGACAGGTCTACAAAACCATTATTAGACCTGTCCTTTTACATGGCAGTGAGACGTGGCCGATATTGGAGCGACACAAGCAGGAGCTGCGTGTCACGGAAATGAAGATGCTGCGGTGGATGTGTGGAGTCACGCGGATGGACCGCGTGAGGAACTCTCGCATCCGCGGCAGCCTTCACGTCCGTGACATTGCAGACAAGTTGCAAGAGTGTCGCCTTCGTTGGTATGGTCACGTCTTGCGGCAACCGCCGGGCTACGTAGGTAACAAATGTCTGGCCATGTCAGCCCCGCCGGGTCCCGGTAAGAGGGGAAGACCCAAGAAGTGCTGGCTTGACGTCGTAAGGGATGACATGCGTGCCAATGGTCTCACCACAGGGGATGCCGACGACCGTGCGAAGTGGAGGAGAAAATGTAGGAAAGCGGACCCCGGGCGTCGCGAGACGCAACTGGGACAGACGCTCGGATGATGATGATGATGCACGACTCAATGATTAGGCCCATATAATGACTCCATGACTCAATGATTTGGCTCATGTTTTGAATCATGTTACGATATATATTTTGACTCATAAGCTGGCTTTATGCTGGATCTCACTATTCTAAATTTCACGCCTCAACCCTGTGAATAGTTAATCTTTAGCTTACTAAATCACTAGAATAGGTTATACCAATAGTGATAACGTATATAATGTATATTCAATCAATTCGCCTATAAGAATATAGACACTTTAAAAAACTTTCTTCTAGAGATGTATTGTAGTTATCTCTCCCCTCTGGACTGCCGTTGGGTACGGTCGTGTTTCAAATTCAGCATTTTATTTTAATGTAAAATACTCGTAAATTCATACAGTAAATTCAGTGAAGTACCAGGAGCGCTGATACAACTAGGAGCATTGTTTCACGAACAGAACGCAACAACAACAGTTAAGCCCCGCCCACTTCGTTCAACGCGGCGCGTACCGATCAATGCAAGCGGTGTCGGTGTGTGCATTATCGACCGACCGGTTTTCGTATCGAGCACTTGGAATTATTTTGCTCAGGTATAATTTTTGTTTACTTACAAAATGTCAATACAACGAACTTCGCCGAACGTGCTAATTCCTTCAAAGATGGTCAACACTCCTGTGACTAGCTACGGATCTGATTCTCAATTATATATATCGTCACATGATTTGGAACCAACTGCTCAGTCCGATCATATTACTCGTAGACTGAAACGAAATGCTTGTGAAGATAAATCGCCGGATGATGTTGCGATTCTAGATCAAATTAAGTCCATGTTTTCTTCTTTTGAGGCCCAACAAAACTCAAAAATAGAAACGCTTATGAATTCTTTGCAATTTATTAAGGAACAGAACGCTGAAATATACAGGAGCATGGAGTTCTTGTCTTCTAAATATGATGAAGTTCTGGAAAAAGTGAACTGCCTTGAGCGGGATAATAAGAGTTATGCCCACAAAATTGAGTTACTTGAGAGCAAAATTGAGCAGTTGGAGCGCAATTCACGGACTTCAACCGTTGAAATCAAAAATATTCCCATACAACCATCTGAAAATAAGGTGACTTTGCGCTCGGTTGTAAAAAAAATAAGTGAGACAGTTGACTTACCGCTAACAGATGTTGATATACAGGAAATTTACCGTATAAGATCTCAAAAAGAGTCCGGTTATCATATTGTGCCCAAGCTCACTTCGGTTTCTTGTAAATATACATTCCTCACAAAATGCAAAACTTATAATAAGATAAATAAGAATAAACTGAATACTTCTCACCTCCAGCTGCCTGGTCCTGCTAAGCCCATTTTTATCGACGAGTCACTCACTAGCCTAGGGAGGAGGCTAGCGTATCTTGCCAGACAGTGTGTTAAAGATAATAATTACCATAGTACATGGACATCTTTTGGCAAAATATTTGTAAGGAAATTTCAAGATTCGCCGGCGGCCCGCGTTAATTGTGAACAAGATATAAGAAATCTTTCTAAATGACTAGTCATAGTTGTTTTCATATACTTGTTACTTGTATTATATTAAAAAAAAAAATTCTTTACACAATTATTCTACACACATTTATTACGTATTAAATCTCCCAAATAATGTCAACACATTCCATATTTTTAAATTACACACATCACACCACATATTCACAATATCAAAACAATTTACCGATTCGTCTTATCTTGATCAGATATTTAATTTATTAGTACGTAATACAGTAGTGGTGGTAGCCGCTTTTGGTGACTCAGAAAACCAGGTTTTAACGATTTCTGTGTATCCCTCGTCACTTGTCAACTCACTTGCTTATAATAACGGTATTAAAATTCTATAACATTTACGCGATAAATAATGAACTTGATAATTTTCACATTGCCCACTCATCCACCTGTGATATAGAAGAATGCCCTCAACTGATGGAGAGGTCTGGCTTGAGTTTAAAATTAATTCATCAAAATATTCGCAGTGTAAACTGCAATTTTCCCGGATTACTGACATTACTTGACAGATCAAAGACTGAATGGGACATTATAGTACTTACGGAGTGTTGGTTACCCAAAGTGCATCATGTCCCATCAATCAATGGTTACAGTTATGCCCAGACTCAAAATAACCTAACTCAAAATGAGGGTGTCATAGTCTACTTTAGAAGTCATATGCGAGTGGCAATTGAAGAACCAATTTTGCAAGGTGCAAATTGCCTGACGATTGAATTGAGCTCTGACACCATTGTAATTGCAATATACAGAGCCCCTAGCTATACGGATGTTATTCCATTCATAAATTCTCTTGAAAATCTTCTTAGCAGTCTAACCTAGCGTAACGTCATTCTTATGGGTGATTTAAATGTAGATATTAAGGCAAATAATGATGACGACAACTCTTCTATTTATCTAAACTTAGTGGCTTCATATAGTATGTTACCAGCACATCAGCTACCAACCCATGATAAAACTTGTTTGGATCATGTCATGCTCAAGAGTAAGCTATCAGCATTCTGCTACGTGGCCAAAACGTCTGTAACTGACATGATTGTGTAATTCTTATACTAGAACACCAGCTTAATACAAATATATGTTCACGCTCATTAAAAAAAGTTCAGTATGAAGGACTAGATAAAGACATGGAAAATGCATGTTTCAATTATATTTATGACACATGTGATCCTCAGTTAGCTACTACCATGTTTATTAATGATCTAAACACAAAAATTAATTCTAATACGCGAATTATAGTTATTTCAAACCGCAAACGAATTAAACAGACATGGATATCCGTTGGTCTATTGAGGTGCATGAGGAATCGAGACAAACTCCATCAAAAATCCAAAAGGAACCCAAATAATGAGATAATTTCGACAACTTACAAAAGATACAGAAATTATTGAAACTGGCTATTAAAGAAACTGAAAAAAGATTATGAGAGAAGTTTAATAAATAAGGCTACTAAATCTAACAACTAAATTCTGTGGGTCACAATAAAAAAAATAACACTAACTAATAAAACTGTCAATCCAGCCACACAACTTTTGTCCACAGCTAACCCGACGAGCTCAATTAATAGCGTCAACAATTTCTTTGCATCGATTGGGCAACAACTAGTACACAAAATGAAAAACGCGAACTCTTCTAATAAATCATTTTATCTCAACCCCTGCCCCTTTTCTTTCGTTTTGCTACCAACAGATGAACAAGAGGTCTGTTTTAATATTATGAGTCTGAAAAATGCTAAGTCGGTAGGAAGAGATAATATCTCTGGCTATTTCTTAAAACGATATCATCAGGTTTTAACGGCTCCTTTAACATATATATTTAATCTTATGTTTTTAACTGGTATATTTCCGGAGGAGTTTAAACTAGCTGAGGTGATTCATATTTTCAAGAGCGGTGACAGAGGCTGTGTCAACAACTATAGACCCATCTCTATTCTTTCGACCTTATCTAAATTAGCTGAAAAACTTTTAAACAAGCGACTTGCGAGCTATCTTGAATCAAAACATCTTTTGTCGAATTCACAGTTTGGGTTCAGAGCAGGTACTTCGACTAATGATGCAGTGCATGAACTTGTTGATCATATAGTTCGCAAACTGGACAAGAAGAACAAGGTCTTGGCAATCTTTTTGAACCTAATGTAAGTAAAACAGGAGCTCGGATCTTGAAAGCTTTATTGCTGATACAATCTGGGCCAGGGCTTTTATCTAGTTTCAATTTCTGTGTATGTTTCAACACTTCAATATCTGTAATTTCAGCAATTGTATGGACTTTTTGAGTATTAATACACATTATTTCCTCTTAGTATGTGTCCTCAGGCAATGCTGTGTACAGCTCCTTGAAGAATTCTGTAGCACATTTTAGTACTTGTTGTCTGGTTTTTGTAGTTTCTTGTCCTTTTTTCAATGTTTGAATCCAATTTTTATGTGTGTTTATTTTTTTGGTGGCTCTTTTCACGCTTCTATATCTTGTTAGATTCCATGAAATGATTTTTCTTCTGTGTTGATTATAGTCCTCCTTAATAGCTTTTTTGGTTTTTTTGTAGATATCTTTTATTTCAATCTTTATTTCCTTTGTTTTATTCTTGCATGTGACTAGTTCAGTTTGTCTATTTATTAGGTCTATGGTACTTTTCTTGAATTTATTATGCTTCTTGTTTTCTATGCTTTTATTCTCTGTTTTTAAACTTGTAATAGTCACGTTTTCGAGTAAATTGTAATAGTTCTGTACATCTTGTGTGTCGTCAAACATATGAACCTGTGCTTTTATGTTTGTTTCCAGCTTTTCTTTGTATTTTCTTATCTCAATTTCTGTTTTAGGTGCTCCCATTGTAGATGCTCTCATTGTAGATGTGAAAGATGTTCTATTTAGTTTAGCTTTACCTAGATTTACTGATGCTCTTACGAGTCTATGATCAGAGACAAAATCGATTTTATTTAACACTTCCACATTGGATATGTATTTTGGACGGCTGCTAAGAATGAAATCAATCTTGTTTTTGGTTTTCCCACCAGGTGAAAGCCATGTCCACTTTCGGCTTTGTTTCTTTTTGAAGAAAGTGTTCATAATCGAGAGCTTGTATTCGTACGCATATTGTATTAGCTTTTCACCTCTTTCATTTCTAGTGTCATATCCATATTTACCCATTATGCAAGTTTCGTTTGATTGTGGGTGTCCTATTTTGGCGTTAAAATCTCCTATAACCAACACGAATCGACCTGCGTGGCTGTGAGCTGTATATACGTCTTCATAGAAAGTATTGATGTCGTCTTCACTTGATTGTGCAGTTGGAGCAAGTACTTGTATTATGGATAAGGCTGTATCATTAATATGAAGCTGAAGTAGGGCTACTCTTTCGCATATTCCGGTAAAGTTGACAATGTGTTTTTTAAGTTCCTTCTTTATTAAAAAGCCAACACCGTAGAGTCCGTTAGTTATCCCTTTATAGCAAAATATATGATTTTCGTGTTCTTCTATTTCACATCCATTTCTTCTCACTTCAGCCAATCCCAAAATATGCCAGTCTATTTTTTCTAAAGCATGTAATAGTTGTAGGTATTGGTCTCTTGACGAAAGGGTTCTTACATTGTAAGTACCGATTTTTAATGAGTTTGGTTTGTGGCGAGTAGACAGGCAAGTTGTCGTACGAAAGGATTAGAACACCATTTATACGCCACTAGATATAGGCCACGCCTACCTCGTGCAGTACAGGCGTCAGTCTATTGTGCCTACTTTGAATCCAGTATCTTGTTATTGTACCTTATTGTTTACGATCGTTATAAAAGCGAATATTTATTTAGAAATAAACATTCTACTTTCTGTCTTTGCTTATAACTAGTACCTAAATATACCAAGTTCCTGCAGCATATTGTGGTTTCTACAATGTCCGCTTGCACACTATTGTAAGTGGTAAATAATACCAAGCTGCCACTTCATTGGTGACCCCTGACTTCAAGAAAAAGTATCATCATCCTCGCGTCGCACCCAGTTGGACCCGTTCAAACTTTTTTTGTTGATTGTAAGTAACATCATCATCATCTAAGCGTTCCCGGTTCAATTTTGTTGATTAATTGGAGAAGCAAAATGACGGACAATGCAAGTACATCCGCTAACATCGTATTAGGAGAAGCCTACCGCGTTGGAGTGAGGACACCCCCTTTTAACCCGGACGACCCCGTGTTATGGTTCGCGCAGTTGGAAGGACAATTTGCTTTGTCCAATATTACAAAGGATGAGACTAAATTTCACTACGTGCAAGCGCAGCTGGATCCACAACATTCAGCGGAAATACGAGACCTAATAGTATCCCCACCAGCGACAAACAAATTCGAGACTCTGAAGTCGGAACTTATACGAGGTCTGTCAGCCTCGCAAGAGAGGAAGATCAAACAGCTCCTTATGCATGAAGAGATGGGCGACAGGAAGCCTAGTCAATTTCTCCGGCACCTACAGGTACTTGCTGGTGCTAATGTACCTACAGATTTCATCAAGACCATCTGGGCTAGCAGGTTACCTCCTCACCTACAGACCTGCATAGCAGCCCAGCAGTCTAAGATGACTTTAGAAGATATCTCCGAGTTAGCAGATCGTGTCAATGATGTCATGCCAGTAACGATGCAAGTAAGCGCGCCAGTACCTATGCAAGTAGCCAGTACAACTCCAGTTGGAGCGTCAAGTAGCAATATAGCAACGTTGACTCGCACCGTAGAAGAGCTCTGTAGAAGATTAGAGACTATGAGCATGGACATGCATCGACTTTCACGCTCTCGCTCCAGAAATGGCAGACCCAATCCAAGGTACCGTTCACGCTCACGCTCAGTTAACCATTCTTTCTGCTTCTACCATAACCGATTCGGAGAGAAAGCGAGGAAATGCACCCAGCCCTGTGCGTATAAGAAGGCGGAAAACTTCCTAGGCAGCCATTAGTGGCGGCAAACGACTGCCTATCAATTACGAGCCGCCTGTTCATCACGGACCGCAAGACGAAGATACAGTATCTTATTGATACGGGTTCGGACCTATGTGTCTTTCCACGATCCGCTGTTCGGGAGCCACGTATGAAGACGCGATATGAGTTGTTTGCAGCCAATGGAACAATCATCCCTACCTACGGTGATCTGCCACTTACGTTAGATCTAGGACTTCGACGTGCATTTACTTGGCGTTTCATCGTAGCAGACGTCACGAAGCCTATCATCGGAGTCGATTTTCTAGGTTATTACAATCTATTAATTGACTGCCGAAACCAGCGCCTGATTGATGGAGTAACAACACTAACAGTTACTGCACCTCAGCAACCTTCAAATGAGGGAATTTCATCAATTCGCACTACCTCAGATGACTCTGTGTATCATCGTCTACTGAGACAATACCCCGACGTCACTCGATGCTGGAAAGCTTAAAGTCATAAAACATAATACGGTTCACCACATCCGTACTACACTAGGCCCACCAATAGCCAGCCGACCTCGCCGCTTGGACCCAGAACGCCTGAAGATAGCAAAAGCTGAGTTCGAGGACATGCTACAAAATGGTACAGCTCGTAAATCAGACAGCCCCTGGTCCTCACCACTCCACTTGGTGCGCAAGAAGAACGATAGCTGGCGTCCATGTGGAGATTATAGACTACTCAACGCGCGCACAATACCTGATCAATACCCTATTAGGCACTTACAAGATTTTACACATCAACTAAATGGTACTACTATTTATTCTACCATTGATCTTGTAAAAGCATACAATCAAATTCCAGTCTTCGAGGAGGACATTCCGAAGACCGCAATAACAACACCAATAGGACTTTTTGAGTTCTTATTTATGACATTTGGAATCCGTAATGCTGCCCAGACGTTCCAGCGCTTCATAGACGAGGTCCTCAGAGGACTAGACTTCTGCTTCGGTTACCTGGATGACATCTTAGTTAGCAGCAGCAGTGAAAGTCAACACCAAGAACACTTACGGCAACTGTTCCAAAGGCTAAGCGACTATGGTGTGCTGATAAACACAAGCAAATGTGTCTTTGGAAAAGCAGAAGTGGAATTCCTGGGATTTAGAGTCTCGGCAGCAGGAATACAACCATTGGATAGCAAAATCAAAGCCATGCAAGACTTTCCAATACCCAAAACAGTTAAAGAGCTAAGACGCTTCCTAGGTATGCTCAACTTTTATCGGCGCTTTATCCCTGCTGCAGCTGCCCTTCAAGCACCACTCCATGCCTTACTTACTGGGGCAGAAATCAAAGGTTCGCATCCAATCAAGGCAACTCCGGAAGTTACGGAAGCATTGTAGAAGTGCAAACAAAGTCTGTCAAATGCAGCACTGTTGGCGCACCCAGATCCTACGGCCGAGATGACAATTCAAACAGACGCATCTGATACGGCAATGGGTGCAGTATTACAACAACGCAATGGCCAATACTGGCAACCTTTGGCCTTCTTTTCAAGAAAACTCAGTCCATCTCAGAAGAAATATAGCCCTTACGACCGAGAACTTCTGGCGATCTACGAGGCTATACGCTACTTCAGATTCATGGTTGAAGCACGAGTTTTCTCCGTCACAACCGACCACAAGCCATTGACGTTTGCCTTTAACACCAACAGAGAGAACTGTTCTCCAAGGCAGTTTCGGTATCTTGACTATATCAGTCAATTTACTACGGACATAAGGTATGTCAAGGGCGAGAACAACGTAGTAGCTGATACCTTGTCCCGAGTCAACGAACTTACGCAACCTTTGGACTATAAAGCACTGGCTGAAGAACAGCAAACTGACCCGGAGCTTGACGAACTTCTTCAAAATGGCTCATCTCTGCGGCTTGAAAAAGTAACACTACCAGAGAGTAACATTCAAATCTATTGTGATGTGACAGCAACGGCTAGACCATTCATCACAAAGTCGTTACGCAAGCAAGTATTTCTGTCACTCCACAACCTGAGCCACCCTGGTGCAAAAGCCAGCGTTCACTTAGTGACACAAAGATTTGTTTGGCCAGGCGTAAGACAGGATTGCAGACAGTGGACCAAGGAATGTGTTGCTTGCCAGAAAAGTAAAGTGGTCCGGCCATACATCAGCTCCTCTAAGCACTTTTGACCCACCGTCAGGCTGTTTTCGACACATACATCTAGACCTTATAGGCCCCTTACCGGTGTCGTGCAATTTCAAATACTGCTTAACGATTGTCGACCGTGCAACACGATGGCCCGAAGCATATCGACTGCAATATATCACAGCTGAGTCCTGTGTCAACGCCCTAACAGCAGGGTGGATAGCTCGTTTTGGATATCCCGAGCACATAACCACCGATCGCGGAAGGCAGTTTGTTTCACAAACCTTCAAAGACCTAGTCGCGCTTATAGGTGCCACCCATCATGTCACCACAGCATACCACCCAGCAGCAAATGGCATCGTGGAAAGAATGCATCGCACGCTTAAAGCCGCTATCACCTGCCACGCTACGGCCAGCTGGACAGAAGCACTCCCATGGGTTCTGATGGGCATACGCAGCGCTTGGAAAGAAGACTTGCAGACATCAGCAGCTGAACTAGTCTACGGCGAACCGTTACGTTTACCAGGACAGTTCCTTACTACCAGCCTTCAAGATCAAGTAGATATGACAGACATAGTCAGTAGACTCAGAAGTCATATGACAAAACTGACCCCACAACCTACTTCCTGGCATACAAGCACCAGTCGACCGTTCTATATTCCCAAGGATCTTCATACTGCTACTCATGTCTTTTTACGACAGGGTCCTATACGACGATCGCTTCAAGCTCCATACTTGGGACCATTCAAGGTCCTCTGTCGCAGCGAGAAGACCTTCGACATAGACGTACAAGGAAAAACACACAGGGTCACGATAGATCGCTTGAAGGCAGCATATATGGCAAAAGAAACCCTGGATTCAGCACCAACCCTAATCCACACCCCAAACATGCAGCCAAAAGAAAATAAAATCAAGAAGACGACAAGTGGTCGCATTGTACGATTCCCCAATTACTATCGACCGTAGTCACGGTCTCGCCGGGGGAGTGGTGTGGCGAGTAGACAGGCAAGTTGTCGTACGAAAGGATTAGAACACCATTTATACGCCACTAGATATAGGCCACGCCTACCTCGTGCAGTACAGGCGTCAGTCTATTGTGCCTACTTTGAATCCAGTATCTTGTTATTGTACCTTATTGTTTACGATCGCTATAAAAGCGAATATTTATTTAGAAATAAACTTTCTACTTTCTGTCTTTGCTTATAACTAGTACCTAAATATACCAAGTTCCTGCAGCATATTGTGGGTTCTACAACGTCCGCTTGCACACTATTGTAAGTGGTAAATAATACCAAGCTGCCACTTCAGGTTGATTGGTTTTGCTCCTTCTTATAGATGAGGGGTGGTTATATTGCTTTTACAAAAATACAATCCTGTCTGAAGTCATGGTGTGTTCAGGTATTGAAATTCAGTTCATGTAATCTGTTTTGGATAATAATTTTTATTTTGAGTTTAGTCTCCGCGCTGCTAGGAGTTATAAATAAATTAACTGTTTATTCGACCCGTACAAAATCAAATACTGGTATATATAAAATTTGACAATTTCCGCTACACTGTGCGTGCCCGAAAAGGCGCTATCTCAGCTCAAGCTGCACTAACTATGTAAAAAGTTAGACAGCGCTGATTTTCAGCTGACGCCTATGAAGGACGTCACTTACAACGGCACTCAGACGGTTAAAAATTTCAAAATAAAACAATAATCCATAATCTAAAAAACTTGTCCCATAAAGTAACCTTAATCATAAACCGGAACACAAAATTAAAGTTTAAAAAGTTGAAGTTTCAAAAATAAAAACAAATTAACAGTGCTTTGCAAAAGAAAAGGCTGTATGAGCCAAGAATCGATGAGATGAGAGTTTGTGGGGAAGTGAAAGATTGTGATTATTTGCTGTGAAGTGCGATTTTTCATCTTGCCACGAAAATTCCTCTTCATGTTCATGTTCATCGAAGTTACAGTAATGCTTCCATCACTTGACTAGGGCAAGATTGACTTTGAGTTAAAGACTTTATATTGTTGACTAAGATGGAAAATAGTAGATGAAAAAAGACTAAGAATAAATATGAAATACCTAAATAAGATTTGGCTCAATGGTTTTGTAACGAGGCCATAAATATGATGAACTTCCTTTCCTTAAGGAGGTTGGTTGATACCTCTGTTACAATTAGTAGAAGTTATCCTTGACCGTTGACGAATCAAGGGTGTGTGGTGGGATCCTCCTCCCCTCCTTTATTATCGTTCTACGATGGATTTCCGTCATGTAACGCCCGGTTCAGTTAGTTATCTAGTGTAATCGTACAGTCTCATAATACTGTACATGTTTGGCTGTCGCAGCGAAATGCGCCGAGCCTGCGTCACTTTTACATTAATATAAAAACCAATAAATCATTTAACGTAGTAGTGCAATCACTGCAACACGGTCAACAACATTAGAGAAAGAAAACACCAACTCACCTTTATTTTGTGAGATTACTTTTGTTCTTAATTAAAGTATTATATTCTAGAAGCGCTCGTGGCCTCGCGGTCTCAGTGTTCTGTAAACGATCACTGAGTTACGTAACTTTCACTATGACTGGTCCTCGGATGGGTGACCACTTTGTGGCATTTACATTTGTGAGCGTTTCCGTGCTTCGGAAGGCACGTTAAGCCGTTGGTCCCGGTTGCCAGTAAAATGGCAGTCGTTAAGCCTGGTTGAAGGCCTTATGGGCGGCTTGAAAATTTCAACAGCAGGTAGCCACAACCTGCGTCTGTCTATTTCAACACGGCAATGGGCTCACCACCTATTACGTGGGACAGGAATCCACACGGTGAAAAGTGGGCATATAATATGCCTCTGCCACCACTTCGGGGATAAGGCGTGTTGGATATTTATTTATTTTATTTTATTTATATACCGTTCTCGTTATCGTATATATCGGTGGGACAATGCACACAACGCCATCTGATTCCAAACTAAGCAGAGCTTGTACTATGGTAACCAGATAACTGATAAACATACTTATATATTTCTAAATACATACATATTATAGATAAATAACACCCAGACACAGAATGAACCATCGTGTTCATCACACAAAGTTTTATCATGGGTGGGAATTGAATCCACGACCTCTTGCGTAGCAATCGGATACACTCCCACCTGTGTGTGTGTGTGTGTGTGTGTGTGTGTGTGTGTGTGTGTGTGTGTGTGTGTGTGTGTGTGTGTGTGTGTGTGTGTGTGTGTGTGTGTGTGTGTGTGTGTGTGTGTGAACAAAGTTCTCCTTTCTCTGCTCTTGCACTACAACATCAAGCTCAACGAGCAGAATAAGTGTACAAAACTGTACAGTAATGTAACCCGCTGGCAGGTGGTACGGAGACACAGTTCGTGGTGGGGGTTCAGTATCATCTCTCCGGGCTCGTATCAAGGCTCTGGTGGGAGGCGGCGCGGGAGCTAATCACGCACATCTCGGAGCTCTGTTGGTGCAACACCTGTTGCAGCACTGCCTGCCCCAGGGGGCTCAGGTGAGCATTCATACCTGAAACTGTTTATTTTCAACTGTGCTTTACTTCCAGAGACGACCTTCATTACTGCTTATAAATATACATACATACTGTCACACGTTAATCCCCGAAGGGGTAGGTAGAGAAATACTAAACGCCCAGATTACACCGTATGCATTTTTGTCCCACGTAACAGGTGGTGAGCCCATTGCCGTGTTGAAATGAACAGGAGTAGGCTGTGGCGACCTGCTGTTGAAATTTTTCAAGTCACCCATAAGGCCTTCAACAAAGCTTAACGACTGCCATTTTACTGGCAACCGGGACCAACGGCTTAACGGGAAACGCTCGCAAATGTAAATTCTTCAAAGTGGTCACCCATTCAAGGACCACCTATAAAGAAAGTTGCTTAACGCAGTGATCGTGTACAGAACACTGAGTCAGTGGGGCCACGAGCGCTTCCTTCATAAATATACTGTGACTTATTTGCCACAGTATATTTATGAGCAGTAAAGGGATTTTAGGCGGCAAAATGGGCGAACCTAAATAATTTAGAATTTGTCTCCGCCAGGAATCGAAGCTGAGCAAACTACAAAGGCGATTAACTTGTCCGACAGCTCCAGAGTCGAACCGATTACCGCATTTCACTGCCAACGAATTGTTTTACAAGTTAGTACATACATATTGGCACGCCTTTATCCCCGAAGAGATAGACAGATGCATGCATACTATACGCTCCCATTTCACCGTATTCATTTTTATCCCACGTAATAGGTGTTGAGACCATTGCCGTGTTGAAATAGACAAACGCAGGTTGTGGGCACCTGCTGTTAAAATTTTTCAAGTCATCCATAAGGCCTTCAACTTGACTTAACGACTGTCATGTTACTGGCAACCGGGACCAACGGCCTAACGTGCCTTCCGAAGCACGGAAACGCTCGCAAATGTAAATACCACAAAGTGGTCACCCATCCGAGGACCAGCCTTAGTGAAAGCGCAGTGATTGTTTACAGAACACTGAGTTAGAGCAACTACGGGTAGTTAGTACTGTGGCGACCAGCGTAAAAATATCGAACTACATCGGTACTAAGAATCCTACATCGCGCTATGAGAATGATATATACAACAGCCCAACATCAACCGTTGGTGAGCGGCCCGCCAGGCGTGATCACCTTGCCTGGTCGGAGGATCCTCCCTTTGTGTCGGAGGAACAACTCCACCCGTTCCTCCACAGTACTATATTTATTACATACATACATATCATCACGCCTGTCTCCCATCGGGGTAGGCAGAGTTAATGCGAGTTTCAGTAGAATTTGCGCGGCAAGATGTAAAATAGAATTTCACTGCCATGTATCATTATGTCTTTCACTATAGCACGTTTACACAACTTTTATGTTTAAGAAACTACCTACTAATACTAAACTACTAATTACACATAAAATAAGGTTAACTTTGGCATTATTGACTGCCTCTGTGGCGCGGTGGGAGAGTATCCGACTGCTACGCAACAGGTCGTGGGTTCGATTCCCACCCAGGATAAAACTGTGTGATGAGCACGGTGGTTTATTCTGTGTCTGGGTGTTATTTATCTATAATATGTATGTATTTAGAAATAAATAAGTATGTTTATCAGTTATCTGGTTACCAGCTTTGCTTAGTTTGGAATCAGATGGCGTTGCGTTAGTTGTCCCAACAATTATATTAATGCTCTGGTTTTGGAAAATAAAATACAGGAAGCGTCTGCTATCGGAGAAGTTCCCGCGCAAAATTTTAGTACTATGTTATTATCACAATGTACCAGAGGACGATCACCATGGCCCCTTGCTATATCTCCGGGGCCCAAGCCGCCTCACCTGGTAGCGGTGCACCTGTTGACTTACGAACGAGGCAACGACTTACGGGGTTGGGAGGTCTAACGGCACTCGCTTTCAACAATTTCGAAAGTTAAAAGCCAAACAATAGCTGCTTCTTATTTTTTTTATAACTAGTATGGTCAGAGCTAAATCACCGGGCCATGATAGTCTCAGCATTGAGCATCTGCGGTATGCAGGTCCACATGTACCGAGAATACTGGGTATGCTATTTAACTTGTGCATTGGTCATTTTTATCTACCTGAAAAATTGATGCATACTTTAGTTGTGCCTATTATTAAAAATAAAACGGGTGACTCATCGGATATATCCGACTCTAGGCCGATCTCGCTAGCTACCATTACAGCCAAGGTGCTGGATAGTCTGCTTAATGGACACCTGGAAAAGCATATTAAGTTATGTGACGAGCAGTTTGGCTTTAGACAAGGACTCAACAGAAAGTGCAATACTGGCCCTCAAGCAGACTGTCCATTACTATACATCTAGAAAAACACCGGTATATTCCTGTTACCTAGATCTTACGAAGGCGTTTGACCTGGTATCATATAATGTGCTTAGGGAAAAGCTAAGAAATACTGGTGTTGCTGTAGAGATTGTGTCTTTACTAGAACACTGGTATGAAGGGCAGGTTAATGCTGTGAAATGGGCGGATACGCTCTCGGATGAATATGTGTTAGGGTGCGGTGTCAGACAGGGTGGCCTGACCTCACCGCGTCTATTCAACCTTTACAAAAACCAACTGATCGAGCGACTCAGCGGCACCAAAATTGTGTGTCATATAGATCGGATTTGTATTAACAATATTAGTTACGCGGATGACATGGTGCTGTTGAGCCCCTCGATTAAGGCGTTGAGGACAATGCTTCGTGTGTGTAAGTCATATGCTGAGGCCCATGGACTTAAATATAACACAGCAAAAAGTGAGTACATGGTTTTCAAGGCAAGCAATAAGTGTTATACAGCAGTGCCGGGTATTTACTTATGTGGTACTCCGCTCATCCGGGTCAATAAATTTAAATATCTTGGACACTGGGTTACGGAAGAATTGACTGATAATCTGGACGTCGAAAGGGAGCGCAGGTCGTTGGCTGTTCGCTGTAATATGTTGGCTCGTAGGTTCGCACGTTGCACACAGCAGGTGAACGAGACACTTTTTAAAGCTTACTGCCAGTCTTTCTACACGTGCAGTTTGTGGGTCAACTATACGCAGAGGGCATACAGCGATCTGCGCGTCCAATACAATAATGCGTTCAGGGTGCTGATGGGCTGGCCGCGATATTACAGCGCCCTTTTGGCCAACATTGATAGTTTTGCAACAATTATGCGCAAGCGGTGTACATCCACGCTAGAACGCTTGCGAGTTAGTACCAGTGGTATCCTGCGCGTATTGGCCGAACGGTGGAACTCCCCTAAATAGGGACATTTTGTATCAGTTATAAGTTTAATTAAATTTAATTTCATTAATTGTTTGATTCATTTTAATGATTTTATTTGTTTTATGTGAATGGATTTAATTTTAATTATTATTTTATAAACCGACTAATATAGCTTTGTAAGACATTATAATATTAATGAAAAATGGATGGAAATCTGAATTAAATGATTATTATTATATTATTATAATTTTTATACTTGGCACGTCAAAATGGCGTCATCCGTCTGATAGTAAGCAAAGACGACGACCCGAGAATGAGGGCCAGAAATAAGCCTTTTCACGCTTCTCTTAAAGGAGCCGGGATTGTAAGAGGGGGGAAACACGTGCGCTGGCAGAGAGTGCCATGTTTTATGGTGCAACATAAGAAAGACCTATAGAATCTTTCAGTTCTGGGCACCATTGTCTCCAATCCAAAACAAAAAAATAAAGCTTCTCGCAGCCAAGTAAAAGTGAACCGCAGGCTCCAAATTAGGTGGATTTAGGAAGCAATTGGGAAGACACCTAGATGAAGACATAAATGAGGAAGATCGCGACTTTATTCGTTTGTTGAAGTTTACCCGTACCCATTTCTCAGAAAAACCTGTTTCCGGTATAATAAGTAGCTTATGTACTCATTAACTGTGTCAGCTACCTCAACACCAAATTTTATCTAAATCGGTTCAGCCATAAATTATCATGTTTGTAACTAACATACAGAACTCATACGCGAGTCTAACACCTCAGGTGGCCAAGTCTACTAATTCAATCGCGTCAGAAGAGAATAGAAATCGTCGCTCAATAGAAAGCCCCGGTACAATTTTGACAGTTTTCGTAGTCTAGGTACTATTACGAGAAGCGCTCGTGGCCCCGCGGTCTCAGTGTTTGGTAAACGATCACTGAGGTACGCAACTTTCACTATGGCTGGTCGTCGGATGGGTGACCACTTTGTGGCATTTACATTTGCGAGCGTTTCCGTGCTTCGGAAGGCACGCTAAGCCGTTGGTCCCGGTTGCCAGTAAAATGGCAGTCGTTAAGCCTGGTTGAAGGCCTTATAGGCGGCTTAAAAAATTTCAACAGCAGGTAGCCACAACCTGCGTCTGTCTATTTCAACACGGCAATGGGCTCACCACCTATTACGTGGGACAGGAATCCACACGGTGAAAAGTGGGCATATAATATGCCTCTGCCACCCCTTCGGGGATAAGGCGTGATGGATATTTATTTATTTATTTATTTAGGTACTATTACAATCGTACTCCAATAGACTTCTATCGGTCGGCCGATGAGTTCTACTAACACGTACCGCGCCAGTGGCCGCTAGTCAGTTTCCTTTTGATAGTCTACTAACATGTTGACAGCTAACCACAGCGATTCTGGTTCTATTCTACGGCTTGTCAATAGTAGACTCGGCCCCCTGGTGTTCAGATGGACCGTATGCTTGTCTGCCACCACAGTAATATAAAAAACGACCCTTTTTCAGGGAATTCATAATCAACGCAGAATCTGATTCATTTCGGACACATCTCCGAGACACCCTGGCTTCGGAGATAACAGCCTTGGATGCTGCTCATATAGGACCCGACGATAGAGGGAATTGTAAGTACATTAATATGTTGATGTTTGACTGCCTCTGTGGCGCGGTGGGAGTGTATCCGACTGCTAAGCAAGAGATCGTGGGTTCGATTCCCACCCAGGATAATACTTTGTGTGATGAGCACGTTGGTTTATTCTGTGTCTGGGTGTTATTTATCTAAAATATATATTTATTTAGAAATATATATATGTATGTTTATCAGTTATCTGGTTACCATAGTACAAGCTCTGCTTAGTTTGGAATCAGATGGCGTCGTGTGAGTTGTCTCAACGATATTTATTTATTTACTAGATGACCCCCACAGCTTCGCCCGAGGAATATTGCGACCTCCCGTCGCACCTATTTAATCCCGTCGCTTATAAATTTTACAATGATGCATAAAAATTTGCCTGATTTGTCGACATTTATGACTACTACTCTGCTCCCCAGTGTAGTAGCGTAATGATATATAGCCTATAGCCTTCCTAGATAAATGGGCTATCTAACACAAAAAGATTTTTTCAAATTTGACCAGTAGTTCCTGAGATTAGCGCGTTCAACCAAACAAACAAACAGACTCTTCAGCTTTATAATATTAGTATAGATTTAGATATATTGGTATTTTTATCAGTTGTCTAGATCCCAAAGTACAATCTTTATAGCTTAGTTGGGGCAAAAATGGCGCTGTGTAAAAAGTGTTCCACAATTTTTTTTCAGCCAGCCCAGATATTACAAAGGATTATCTACTCCTATCAAAGAAACTGGCCCTTTTGTCTAAGTTCCTCGGCTTCCTGACTTCCCTTCCGTACTCCCAGGTGGTAGACCTTACCACCAATAAGGGAACCATCACCAAAACCATACACAGAGAAATGAGTTTCGCCCCTCCGAAGGAAAAAGTCCATGAAAATGATCTGGCTTTAAGATATAATGTAAGTATATTCACGCCTGTTTCTCTGAAATGGTAGGCACATTTCAACATTTTGTATTTTGTCCTACGTAATAGTTAGGCCTCGGTGGCGCAGTGGTAGTGTATGTGACTGTCGCGACTAAGGTCCCGGGTTCGATTCCCAGGTCGG
The DNA here is from genome assembly GCA_948477245.1 of Thumatha senex. Lineage (NCBI taxonomy): Eukaryota > Metazoa > Arthropoda > Insecta > Lepidoptera > Erebidae > Thumatha > Thumatha senex. The sequence goes on from OX419724.1 coordinate 57,855,497, forward strand.
AACAAATATTTGTGTGCATAAATATTTGTTTCGGAGCAGAACAAATGTTGATTTTGAGTTTTGGTGTTTCCTATGTATAATATGTATGTATTTAGAAATATATAAAAATGTATATCAGTTGTCTAGATACTATAGTACAAGCTTATAGCTTAGTTTGGGCTAGATGGCGCTGTGTAAAAGTAACCCACAATATTTATTTATTTATTTATTATTATTTATTGCCGTGTTATAAAGAAGAGGATTGGGTTACTACCTTGGTTTTCCCGAACGTCTACAGTATGGGGTTCAAAAAGAGGTTTTTGAAAGTTTTTACAAGGTCGGTCGGTGTTGTAAACGAACGTATGCTTGTCTGCCATCATAGTGGTATAAAAAAGGTACCGTTCGAGCCAAGTTGGCTTTAATCACTATAAATAATAATTTTTATTTTTTTCTATTACTACCCTATTTATTGCAAATTTTCTGTAATTCTGTCCAAATTCTGTGAAATATGCCTTAACGTTTGTTTTTCAGAGTCAACCAACAATCGACATTAAAGGAATGTTGGGAATCGCCATCGACACCGGTCGATTATCGATAACAATACCATGGATCGTCCACTATTTATCGATGTTGGACTACACATCACTACGCATCAAATACTACCAAAATCTACTAAAAACCATATTCGATATCTACACAAATCGACTAAAAATAACAGATTCATACTTTAAAAAGAATACTATAATATATTTAAAATCGATTCTTGGCTGGTTATTTGATCTACCTCATTTTCCTCAAGAAATATTTTATGAGAATCGACTAAGTGGTAGTGTTGTGATAGATATGTGTGTCGATAATTGTGATTTAGTCGATGAATCGATTATAATCGAGTTGTGTCCACATTTGAGGGATTTGAATGTGTTATTGTCGACATGTAGGGTGTCTCAAGAGCAGAAAGATATGGGAACATACAGGCATATCACCCCGGTTAGCCTGTCTTTGAACCAAGAAGATAGGGTTAAGAATAAAGAAAAAGAATTGCAGGTTTGTTGAATTGTTTTTAAATATGTTAGATTTAAAATTAAAAAAGTCTATCCTCTTGAAGGAGGTTTGAAAGTTGGTAGCACACAAAGTCGCGGGGAATAGTTGTGACCTATAAAATTTTAATTTTTCTACCGGCAATGCATTCCACAATTGATTAGACATAATCGTAAAAGATTTGTAGAAGAGTACTGCGGAATACTTTTTTAATAATTTTCTACAGAAAAACTTTTGTTTGGATATTTTAACCAACGGGCTGGGAAATAGGGTAATGTTTTAGCGTCTATTTATATTCTCTTTTATTTATTAGTATGTTAGTTCTATTGTGCCCCTCCTATAGTCTAAACGGTTTGACAGTTTTTGATATATTTCTTTATATTGCTCTTTCTTATCTTTTTATTCTGTTTATATTTTTATTCTATGTAACGTCAGCAAAATAAACCATTGTAACTTATCAATTCTGTTAAATTTAGGTCCGTATTCCAGAACGTTTCTCAATACTCAATTGACGCTTGAGGCTAGATTTTGCCTTATAAAATCTACTCTCAAGTGTTTCTTGAGTGTTGATAAACGTTCTGGAATACGGACCTTAGTCATTTTTATTGGTTTATAATCTAATTAGTTTCTACTACCTTCAGTGTAGGTTACATATTTCAAAAGTTATAAAAAGAACCCTTATAAGATCATTTTCTTGTTCGTTTTTCTGTCTGTCTGTCCGTGTGTCACCATCGATTTTCTTAGGAACGGGTAGACCTAGCCAGTTAAAATTTATACCAGATACTGATGCCTATAGTCCCTATTAGATGTATAAAAATCAAGTTCCTGAGTCTACAAGCTAAAAAGATATGGGCAAATTTAGATTTTCTCTCTTCTGTACAATTTCTTTTTGTTGTCAAGGCCCGCTTAGAGGAACAACTCCTGAAGAGTCAGCCGTCTTCCACCAGACGGGTGTTAGAGCTCGTGATAGAGAGGGTGACATCGGCCGTGGTGCGGGAACTTAGCGCTAAGGCCGTCGCCACAGCGCGGGAATCCGCCCGGGAACATGCTGTTAACCGGATTAGGGGACACAGCGGAGATCAGGTTAGGAAATTGTGCTTTAATAGTGATAGTCTCTGGTTGTGTTTAAGCGTATGGTAAAGGAACATTATTTGACTGCATGAATGAATGTTTTATACTTATTTTATTATAAATATACATAAATATAAATATTGTGGGACATTTTTCTACACAGCGCCGTCTTGCCCAAAGTAAGCTAATATAAGCTTGTGTTATGGGATCTAGACGACTGATAAACATACTTATATATTTCTAAATACATACATTTTATACATAGGAAACACCCAAACTCAAAAACCAACATTTTTGGATTACACACATATTTTTTCCGTTCCATAATCGAACCCTAGTTCTTAGTCCCGGCAGTCGCATACACTACCACTGCGCCACCGAGGCTGTCACCGAATGTATGTTTGTGTGTATGATTGTATGTTTTGTATTGATTTTACTATCTAGCTTCATGTACACCAAATCTACCCATCTTTCGTACAGCTATTATCTTTTTATTTTCATCCCAAAGTTGCCTGGAAAAAATTGCTTTTAAGCGATAAGGCCGCCCTTTGTACAATATCTTGCAAATAAAGTATAATTCTATTTTACTTTCTGATGTAAACAAAAAAATAAACTAACTATCTTCACGCTGTATCCCTGACGGGGTAGTCAGAGAGGACAAATCGCCAGGCTTCGCGATCCATGCATACTACTTTCGCTTCTTCGAGATTAATCAATCGCTTCATACACGCACGTCTGGGTATCCGAGTACTTTTGACCTTTCCGTTTTTGAGCAATCTGCTCACGTGGTCTTCATATGTAAGTCTCGGCCTACCCTGACTCCTTCTACCCTCTACTTTTGAACAATATATATTCTTAGTCAATCGTTCCTCACTCATTCGTTGGACGTGTCCAAACCAACGGAGCACGCCCTTTTCCAGCTTAACGCTGACACTTTCAGTCAAACCTGCCATATTGCGTATCACTTCGTTACGTATTCGGTCGGCCAAAGTAACGCCGCACAATTTTCGAAGTGATCGCATCTCCACAGCATTCAATTTACTTTCATGCATCTGCTGACATACCCAGGTTTCACTACCGTAAAGCAAAGTTGGCACTGCACTGCACTGCATGCACTAGCACTGCGTTATGAATCGCCAGTCGTGCTTCTTTTACGATGCTTTGTCGCTTTACTAACTGGGACAAAGCACCGTTAACTTTGTTTCCGGCAGCTACTCGCCGTTCTACATCCGAATCACATCTTCCATCCGCGCTAAACATACTCCCTAAATACACAATTTCATTCACTTGCTCTAGACGTTCCTGGTTTACCCTAATCTCGCATTTAGTTCTTACGTCATCTCTTTCAAACACTAGAACCTTAGTTTTACTTGCATTCAAGCGGAGACCCTTACTTTCACACCCCTCTTTCATATTAGTGACTAATGCCTGTAGGTCGGCTTCTGATGAGGCCATGAGCACTGCATCATCAGCGTACAGCAGACAGTTTACTGTAAAGTCACCCAAATTCACACCCATATTAAAATCTTTCAACTTCTGCAGGCAACTGTCCAGATACACTATGAACAGCCAGGCGGACATGACACATCCCTGTTTGACGCCTGTACAGACATCAAAAAGAGGTGACACATCCCCCCCTACTCGCACGCAAGCCTTACAGTCCCTATAAAGCGACTGTATTGCCCGCAGTAGCGAGCCGTCCACACCATATCCTGGCAGCAAGTCCCACAGCGTTTCTCTCACAACGTTATCAAATGCTTTCTCTAGATCCACAAAAGCGCAGAAAACCTTCTGGCTAAGAGCCAGAAACTTTTCCGCGATCATGCGGAGAGAAAACACTTGATCCATGCAACCTCTTCCACGTCGGAATCCGCATTGAGCCTCCCATAAATACCTTTCAGACTTTTCTTGCATTCGTGCCGTTATAACCTTTGCATACACCTTACTAGCTAAGCTGACCAAGCTGATCGCCCTGTAGCTGGAGCAGTTTAGGCGCGAGCCTTTCCCTTTGTAAATAGGTACTACAACTGCTACTCGCCAGTCATCTGGGACCTCACCTGTCCGCCAGCACAAGTTGCATAACAGACAAAGTGTGTCCCAGACACGCGACCCGCCGTACTTGATCATCTCAGCAGTGACTCTGTCTTTTCCCGCAGCCTTACCACATTTCATACTTATCGCTTGTTCTATTTCTTTCATACTAATGACTTCAATGACATCGGGATCCGGAGCATCGAAGTGAGCTCCACTTCCCGATGTGGCATCTCTGTCTTTTCTTGCATACATCTTTCCATAATATTCAAACCTGCCATATTGCGTATCACTTCGTTACATATTCGGTCGGCCAAGGTTACGCGGCACAATTTAAATTTTCAGATGTAAACTAGACGTTTTAAATGATTTTAAAGTGTTGTCATTTTTTAATTGCCTCGGTTCCGTAAGCGTAGTGTATACGACTGCCGCGTTCTGGTTCGATTCCCGGGTCGGAATAAATATTTGTTTATATTAAATAAATAAATAAATATCCATCACGCCTTATCCCCGAAGGGGTGGCAGAGGCATATTATATGCCCACTTTTCACCGTGTGGATCCCTGTCCCACGTAATAGGTGGTGAGCCCATTGCCGTGTTGAAATAGACAGACGCAGGTTGTGGCTACCTGCTGTTGAAATTTTTTAAGCCGCCTATAAGGCTTTCAACCAGGCTTAACGACTGCCATTTTACTGGCTCCAAATTTAATTTTGGTCCCATTTGTCCCCAGGGTGGTCTCCTGGCCAGTGTGCAGCAGATCTACCGCGACCATCTTCAACAACTCCGTACCCTGGCCCTCACTTCCGCCAGGGTCAACATACTGGTAAGTAGTTTTAGAAAAAAGACCCTGCGTCGAATACTGTTCTCACCTTTGGGATGATTCCGCGAGGTACTTGCTGCACGCGCTCGACGCTATGCAGAGACGTGCTATTCGCATTATAGATTGTCCTGAGGTAACAGGAAGCCCTGAGCCGCTGGCGCAGCGTAGAACCATAGCGTCCTTGGCTGCATTTTACCGCTTGTACCATGGCGAGTGTTCTGAAGAGCTCTTCAACCTAATCCCACCCTCTCCTTTTCGTTCCCGAACAACGCGTGCTGGGCAGAAGTGCCACTCCCATACAGTGGAAAGAATTTTCGCCGGAACGGAACGATTTAAAAGATCGTTTCTCTGTCGGACGATAGTAACCTGGAACGTCTGCCAGCGCACGTGTTTCCTTCCTCTTACAGTCCCGGGTTCTTCAAGCGGAGCGTGAAGAGGCACATCATTGGGGCGCCAACTTGAGGGACGCTGTCAGTAGTCCTGTGGACTAAGAGAGTGCCCCTCAATTCGCTAGATGTCATCATGGCTTTCCATCAGGCGGACGGCGTCATTTTGGCGAGCTAGATATAAAAAAAAGAATAAAATATGTTTTATTGCAAACACAGCTAATCGACATTAACCTCTCTTTACAATTAAATAAATACACTTGCCACACAGTTAAACAAGTTCGCCTAATTATTGACACCACGCCACAAAAAAGCATGAGGCTTTTTGAACAAAAATCTAAAAAGTAAAAACGAAAATAAAAATAAAAATCAGCATGGTGTTCTTTATCTAAGAAATAATATCTCAACTGTTGGTAGTATGGATTTCAACTCCTTCGCCGGTTCTTTTTTTCTTTCAAGTTACTTGCACGTGTCTACAATAATGACATTGACCATGGCAAACTTATAATATTATAATTTAATAGACGTGGCGCCACGTGTTACACATAATGGCTTTTACAATTTTAACTAATGTTATGTAAAGTAACTAATTTTAACTAATGTAATGTTAATAAGTTTTGTCGCACTAACTGGCGGAGTGGCCGTTCAAATTCAATTCGCGGAGAACGCCGCCCTTCCTCGGACATATCGCTATCTCTGTCGCTCGCACCGCGCCACCGTCCCGTGCGAGTAGAACAGCAAGATGGCTGTTCAAAATTAATAGAAATCTGTGTGCATTTGCGAATACCATAAATTATTAATGAATCTTGATTATATTTTAATTTTCTTTAAGACATTGTGTAACTAGACAATATAAGCTGTATTTCTCTTAAAATTACACAATGATTAATTGCGTTTTTAATATAAAACAAATAGGCGGAAAATATCTCGTTAATGTCGAAAAATGTACGAAATATAATCGCAAATATTTTTAAGTAGGTAAATATTTTTAAGAAAAATTTTGAAACGAAATATAGATAAATACTTTTTTAATCCGAATAACAGCGATGATATGTCGAGATATTCTCAAATTGAAAAAGATTTCGGTATTACGTTTGTATGGGAAATTAGTTGTTCGCCGGCTTCTTAATGAAGCAAAATTACTCTCGCATCAGCGGCAGCCTTCACGTCCCTGACATTGTAGATAAATATTTTTTGAAACGAAATATAGCAAGAGTGTCGCCTTCGTTAGTATGGTCACGTCTTGCGGCAACCGACCTATTTTAACTGGAAGATAGCTGATGTAATAACTTTGGCTAAATTTTATTCCCATATTCCCACGGGAACGTACACTACGCGGTTGAAATCGCGAGGCGTCCTCTATTGGAAAATAATGAAAGATTATTAGTTGTGAGCCCATTACTGTGTTGAGATTATACCTGCTGTTGCAATTTTTTAAGCCGCCCAAGCCTTCGACTTGCTTTTAAGTAGGTTATGATCAACTTGGCTTTAACTTGGTTATGATCAACTTGGCTTTAACTTGAATAAATTATTAAAGTTATTATTATGCTAAAATATCTCATACATTTTTAATAAAGTGAAAACAGACAATCTTTTCGAGACGGGGATTGAACCCACGACCTTTGCCAGGGCAATGTTCTAGCCACTGAACTACCCAAACCGTATCGAACATGGTGAAGAATTTCAACTTGATACGATACGGTTCGGGTAGTTCAGTGGCTAGAACATCGCCCTGGTTTGGCTTTAACTTGGTTATGTATAACTTGACTTTAAATTGGTTATGTACAACTTGTCTTTAACTTCGTTATGGTCAAATTGGCTTTGACTTGGTTATGGTCAACTTGGTTTTAACTAAGTTATGGTCAACTTGGCATTAACTTGGTTATGGTCAACTTGACTCTTGGTTATAGTCAACTTAGCTATAACTTGACCATGGTCAACTAGGTTTTTATTTGGCTATGGTCAATTGGGCTTTAACTTGGTTGTAAAACCCAAAGACTTTAGACTTATAACTAGACTGATTACCAAAAAATTTCGTTGAGCTAAAATGACATCTATTTTCTTACTGGTAGGGTAGCTATTTCCTTATAAGCGGTAGCTAGCCAACAACGGTCCTGGCGAGAGAGCTACAAAAGGTGCTGTGTCCTTGTCTAACGCGCTGCCAGCTGCCTGCTCAAATAACCATTGGATTTGGTAGAAATGATAGAAATTTTTATATATTTCTTTTTTTATGATTTAGTTAAATTAATTATTCATAAACTTTGGACCTTATATAAATATTTTTACAGTTCCTATAATTATTAATAAGAACTTCATAGTATTAAAAAAAAACTCATTAATACTTAGTAAGAGTAGTACTTAAATGTTTGAGTTTGGTAAAACTAAATGCAAGATCCGCCTGGACCCGCCATCTTGCTTTTCTTGCTTGCTTGTAGGGTCACCATAAATTTTATTGATCAAATTTTTACAATCTCATAATAGTAGCACAGTATAAAGAGTAAACCTATCAGTAGCGTTACGCCTTTGAAGTTGACAAAAATGCCGACAACGTCTAGACAGTGATGCTTGTAGGGTTGTCACAAGTATACAAGGCTGATGTTATTTATAATTTATTTATTAACTCGTACTCGCAATCAATTATCAACATTATAATATAATATCTTAATCTTAATAATATTATAAATGTGAAAGTTTGTAGAGATGTTTGTTACTCTTTCACGTAAAAACTACTGAATAGATTTTAATGAAACTGTAGAATAATATAGCTTATACATCGGAATAACACATATACTTTTTATCCTGGGAACAAGTTCTTATGGGAAACGGGAAAACTTCTCTACACGGGCGAAGCCGCGAGCGTCAACTATTATGTATTTATAATAAATCAATAATATAAATACCGGTTTAAAAAAAAAGGATCTGAGATTTCATCAATTGCCGCACACGGAAGTAAATAAGGTTCATTTCATGTCGAATCGATAGTTTTTTTTATGAGAAAGCGTTTACAAATTGGCTGCCGCGTAGTAGATATAAAATTATGGGGTTTCTAGCAATCAATATGGCCGCCGAACTATTCTTATAAAATTTCATGTTGGGTATCGTATAAAGGATTTTTTGGTATGCTGAGTACGAATTTCGTGTTAATTTTGCAATCCAATATGGCCGCAGCGTCGTGGTTTTCAAATTTCATGTTGGATATCTTATAAGGGGTTTTTTGGTATGCTGAGTACGAATTTAGTGTTAATTTTGCAATCTAATATGGCCACCGCGCCGTGGTTATAAAATTTCATGTTGGGTATCGTATAAGGGGCTTTTTGGTATACTGAGCACGAATTTCATGTTAATTTCGCAATCCATAATGGCCAGCATGAACCAGGAATGAGAATTGACGATGAGAACTAGGGATGAGAAATAGGAGCTGGGGATGGAAACTGGGAATTCAAACAAGGGTGAGCTGACATATGTGATCTCATATTATTATGTTTCTTCTTTTCACGGGTATCTTCTTTTTTTTTATGAAGATACCCGGGCTTTTGGTAGGCGTACATGGGGACCTACTGGTCCAACACGCAGAGGCCCTTTGAGAATTTTAATCTAAAAGGAAATGGGACCCCCACTGCAGACAGTCCACGCCCGCCTTATGTAGAAGAACGATAATGGACCACCTCCAATGGGAGTTAAACTATTGTAAAATAAGAAATGGGCTATTGTGTTGGGGATTTGATGAACTAGGTGATTATAACTATGGATAAAGGTGGCGTCTGCCATTTTAATATCTGATTATCCTAATTTTGGCAAACGGTGACTCGCCAACTCACTAGATAGGCCCCCTATACAATCGCCATAGGCATGATAAGCCTGTAAGGCGACAGGAGGCAACACCGGTGTGAGCGGCTTGGGGTGTCGAGCGGTGCGGCGTCGGTTTCGCCATCACGGGTCAGGCCCGGAGCGGGCTTCCCCGTAGTTATGCCTTTGAAAATTACACTTCCACCCCCGAGCATATAGCTCTGACTCCCTCCCTCTGACCGGCCAATTAAGGCAAGCCAGAGTTGAGATTTGCTGCACTCCCGGGATTAGCACTCTCACTGCTCACTCGTTTGCCCATTAAATGCTAACCGGTGCAGAAGGACAACAAAACACTGAGGAATCGGGACCGATGTGTAGCCACGCACATTCAGCTCGCCACCAGCTGCCCTGCGGATGTGAGCTTTTCAATAACTTTCAGATACATTTTTTTGTTGATATCAGAAAGTGGATGACTCAAAAAGCGAATCTACTATATCCTCATAGGGTTGCGTTAATCCTATAAAAGATTACGACTTTCCTCGTGGGGTATATTATTATTATTATTAATTTGTTCAATTTGTCTCCGCCCCGATGAGCACTCTAAGAAAAAAAACCAAATTCTATGGAGATACGAAGTTCGTCGGGTATATTAGGTATATTATTAGTAGTAAATGAGTTATTGATAAATATTTTCGGTTTTTGACTAACGACTTAATGCTACTGTTATTTTCAACAAAAAAATATTGGTTACGCTTTGAACAAGTTTAAATATTAATTATGACGAAAAACTTAAACACAGGATAACATAGTATAGAGTATAGTTATAATCCCACATGTGTGGCTCCGCATACCATAATAATCTTATGCGATACCCAACGTGAAATTTATAACAGTTGGCGCAGCGGTCATATTGGATTGCAAAATTAACACGAAATTCGTACTCAGCATACCAAAAAACCCCTTATACGATACCCAACACTAAATTTTATAACCACGGCGCAGCAGTCATATTGGATTGCAATATTAACATGAAATTCGTACTCAGCATACTAAGAAACCCCTTATACGATACCCAACATGAAATTTTATATCCACGGCGCGGCGGCCATATTGGAATGCAAAATTAACACGAAATTCGTACTCAGCATACCAAAAAACCCCTTATACCATACCCAGCCTGAAATTTTAAAACCACGGCGCGGTGGCCTTATTGGATTGCAAAATTAACACTAAATTCGTACTCAGCATACCAAAAAACCCCTTATATGTTACCCAGCATGAAATTTTAAAATCACGGCGCGGCGGCCATGTTGGATTTCAAAATTAACACTAAATTCGTACTCTGTATACCAAAAAACCCCTTATATGATACCCAACATGAAATTTTATAACCACGGCTCGGCGGCCATATTGGATTGCAAAATTAACAAGAAATTCGTACTTAGCATACTAAAAAACCCCTTATACGATACCCAACATGAAATTTTATATCCACGGCGCGGCGGCCATATTGGATTGCAAAATGAACACGAAATTTGTATTTAGAATATTAAAAGCCCCATGAATTAAAGAAATCTATACAAAAATTCAAAAATCGTAGCAAGCGGTCGTGAATGCGTCAGCCCTGAAAGACTGTCCCGAGCCACTAACAACATTTTGTTCGCAGCTCGGGACAAACCCTCCCGCGTCTCGTCCCTTGTCCCCCGCACGATTGCTCTGTCTAGACAGCTTCGTCGACCGACTGTATGTCTTTCGGCTGTGATAGTAGGTAGGTATAAACTTACGTATCGATTGTTTAAAATTGGAGATGTACCGTTATAAGGTCATTGTATGATCATGCTTCGATTTGCGATTGTGTAAATTGTCATATTAAACCTGTTAGATTTTCATGAAATATGGTAAATTCATGTTGTGTGACAAGGTGCAAAAATGACTCTTGTAACGGTAGCAGCTTTTCTTTCCACGGGTAAGCAACAACATAGTAACAGCGCCAACCAAATTTTTAAGTAACATAGTATTTAGTTGATTACAGATTTTTTCAATCTCTTAGTATTAGGACGGTAGATACGCAGCATCTGTTTAAATTGGAGATGTGTGAAAAGGGGCAAAACCTAACATTTAGATTTTTGGAACGAACTTGAAAGCGACTCACGGATGGTGCCATTTAGTAAAAATCGTCGTATTGATGAAATGACATAAGCCATGTGTGTACTTATGCGTGTGTGTATCGAACCTACAAATGAGCACATGAGCAAGTGAGTATGCAGCCGGGTGCACAACTCTCTCTCTCTCTCTCTCTCTCTCTTTGTCTCAATACACGTATTTTTTGCAATTATATTTTTTTTTGTAACGTATTTACCTCGTTTCTGACGGGGGTCCCCGACTGTATATTTTTATATTATATAAATTCTTTATTAGATTTATTACTTTTACTTGAAGCGCTCGTGGCCCCGTGGACGTAGTGTTCTGTAAACGATCACTGCGTTAAGCAACTTTCACTATGGCTGGTCCTTGGATGAGGTGACCACTTTGTGGCATTTATATTTGCGAGCGTTTCCGTGCTTCGGAAGGCACGTTAAGCCGTTGGTCCCGGTTGCCAGTAACATGGCAGTCGATAAACCAGTTGAATGCCTTATGGGCGGCTTGAAAAATTTCAACAGCAGGTCGCCACAACCTGCACCTGTCCATTTCAACACGGCAATGGCTCACCACCTGTTACGTGGGACAAAAAAGCAAAAGCATACGGCGAAACGTGGGCGTATAGTACGCCTCTGCCTACCCCTTCGGGGATAAAGGCGTGAAAGTATGTTATGTTATTTTTTACTTACAATAAATTCAGTAGGTTCGAACAATCGTTCAAGGAATTTGTCCTGTGTTCTAATTGGTCATGGTCACTTATTTAGAAAGAGACACCGCCACCAGGCGCGTGCGGTCCATACATGCAAATAAGCACTGCATACCCTAGCCCAATCCCAATACTACAAGTTGTATAAATAATTAATTCCCTATACAATGAAATATGTGATAGTGCCATTTATTAGTATTTGAAGGAACTACTAACATAAACCCTAGCCGTATGTATGGAGGTCAGTGCCTGCGACTAGCAGCGCTGCGCGCGGATTTATGCAAAGCTGATGTTTGCTTTTTGTAATCATATTTTCATAGGGCAAATCATTTGATTGTGTGTGTCAATTTTACGATTGTGTGCGAAATTATAAGTCGCGGAGGAAGCACTGCCTCTGAGTATAAAGCGACATAATTAAGTAGTTGTCAAAAATAGAGGAGTTGCTTCGAATATAGATCTATTTTTTTAGGTTGTATAATATGAATACGCCATTTGTAATTAAAATATTGTTTCACTACAAAGAGCTGTCGAGTGACTTTAAGCGCCGTGTTTGTTATCTAATTAATTACATAGGTTTTAGAATTACTGTAAATTATAGAAAATTATAGCTGTGAGATCTGTGCTGGTGATGTGTGTTTAAATAAATTAAAAACTCGCGATTTCTCGACGTTATCGTTTGATGAAAAAAACAATATTATTGTCAGAGGACGTTCTGTTCGCGATTTGAATCTAATTAAAAAAAAAAGGTAATAGCATACGTTATTTTAATTAAGAGTATTACGGGCTGTACACACAAATAAATTATTTTGTTTTCCTTGTATATTATTTTCAAAACAAGATATATGAGAACAAGATATAAGAGAATATATAAATATTTAAATATTTTTTACAAAGCGGCTGCTAAACACGATTTGTCGAAAAAATTTATAGATTCTTGTTTAAAGTTCCAAATTTTTGGAAAAGGTATTATAGAGTCTAGTTTGAATAGCCAGTTCAAATTATACGTTGATAGGCACAACGCAAAAGTTGATAGCAATAGAAATATTTTTAAACCATTTATAGACGATTTCGTGGTCATGATGAACACGCTTTATCATATAATAAAGGTAATTTTTTGGAACTTGTAGATCTGTTGCAATAAACACATATTTTTATAGCTCTGTTATTATTTAGTTTTAAAAGTTTAATTATTCAGTGTTTTTATGTGTAAATTACTGAACTGTGCTTAAAGCTTACCTGAGCTCATAGTGCAGCATTTAAATTATTACTTTTAATTGTCTGGATTTTCAATTCACACGAACATTATGAATTCGAAGTTGGCCAGTGGCTTGGAGGACCTGGAGCAGTTATTCAATGCCCGTATGCAGGAATATGATGAGAATTTACAAAGGATCTCCACCGGAACCATTACAGTGCCCAGTGATCTAGCCTCACTTTCCCGTGAGTATTTAGATTTTAAACTCTTTGTCTGGCAGACTTTGTCAAAAATCAAAGCACAGCTTGAGCATCTCTCACTGGGCCTAGACCAGCATGAGACTACTATGAGGCGTAAAGTATTACTGTTTCATGGTCTGCCAGAATCACCTAATGAAAACCTTCATGAAACAATCCATAAAACCATCACAGTCAATATGAAGTTGCCTGAAGTCAGTACACAGCACATTAAAGTTTGTCATAGACTGGGTGGTGTGCGCGATAAGTGACGTCCTGTTTTGGTGAGGTTCGTGGACGTCGAGCAACGCCGGACTGTTTGGGATAGCAAGACGTCACTCAAGGGCACTGCTGTCACCATCTCAGAGTTCCTGACTAGGACACGGCATAGTGTCTTCACTACAGCGAGAAAGCACTTCGGCATCAAAAGCTGTTGGACCGTTGAGGGGAAGATTATTGTCATTACTCCTGATAAGAATCGACACAAGATTGAAAGCAAGGCTGAACTTGAAGCCCTTATCAGATAGTTCCCACGCAGTAATACCGAGCGTTATCGTTCTTCGCTGCCTGATGCAACGACCACTTCAATCAATCCTGTAGTAAAGACCTCAACTAAAGTCGTTAAATCTACTCGTCGTCGTGTGTAAACAACACTATGGTTTTGATATAGCCGTATATTCAAAGTAGCCGCTCGTATCATTTACCACATTATGCTATGTATATATGCTTCGACCTGCCTAGCGTCTATTTCCTGTATGTCACTGCACTAATTGTTTTTTTTCCGTACTCAGAGTTCTAATCAACACACAAACACATTTCCATTATAAACATGAACATTTCTCAACATCTTATCAATCTGATCTGTGAGTGACATTGACATAAGAACTTCTGCATTTACCTGCGTTTCATTTTTTTTTATTTGGCTTCGACCAAAGCCCGCAGGCAAGGGTAACTCTGTCCATACAGCCATTTCTTTATTAATTGAAATTAATGCCTTGCTTTGCTTGCCAGACATTTGTTACCTACGTAGCCCGGCGGTTGCCGCAAGACGTGATCATACCAACGAAGGCGACATTCTTGTAACTTGTCTGCAATGTCACGGACGTGAAGGCTGCCGCGGATGCGAGAGTTCCTCACGCGGTCCATCCGCGTGACTTCACACATCCACCGCAGCATCTTCATTTCCGTGACACGCAGCTCCTGCTTGTGTCGCTCCAATATCGGCCACGTCTTACTGCCATGTAAAAGGACAGGTCTAATAATGGTTTTGTAGACCTGTCCCTTCAACCGGATCGGCATTTTAGGGTCACAAATGACACCGGTTATATCCCGCCATTTGGCCCACGCGGCAGCAATGCGTGACTTGACATCGCAAGCGATGTCACTGGACGTGTGAAAAACAGATCCCAGGTATTTAACCTGGTCCGTGCGCTCGACCAAATCACCGCCTATGCGGACGGATGTGGGATCTGTCGAGTTTAGTGCCAAGTACTCGGTCTTCGCCACACTTAGTTTCAGACCGCCGTCCTCAAGCGTCTCCTTCCACGCCTTTACACGTCGCACCAATCTGCCCCTGTCCGCGTCTGCCAGCGCAATATCGTCAGCATACATGAGCAACCATGGAGGCTGCTGATGCTGTCCGACAATTCGTCTAATATTACACTGAACAGAAGCGGACTAAGGACCGAACCCTGGTGTACCCCGACGGTGATGGGGAAGGGTTTCGTGTCGCCAACAGCAGTCCGAACCATTGAATCGGAGTCACAGTACATGTCCCGGATAGTGTCAATATAGACCTCTGGAACCCCTTTGGACCAGTGTCCACCAGATCATCGCACGAGGAACACAGTCGAAGGCCTTCTGCATGTCTAGAAACAAACAGTGCAGAGGCGTGTTCTTCGACCTGTATTTGTCTGCGACAACCCTCAGGGCAAAAACAGGGTCCGTGGTCCCATGACCAGGGCGAAACCCATATTGACACCCCGAGAGAATACACTCCTGCCGGATCCGAGAGTCTATAATCCTCTCAAAGATCTTAATGGTGTGGGACATCACCTTTATACCGCGGTAGCTCCCGCACTCCTGCACTGATCCCTTACCTTTGAAGACTGGAGTAATAATACTCAGTCTCCATTGGTTTAGGATCTGCCCGCTGAGGAGTATGCGGTTAAAAAGGTTTACTAAGATGCCCACACCGCGAGGACCCATCGCCTTCCAGGCTTCGATGGGGACTCCATCGGGTCCGACAGCTTTCCGATTCTTCATGCGGCGAAGCGCAGTCAGAACTTCTCCAGGCGTTACCGGCGGCACTAGTCCCTGATTCGGAGCGAGGTCCGGAGGATGCACCTCTTTGTGCTGTTTATTAAGCAGCTCGTGGAAGTACGAGCGCCATCTCTCCTTTACCGCGAGGTCTTCGCTTAACAGGTTGCCCTCAGGGTCTTTTACACAGCGACACTTGGATATATCCTGTACCGCTTTGACCCTGGAGCGCGCCAGCTTATAGATGAGCTTCTGCCCCTCAGACGATTCCAGCTTATCATACAGAGGTTGTAAGTGGTCTCGTCTGGCTCTGGCTACAGCTCTCTTTGTGGCGCGCTTGGCAGCCCTGTACGCGTCGCGGTCTTCGGTAGATCCGGTCGCTTGCCACTTTTTAAAGAGGGCTTTCTTCTCCCTAGTCTCCCTCTGGACTGCGTCGTTCCACCACCAAGTTTCTTTGTCACATTTGCGTCCACCCTTAGACTCACCGAGCACCACCTTCGCCGCTGCAAGGATGGCCGCCTGAACTTTGTATATTTTTTTAATTAATGTATAATTATGTAAATTTCTTGGGGCTGGGTTTTTCTTGCTATGATTTGTGTTTGAGTGTTATATTTTTTTTTTTACCATTTTTCCCACGGCTATTTTTATTGTGTGTGAAAATTAACTATGTTTCTTCTGTTTTGCTTGCTATTCCTCTCTCTGTCAACATACCAGCGAGCCAATGGATTGAGTGGGTTTCAGTAGTTTTTAATTGTAATTCATATTTAGTATTACTATATTTATTTTTATTTATACTTAGTATATTCCTTTTTTTGTACATGTTGGACTCCCCGGATATCCTTAATGTTAGCTACTTTTCCTGTTCATCTTCCTCTGATGATTTTCACCGTGCGGGCGATAATTCTTCATCAATTCTAACCCTGCATGATCATCTTTCCTCTATCTTTTCTCATTATCCTAAAAATCTCAATTTAGTTCACATTAACGCTCAGAGTGTTTCTGCTCACTATTCCGACATTGTGACATCTTTTAGCAACTCTTCCATTGATGCTGTCCTCATCTCTGAATCTTTTCTTAAACCTTCACTACCGTCTAGTCAGTATCTACTCCCTGGCTTCGTTCTGATCCGTAATGACAGAACGGATAAGGCATGTGGAGGTGTGGCTATACCTTCGCACTGATATTCCTTATAAGATTGTTAGTGCTTCTCCTTCTTACACAGAATCCGCTGATTCCTTTTTCTTGAAATTTCGTTACTACATTCTAAGATTCTTCTTGGAGTTTTCTATAATCCTAATCTTCATATTGATTTCCACATTTCTCTTGATAACCTCCTATTTAATCTCTCTCCCTCCTATAATCACGTAGTCGTAATGGGCGACTTTAATAACTGTTTGCTAAAGGATGATAGTCGATCTCGTAAGCTATTGTCAGTGTTGTCTTCCTATAATCTTTCTACATTACCTCTCTCTGCTACGCACCACTTTCCCAACTGTACCCCCTCTTTAATAGACCTCATCATTGTTCAGTCCTCTGATGATGTGAGCACTCATGGTCAGCTATCTGCCCTCTTCTCCTACCACGATCTCCTTTTCTTTTCCTATTGTGTCCGTCCGCCAAAACGCGTAGCCCAAACCCGCCTCCTCCGCAACTTCAAGAACATTGACTTGGGGGCATTGCAAGTGGACGCTGAAAGCATTGACTGGTCGCTAGTGCTCGAATCTGATGATAAAAACGAAATGGTTACTTTATTCACCTCTAAAGTTACTGAGTTATTCGACCGACATGCCCCAATCAAACGAGTTAAAATTAAATACTATCCAGCACCCTGGCTAACTGAAACTATTAAAAATCTTATGGCACGCAGGGACAAAGCGAAGCAGCACTATAGAAATAGTCCATCAGATCACAACCTGCTTCTGTTTAAAACACTGTGTAACCGCTGCAGTCGAATGTGTAGAGATGCAAAGAGGCACCATTTCCTTAAATGTCTTAATACTCAAAGTAGTGCTGATATATGGAGATTCCTAAAAACTGTTGGTGTGGGTAAAGCATCTATTTTAGAAGATACCGACTTTGACATAAGTGCCTTAAACAGACACTTCTTATTACCGCCAGTTACATTGGATGCGGTTGCTAAAAGTTCTGCTGTGCAAAGTCTTTCAAACCAGCCCATACCTCAGATTACTTACAGATTACAAAAAATCTCTCCTGTCTATTTCTTCGTCTGCTACTGGTAACGATAACATATGCTCAAGGATGATTCTCCCAATCCTTTCCACTTTGCTCCCTGTCTTAACGTTTATCTACAACTACTCTCTATTCTCCGGTTCCTTCCCTGACACCTGGAAGCTTGCCCATGTCATCCCTCTACCCAAAACATCTAATCCTTCTGCAATGACTGATTTTCGACCAATTTGAATTCTCCCTTACCTGTCGAAAGTTCTTGAGCATATTGTTCACGAGCAGCTTTCCTCCTTTCTTTCAGCAAATAATCTCCTCAGCTCTTTCCTATCTGGCTTTCGCGCTAGGCACAGTACAGTGTCTACTCTTGTTAAAGTTACAGGCGACATTCGTTTGGCCATGGAAGGCAAAAGACTAACACTTTTGACGTTGCTTGACTTCAGTAGTGTCTTTAACTCTGTTGATTTTGACCTTCTCCTTGGTACTCTGAAGGCTATCATATATTTCTATATCATAATATTTCTTCATCATCTATCTCTTGGTTTGACTCATATCTTCGAGAGAGCTCGTAATGTATAAACTTAGATCGTAAGTCATCAGATTGGTGTCAACTCACTGCGGGCGTGCCTCAGTGGTGTTCTCTCTCCTCTTCTGTTCTCCATTTTCATCAACTCAGTCTCAAGTATAATCTCTTGTAATTTCCATCTCTATGCTGACGATCTGCAGCTGTACCATAATTTCTCTGTATCTGATGCCCCAACTGGTATAGCCGACTTGTCAGAATTTGGACCGTATAACTGAGTGGGCAAGATCGTTCGGATTACTCATTAACCCTCAAAAATCACAGGCCATAATAATTGGCAGTAGACACATATGTACCGATTCAGTAAGGGCCACGTTTCCACCTGTGTTGCTGGATGGTACTCTGATTCCTTATTCAGACAACGTCAAAAACCTTGGAGTATTAATGGATACCAACCTAACCTGGAGTTCCCAAGTTAATGCAGTTAGCAAGAAGTTTCATTTCTCGTTCCACTCTTTAAAATGCCTACAGTCGTTCTTGCCCTTAAAAACCAAAATTATCCTTGCCCAAACTCTCATCCAGCCCATTATCGACTATGCTGACATTTGCTATTTAGATGTCACAGAGGAGCTACTCGACAAGCTTGAGAGGCTGCAAAACTTGTGTATCCGTTTTATTTACAACCTCATAAAATATGATCATGTGTCATATTTTCGCCAGGAACTCAAGTGGCTCCCAATCCGCCTTCGCAGAAATACTCGAATTGTCCTTCTTTACAATATCTTATACAATCCAAAAACCCCTTGTTACCTGAAGGAGCGATTCTCATTTACACGATCTCCTGATGCTCCTTGCAGGTCTCACCTCCGCTCCAACCTCAAATTCCCTGTCCACAATACTGACTTCTATTCTTATTCCTTCACTGTTCATGCAGTCAGATTATGGAATTCCTTGCCTCCAGTCATCAGAGAAAGTCGTTCTATCTCTTCTTTCAAAAATAGAGTCCGTGAACACTATCTTTCCTCGTTATCCTGATCTTTCGATAAAGTTTTCGATATTTATTAATTCTTTTTAAAATATGTAGTTATATGTTTATATATTTATGTGTTTAAATTAAAAAATTAAATTAAATATCCATCACGCCTTATCCCTGAAGGGGTGGCAGAGGCATATTATATGCCCACTTTTCACCGTATGGATTCCTGTCCCACGTAATAGGTGGTGAGCCCATTGCCGTGTTGAAATAGACAGACGCAGGTTGTGGCTACCTGCTGTTGAAATTTTTTAAGCCGCCCATTAGGCCTTCAACCAGGCTTAACGACTGCCATTTTACTGGCAACCGGGACCAACGGCTTAACGTGCCTTCCGAAGCACGGAAACGCTCGCAAATGTAAATGCCACAAAGTGGTCACCCATCCGAGGACCAGCCATAGTGAAAGTTGCGTAACTCAGTGATCGTTTACAGAACACTGAGACCGCGGGGCCACGAGCGCTTCTTTATTTATGTGTTTATATATTTATAAGTGTATTTATTATATGTATGTGTATATTATATTATGTGTATATTATATTGTGTGTATGTACTCTCATTTCTTAAAACTTTCTTACACATTTCTACCCTTTTAATGATTTCTTGATTCTCTCCTCTCGCCGGTCTGCTGGAAGAGATTTCTTTAAGAAATAAGCAGTACCGTTGTACAATTTTCCTGCTATTTTATAATTTGTGTACATAATTTGTTAAATAAAAAAAAATAAATAAAAAGTAATGTAGAAACTCATTTACAATCGACGTCTGGTAGCTCATTTACGGGGTTGTCGAATAGAACTCAAAATGATCTGATTTCTAGCGTCGCGTCTGTTATGTATAATGAGATAAAAAAAGAAATAACACAATCTGATTTTGTTGCTGTTATTGTTGACTAAACTCCGGATGTCAGCGGTCGCGAACAGTTAGTTCTTGTTTTGAGATATTTTCGCAACTCAGAAATAATATATCGATGGTAGTTCTGATCGGAGAGCTGTCACTTTAAGGTCGATTATTATCAACGTTTTAGAGGAATTTAATTGCCTAAATAAAGTAGTTGCTCAAACGTACGATGGGGCGTCAGTTTTATCTTCTGAGGTTAATGGAGTTCAAAGCATAATAAGACAAAAATGCCCACTCGCGACGTATGTTTGGTGTTCAGCACATGTACTTAATGTTATTCTTTCCATGTGTTTTGAAAGAGTTTCGGAAACCAAACGTTTTTTCAGTATTTTGAGTTAGTTATTTTAAAAATATTACAGATCCTGCTAACGTGGCTACATCAGGATAATAAGTAGATATGTTAATCCAGGTCTCTAGCTATCTACATACCAAGTTTCAATGCAATCCGTTGCTATTTTTACACAACAAATATCCATGCTTCCAAACTTTCACATTTATGTTTATCAATCACGCCTTATCCCCGAAGGCAGGCAGAGGCATGTTATACGCCCAATTTACACCGTGTGTACTCCTATGTCACGTAATAGATGGTGAGCCCATTGCCGTGATGAAATAGAGAGACGCAGGTTATGGCTACCTGCTGTTGAAATTATAAAGTCGCCCACAAGGCCTTCATACTTGGCTTAACGACTGCCATGTTACTAGCCCGGTTGCCAGTAACATGGCAGTCGTTAAGCCAACCAACGGTTTAAGATGCCTTGCAAAGCACGGAAACACTCGCAAATATAAATGACACAAAGTGCACGCACATCCGTGACCAGCCATAGCGAAAGTTGCTTAACGCAGTGATCGTTTATAGAACACTGAGTCAGCGCTTCATTTCTCGCGGGGACTTCGGGTAGTTAGAGCATGCATACCCTATCCGAAATCCTTGTGCACGCCACTGACCGCCACTGCCGAGAGGCATCTTACGCAGATTGATTATTTCGCAGTAGTGCACAGTCTAGTTATGATGGTGGATGGTGAAACCAAGTTCAAGTCAAGTTGATACTTGACTTGAACTTGGTTTTGATCAACTTGACTTAAAACTAGTAATGGTCAACTTGGTTTTAACTAAGTTATGGTCAACTTGGCTTTAATTTGGTTATGTTCTCTCGATAGAGTCGCGCACAGAGCGCGGTGACGTCACTACTGGCGTCCGCGCCGGCGCCGCTCGTGTCGCTCGTGGTGAAGGGCGCCATGGTGCGCCTCGCCAAGTGGATTGACGACAACTGGAACAGCACAGGTCGGTATAGTGCCCTTTTTCAACAGTACTGCCAGATACAGTTTGGACTTCGGCAAACATCTGCAATCATCGGAACGCACTCGTCATTCAACTTTATAATAAATAAATTAGTCGGTATTTTTTTAAACAAGTTTTTAAAATGCACTAATAAGAATATGAAAATATCTTTATTCATGTAGGTTACGAAGTTACACTTAGGAACGTCAACATTATTACTTATACATTTACATTTAGGTACTGCCAGCTTCGCAAAGCAATAGGTACACAACCTGAGAACGACACAACATTGTGCTATTTTCGTCACACTATATTCCGAACGACACAATTTTGACCGCGTTTTGTTATACTTTTGGTAATGCCACAACTTCGTCCTATTTTTTTACACACTATCAATCGTAGGACACTACTTTGTCATATTTCTTTCAATCTTTCGTTCAAAGGACACAACTTTGTCCTATTTTTATCACACTTTCTTTCGAATGACACAACTTTGTCCTATTTTTGTCACACTTTATATCGTACGACACAACTTTGTCATACTTTTTACACATTCGTTCAAAGTACACAACTTTGTCCTATTTTCGACATACATTCTTTCGAACGACACCTCTTCGTCCTAATTTGTCAGATTGTCTATCGTACTACTCAATGCTATCCTATTTTTGTCACTTATTCTATAGAATAACACAACAACGTCCTATTTGTGTCCCACTTTGTATCGTATGACAAAATGTTGACCGCTTTTTGTTATACTTTTTGCTGTACGCCACAACTTTGTCTATTTTTTATATACTTTAAATTTAACCTGACTGCTTTTCGCCCCATGAAGAATCGGAAAGCTGTCGGACCCGATGGAGTCCCCATCAAAGCCTGGAAGGCGATGGGTCCTCGCGGTGTGGGCACCTTAGTAAACCTTTTTAACCGCATACTTCTCAGCGGGCAGATCCCAAACCAATGGAGACTGAGTATTATTACTCCAGTCTTCAGGTCTCGGTCAGGGTCAGGGGTCAGTGCAGGAGTGCGGAGCTACCGCGGTATAAAGGTGATGACACTATGAAGATCTTAGAGAGGATTATAGCCTCTCGGTTCCGGCAGGAGTGTACTCTCTCGGGGTGTCAATGGGGTTGGATGGATGGACCAGGGCGAAACGGGGTTTCGCCCTGGTCATGGGACAACGGACCCTGCTTTGCCCTGAGGGTTGTCGCAGAGAAATACAGGTCGAAAAACACGCCTCTGCACTGTTTGTTTCTAGACATGCAGAAGGCCTTCGACTGTGTTCCTCGTGCGATGATCTGGTGGGCACTGGGGTCCAAAGGGGTTCCAGAGGTCTATATTGACACAACCGGGACATGTACTGTGACTCCGATTCAACGGTTCGGACTGCTGTTGGCGACATGAAACCCTTCCCCATCACCGTCGGGGTACACTAGGGTTCGGTCCTTAGTCCGCTTCTGTACAGTGTAATATTAGACGAATTATCGGACAGCATCAGGAACTCGCATGAGCAGCCTCCATGGTTGCTCATGTATGCTGACGATATTGCGCTGGCTAACGCGGTCAGGGGCAGATTGGTGCGACGTGTAAAGGCGTGGAAGGAGACGCTTGAGAACGGCGGTCTGAAACTAAATGTGGCGAAGACCGAGTACTTGGCACTAAACTCTACAGATCCCACATCCATAGGCGGTGATTTGGTCGAGCGCACGGACCAGGTTAAATAATGCCGATCCGGTTGAAGGGACAGGTCTACAAAACCATTATTAGACCTGTCCTTTTACATGGCAGTGAGACGTGGCCGATATTGGAGCGACACAAGCAGGAGCTGCGTGTCACGGAAATGAAGATTCTGCGGTGGATGTGTGGAGTCACGCGGATGGACCGCGTGAGGAACTCTCGCATCCGCGGCAGCCTTTACGTCCGTGACATTGCAGACAAGTTGCAAGACTGTCGCCTTCGTTGGTATGGTCACGTCTTGCGGCTACGTAGGTAACAAATGTCTGGCCATGTCAGCCCCGCCCGGTCCCGGTAAGAGGGGAAGACCCAAGAAGTGCTGGCTCGACGTCGTAAGGGATGACATGCGTGCCAATGGTCTCACTATAGGGGATGCCGACGACCGTGCGAAGTGGAGGAGAAAATGTAGGAAAGCGGACCCCGGGCGTCGCGTGACGCAACTGGAACTGACGCTCGGATGATGATGATCATACTTTAAATTTAAATGAAATAAATAAATAAATTTTTGGTCCTATTTTTTAAACACTTTTTATCGAACTACACTACTTTGTCATATTTTTTTCACACTTTCTTTCAAAGGACACAACTTCGTCCTATTTTTATCACACTTTCTGTTGAATGACACAACTTTGACCAATTTTTGTCACACTTTCTATTGTACGACACAACTTTGTCAAAATTTTACACTTTCGTTCAAACGACACAGCTTCGTCCTATTTTCGTCATACTTTTTTTCGAACGACACCTTTTTGTCCTATTTTGTCAGACTTTCTGTCGTACTACTCAATGTTATCCTATTTTTGTCACACATTCTATTGAATGACACAACAACGTTCTATTTTTTTCACACTTTCTATCATATGACACGACTTCGTCATTTTTTTTTACAGTTTTGTTCAAATGGCATATTTTCGTCATACTTTCTTTCGAACGACACCTCTTCGTCCTATTTTGTCAGATTGTCTATCGTACTACTCAATGCTATCCTATTTTTGTCACATATTCTATTGAATGACACTACATTGTCACATTTTTTGCACACTTTCTTACAAAGGACACAACCTTGTACTATTTTTATCACACTTTCTTTCGAATGGCACAACTTAATTCCATAATCACACTTTCATGTTAAATTAATACTGTTGTTGTCACTCTCCTCTCCAAACACAAAAGCTCTTTAAACTTAGCTTTCTAATAAACGTATTACAAAAGAAATATTATCCTCTACACAGCCGTTCTCTGCAAGGACATAGAAGCAGAAATGAAGACCCTTTTAGCGCTGGGCCCGTTGGCGACTTCATCAGTCCACAAGAGCGTGTGTGACGTCACCGCAATGACGTCACCCGCCGACGTGTTCGAGGCCAACAACGTTAGCCCCGCTAATTGTATCATTAACTTGAAGGTATGTGACTTTTTCATTTTCCGTTTGTAAAACTGTATATTAATTGTGTATATTTTACTGAACTTAATAATATTATTTATTCAGCTTTGATTGTAACAATATTTAAATTATGTTATTTTGTATGTTTTCTTGGTGTACAATAAAGTATTCAATAGATAAATAATTATTATAAACTAGTTGACGACGACCCGCGACTTTGTCCGCGTAGAGAAGATTTCCCACAGGAACTTGTTCACGGGAAAAAAAGTAGCCTATGTGTTATTCTGATGTATAAGCTATATTTTAGTAAAGTTTCATTAAAATCCATTCAAAATAAAGTACTTAGTGGCATCGTTAAACCTCCTTGGTACATTAGAAATGACGACCTTCACAGAAACCTTAGTGGACCCCGTAGCTAATGTAGTACAAAAGTACGCCAAAGCTCATCAAAAACGACTTCATCATCATGTAAATGTCGAGGTTATTCAACTCCTTGACAAAGGACAAAAAAAGACAAAAAAACCTTCGAATTAGTATAGTAAATTGTCAGTGTAATAAGTGTAATAATTAATTATTATTTAAAATTACATTACATTGTCATAGTAACTTTTAAGGAACACATGAACAAAGTGACTTCCCCATAATAGAGACATTAAGGGTCGTATTACAGAACGTTTCTCAATACTCAAGAAACACTTGAGAGTAGTATTTTAAGGCGAAAACTAGCCTTAAACATTTCTTGAATATTGAGACACGTTCTGTAATACGGCCCTAAGAAACGTATTATTGGACACATTCTTATAATTTTACTCTACATTAGATTTCGCGCGACACTATATTACACTAAAAGGTTGGTATACCTTTTTGTTCCTCTATGTTTCGACAGGGTTGCACCTGTCGTGGTCCTGAGGCGACTGATGCAAGGTTGGAGCGACCGCTATGCATCGCGAGTTTTTTAATGTACCCTCGGAATTGTTATTTTTCGGAAACACACGACACACAACACTGACTGTATCCGCGGACGCGTTCACTGATCTATTGCGAGACTTTAAGGTATTAATTATCGGATTCCAAGATGTTGATGTTGTTCCAGTCAAAACGTCGAGGAACAAAAAGGTGTTCTAACCTTTTAATATAATATAGTGCCGCGCGAAATCCCCTTCTATACACAAGTATGTGTTCAACGCGTGTTAGTTTAAACAAATGGAAAATATTATATATATATATTTATTGGTAAATATCTCAGGTCACAGGGGAAGCCTGTTGTAAAATGTATAATGGATCATTTTAGCATCCTAAACTTTTCCATTTGTCTCTTTACATCCCTTTAATATAAAGGAAGGTTAGTCGGCAGTCGTGTGAACCCCAGGCTTGTAATTCATTTAGAGTTTGGAAGCAACTGGGAAAGTTAACTGAAGAAAGTTAAGAAACTCCTTGCCTGGGTTTTCCCGAACGTATACTGTATGGGGTTCTTCAAAAGGGGTCTTAGAAGGTTTATAAAGGGTCGGCAGCGCGTGTGCTGCACCTC
Organism: Thumatha senex; assembly: GCA_948477245.1. Taxonomy (NCBI): domain Eukaryota; kingdom Metazoa; phylum Arthropoda; class Insecta; order Lepidoptera; family Erebidae; genus Thumatha; species Thumatha senex. Next base: position 57,881,699 of record OX419724.1, read on the forward strand.
TGGTGTTGCAAACGTCCATAAGCTACGGTGACCACTTTCCATGCTTGTCTGCCACCTCAGTGGTATAAAAAAAAGGACTATGAGGAAGGATAACTGTTAATACTGTTGATTGGTGGCACTTGCTACACTTCTTAAATAAAAACCCTTGTACTGTTTCACTTATTTACTTTTTAGACCTGACCGGTCTCACTTTACGGCATTTTCAAAGGCAACACATACTTATTTTATAAAAAAAAACTAGCTGATCCCGGCGGCTTCGCTTGTGACATATTTCGAACCCCCGTCGCACCTATTTAATACCATCGCTTATTACTTTAATACAAATATGAATACAGCTCCGATCTCCGGTATTAGCGTGATGATATATATAGCCTATAGCCTTCCTTGATAAATGTAGTAAAAGTTAAAAGTGTAAATAACAGTAGTTCCTGTTATTTACACTTTTAACTATACAAGTAAACAAACATGCAAACAAACTATTCAGCTTTAAATATTAGTGTAGATTTAAAAATGCTGTAAGTTGCATCCGGTTTAAAAAGTAAATAGGTGGAACAGTACAAGTGTTTTCATTCAAAATGAAGAATAACTTTTCCATTTGTTTAAACTAACACGCGTTGAACACATACTTGTGTATAGAAGGGGATTTCGCGCGGCACTATATTATATTAAAAGGTTAGAACACCTTTTTGTTCCTCGACGTTTTGACTGGAACAACATCAACATCTTGGAATCCGATAATTAATACCTTAAAGTCTCGCAATAGATCAGTGAACGCGTCCGCGGATACAGTCAGTGTTGTGTGTCGTGTGTTTCCGAAAAATAACAATTCCGAGGGTACATTAAAAAACTCGCGATGCATAGCGGTCGCTCCAACCTTGCATCAGTCGCCTCAGGACCACGACAGGTGCAAGCCTGTCGAAACATAGAGGAACAAAAAGGTATACCAACCTTTTAGTGTAATATAGTGTCGCGCGAAATCCCGTTCGATACAAAAGTAACTTTTCCATTTGTCGACAGGAGCACATATGTCTCATATTAGACGGAGAAACTCCTCAAGACTTAACCATACTGGTGCACCAATGCGCCATCGCCGTTTCCCCCACCAATATATTCAATAGGCCTCCCACTCAACGGGCTATACTACAATTGTCTGTGGATCTATGTGTGGTTTATGGTAAGTTTCATTTAATACTACTATAATAATTCATGTCAAAGGTCATGATTTTTCTGTGGGGGGTCATTATGATATCTCAGTATTTCTGGGGGATATACTTCAGTTGTCTGTAGACCTATGTGTGGTTTATGGTAAGTGAATATTTTGAAGAGCTCTTCCAACTAGTCCTACCCTTCCCATTCCGTTCCCGAACAACACGGGCGGGGCAGAGATGTCATCCTTACCCTGTGGACACCATCTTGCCCAGGACGGAAAGATTCCGTAGGTCTTTCTTAAGTCGCACCATAAAAGCATGGAACTCTCTGCCAGCGCACGTGTTTCCTATTACAATCCAGGCTATAACAGAAGCGTGAAATGGCTTGTTTCTGAGCTGTCAAGTTGAGGGTCGCTATCGGAGCCCTCTGGGTTGAGATAGCGGCCCTCAATCACAGGTCGTCGTCTTTGCTTACCATCAGTCAAACGACACCATTTTGGCGTGCCAAATATAAAAAAAAAAACTAATTGAATCAGGCGGAAATCCATTTTAAAAAACTATAATTTTGTTTTTAAATGTTATTTTTGCAATATTCCGCTTTTTGGCAGCAAAAGCCAAACTTTTGCTGCTAAACAGTCTTGATAATGCCTCGTGTGTAGGCGAAACACGTGTCGATATCGTACGACATTCTAAAAAAGCGGAATGTTGCAAAAATAACATTTAAAAACAAAATAATTATAGTTTTTTATAAAAAAAAAAGTTTCATCATTTAATACTACTATAATAATTGGGGTCAAAGGTCATGAATTTTTGTGGAGGTCATTAAAATATCTCCGTATTTCTGAGGAGTCGAACGGATGTTAATATGTCTACGATCAAAATGATGTCAATATTTCAAGGGACCAAAGGTATTAAATAATTGTGGGGGTAGAGGGGATATCTATAATTCTGGGCTTTAAAGGGACATACATAATTCTGGGGTCAAACGGATATCTATAATTCTGCGGGCTTCAAAGGGACTTCTATAATTCCGAGGTTCTAAAGGACATTTATAATTCTCGCGTTGAAAGGGACATCTATAATTCTGGGATTTAAAGGGACTTATATAATTCTAGGGTTCAAAGGGGCATCTGTAATTCTGGGATTTAAAGATACATATGTAATTCTAGGGTTCAAAGGGACATCTATAATTCTGGGCTTTAAAGGGACTTATATAATTCTAGGGTTCAAAGGGACATCTAAAATTCTGGGATTTAAAGGGACATCTGCTGCGTGACGTCATTCTAAATCCGACACGGTGGAATAGCCAAATGGCGGCCTAGTAATTTTCAATACACTTCTACAATATAGGTATAAAAAAAGGTATTATTGAGAATAACTCGAAAGATAAATTGACATCACTTTCTGTCCAATATGTCCAAACTAATAAGGAGGACAGTTTTAATTTCTAAGCTCTGTTTCTATATTTTTCTTTTCTTTGGTTTTTATAAATATTGTGGGACATGTTTTTTTTACACAACGCCGTCTAGTCCAAAGTAAGCTAATATACACTTGTGTTATGGGATCTCTTATCATACCCGTGAACGGGTGCCGTCTGTTGGGACTGATCAGCTCATAGCTGTTATAGCAATTATTACAAATAATATTATTTAAATTTAAGGCAAACTAAGTTTAGTTGACTGTTCTCACATAAATCCAAAGGAACAATGTAAGTGTAATTTTAATGTTGTAAGCCACACCTACATTTTAAAAGAGCATCCATTGTCTTACTTGCTAGATTCTTCTTCTTAAAGTGTAGGCTGCCCTTAGAACTGGCAACTAGAATAGCTCTAATTTTGATATGATTTTAAACACAACATTGTTTCTTTTTTTTTATAAATTCATTACTATATAATTGGTCAAACATCATGTAAATCAAAATAATGTAATTACTGGCGGTTAGAAAAGAGTGGCCATTACTTTTATTGCCAGGTTCTTCCTCAGGCTTTACCTATTGATTTGCGAATCTGGCAGTAAATGTAAATGTAGAAGCAGTAATATTGACGTCCATAAGTGTTACTTTGTGACCTACATGGATAAAGATTTTTCATTTCCTCTAGACGACTTATTATATATTTCTAAATACATACATATTATACATAGGAAACACCCAAACTCAGAAATAAACATTTGTGGATCACACTAATATTTTTTCCGACCCGAGAATCGAACCCGGGACCTAAGTCGTGGCAGTCGCATACACTACCACCAAGTTTCTCTTACAATATGTGTATCAAATGAAATGATTTGCTAAACATTATTATTTTTGTATTACATAGAAAGTTTGTTCCGAAAACGATTTTTAACTATTAATTTATTATTTTTATCTATTTTTACAGTATCCCGGAAACCCTCAGAAGTGACAGAACCTTTCCTTCTCAAACTCCACTCTCTATGGGAGATGTGCTGTCCAGAGAGAAAGAGATCTCCCTCCCAGGATGAGACGTTCCCGGAGAGGAGAGACATCTCCCCGGACTGTAGGAACTTGGACGGAGACGATAGAGTGGTGACCCCGGTCAGTGAAGACGAAGGTCATTCAAAGGTCGAGGTCAGGATAAATCACAGTTTTATTTTTTTTTATTCATAAACTTTCGCTATGTATATTTATATTATGCTAGCTGACCCTGCAAATGTTATCCTACTAATATTATAAACGCGAAAGTTTGTAAGTATTGATAACATCCATCAATACTTACAAACTTTCGCTTTTATAATATTAGTAGGATAACATGTTACTCTTTTTCGTAAAATCTTCAATTTCAAATACAAATCTTCATAAACAAATATTTAAATCAATTGATGAAACTACAATAATATAGCTTACACATAGGCCACTTTTTATCCCGGAGACAAGTTCCTGTGGGAAACGGGAACGGGAAAACTACCGCGGGCGTGAACTAGTTTTGACATAACAAGGGCCAGCCTGGGGGTATACAAAATAACACGATCTAACTCAGACAACAATATGCCTTTTAAAAAACTTATGAAAATTGGTCGAATAATAACAAATGCTGTGACAAGAAATGACGTGTAGTTGACTTTGGAAATAGTTTTGGAAGGCACTGGATTCGATTCACATTCAAATATTTGTGGTAAAATAAAACATCGTTTTTTTTGAGATATTCTCACACAACGCCATCTACCTTAGTTAGTATGTCTTAAAATTTAATATTTAGTTAATATATTTTTTTTACAGCCTCAAGACTTAAAGATTATAAATCAACCACCTAAGTCTCCGAATTCCCTAAACCACACTCCATCATCACCAAATTCTTTATATTTCTTCAACCAACCACCAAGGTCACCTAATTCCCTCACCAAAAGGTCAAGGTCACTCAACACCCTGAACCATGGTCCGAGGTCACCAAACGCTATATACCAGGGGCCGAGGTCGCCGAGCGCTATTCACCACGGACGGAGGTCTCCGAATAACGCTTACCAAGGACAAAGGTCACCGAACACATCCTACCAAGGTCAAAGGTCACCGAATGCGGTGTATCCTTCGCCAAGATCTCCGATCCCTGGTAATCGAAGTACTCCACATATGAAGGTTAGTTTTATTATACGTTTTATCTTTTTTTTTGGAACGAAGTTCCTTACCGCAGGCTTGGAGGAGACAGGGATTTAGCTGCGCGACCGAACTTAAAAAAATGTGATAGTAAAACCGTAAGAAAAAGTCCGTGGAATAAAACCGTTAAATGAGACGTGCGCAGGCGCGACAGTCGTTTGTTTTGCAAATTGTGTCGATTCTACATTAGCCGAAGGAACTTCGTTCCTACGGTGTCCCACGACACCACATCTTTTTTTATTATATTTATCAGTCACGCCTTATCTCTAAAGGGGTGGCAGAGGCATATTGTATGCCCACTTTTTACTATGTGAATTCCTGTCCCGCGTAATAGGTGGTGAGCCCACTGTCGTGTTGAAATAGACAGACGCAGGATATACAAGATTTTGAGACTTTCTTTTGCTTAAAAAAATAACAAATTATCGTAATATAATAATCACACCTGTTACTTTTTCCATCTCATGAACCCATGTTCGCAGTCTGAATAATAAATAAAAATAAAAAAGCACCTATATCGTCGAGAGGGTAAACAGAGGTGAACCATTCATCTACAATTGATAGTAGTTTTGTTGGTCTCACGTAAAAAGTCTATTACCGTCAACTGGCACTATACTCGTTAAATTTATAATCGTTTTGAAGCGAAAGAATTTGGAATCGGGATCAATAACAGAATCTAATAATACTATTAATATAAAAAATTGTCAATTTTATTTAATACAAATATATTAAGTTGGGAGAATAAACTTAATTTTTTATTATTTGAAATCGAATGAATGATAAATAATACTAAAATAAAAATAATTTTCACTCGTTCAATTGTAATTGGAAAGAGAAAATTATTATTTTATTTTATTTTAAAGCACACCTAAATTTCTCTTGGAAAAAGTAAAATCGTTTATTTATTAAATTATTTTCGGGTATATATTTGTTTTGGCACAGCTCTCAAAAACAACCCAAGAATCCGACGACAACACGCTACTGGAATACTTCGACAGAATACTCAGTCCTCGGAACATTGTGATGTTAAGCGTCTCCAAGAGCCAGGGGGTCTGGGAAGCGATGGCCAATGTGCTGGTGTTCCTGCTGCAGAACGATTACCTGAGCGAGGATTCTCTCACGGAACAGTGCCTGGCGGTATACCGGCAGGACTGGGCTCAGGTAACTTCCCTTACCATCCTATGTACTGCCTCTGTGGCGGTGGGAGTGTATCCGACTGCCACGCAAGAGCTCGTGGGTTCGATTCCCACCCAGGATCAAACAAAAATCACAAGAGTAGTTCATTGGTTCAGCTCAAATAATCTTTGCCTAAATGAAAACAAAACTAAATGTATTAAATTTACTCTACCAAATGTAAAACAAGTTACGGCCAATGTTCAACTTAATGGACAAGTGTTAGAGTTTGTAAAATCAACTGTGTTCCTTGGCATAACTATTGATGCCAATTTGCAGTGGGGCCCGCACATAGAAAAGACGGCCTCTAGGTTAAGTTCGGCTGCATACGCTGTAAAAAAGATCAGGACTCTAACAGATGTGGATACGGCTAGAATGGTTTACTTCAGCTATTTTCATAGTATTATGTCTTACGGTATTCTCCTTTGGGGGAGTGCTGCAGATTTAAATATTATTTTGTTCTACAAAAGCGGGCTGTACGCGCTATTTATAATTTGGGCCCCAGAGTTTCTCTCCGAGAAAAATTCAAAGAAGTAAATATTCTAACCGTACCATCACAATACATTTTTGCCAATCTTATGTATGTCCAGAAAAATCTATCACAGTTTTCTAAACTCTGTGATAAACATAATATAAACACTAGAAATAAAAATAATCTTTCAGTCCACCACAGTCGACTACATAAGATTGGCGATTCTTTCCAGGGTAACTGTGTACGCTTTTACAACAAGCTTCCCTGTGACCTGAGAAATTTATCATTTAATAAATTTAAAAAGCTTATTAAAAGAAAGCTTTGTGAAAAAGGTTATTACTCTATTCAAGACTATTTACAGGACAGGGATGCCTGGAAATGATCTGCTGGCAAATAAAATATTATAGTCATAATATATTTGTAAATAGGCCATCAAAAAAAAGCCTTCCTAAGTTTCTTGCCGGTTCTTCTCAGGTTTAAAGCGACCACCGGTTCGGAACGCGGCCCTAACCGGTGGTCACTTTAAATATACAATTTTTTTTCTTTAGTTTTAGTGTATGACATTTTGTAAGCGCCGTTGAAATGGTCTATGTAAAATAAAGACATTTTTATTTATTTTATTTATATTTATTTACATAGTACAAGCTTTGCTTAGTTTGGAATTAGATGGCATTGTGTGAGTTGTCCCAACAATATTTATTATTATTATTTATTTATTATATGTTCATCAATCACGCCCTATCCCCGAAGGGTGGCAGAGGCTTATTATACGCCCACTTTTCACCATTTGCATTCCTGTTCCACGTAAGTGGTGATGTAGGTTGTGACTACCTGCTTTTGAGCCGCACATAAGGCCTTCAACTTGACTTGTCGACTGCCATGTTACTGGCAACCGGGACCAACGGCTTAACGTGCCTTCCGAAGTACGGAATCGCTTGCAAATGTAAATGCCACAAAGCGGTCACCCATCCGTAACTAGCATTGCGATAGTTGCTTAACGCAATGATCGTGAACACTTAAACTCCTAAACAAACATAAATATTTCAACAGCAGGTCGCCACAACCTGCGTCTGTCCATTCCGACACGACAATGGGCTCACCACCTGTTACGTGGGACAAAAATGCATACGGTGGAATGTGAACGAATACTATGCCTTCGGAGAGAAAGGTGTGACTAGGCAAGATGCCAGTCTAAGGTCCGTATTCCAGAACGTTTCTCAATACTCGATCGACGCTTGAGACTAGATTTTGCCTTATAAAATCTACTCTGAAGTGTTTCTTGAGTGTTGATAAACGTTCTGGAATACGGCCCAATGTACTAGTGGTTCTGTGAACCCTAGACTTCGGAGTAAATTGAGGAAAAAGGCAAAATTCCCCTCTCCAGGCTCCATTTCCCCCCCGATCGAAAAACCACCTCGCTACAAGTTTTTGGCTATATCAAGGACTTGATGCACCCACAGCTTCGCCCGTGGCATATTTCGACCTCCCGTCGCACCTATTTAATCCCGTCGCTTATAAATTTTACAATGATGCATAAAAATTTGCCCGGTTAGTCGACATTTATGACTACTGTTCTGCTCCCCAGTGTAGAAGCGTAATGATATACGGCCTATAGCCTTCCTCGCTTGTTTGTTTGTTCGGTTGAACGCGCTAATCTCAGGAACTACTGGTCGGATTTCAAAAATTCTTTTTGTGTTAAATAGCCCATTTATCTAGGAAGGCTATAGGCTATATATCATTACGCTACTACACTGGGGAGCCGAGCAGTAGTCATAAATGTCGACAAATCGGGTAAATTTTTATGCATCATTGTAGAATTTATAAGCGACGGAATTAACTAGGTGCGAACGGGAGGTCGAAATATTCCACGGGCGTAGCTGTGGGGGTCATCTAGTATCAAATAAGTTGCTGACGTGGTTTGCCCATCACAAACTATAACAGTTCTCTTACAATATTGACCGTAACTTGTACGTATCGTTTGTTCCCAGAATGTTCTAGAAAGTCTTTCGACGTGCATGAAGGCTGTGTCTGCTCGCTGGTCCAGATGTTCTACTGGAAAGTTCACGCTGTTCCTGGACTTCCTCGCCGAGTATTGCGGCAATATGGACTACGAGTCCATGGACTGAACTCGGAGCCTTGATAAGCATTAGTGAGCATGTTCTTTAAAAAAAATGAAACCACAGTATACAGGGTCATTTGTAAAACACCAGCAACCCGCTAGGGCTAGTAGCTAACATCATGAAAAGATGTGTAATGTTATTTTTTCTCAGATATGCAGTTTTTTTTTTTAGTTTTTTTGATAATTTTTTGAAATTTTTTTTTTAAATTTTGCTTTTTCGGATGTAGTAATTGAATGACAGTACTAAGCAACTCGTAAAAATCACAGGAGATAGGGGTGAGCCGGTGATAGCTACTTTGACCTTGACCTTTTTCAACTACAATGATCCTCGCGCATCCATCGTTCATCGAGGCATGCAATACGTTAGGAAAAAGAGATCCAGGAGTTCTCTTAGGCGAATCCAAGACCGAAAACTTGAGACATAGCTCGAAGGTTCAATGTATCATAGTAGTTGTTTCGTAACGAATTTTCAAAAGTGGTAGAACAAACGTTGTTGGTTATGACCTTGGCTCCTAGCAGGTTGCTGATGTAAGGATGGTAAGGATACCTTGTGTTTTTAAGCAATCTACTCATGGGTTCTCATATGAAAGTCTCTGTCTACCCTGACCCCTTATAGACGGAAAGGTCAAAGGCCGCTGAAAGGTTGAAGGTCACAGGAAGTACTCGGATACCAGGAAGCGTAAGCAAAAGAAGTATGCGTGGATCGCGAATCCTGACGATCTGTCCTTTCAGACTACATTAGGGAAACAATGTGAAGATAGTTAATGAAACTTCATACAAAATGTGTGAAACGGCCTACCCACACAAGCGCACGTATTTAGTCTGAGTGAGTGTTCACGGAATATTGAGTAATAGTTGCTCCGACCGCGTGTATAAGTTTTTCGGTTCCGGTATCCCACAAGAACTTGTTTCCGAGATAAAAAAACAGCATATGTCCTTTCACAGGCTCTAGACTATCTGTACCAAATTGTATTTAAATCGGTTCAGTAGTTTAGTCGTGAAAACACGACAGACAGACTTTCGCATTTGTTAAATTGTCGTTAGTATATTAAGAGTGATCTTCCTAAGTCCAATTTAAAAATATACCCAGTACTATGTACAATCTATCTCAATTGAAGCGTAATTAATTATGTAAAAAATACTTTTATTTTTATATAAATTACAGAGACAACTAACTAACCTAACCTAGTTTCCTTACTGCTTTTTTAACGTTACGTGTACTGTGGCTAAGGTGATAGACAATATTACGACAAAGTTGTTTATATCTTAATCCAACGCGAAATCTTTTATAGCGCGATGCAGGATTCTGGCGCTGGTAACTAAATTTCAAATAATGCTTAGCATCTTATTAACTGTTTTTAAACAATACGCAACTGCTCTCTCGAAATTTTGAGGAAAATGTAAGCATACTAATTGCTTTTAAAGATTATTCAAATATTAGTGGAGTCCATCACACCAATATATATAAATATAGTTGTAACACTGTTCATTGATATCAGAGTTGCTCAGTAGCTCGATAGATGGCTCTGGTCATACTCTTGAATGACGATTACAATTCAGTGAAGAATTTCAGCTTGTTTTAATACGGTTCTGGTAGTTCAGTGTCTACGAGCATTGCCTTGGCCAGGTTAGGATTCAACTCCCGTCCTGAAGCAAGATGTCTTATTTCACTTTAATAGAAATTTATAAGGCTGGGCTTTTTAATAACTGTTATTAGACAATACGCAACGACTATTATGTCAATATAACGTCTATTAGCTATATCAATCTTAATTAAAATTATAAGCTATTTGATATTAATGATTTTGCATGAAAAAATGCTTGGGAAAAAAAACAGTTAATCAGATACGTACTTGGCGTCCGCCATCTTCAATAACTAGTTTTTCGTGGTGGAGAGTTCCCGTTTCCCACAGGAGCTTGTTGCCGGGATAAAAAAAATAAACTACCTGTTTTTCTGATGTGTAACCTATATGATCGTAAAGTTTTATTACAATCCATTCGGCATTTGTGTAAAAGAGTAACAAATATATATCCATATATATATATATATATATAATAAATATACATACTTTCGCGTTTATAATATTAATGGGATATAATGTCGGATAAAAACACATCCCAGGTTGGAACCTACCTGGATATGGCTATCCAGGTTGGGTTCTGACATGCTGGCTTTGTTATGATATAATTATATATAAAATTTGATAAAATAATAATAGCAGAAGCATGTTGGCATTTAAAAGGTTGGATTCAGTATTCAATGCAAGAGAAAGAATATCACTTCTGTTTTACATTTAGAGGGTTATATCCCTAATTCTTTCAATATTTTAATCTCTTCGTAATCTGGATCCGTCCTTATAACTAAGTAGTTTAAGATAATGATCACATTATCGACAATAAGACCCAAGATGCTTCCTTGAAGAACACCAAGTAATTATTAAGAAAATTTCCACAATGTACTCATAAATTTTCTTGTATTATGAATTAAAATAATCAAAATAGAATGTATGTGATAGCCATTCGTAGATATAGAATGTTCGCTATGTGTATGGTAAATTAATTTGTGATTAACATTATCAAATGCTTTACCCATATAAAAAAACAACGAAATCGTTGCTGATTTTTGATGTTGTACTACTTGTTTTTAATAATACGTATATCTGTATATTGTGCCCAATATCATAAAATATATTATGCTCTCTTGTTTTGTAAATACCTTAAATATAGACTGTGAGAATTATGAATAATACCGACAATGTTCATTTAGGATTCCGTAGCTGCTATTTATACGACATTATTACTTTAAAATACATTTTAATTCAACCGGCTCTAGTAGTCGCACCGTTTGGCCACGACAAGAGATGGTCCATCACGGTCAAAACCACCATTCCCCCGCATCTAGATAATCCCATTTTATTTTTACCCGGCTGACCTGGGATTAGTCACTGCAGTTCAAGTCCAGGCGGCAGGTATTCTGCGGGTGGAATATACCCATTTATGTCTCAGGAACCATAAGAGACAGAGATATGGTTTGCGGCATTCGATTCAGGACATCATGAATACGTGCATACGCGATTTGAAGTTTGTACCACTTGTGGTTTTGTAACTGGTTTCGGTTTAGAAGTGGTCTGATTCCTTCGCTACGATAGTGAAGAGCCCGCTCAGATGTACAAGAGCAAGCAGACCAAACGTACTGCAATCCTTATGGAACAATACTTCATCCTTTTCAGTCTTGCCATTTGTTGTATAAAAGCTATCTTTGTTATTCCTGTATACATCTAACTCACACATTGACAGCAAACAGCGCGTAGCCAATTTTTCTACTACAAGTAAGCTACAAACTTGTAATGACAACCGCCGCTGTCTTTTGATGTGATTTATGTGTCGAAGTGAAAATATTACATAAAATTATTGTAAAATGTTACAAAAGTAGACAAAACAAATGCAAAATGGTGTTGCGCACAGAGTGATGAAGTTTCATTATCAAGAAATCACCAGAAATAACTAAGCTAAGCTACCTGTCCATGTGTGTGTGTAATAGGCTATGCTATTATTCACTAACGTTGGGTCTGCTTACTGTCTTATATGTCTGTAAGTGCGCGTTACTTGTTTCAATATATTTTTTACCACTTTGCGTGTCAATGTGTATATATGTATATTCAAGGATAGCGGACAGACGGATAGACATGTCAAAACTATAAGGGCTCCTTGTTTTGCTAAGGCATGTTCAAAATTGTGAAATAAAACTCCACTAATTATTTGATAGAAAATAATTTTAATATACTGTTTTAATTTAAATGTGTAGTTGCAATTAAACTTTAATATAAGTTTTTATTTTAAAAAATAAATATTGTTTTGACAACTCACACAACGCCATCTGATTCCTAACTAAGCAGAGTTTGTACTATGGTAACCAGATAACTGATAAACATACTTAAATATTTCTAAATACATACATATTATAGATAAATAACACCCAGACACAGAATAAACCAACGTGCTCATCACACAAAGTTTTATCCTGGGTGGGAATCGAACCCACGACCTCTTGCGTAGCAGTCGGATACACTCCCACCGCGCCACAGAGGCCGTCAACAAAACCAACACAACAATAAATAACTTAAAGAAAATAAAACAACGTAACGAATGATTCTGTACCTCTGCTAATCAGAGCGATTCCCTTGATAGGCATAAAACCCATGGCGGGTTTAACTCCCAGGTCCGAACCAACCTTTTTCAAGACGTCTTCGCAACCATGTTTCACAACCAGTTGCTTAGGAAAATATTTCCACCTTTGTTCGCAACTGGTTTTGAATAAAGAAGAAATATTTTACAATAATATTCGCAATTGCTTTGTTTTACAAATTTCACAATTTTGGGACTGCACAGCTGATGTATGAAATAAGTTATGGTAAATATTGTGTACTCATCTGTACATCTTAATAAATGTGCTTTTTGATAGGATTAATCCTCGCATTTTGTTCATTGAATAATACTCAAAAACGTTAGCATATAATTTCAAAAAGTTTGTTTACTTCGCTTATATATCCAGTGGGTAATCAGGTTGCATATCAAGACAAGAAAAATATTCTTTACGCAACTGGTTGCGAATGTTACTAGCCATCGTGGAAAACGGTTGTACGTGTTGGCAACTCGTTGTGTTTTATGACTGTCTCATTGGCGGAGTGGTAGTGTATGAGACTGCCGCGCTGAGGTCCCGGGTTCGATTTCCGGGTCGGAACACATATTTGTGTGATCCGCAAATGTTAGTTTCGAAGTTTGGGTGTTTCCTGTAAATAAGACGAATGTATTTAGAAATTTCTCTATCAGTTGTCTGTTGCCAACTTATATTAACTTAGGGCTTGACGGTGCTGTGAACGATATTTAAAGAAATTTAAAAAAGATCATTCTGCTATAGCAACTAGTTGCGTAACATGGTTGCAATGACGGCCGAAAGGCTTTTTCCTAAATAAACAATAATTTATTTAAAAATAAATGTCCCAATTAATATTTTATTCCCATATTAGCTCAATTCTATAACAGGCAGTTTTATAGGTAGGCTCTTAGGTTCTTTTACAAATATATGTTAGAGGAAACGGAACGTTCGTGTCGCTTGTTCGAATTTTAGTGTAAAATTAAACTTACTTTCGAAAAAGCCAATGTAGCACAAAATGCTAGCTCGAAATTAATATTTTAATTGTTTTGGAAATTTTTACTAAATGTTATTATAAAGACTGGCATTTTAAACAAAAATATAATGAATTTTGCAGTAGGCTTTCAAAATAATAGTCATTTTGAAATAAGTTTTAGTAAGTGGCAGTTATTTGCTGGAAGTAGAAAAATAGTTTAAAATTAAAAAAAAAACGTTAAATTTATTAATTTAGAAATATTTTCTTAGCATGTTACACCTCATTTTCACCAAGAAACAAGAATTCTGCTAGTTTTATACAAAACTTTTTGAATTATTTGTTCCATTCATTATGTAATGCAATTGTTTCAAACATAATTTCCTTTAAGTAAATCGTCTGATTTAACAAGGTTGATACAAGTTTTGTATACAACAAGTTCTAGAGTGAGAACTAAAAACGAAAACATTGCAAACAATCTGTAAAATACATGTATTTTACCTTGGTGAAAATATGGGCTTAGATTGCACATGGGGTTTTGTAGCAAGTTTTGCGTTATTGAACAAAACAACTTCCGAATTAATGTGAATAATGTACAGGATATTATACATTGTTGTTTTTAAATAAAAGTACATACAAAATAAGAGTTTTATTTTTCCATATTTATTATTTGACGAGGGGACGGTTCCCGCGTGGTTAAGTTTCACGTTTCCCTCAGGAACCCTGATCCCAGAATAAAAATTAGGGTATGTGTTGTGCAAAATTTCATGGTTTCAGACTCAGCGGTTTCAGCTGTATGTTGAACGATCAGTCCGTCAGTTTCTACTTTAATATATTTAGATGTTTATTTCACATAGCCGGCTTAAAAATATTTGGTTAAGTAAATCACAAATTAGAAATTCCGTAGTTTCCAAGAGATCCCTTCAGTGAGCTACCATCTCACTCAGCTTCTACAGGCCATGGCTACTTTTCAAATACCAGTGGAGCTTGTGAGTGTGAAGCTAAACACCGTGTGCTGTTACACGTATGAAAGAATCTTCACGAGTAGAACTGGGCGACAATGTTAGGCCGCCGTCACCTCCTTCACCAGCGAGGTGATAGCATCAAAGAAAAGAACTGCAAGAGCAGGAACTAGGCGCAACTCTTTCTCCGCCGTCCAGGGGGCCGAGTCTACTATTGAGAAGCCGTAGAATAGAACCAGAATCGCTGTTTTTAGCTGTGAAAATGTCAGACTATTAAAAATGCAACTGACTAGCGGCCACTGGCGCGGTACATGTTAGTAGAATTCTATCGGCCGACCGATAGAAGCCTATTGCAGTACCATTGTAATCGAAAATTTACCGGTGGCTTTCTAATGAGCGACGATTTTGATTCTATTTCTAACTAACTAACCACAGTCCGTGCCCCACAATAACTAACTATCTTCACGCTGTATCCCTGACGGGGTAGTCAGAGAGCACAGATCGCCAGGCTTCGCGATCCATGCATACTTCTTTCGCTTCTTCGAGATTCATCAATCGCTTCATACACGCACGTCTGGGTATCCGAGTACTTTTGACCTTTCCGTTTTTGAGCAATCTGCTCACGTGGTCTTCATATGTAAGTCTCGGCCTTCCCTGACTCCTTCTACCCTCTACTTTTGAACAATATATATTCTTCGTCAATCGTTCCTCACTCATTCGTTGGACGTGTCCAAACCAACGGAGCACGCCCTTTTCCAGCTTAACGCTGACACTTTCATGCAAACCTGCCATATTGCGTATCACTTCGTTACGTATTCGGTCGGCCAAGGTAACGCCGCACAATTTTCGAAGTGATCGCATCTCCACAGCATTCAATTTACTTTCATGCATCTGCTGACATACCCAGGTTTCACTACCGTAAAGCAAAGTTGGCACTAGCACTGCGTTATGAATCGCCATTCGTGCTTCTTTTACGATGCTTTGTCGCTTTACTAACTGGCACAAAGCATCGTTAACTTTGTTTCCGGCAGCTACTCGCCGTTCTACATCCGAATCACATCTTCCATCCGCGCTAAACATACTTCCTAAATACACAATTTCATTCACTTGCTCTAGACGTTCTTTTGACCTTTCCGTTTTTGAGCAATCCGCTCACGTGGTCTTCATATGTAAGTCTCGGCCTACCCTGACTCCTTCTACCCTCTACTTTTGAACAATATATATTCTTCGTCAATCGTTCCTCACTCATTCGTTGGACGTATCCAAACCAACGGAGCACGCCCTTTTCCAGCTTAACGCTGACACTTTCATTCAAACCTGCCAAATTGCGTATCACTTCGTTACGTATTCGGTCGGCCAAGGTAACGCCGCACAATTTTCGAAGTGATCGCATCTCCACAGCATTCAATTTACTTTCATGCATCTGCTGACATACCCAGGTTTCACTACCGTAAAGCAAAGTTGGCACTAGCACTGCGTTATGAATCGCCTTGCGTGCTTCTTTTACGATGCTTTGTCGTTTTACTAACTGGGACAAAGCACCGTTAACTTTGTTTCCGGCAGCTACTCGCCGTTCTACATCCGAATCACATCTTCCATCCGCGCTAAACATACTTCCTAAATACACAATTTCGTTCACTTGCTCTAGACGATCCTGGTTTACCCTAATCTCGCATTTAGTTCTTACGTCACCTCTTTCAAATACTAGAACCTTAGTTTTACTTGCATTCAAGCGAAGACCCTTACTTTCACACTCCTCTTTCATATTAGTGACTAATGCCTGAAGGTCGGCTTCTGATGAGGCCATGAGCACCGCATCATCAGCGTACAGCAGACAGTTTACTGTAAAGTCATCCAAATTCACACCCATATTAAAATCTTTCAACTTCTGCAGGCAACTGTCCAGATACACTATGAACAGCCAGGCGGACATGACACATCCCTGTTTGACGCCTGTACAGACATCAAAAAGAGGTGACACATCCCCCCCCTACTCGCACGCAAGCCTTACAGTCCCTATAAAGCGACTGTATTGCCCGCGGTAGCGAGCCGTCCACACCATATCCAGGCAGCAAGTCCCACAGCGTTTCTCTCACAACGTTATCAAATGTGTGATCTAGATCCACAAAAGCGCAGAAAACCTTCTGGTTAACATCCAGAAACTTTTCCGCGATCATGCGGAGAGAAAACACTTGATCCATGCAACCTCTTTCACGTCGGAATCCGCATTTAGCCTCCCATAAATACCTTTCAGCCTTTTTATGTATTCGTGCCGTTATAATCTTTGAATACACCTTACTAGCTAAGCCGACCAAGCTGATTGCCCTGTAGCTGGAGCAGTTTGGGCGCGAGCCTTTCCCTTTGTAAATAGGTACTACAACTGCTACTCGCCGGTCATCCGGGACCTCACCCGTCCGCCAGCACAAGTTGCATAACAGACATAGTGTGTCCCAGACACGCGACCCACCGTACTTGATCATCTCAGCAGTAACTCTGTCTTTTCCCGCAGCCTTACCACATTTCATACTTCTTATCGCTTGTTCTATTTCTTTCCGGATCCGGAGAATCGAAGTGAGCTCCACTTCCCGATGTGGCATCTCTGTCTTTTCTTGCATACATCTTTCCATAATATTCACTCCATCTCTGCAGGACGTCAGTTTGGTCTGTTAGGACGTCATTGTTAACACTAAGCACTTTATTCATACTGCAGATTGCCGAACAACTCCGGGTCTTGCCTACCTCTTTCCAGAAGAGCTTGGCATTATCCCGGATATTGGACGACAACGTTTGATCCGCTTTCATTCTGCACCTTTCACGAGCTTCTTCTGTCAGTGCCTTCGTGTTAACTTTATGCAGCTTGTATCTCTCTTTCATATTAAAATATTTCGCGAGGCTAAGTAGTCTAGCCATGCTTTCTTCTTCATTCGAACTGCTTCTTTCACTTCCTCATTCCACCATGCATCACGCTTATTACTACTGCCTTTTTTCGTTTCTCTACACACTTCCACAGCGGCATTTATGATACTATCGCTAAGGTTCTGCCATACACTTTCCACATTCTCACTGCTTACATTGACGTCGCCAAGCTTTGGCTACCCTTTCATTATATTTATCCCTAATGGATGGATCCTGCAGCTTCCAGCTTTTGATGCTATAAGTCGGCTCAAGCTCAGGACACTCGGTAAGATGACGCCAACCCGCGAACAGACCCCTAATCCTAGTTATGACTAGGTAGTGGTATGATCCCAGCTCAGCGCCTCGATAAACCCTTATGTCCATCACCTGTTTACGGAGCCGACTATCCATTAGGAATAGATCTATCATGCTTCTCTTTGACTTACATCTCCTCGTATACATATGAATTTGTTTGTGGTTGAACATTGTGTTCGCCACAAACAAATCCTTTTCCTTACAAAATGCCAGTATTAGCTTGCCAGCGTCGTTCACCCTTTTATCCCCATACTTCCCGAGTACCGACTCAAAACCATCGCGAGCGGTACCCACCCTTCCATTCAAGTCTCCACATACTATAAGGACAGTAAAATTCCAACCCCCCGACTGCCATGCTCGCTCTCTGGTACTCCAGACCAAAGCGCGAGCATCCTACCCGCGAGCTCCAAGACTTCGCTGCCCTTGCGCTTGGTCTCTGTCAAGTACACTGCATCTAACTTTCTCTCATTCTAACATCCATCAACTCATTCATCTTATCTGCCATTCCTCCCCTAACATTCCACGCAGCTACCCTGCACTCCATCCTCCACTTCCCGCCATGTAGGCCGCGCGTGTAGGGTGGCGGTCCCCTACGCCGCTCTGGCTCACACTTTTCGCACCAGCGGGGACGAACTGGTGCGCGTCGCCTCGGGGGCACGCCCTAGCAGTATTCGCCCTGGTGGCACTCGTGTTGGAGTAGAATTGCAGCCGTAGCTGGCAGGGATGGCGACGTGCCCGCTTCTACTCTTCATCCCCTATTTCTACACGATTAAAATAGTAAAGTCGACCCCCAGTACGGGCCTTGCTGCATAGATATCCCCGACTAGTTTTGTCTGTGGGGGGAAGGTCGCTGCACCCCGGTTACATTGGCGATCTGTTGGTACCAGTTGAGCTCCAAGGGCCTACTAACGCCCTCTCTAAATAAAATTTTTGTTTGTTTTGTATGTAACCAGATAGTCTCTACTATCCTTGGAGGTGCTAAATAACCCCGTCAACAAATGCTTTAAAAAATACATACAAACATAGTCAGGCCTTTATCCTCGAAGGGGTAGGCAGAGGCATACTATACACCCACATTTCACCATATGCATTTTTGTCCCACGTAACAGGTGGTGAGCCCATTGCCGTGTTGAAATGAACAGGCGCAGGTTGTGGCCACCTGCTTTTGAAAATTTTCAAGCCGCCCATAAGCCCTTCAACCAGGTTTAAGGACTGCCATTTTACTGGCAACCGGGACCAACGGCTTAACGTGCCTTCCGAAGCACGGAAACGCTCGCAAATGTAAATTCCACAAAGTGGTCACCCATCCAAAGACCACCTATAGCCAATGTTGCTTAACGCAGAGATCGTTTACAGAACATGGGGCCATGAAAGCTTCTATTAAATATAATAAGAAAAAGTAATTGAAAATAAAAATATCTGTGGTCGTAGAGTTCGGTGCCTAGCTATTATCGAATTAACCATATTCACAGTTAACGTAGGTATATTTTTTCTTGAACTATGTTTAATGTTTATAATTCGCTATTCGTGACTTTGTGTTCAATAATAGTGGATTCTTAAAATGTTGCAATGAACAGTGGCGTTCTTTGTGCCAAATCTCTGTGGGATACTTTTCACACCACACTCCAAGTCCAAATTAAGTTTTAATAATAATTATAATAATCCCCCGAGGACAGTCGTTATCGTTATTATATAGGATTAACGCAACCCTATGTATAGTAGATTCGCTTTTTGAGTCATCCACTTTCTGATATTAACAAAAAAATGTATCAGAAAGTTATTGAAAAGCTCACATCCGCAGGGCAGCTTGTGGCGAGCTGAATGTGCTTGGCTACACATCGGTCCCGGTTTTGTTGCCCTACTGCACCGGTTAGGATTTAATGGCCTAACAGGAGAGCAGTGTGAGTGCTACCCCCGGGAGTGCAGCAAAACTCAACTCTGGCTTGCCTTAATTGGCCGGTCAGAGGGAGGGAGCGAGAGCTATGTGCTCGGGGATGGAAGTGTCATTTTCAAGGGCATAACCACGGGGAAGCCCGCTCCGGGTCTGTCCCGCGAAGGTGAAACCGGCGCCGCACCACTCGACACCCTTAGCCGCTCACACCGGTGTTGCCCTCTGTCGCCTTACAGGCTTATCATGCCTATGGCGATTGTATAGGGGGCCCATCTAAAGAGTTGGCCGTCTGCCAAAAAATTGATTATCAGATATTAAAATGGCAGACGCCGCCTTCATCCATAGTTAAAATCACCCAGTTCATCTAATCCCCAACCCAATAGCCCATTTCATAGTTAGCATATATTACAATAGTTTAACTCTTATTGGAGGTGGTCCATTATCGTTCTTCTACATAAGGCGGGCGTGGACTGTCTGCAGTGGGGGTCCCATTTCCTTTTAGATTAAAATTCTCAAAGGGCCTCTGCGTGTTGGACCAGTATGTCCCCAAAAGCCCGGGTATCTTCATAAAAAAAAAGAAGATACCCATAAAAAGAAGAGACATAATAATAATGTATTTATTTATTATCTTTAAGCTTGTGCTATGGGATCTGGACAACTGATATTCAACATACTTACATATTTCTATATAGGTAAATACATATTATACAAAGGAAACATTCATACTGCGAATCAAACATATGTGCATCAAACAAAAAAATATATCACCCGGGACTTACGCCACCGAGTCAGTCAAGCAGCAGTAAGGATTTCACTGCCTTATCGGTGCAGACGGTGCAAGGAATTAGACAACATCTATAAGAATTTACTAGACAAGACTATTCAAATGCCACTACAATTTTTATACAAATGAAAAGGTTGTATGGCCTGAGTTTCCTTTGCCTGCCCAAGGGCAAAGACAAATAAAAACATTGCGTTGCGTTGCTGGTTTGACGTTTCTTTCTTGTTCGTCTATCTCTATTTATTTTATTTAAATATTAAAATGTGTTTAAAAAGATTTAATAAACTTTAAATATCTAAGGAAGTTACTATGGAGGGTGTTCATATAAAGATAGAGCCGGTAGATCTGCCGATAGACTTTGAAACCGAAAATAAGCCGCCGCCGGGCGATGTGTCAAAGCCCGAATTTATAAACGTAAAAACTGAAATAAAAGAGGAAAATGCCGATGACAGGTAAATATACCATTTGCCGAATGAATCGTTGTTTTTAGTAGTATAGTTTTTCTACAATGCTATAGACGCCGGTCTATAATTCAGGTAGAATGTTTCATTCACAACAGCCAATAGTTCTCAAAAATTTACGGAAACCTATAAATCTTATACTAGCTTGAGCATGCATAGAGATGCAATGAGGCCCTAGTGATAGTGTGAGCTTTGGGGCCCAAGCTGGCATCATCTCCAAGTGCTTCATGACTATCAGTCGAAATCGGGGCTAAGAGAAAAAAATCTCGAATGAACCCTGTACCATCTCATCTGTGCACAATCAAATTAGCCTATAACAGTCCACTGCTAGACGTAGGCCTCTCCCAACTCACGCCACAACACATGGTCCTGCACCTTATATTATAAAGCATTCAGTCTCTCCGTCTGTCTGGACACAGTATGGTCAATTTCCCTCTCAAAATAAAAGAGGCCCAAGTCTAGCGGTGGACTGTGATAGAACTTATTTCAATTGAGTGAAGAAATGATGGAGATGTTCCTCTAACCCAATGGGAGGAGGGTCTTCCGAAAATTAATGGTATACTTACAAAATATATAAATACACCAGCTAGTCCCTGCGGCATCACCTCTGACATACTTCAAACTCCCGTCGCACCTTTTTAATATCATCGCTTATTAATTCTACAAAAATGCATAATTATTTGCCTTAATTGTTGACAAATCTGATCAGTAGTTCCTGAGATTAGCATGTTCAATTAAACAAACAAACTCTTCAGCCTTATTAATTAGTATAAATTAGTTACACTATTTTCTCCTAAGGTATGGAAAGTGACACACTATAAGGCCACATTTCATCATTTAGTTCCTAAATATCAGGTGGACAGCATATTGTCATGTTAAAACTGACAGGTCTTGGTTGCATCTAATGGCTTGAGAACCTATCAAAACACCCACACCCACAATGACTTCAACTGGGGTAACCAACTATCATTTTACTAGCCGCTGTGCCGTTACTATTGAGCAAAAATTAAACACCATCATTTCTTTGTAGCATTTAATACTTAGCTATTAAAACACAACATACGACTCGGCAAAATAAAAAAGAGAGTAATGAGGGAATTACTGTGTTCTTCATGTATTACTATGTTGTTCATGACAATCCATTAGTAGGCATCATATTTTTTTATAATTGTTCTATGTACAGATAAGTTCTGTCATGTTTTCACAGTATTGTGACAATAAATTCAGCATCAAAATAAGCTAGTTCATTGCTCAAGAATCTTATTTACTTTTTTTATACTTTAATCTCATTTATCTACATGTTACTTTAAGCTCATTTATTTACATTTTTGTTTAAAAAAAAGTATTATTATATTTTGTCATTGATGATGTTTAAAGATAAGTTCTGTATCTTCGTTATCAATATTTTCCTACAACACCTAAAAATCAACACTGTAGTTGGAGAAATCTCAGAAATAAGAAGGAGCACTGCACAAGAAATTGATAGCCTGAATATTCAATTATCATGAAAAATTGAGCCTCACACTTTACACTCAATATATATAGCCTCAAATTACCTGTTTAAATTTACTTCAAATCAACAGGTAAATAAAATTGTCAAAGACAACCACCTAATAGAAAGCGGTCATTGTAACCTATGGATGTTAGCAACACCAAAGGTGCAGCAGCACCCGCGCTACCGACCCTGTAAAAACTTTCTAAGGCCCCTTATGAAGAACCCCATACTGTAGACTTTGGGGAAAACCCAGGCAGTGAGTTCATTCCAAATACTATATAATTTACGTGGAATAAAGTCCATACCGTATCGGACATAACCATAGGCGAGCGCGCCGGACGCAAAGTGAGATGTAGAACACCCTGTCTATGGCGAACGGTGCGATGATAGAAAGTAGCCGTGGGCATCATACCAAACAATTCCTCAGAGCACAGACCGTTGCACTGGCGATAGAACACGCCTAAGGCGGTGAAGTCTCCTGACGCCAATAGGCTCTATACTGCCTGCTAGTAGAGGATCGTTGACAATCCTCATAGCACGCACTTCTATCGAGTCAAAAGGTCGTAGCTGGTATTCAGGTGCAGCAGCCCAAAGGTGACAGCAGTACTCCAGGCCGCACTTGCGACTTATAGAGAAGCATTGTATGCTCCACAGTAAAGTATTGCCGCGCCCTGTTGAGCACTCCGAGCTTTTTAGACGCCAGCTTCGCCTTATGCTCTAGATGACTACGGTATTGAACGTCACTAGAGATCTCAACACCAAGGGTCCCAATACCATTGGAGATGGTACAGTCATCATCATCCTCTTGCCCTTGTCCCAATTTACTTGGGGTAGGTGCAGTATGTCTAAATTCCATACTGCAAAATGTTTTGGCTTGGTTTTTATGGTCGGCCGCCAGCCTGACACCAACTCTCCGTGGGAATGCTATCGTTTGGTGGTTTGCCCGCCACCACACGGGTGCCTTTCCAAGCCTTTCAGTACTCCGAACCTTTACAAGGGGCAGGGTGCTTTTTTACAGGGTTAGGTTCTTCTTTGGTATAAGTAGTCCTTGTCTATACAATGCGTTGACGTCAGCCATAGCTATGCAATACGTGCTACTTGTGCAGCCCGCGCTCCTTATACCATGACGTCCATCGTGCTAGGTTCTTTTTCCATATATATTTAAGGCTCCTATAGTATCTAAGGCTTTAAGAAACTGCCTCTGACCATCTCTAGTAAATCTGATCTCCCAAACTTGGGTGTTTGGAGCAAGGTGACGATCCACTTTGACGGATTATTTCTTAACTGGACGTAAGAATATCTAATTTGTTAAAGGCATTTGTTATTTAATGTAAATTTTATATAGAAATCATGATATTTGAGAAAAACATTTTATTTAGTTACTGAAAATTTTGATTGCGGCGCTACAGTATATGGGGCTTTTTCAGCGGTGAATGCACATACTTCAGTCTTGGTAGGGTTAATTTGGACAAGATTATGTCTACCCGAATCTTGTGAGAGTAGCCTCGATTTCGGACACAAGTTTTGCATGCCTTTCTTCCACTGCAGATCGGGGGATATTGCAGCAACCAGTGTAATAAGTGTCACCAGTACTGTCATCAGAAGTTAGTTCTGGGGCATTGCCCCGTGGTTTTTCTAGTAAATAAATAGATATGAACAGGTTTATTATTAAATTACTTGAATAACTATTTTAAAGGTACGGCGAATGGACTGCCCGCTGTCTTCCAAAAGAAGGACCAACACACCGCTTGACCTTAAAATGTCAGACACGCGTCACTCCCCAAGAAGCGGGATATAATTCGAACCAACCTACAAAGAAGTTGGATAACTCCCAAACCATTAAACGTAGTGGTAGCCAAACTCTACCGGGAACCCTGGGAGATCCATCCTTACGAGGAATTACCCGGGGTGCCTGGCGTTAATCTGATATGTAGAGATCGTGTGTTTTTTTAGTCGGTTCGTGTACGGCATAACAACTAAAAGTAAAGATATCTACGGTAATCCATACGTAAAAATTGCTATTTTAAAATTTACTTTCGAGGGTCTTCAGCAGAATGGTTTATGATGTGTTACGTGAATGAATCACACATAGCGTTAATTTTTTTTTATTCTGCTATGCTTCTGCGCTCTGCCAGCGGCATTTGTGCTTACATTTGAGCTTGCCCTACGATTTTTAAAAGTTGTATAGTGTATTGCAAAAATGGCAATAAGTTATTTTCCTACTTTCATCGACAAAAGTAAAAGACTAAACCAAATCCTGCGTCATTGCCCAAGTCGCACAGGCGACTATACTCTTTGCTCCATTCACACTAGACAGTCTGTTAGCATGTGGAGCATGGTTTTTTTACACTAAGTACAATGCTATTCAATAAAGCTTGGGAAAGAATGCTCGGACAACTTCAGATTCACTCGAGCAAAGTGGCGTATTTCTAATTCAATCTCCATTTTAATGTATTAACTGAACTAAATCCATGTTAAGATTTGAAATTCTTGTACAATATTAAATATCTCACTGCGGATTTTATTATTAACTCGGTCAAAATAAACATTCACCAATCAAATTGGGCTATGGCAGTCCACTGCGTGACGTAGGCCTCTCCCAATTCACGACACAACACACGGTCCTGCTCCTTTCCCATCCAGTCCCTCCATGCGACCTTTTCCAAGTCGTCAGACCATCTGGCGCTGGGAGAGGGTCGTACGTTTCCTACCGTACGTTTGCCGACTCGCGGTGCGTTTGTTCCATCGGCCATTGGTTCTGCTACAGATGTGTATTACGCGTGTTGTGGTATAGGCGAATATAAAACCCGACACAGCTTGCTAAACGTTGCCCAGCCCAAGCGGATCCCTCTTGCTATTTTTATGTCCAGGTTCTTTTTGACGAGTTGGATAACTTGCCCTATTGACATATATGGATACCTTAATTCGCATAAATCTGGAAATCAGCGTGAATGTTGAGAACAATATATAATGCATAAACTGGATTTTTGAAATATTTGACCATAATATTTGTTTGCATATAGGTCGGTATGATGTTCCCAACATTCACACCAATTTTTAGCTTTATACGAATTAATGTAACCTCATTTTTGAAGCTAACTTGACCGGGTTGTCTTACGAAATTGGATAGATAAAATAAGAGTAAGGATAGTAGAAGTAAGGATAGGTATAAAAATAGAAAGAAATGTCAACTTAGGAGGCCTTTTTCTTGATTTGGGTCTTGTTAATACAAGTCCACATATTTTAAGTATTGAAACATAATTAGAAAATTAAAAGTACCTAATAGTTTAAAATAATATACTGGAAATACTACATTAAACTGTTACTCTTGCTTTCCTGTCCTTTCGGATGGAGTAACACACATGGAAACCAAATACCATAAACAGCACCTGCAAACAAAAAATACGTAAATTCAGTCGAATCGCGGAACATATACAATTTCGGCCAATTATATTGACATTTCTCTCGCACATTAGTGACCGTCACGCAACTTCTGCCCCTAGCGCGAATAGTAATGGGAATAAGACTCTGCTTTTAAATTGAATGCAGAAGGACTTTAGAGTTTAATTGTGGAATCTCCGGGGCTCCAAACTATCATGGTCAAACTGTTGGATCTGCTTGCCAACAGAACGTTGCTGTCGTGTGTGAAGGACTTAAAAGGTGGATTGGTGATTCTTCCAATAGTGCCGAATCATCATCCTAACGTTATTCCTGATAGAATCTAAACTTTTACATTTCCACGTCCATTGTGGTGGTTAAGACATTGGCATATGTTCCTCTATGATGTTGAACCATGAGTTCTATGGTACGCCTCCTTGAGAACTGACATAGGTGGCTAAACTTAATCTTAATACAAACAGCGGATGAGACTCTCCGAACCGAAAGCACATAATATAGGGAGTGCCGTATGGTATTCCTTATGGGTTCCCATTCACTATCCTGTATAGGTTCCGCACTGGTCCATGTTTCCATGACAATTTATAATTTGGCCCAAGATTCTCCTTCCGAGAAGACTTTAAAAAAACAAATGTTCTAACTGAGCATTTCAGTATATTTTCGAACATCTTATGTATGTTAATTAACAGCAAACTTTGCCACAATGGCTATTATGAATTTATCCATATTTACAGGACATTTATGTCTGCAAATACACGCTGTTACTAACTTAAAGTAGGTAGTATTATTGTAAAATAGACCATAAAAAAACTCGACGAGTTTCTTTCCAGTATTTCTTTTTGGGGCAGAACGTTTAGAACTGGTTCGGTGGAATTTTGACGATGACTCAGCCGTAAAGAAGACCATGATTTTTACATATCTTACCTCAAATACTATGATTCCAATAATTATTCCTCCTGTAGCTGCGCCAAATGAGTCGAACCACGAGGACACTACGTCATTGCACCCTCCAAACGAGTCTGCTTCGAGACACTGGTTATCAATAGGGTTAGGACAACAGCTGGCTGGAATAGTGCTGTTGTCGTATGAGCTTGGTCCGTCCGTGCCACAGCATTGGAACTGAAAAAGAAACAAAAACATTGTATAACGCGGAACTCGGAGAATGTCATACACTGTCTCTGTCACTCTTACTCCATTCTACATATTGATATTTCACATAAAGCAGTAGTGGCTGCGTCTGTGTGAGTCAAATGCAAATATATTACACATTTCAGTCAGGTCTGCAGGTGCAGGGTATAGGGTTTAAGATATTAGTGATTGAAGGCCACTGCAGATAGTATAGTCCCATCAGATCTTTAATTATCCCTCAGTAGATTATTACGAATTTCCGAGTATAGTCCCAGCAGATCTTGAATATCCCTCAGTAGATTATTACGAATTTTCATATCTATCTGGAATATCCATTTTGAAAATATTTTTTTGGACGTGTCCATAGCGGAGTTGGAACATCAGATGGGTGTCACTCTCAACGATAAAATTACAGCGAACTTAGGGGTCATCTCCACGAGTGAGAGAATCCCGGAGAAACAGATTTACTAAGTATTTGTATACCATTCCTGAACGCAGATCCGTCGCATTTCGCTCGCTCGACGTGCCCTTATACTTTACAGATGGACATATTTATGCTGCTGATGCTCACAGATTTATAAGAAAGCGATATACAGTACGAACGTCTACAGTATGAGGTTTTTCAAAAGGGGTCTTAGAAGATTTATAAAGGGTCGGCAGCGCGAGTGCTTGTGCTTAGTGCTGCAAACGTCCATAGGCTAAAGTGACCACTTTCCATCAGGTGGGCCGTACGCTTGTCTGCTACCTCAGTGGTATAAAAGAAAAAATAAAAACAATTGTACTTACAAGTGTTTCCATCACTACGAATGCTGGCCGCAAATTCAAATTATCGAAGGCATCGTAAAGCCAGTCCGCCACTGTACTCTGTGCGTCGCTCAAAAAGCTGAACATCACCACGACTAACCATATCTTAAGGCCCGCAAGAATTGCCAGGGATATTGAGTACTGAAATGAAAAATATTGATCTGTGATGCACTATGTTTAATTTGAAGTATCCTCAATTCAACCAAATTGACACCGCAATATTCTTTTGGACTCCCATTACTGTGAATCCAGTAAACCAGGGTCTGCAGCATTGATCAAAACCAGGAAAGTTACACTGAGATCGATCTTAGTAAAGTCCCTGGAAAGTGTCTTGAAACCCGCATCGAAATCAGAAGAAAAATTGTGGAAGTTGTAAAGAATGTAGCCCTCGTTGGGAAAGCAGGATACCAGGAAGGCAACAAAGTGTACATTTTTAAGAAATACTCCCATTCTTGTCACTTCTATAAACCAGGATCCACAGCAATGACCAAGACCTGAAAATTAACACCGAGCTCGGACTCGGCAAAGTTCCAGGAAACGTTAAAATGTCTTGGAACCCGCAACAAATTGATCTGTTGGAGGTGTTGGAAAGGTCTTCTTCTTGAAATCTACTTCTCCGTACGTACGACCAGAAAATTAGTTCAATATAATAGAAATGCTAGTACTTACGCATACTAGCATCCATGCAGCCTTTATTATTGCTCCACAGCATGCCAGAAACGCGATAAGGAAAATCACACATCCCAATACTATGATACTTATCGATATAGCTGTAAGATTTATAGGAGTGAGGTCACTCAGCTGCGTCAGTGATACATGGGCGGCAATACCCAAGCCTAGAATGGCTAAACCCGCAATCTGAAAAGTACAACAGATTCTGATTAAGGTTTATCAAGTGATAGCTATGCGTATGCTTCGCTCTTGTTTCTGTGTTTAATTGTTTTCTCGATATAAACATCGAAACACCGTTATAGATACAATCGAATCACTGCAAAATACGAGTAGTTCGAGTTGCAAGCCACACCAAGGTTAAAGTGAAGTGTATTCATTATAGCAACCACACTCTGGCTTTTTTAGTACCAGCAATCGAAACCGGCGATTTTGAGATTGTATCGATATTGCGTCGAGTTTGGTTGACTCGGGCATCCGGTATCCCGCGTTTTGGCGACTGCTCGGATACTGTTGTTGTTATTCGAAAAGTGATTTAGTCTTCGCTTCTGGCATATTTAAGCGCTCGGTCGCTGCATCTGACTTCTAAAAAGTTACTAGGCCATTAGTTGTAATAGTATATTTTAAAACACCGCATTCGAGTCCACGCACACATGGAATGTATGTTGGTGTTGTTCTCTTTTGCAGAGCGAACAATTATATTAACATCTATTTGCATCAGATTAATACATACATACATACATATCATCACGCCTGTCTCCCATCGGGGTAGGCAGAAACTATGGCTTTCCACTTGCTACGATCCGGGCATACAACTTTCGCTTCAACAACTTTCATAATTGTTTTGATACACGCTCGCCGATTAAGGGTACTCTTGACCTGGCCTTTTGTCAAAAGATCTTCAATTTGATTGGCATATGCACGTCGAGGTCGACCCTTGCCAGTTTGCCCATTTACTCTCACCGCATAAATACGTGTTCATATTTTAAATAATCTTTTAGTTTGTTCTCTGCGCCTATTTTGGTACATATATTAACAGGGTTTTGAGATTACTGTGGCATTTTTCTTTAGTTTTGTACTAAAATTTAAAAAAAAACAGTCATTTTTAGCGTAATGTTAATTTTTATTCCCGAATCAGCTTGTAGACAACTAAAGAGAAGACGCCAAACTATTATTTTCTTTTTTAGTAAGTCGTTATTAGGGATATTCAGAATCAAATGAGACAGTACCATCTGTTTTTATTGTAAGCATTCCCCACTACTATACCCTGGACTATAAGAAACTGAAGACACATGTATCGGCAGTCCGTCTTATCACAATAGGCTCAGGCCTAAATCGACTTGACAGTCAGTTACCATTATCATATCCATATTTTTATACCTTGCTTTTTATTGGCCGATTTTTTTTTCATCTACTTATACTAATATTATAAAGCTGAAGAGTTTGTTTGTTTGGTTGAACGCGCTAATCTCCGGGACTACAGGTTCGATTTTGCAAAATTCTTTTTGTGTTGAATAGTCCATTTATCGAGGAAGGCTATAGGCTATATAGCATCACGCTACGACCAATAGGTGCGGAACAGCAATGATAAATGTGGCAAAATCAGGGACTAAAATATTCCTTTTGATAGCTAGATTAAAGTTACGCAAAAACTATGTATTACATAATTATTCCCCTTTAAAAGTTCTAAAATAAAGTCCGCGACAGCATATGCCTATCTTTTAAGGTTAACTTATTATAATCATTTTATTGTGAAAAAATATGTTCTTAAAATCTTAAAATGACAATTCAAAAGTATGGCCGATGATTTGCGATTTACGCATGCGCGACTAGCCAATAGCGAGCGACCTCTGCGAAATCCTCGCGTCTCCTGTGTACGAGGGCGGCACTGAAAATTTCGGGAATCAAGGAAGTGACACATTACTATTTAAAAATGTATTTATTGCTTTTCGAAGTATTCTTCGCGAAATGTGACACATTTTTCCATACGATGGAACCAATCATTGAAGCAACCATTCCATTCGGAAGTTGGGGTATCCAAAATGGCCGTTTTGTAGGCGTCCACAGCTTCTTCAGGTGATGAAAATCTCTGACCACGCAATTTATTCTTAATTTTAGGGAAAGTATAGAAATCATTAGGGCTTAGGTCGGGACTGTACGGCGGATGGTCTATTAATTCTATGTTTTCTTGCTCTAAAAACTCTTTTGTTCTGTGCGCGGTGTGAGAACTCGCATTGTCGTGATGGAGGATGATGCGGTGGTTGCAGTTCTGTTTACGGAGTTCAGAAACGACCTGTGGCAAACAAATGCTAACATAACCGTTCTTTGTCCCTCAAGAGAAATAGTCGCAACATGGCCGGTTTTGGAGACAAACGTGGCCACCATTTTTTTTGCAACACTCCGTGAACGAACAATTTTTGTTGGCTTTAACTCATTTTCGAACACCCAAACTCGTGACTGGTTTTTTGTTTCGGGTTCGTACGCGTATATCCAGGATTCGTCACCTGATACGATGTTGTTTACAGCATTTGAGGATCCTGCGTGAAATCTTTCGAGAGTTCGGACGCACCAAGTAACGCGAGCCGCTTTTTGCTCTTCACAGAGCGAATGCCGTATCCATCGGGAAAACAACTTTTTTACACCTAATTGTTCATGCAAGATTATTTGTAATTGACTCATGCCAATGTCTAAAGTTGCATGAATTTCGCGGTATGTCACATGTCGATCTTCCTCAATCAGCTTACGCACAGCATCAACGTTTTCTTGGGTGACTGCAGTTTTTGGACGACCTTGACGGGGATCATCACTGAGCTTGACACGTCCACGTTGAAATTCAGCAAACCAGCGATAAATTGTGGTTTTGGATGGGGCTTCATCACCAAATGAAGAAATCATCCGGTCAACACACTGTTTTTGTGTTAAACTACTTCGAAAGTCATAATAAATCATTGCTCTTGAATTTTCTCGAGTCAATTCCATTTTCTCAACGACTAAACAAGTTTGACAAAACCTTGTGACAAGACCGAGAATCTTTTTTTTAAATATATAAATGGTATTCGATTTTTAAATCCAAGGAGTTTTCAATTAAAAAGATGTGAATATGACAGGATCTGGAAATGTTCCATTCCCGATACTTTAGTGCAGCCCTCGTAACTATACTAATATAATAATATAAAGTTAACTATACTAATTATGTGTTGGATATCGCATTTATCGTGGAAGTCTATAGGCTAAATATCATTACGCTACTACCCTGAAGACCAGGGTAGTAATCAACATATCGGGCAAATATTCATACACAATTGTAAAAGTAGATAATAAACGACGGGATTATATGGGAGCGACGGGAATAAAGGCGTGACTGATAAAAGGCTATCTCATCACGCTACTACCCTGAGGAGCGGACTAGAAATCAATAAATCGGACAAATATTCGTACATTTTTGTAAAAGTAATGAACTAAAAAAAGAACTGACTATCTTCACGCTGTATCCCTGAAGGGGTAGTCAGAGAGGACATATCGCCAGGCTTGGCGATCCAAAGTAATGAACGACGGGATTAAATGGGCGCGACGGGAATAAAGGTGTGACTGATAAAAGGCTATATCATCACGCTACTACCCTGAGGAGCGGAGCAGTAATTAACAAATCGGGCAAATATTCATACATTATTGTAAAAGTAATAAACGACGAGATTGATTGGGCGCGACGGAAATAAAGGCATGACTGATATAAGGCGTCACGGGCGAAGCCGCGCAGGTCAGCTAGTTTATAATAAGCATATCGTATTATCGATAAAAAAACTGAATTATAATTAGTATTCATTCATTATCTGCATTGATATCGATTACATCGAATCGTTACATCACTAGTAATTTTTTTAGGAAATGTAACTAATCAGCGTGTAATAGCCCCACAGTTGACAAAGGTGTCTTCTGCTACACAGGCATTTAGCAGCGCGAGTGCTGCACCTCTGGTGTTGCAAACGGCCATAGGCTAAGGTGACCACTTTCCATCAGGTGGACCGTATGATTGTCTGCCACCTCAGTGGTATAAAAAAATCTACGTATACAGATATTGGGCTCCCTCGTGCTCCGGGGTGCCTTCTTTAGTAAAAGTAATGAACTAAAAAAAGAACTGACTATCTTCACGCTGTATCCCTGAAGGGGTAGTCAGAGAGGACATATCGCCAGGCTTCGCGATCCAAAGTAATGAACGACGGGATTAAATGGGCGCGACGGGAATAAAGGTGTGACTGATAAAAGGCTATATCATCACGCTACTACCCTGAGGAGCGGAGCAGTAATCAACAAATAGGGCAAATATTCATACATTATTGTAAAAGTAATAAACGACGAGATTGATTGGGCGCGACGGAAATAAAGGCATGACTGATATAAGGCGTCACGGGCGAAGCCGCGCAGGTCAGCTAGTTTATAATAAGCATATCGTATTATCGATAAAAAAACTGAATTATAATTAGTATTCATTCATTATCTGCATTGATATCGATTACATCGAATCGTTACATCACTAGTAATTTTTTTAGGAAATGTAACTAATCAGCGTGTAATAGCCCCACAGTTGACAAAGGTGTCTTCTGCTACACAGGCATTTAGCAGCGCGAGTGCTGCACCTCTGGTGTTGCAAACGGCCATAGGCTAAGGTGACCACTTTCCATCAGGTGGACCGTATGATTGTCTGCCACCTCAGTGGTATAAAAAAATCTACATATACAGATATTGGGCTCCCTCGTGCTCCGGGGTGCCTTCTAGTGCCCCACGATCGCTCTTCACCCCCTCGTCAGGGACGTTCGGAGACGGCTCGAAGTGAGCACATTTTAATCTCCTCCTAACGGAGGAGATTAACATCTAGCCCCTATCTCCTCTAGCCCTCGAGGAGAGCCTCATATTGGGGCATTTCCTTAGTCGGGCCGCAGTGAATAGCCATCAGGCCTATCCTGCAATCCGGTTGGGAACAAGTCGGAACACCGCAATACATAAACGCATTCCCTGCGTCAAAAAATAATTAAACAGATAAATAAAATTAGAGTACCTATATGTTTCTAATTCCAAATGAACACCTTTTCTCTAAATGCAAATGAAAGTATATAAGGAACTTACATAAAATAAACGATTCTTAAAATTTTTGGTTTGTTGTATGTTTGTGCCGGTTTCTGATGGCTCGACCGATTTTAACGGGATTTGCATTAGGCTACATTTTAGCCCCGTATTCGTATGGGGATGAAGATACACAAAATTCGCATACATTTCGGATGAAAATGGTTTATTTAAATGTATTTATTTATAACCACCAGACGCAAAAGATATCTATTTTTACGATATACAATTTAATAAAAATAAATAAATATTTTGGAATGTTAAATCAAGACAACCCAAACTCCAATAATAAAAACAACTATTTGATGCCCGGGGTAAAGTTTTCCCGTTTCCCACAGGACCTCGTTCCCGGGATAAAATCACGTCACCAATGTCCTACTCTGATGTATCTATAATAATGTGGCGACCAAAGCCACATAGAGAAGAACTATTGAACCACTTACGCACACAGCTATTAAAACTAAGAATCCTACATCGCGCTATTAGAGTTCTCGCGCTCTGAACAATGATATATTATACACAACAACGCAACATCAACTGTTGGTGCTCGGCCCGCCAGGTGTGAACACCTGTTTGATCGGACCTCCATTTGTGTCAAAGGATCATCCCCACCAGTTCCTCCACACTAATAATAAAGCTGAAAAGTTGATTATTTGGTAGTAAATTATAACTTACAGCAAACACTACATTTCCAACAATTAGAGTATATTTTATGAGACACTCGCCAATGGAACACATTTTTAAATCACTGATACACTTGTTTACCTGTGATACTGGCCTCTGAATGTTCTAAATATCAACCGAGTGCTTTAGTATCTGATACTGGTATAGATTAGATTGCGTTTTAGACTAGGATTATCCGTGGCGTCACTCGCAATCGTTATATCAATGATGTAGTTAAATAGGTCACCATTGAAGCATTGAAGCTTTTTATAGTCCTTGAATATTATCGGCATGATTTTGCTTATTGTTGGGTTTCTTAAAAATTTAAAAAATGTAAAAAATCATTTCGATGTTTACTGATCATTACTTATGACTCAGAAACTTTTGCTTCAGGCAAAATGGGAATAATCTTTATTTAAGCTTCAAAAGACGTCATCATTGTCACTACGCTAGTAACGCCTTTGCCTATTATCGGAAATAAGGCACAGTGTCAAAAGTTTTTTAGTATCAACTATGTAAAGTCAAGGATTTCGTGCCACCGTTGACGTCATTGTGTATGAACTATTTTAAATATTATAATAAACGTAACAAACACATTCAAATTAGTTTTTTAGAACGTGGTATATTTACAAAATCTTAAATAAAAAATAAGGGTAATAAATTTTGGTTAATCCCATTGGCAGCAAATATTAATATAACCGGCGAAATGGGGATATAATTATACGCCTCTACCTACCCCTTGTCTCAAAAAAGCTTTTTGTTGGCACTTTTATTATATTTCAAGTATATCTTAATTATGATAAGATTAGTTTAATGTATAATAATAAAAAATGCAATATATTGAATCATTTATTGTTATTACATGATTCATAATATATATTATCACGACCTCTCAAGATTACGTGTCAATTACCGGCAGTAATCTAACATCCCTCCACTGAAATGAGAGGGAACGGAAAACGGTATGTCGTCTATTTCCTGCCATGAAATTTTAGTAATTTTAAAAAAATTGGTTTATCAAAATAGCACCGCTCGCCTGAAGGAAAGCAGAAACGACGATCTGTGATAGAAGGCCATTATCATAGCCTGGACGGTTCATAAATATGCTTTTCCACTGAAGCCCTGCCTGCAGCCGCTAAACCCCGAATACAACTGAAGGGTTACTCGAGGGTTTTTCGCGATTGCACTTGTTCTTCGCGGCGGTGTCACCTCGGCAAATCTAATGCCAACTGGCACATTTTGAATGTAAAAAAATTACTTACGTTACGGAAACTTTTATTTTATTAACGTTTTATCTCTGTTGTTCCAACATTATCCTCCTTACTGATGATTCAAGTGTATACAAGGTGTAATAACAGATATCATATCTGGACCGGCGATGCCGATATGTTATAATAAATGAAATCACACACCAGCCAACGTATTCCTTAAATTCGCCATCAAATGTTTAGCAGTTCGGCAACTTCCGAACAACCATCGATTCCTAAACGTGATATACAGAGCCTATTAACTCATAGATTTTTTAATCGCATTTCTTAATCCATCGATTTGTGGATTGACGTTCCGATATCTTGTGGAACGGAACGTATTCCGATCAGGAATAACAGCACATTTCGATTCTACACCTTATGAGGTGTAAAAATCCAAAAACGCAGATGCTATCAGGACGATTGGTTGATAACTTGAGTTATCTCTATATTAGAATGCGATTACCATGACGAAAAATCAAGGATTTATACTTATATTTTACAATTTTTCAACAACACCTTACCGATTTCGCCTTATAGCGTTATCAAACTACTCTCCATACACTTCGGCCAAACCCATTAATATAACAATTACCACTTGTTTAACCATTCCAGCTGTTGCGCCCAAACTCTCGTTACGCCCTTAGGGAATTTCGTGGGATATATATGGTGACGTTTTGGTCGTACTTTCTGCGACTAAAGTTGTTGATCTTGAAAGAACAAAGTTTTCGTTTCACCTCGAAGTGTATCTCCTGTGCATCGAAGGGACAAGTATTGTTCCATATTTTTGAACAAAATATTTCGGGAAGCTCATCATCATCCGAGCGTCTGTCCCAGTTGCGTCTCGCGACGCCCGAGTTCCCTTTCCTACATTTTCTCCTCCACTTCGCACGGTCGTTGTCATCCCCTGTAGTGAGACCATTGGCACGCATGTCATCCCTTACGACGTCAAGCCAGCACTTCTTGGGTCTTCCCCTCTTACCGGGACCCGGCGGGGCTGACATGGCCAGACATTTGTTACCTACGTAGCCCGGCGGTTGCCGCAAGACGTGACCATACCAACGAAGGCGACACTCTTGCAACTTGTCTGCAATGTCACGGACGTGAAGGCTGCCACGGATGCGGGACTTCCTCACGCGGTCCATCCGCGTGACTCCACACATCCACCGCAGCATCTTCATTTCCGTGACACGCAGCTCCTGCTTGTGTCGCTCCAATATCGGCCACGTCTCACTGCCATGTAAAAGGACAGGTCTAATAATGGTTTTGTAGACCTGTCCCTTCAACCGGATCGGCATTTTAGGGTCACAAATGACACCGGTCATCTCCCGCCATTTGGCCAACGCGGCAGCAATGCGTGACTTGACATCGCAATCGATGTCACTGGACGACCGAACGACGACAAAAACAGATCCCAGGTATTTAACCTGGTCCGTGCGCTCGACCAAATCACCGCCTATGCGGACGGATGTGGGATCTGTCGAGTTTAGTGCCAAGTACTTTTCGGTTTTTTTTACTTCTCGGTCTTCGTCACATTTAGTTTCAGACAGCCGTTCTCAAGCGTCTCCCTCCACGCCTTTACACGTCGCACCAATCTGCCCCTGTCCGCGTCTGCCAGCGCAATATCGTCAGCATACATGAGCAACCATGGAGGCTGCTCATGCAGGTTTCTGATGCTGTCCGACAATTCGTCTAATATTACACTGAACAGAAGCGGACTAAGGACCGAACCCTGGTGTACCCCGACGGTGATGGGCAAGGGTTTCGTGTCGCCAACAGCAGTCCGAACCATTGAATCGTAGTCACAGTACATGTCCCGGATAGTGTCAATATAGACCTCTTTGGACCGCAGTGCCCACCAGATCATCGCACGAGGAACACAGTCGAAAGCCTTCTGCATGTCTAGAAACAAACAGTGCAGAGGCGTGTTCTTCGACCTGTATTTCTCTGCGACAACTCTCGGGGCAAAAACAGTGTCTGTGGTCCCATGACCAGGGCGAAACTCATATTGACACTCCGAGAGAGTACACTCCTGCCGGATCCGAGAGTCTATAATCCTCTCGAAGATCTTCATGGTGTGGGACATCACCTTGATACCGCGGTAGCTCCCGCACTCCTGCGCTGACCCCTTACCTTTGAAGACTGGAGTAATAATACCCAGTCTCCATTGGTTTGGGATCTGCCCGCTGAGGAGTATGCGGTTAAAAAGCTTTACTAAGATGCCCACACCGCGAGGACCCATCGCCTTCCAGGCTTCGATGGGGACTCCATCGGGTCCGACAGCTTTCCGATTCTTCATGCGGCGGAGCGCAGTCAGGACTTCTCCAGGCGTTACCGGTGGCACTAGTCCCTGATGCAGAGGGAGGTCCGGAGGCTGCACCTCTTTGTGCTGTTTATTAAGCAGCTCGTGGAAGTACGAGCGCCATCTCTCCTTTACCGCGAGGTCTTCACTTAACAGGTTGCCCTCAGGGTCTTTTACACAACGACACTTGGATATATCCTGTGCCGCTTTGACCCTGGAGCGCGCCAGCTTATAGATGAGCTTATGCCCCTCAGACGATTCCAGCTTATCATACAGAGGTTGTAAGTGGTCTCGTCTGACTCTGGCTACGGCTCTCTTTGTGGCGCGCTTGGCAGTCCTGTACGCGTCGCGGTCTTCGGGAGATCCGGTCGCTTGCCACTTTTTAAAGAGGGCTTTCTTCTCCCTAGTCTCCCTCTGGACTGCGTCGTTCCACCACCAAGTTTCCTTGTCACATTTGCGTCCACCCTTAGACACACCGAGCACCACCTTCGCCGCTCCAAGGATGGCCGCCTGAACTTTGTCCCAGTAATCTTGAACTGGTTCGCCTTCAGTGTCGGTGCACTTGTCACCGACA
Source organism: Thumatha senex (assembly GCA_948477245.1). Taxonomy (NCBI): domain Eukaryota; kingdom Metazoa; phylum Arthropoda; class Insecta; order Lepidoptera; family Erebidae; genus Thumatha; species Thumatha senex. The sequence continues at coordinate 57,920,042 of OX419724.1, forward strand.
GCTGAGACGAACTCCTGGGGTCTAGTTTCATCAAGCAGCCGCCATCTGTTGCGGCACTGGCACCGCTCGATGCGTTTGCCTTTAGGCCTCACGCAGAGGTCCATGACAAGGAGACGGTGTTGTGCAGTAAGACTCTCTCCGGGTATGACCTTGCAGTTGGCCACCTTGCCGATGCTGTGTCGCCTAGTGAGTAGGAAATCGATCTAAGTTGTACGCCTTCCGCTCTTGTAGGTGATGAGATGTTCAGATTTCTTTTTAAAATACGTGTTCACAATGGCCAGATCGGCAGCCGCACACGTTCTGAGGATAGTTTCTCCTTCAGCGTTGCGGGTGCCGTATCCAAAACCACCATGAACACGCTCAAACTCGTCACACCTCTCACCCCGCCCAAAACGATTCCCTGTGACAACGGAATGCTTTGAAGCACTCCCTCGAGTTCGTCCCAAAACGACATCTTATCGGCTGTGGCGCCTAGGCACTTATCAGGTGGGTAATTATCCCATCGATAAGCACCCTCACGATCATAAGCCGGTCGCTACAGCGTTTCACCTCCGAGATGCCGCTCTGCAGCCCCTTGGAGAGCACCACGGCCACCCCGTTCTCGCCACCAGGCGCACCCGTGTAATACAGTTTGTAGCCTTTCTGCAGAGGCCGGGCTCTATTGCCCTTCCACCGAGTCTCCTGCAGGAACGCCACGTCAACCCTCCGCCTGGAGAGTACTTCGGCCAACTCTACCGCACGCCCAGTCAGTGTGCCAATGTTCCACGATGCGAAGCGGATACGGGTTGGAGCTAACTTCTTTAGCCGTGCTGGCCCGACACACGGCAGCCCTAGCCCACTTGCCACAGGAGTCGGACGGGGCTCCTGCGCGCTGTCTTGCGGCGGCGCCCTATCCCTAGCAGCATTCCTTTTATTGCTTTTCATTTTTGTTTCGGCAGGTGGCTTTTATGGGAGCGATGTCCTCAGACCTCCCAACCCCAGAGGGGAAAGCTAACTGATAAAAAGAAATGACGCGGAACTGAGTTTTGATTGGAATATTTTTGAAAAGCAATTAGTTCCCTGGCCATATCATCTTAGTCCTAATAATATTATAAATGCGAAGGTTTGTATGGATGTTTGTTACTCTTTCACGTAAAACCTACTGAATAGATTTTAATGAAACTTTAGATTAATATAACTTATACATCAGAATAACACGTAGGCTACTTTTTATCCCGGGAACAAGTTCCTGTGGGAAACGGGAACGGGAAAACTTCTCTACGCGGGCGTCAAGTAGTAACTTATAAAATGGAAAAAAATCTAATCCTACGATTACTACTAAGCTACCGAGTTCCAGTCTTCTCGGTAGCTTAGCATTAGCTCAGTAGCAAGCAGCTCATCCGGCAAGTTCTAAGTCCTACTAACTAAGTTTAGTCGACTGTTCTCACATAACTCAAAAGAACAATGTAAATTAATTATTATAAGCCATAGATACATTTTAATAGAGCATCCATGGAGTTTCTTGCCAGATTCTTCGCCATGAAGGGTAGACTGCCCTTGGAACTGGCAACTAGAATTACTCTCATTATTGTCATGACTATTCGTAAGTGCCTTAAATGGTCTACATGAATAAAAATAATTTTGATTTTGATTCTATTGAGTTTTTTTTAAATAAGAGTTTTTGATTCACACTGATCATCAGCGCGTCTTGATTGGACACGGGCGACCGTCAGCTAATAGCAGACGAAATCGAAGACATGTCTCGCCTGCAATGCAGTTTCTATTATCTGTGTGGTCCTGCCAATAGGCAAGTTATAATCGAATTTCTTCCATTTGTTACAGCCCAACAGAGGAGTCAACACCCGAGACTTCATTGCCTTTAAGGAATGGAAGTGAAACTGGAGTGGATCCTGATGGTGATACAAACCATATCCTGCCCGAGAACTGCTTAGAAGTCAACATTAAATTAGAAGCTGATGACTCGGTATGTGTGTGTAACAAACAACAGCTTGTATAGGGGGGCGGATTATGGATAGTGGTTGCCTTTAACTAGTGACGTGTAGTCTCACAGGCGTCGCGTGATTTGCAAATTCTCAGAAGAATTGACCACTCCCCCCGCTTACCGCGACCCCGCGTCTCAGTAGCTTTTGTTTTAGTGCTCAAACGACCGCGGAAGGAAGCAGATGTGTCGTCCGTTGTTTAATAGGTAAGTAATACTAGTTAGAAAATCGGCCGTAGCCTGTGAGGCTACATGTCCCTAGTTGTCATACAAATATATTTTCCAAATATTTTATTCATTTTAGTGTAAAATGGCTGAAAACGCTAAGAAACGCAAATTCCAGCCCACGAATTCATCAAAGAAAAAAATATTACGAGTGGACAGTCCATCATTTGAAGAGGAATTCAATGCTCTTTTGCTGACTTCAGACCAATCTGCCAGTGAAGATGATATTGACGAGTTGTTGGTTTCCGATCGTTAAATATTACAGTTTCGAGACCAAGATCATGATTTAGAGGAGAATATTCCAGTAGCAGCAATGAGAGGAGCAGTGATAGTTCTGATGAAGGTAGCACCGATAGTTCTGATGATGCCAGGCCTCTTTCGGAAATACGAAGATCGAATTTTTATTACGGGAAAATACGTTATAAATGGTCAAAGACTCCTCCTAATGCTAGGGTTCGCACACTTCAACATAATATAGCTCATGCTTGTGCCTCGAAAATGACAGACGCTGATGCTAAAGACCCTATCAGCATTTGGCATAAATTATTTGACGAAGAAATGCTTCAACAAATATTGACAAACAAAAAAATCTCCAGTTATAGAACAAAGTTTGCTCGTCAGAATAAACCTGAACTGGGATTGGTTTGACCACAGAAGATCAAAAACTTGTCGTGCCTACTCAGTGTGTCCTACGGTTGAAACAACCAATTGAAGGAAGCAATCGGAATGTGACTGCTGATAACTGGTTTTCTTCCATAGAACTGATTGATGAGCTGGCAAAACGTAAGCTTACTTATGTGGGCACTATGAAAAATAATAAACGCGAAATACCAAGCGAATTTCAGCCGCAAAATAATAGAGATGTCAAGTCAACTTTGTTTGGTTTTAGAAACCAAAAAACTATTTGCTCATATGTGCCTAGGAAGAATAGAGCTGTGTTACTTGTATCCTCAATGCACCATGATAAGGTAGTTGATGAGGATACTAAAAAGCCAGAAATTATTCTGTATTATAACACAACAAAAGGAGGCGTTGATGAAGCAGATAAAAATGCTCCATTTATTCTAGCAGCCGCCGAACGAGAAAGTGGCCGATGGTGGTGTTCTACCGCATTGTGGACTTGAGCGGCATAAATTCCTATATATTATACAATATGCATCTGCCTAATATTACAAACAGAGGAGATTTTTTAAAGTCGTTAGCCCGTTAGCTAGTGCTACCCCAAATGCAAAAACGTGCTGTGTGCAGTCAATTACCAGGGGAGCTACGGCTAGTGATAAAGCGAGTACTGGGTGAAGATATCCAAAGACCTGAAACAAGTCAGGGCAAGCGAAGGGCATGCAGTATTTGTCCGCCCAAACTGCACAGAATGACAGTGTACACATGTGTCGGGTGTTGCAATCCCATATGTCTGCAGTGTTCTCACCCCTTGTGCAAAAATTGCCAATGATTTATGCCAAATTCAGGTTTTAGAATTTTTATTTTTTGGTTTCAGAAGTAGCTTTAATGTTTCTTGTGTTTTTTCTTGATAAGATTTTAAGTAAAAAATGTTAAATTTGTCATATTATTTATATAAGGTCTATTAAAATGGTAAACAAGGATCTCATGTCAACTAAGGCTGAAAAGTACCACAAATTATTATTAACCCATAAAAAAAAATACTGATTAAATTCATTTAAATTTGTTTTATTACATTCCAATAGTTAAATATCAACATAATTTTAAAACATCCAAATGCAATTTTATGAAAAAAATTAACTTTGAAAGTAGTAGCCTGTGAGACGTCATGTCCCTTATAGTGTTATAATATTTGATATTTTTTTTAAAGCAATTATTTGCTAAATTTCTCATAATTTTTTAATAAAGTGGAACATTGCCCTGGTTAGGCAAAGGTCACAGGTTCAATCCCTGTCTCGAATCAAATTGTCTTTTTCCACTTTATTAAAAAAAAATGTGTTCTAAATTTGTTAAAGTATTATCCTAGCATATCACAGGTGAAGCCGAAAGCTGAATAACTGAAACGATCACTGCTTTAAGTAACTTTCGCTATGGCTGGTCACGGTCACGGTGACCACTTTGTGGCTTTTACATTTGCGAGCGTTTCCGTGCTTCGGAAGGCACGTTAATTAAGCCGTTAGTCCCGGTCGCCAGTAACATAGTAGTCGTTAAGTTAAGTTGAAGGCCTTAGGGGCAAGGGGTGGCTTGAAAAATTTCAACAGCAGGTAGCCACAACCGGCATCTGTCTATTTCAACACGGCAATGGGCTTACTACCTATTACGTGGGACAGGAACACACATGGTGATAAGTGGGCATTTAATATGCCTCTGCCATGCGTGATAGATAAATAAATAAATAAGCTGAAAGGGCACAACTAGTACACTATATAAATATATATAATTATTTTTATTACAGTTTAATTCTGGAGGTGAGGAAGGTCAAATTGCCCTGCCAACGACCTCACAAGATGGTGAGTTTCTTCAATTGTATTGATCTTCATGATTACGAGTTCATAACTAGCTGATGCCCACAGTTTCGCCCGCGTGGTGAAGTTTTTCTATTCGAGATTTCGTACGGAACCCTAAATTAAAAAAAAATTAATATAGCGTATGTTACTCATGAAGAATGTAGCTATTTAATGGTGAAAATTTTTTTAAAATCGTCCCAGTACTTTCTAAGCCTATTGATGACAAACAAACTTATAAACCGTTAGTCAGCAGAGTTCCAAAGACATCAGTAGGGTTCCATCGCAGAGAAAATCTTGTCAAGCTTAATTATAAATTGGACATAAAGTTATGATGATAATATATTTTTCATTTCAGGCACTCAGAATGCATGGCCATCAGAAATGACGTGCCCTATATGTTTCAAAACATTTGCGAACCCGGGTAATGTCCAACGGCACATGTTACTGCACGCGGAAAAGAAATTCAAATGCGACGAATGCCCTAAACTATTCCTCACACAGGAACAGTTAGATAAACATGCGACTAAACATACTTACGTACCGCCCGAGAAAACTTACGTATGCGATGAATGTGACAAAGAATTTAAATCCTCATCAAATTTAGCTCAGCACAAACGTACCCACTTGCCTGTAAAACCTTATTCCTGCCCGCTATGTCATAAAACTTTCGCTTTCAAATCTAATCTTACCAAACACCAAGGAAAAAGTCGTTGTAAAAAACCTCTAGATGCACCTCTTCAATGCCACGTGTGCAATAAAATCTTCGAAAAGTCATTTTTATTAAAAAGTCATCTTCGAAGACACGATACGGATCGTACGTTTAAATGCGACCAATGTAGTATGGCGTTTAAACACAAAAGTACGTTAGCTCGTCATATACAATGGCACGAGGGTATTAGACCGTATTCCTGTCCCCATTGCGATAAAACTTTCACACACTCCGGTCTTTTAAAACCGCATTTGAGGGTACATACCGGTGAAAAACCGTACATGTGCCCAATTTGCAAAAAGCATTTTGCTCATAAACATAATATGCAGCGTCATATGTTAAGGCATAACAAAATAAAGCATCTAGTATGCGATATATGTCATAAAAAGTTCCCAAAAGAAAGCAGACTAAAATATCACATGAAAACGCATATTAATGAGAAACATTTTGCGTGTCAAATATGTCCGAAACGATTTTCGCATAAACAAAATGTTTTAAGACATTATCAAAGAAAACATCCAAATGCCAAATACGAGTGCAAAGATACCGATGCTTCTATTGCTCTGAAAGTTTGGGACTCTATGAAAAGTAAATATAGTGAAGATCCTGGTGAGATTTTGGGCTGAAATAAAAAGATAATTAAGTGAATTGCCGTATTTGAGCCGCAATAATTGTCGTAACTATGGCTGCTTTTCCCACTAAACCGAAGAAGAAAAGTAACAAGCAGAAATTGACCAATTGCTTGCTTAAATCATCTACTTTTCGCTTCAATTGAGATAATTATAGGCAGCAGAGATGAAAAGCGTTTAAAGTGAGCATTTCGGCTCATTTCGTGCAGCACTTCTCTGCTTCATTGATAACGCTACTTAAGTATATATATATATATATCTGATTCGGATAGTAAATGTATATGAATTGTTCTTACCATTAAGAGAAGTTAACCAACTTTGATTTTATTTTTTCCTATTACAACGATGCGTAGCAAAATCTTCGGGTTTTTCCGCATTATGTGTAATTGTTTTTAGTTTTTGAAGCGGAAATTGTGAATATATACGATGTCTGACCGATTGCGTATTTAGAGATATAAAAAAAATAGAAAGAGGAAGACATATATATTATACTATATATATACATATATATATATATATATATATATATATATAAATTAATGGACATACATACTCGAACTGGTTTGAATTCCAAGCCAGAAGTAATAAATGTTATGTTAACAATAATCGCCTAATTTTGGTGATCATTGTGAAGTCTATATAAAATCTATCAAATTACCTCACAATTTTTTTATATTATTTATACTGTTGTGTTGATTGATGGCGCTTGGTGGAACTTGCTACACATATTAAATAACACCACTTGTACTGTTCCACAACATTTACTTGGTAAACCTGACCGGTTTCGCTTCACGGCATTCTCAAAGGTACACAATATGACGACTGGACCTAGTAAGGTATAATAATAATAATATTTATTTCTAGGTCCAGTCGTCATATTGTGTACCTTTGAGATTGCCGTGAGGCGAAACTGGTCAGGTTTACAAAGTAAATGTTGTGGAACAGTACAAGTGGTGTTATTTAATATAATTTTCTTATACTAGTTTCAATTTATGAAATTTAGATTGTAAGGAATTATAATATTTTTTAGTATACACTATGAAATACAATGCAATTTAAAGTATAATACTACTTAATATCTCAGTGACGTCTATGGCGCATTCGCATAAAATAAAAATAAAAATATCTTTATTTTGCATAGACCATTTAAACGGCGCTTACAAAATGTCATACACTATTTAAAATATTTAAAGCGACCACCGGTTCGGAACGCGGCCCACCTGAGAAGAACCGGCAAGAAACTTAGGAAGGCTTTTTTTTTGATGGCCTATTTACAATTTAATATTATTTCACTTTGCCAGCAGATCATTTCCAGGCGTCCCTGTCCTGTAAATAGTCTGGTAACGGAGTAAAAACCTTTTTCACAAAGCTTGTTTTTAATAAACTTTTTAAATTTATTTAAAGGTAAATTTCTCAGGTCACAGGGAAGCTTGTTGTAAAAGCGTATACAGTTACCCTGGAAAGAATCGCCAATCTTATGTAGTCGACTGTGGTGGACTGAAAGATTATTTTTATTTCTAGTGTTTATATTATGTTTATCACAGAGTTTAGAAAACTGTGATAGATTTTGTGTGTGATAGATCTGGACATACATAAGATTGGCAAAAATGTATTGTGATGGTACGGTTAGAATATTTACTTCTTTGAATTTTTCTCGGAGAGAAACTGTGGGGCCCAAATTATAAATAGCGCGTACAGCCCGCTTTTGTAGAACATAATATTTAAATCTGCAGCACTCCCCCAAAGGAGAATACCCTAAGACATAATGCTATGAAAATAGCTGAAGTAAACCATTCTAGCCGTATCCACATCTGTTAGAGTCCTGATCCATACTCACATACAACACAGTCAAAAATACATGTGTGACGCTTAAAAGTCGTATTTAAATGGAGTAAATAATAATATTTATATCTAAATCTTAGAATGAATACCTATAGTTATGTTGACTTTATTTAAATATCTATCTTCAAAGTGTCAAAGATAGGTAATTGGTAAGAAAAGAAAAGAAGTAGTTCAAAAGATGGCTCTGGTCATACTCCTAAAATTACGATTAAAATATGGTGAAGAATTTCAACTGGATTCGATACGGTCCGTGTAGTTCAGTGGCTAGAACATTGCCCTGGTTAGGCAAAGGTCACGGGTTCAATCCCTATCTCGAGTTGAATTGTCTTTTTTCACTTTATAAGAAATGTAGCATTATAATTGCTTTAAAAATTTATCCAAAAGAAAAGAAGTTACACAATTTCAGGAGATTCTATGGAGTAATAGATTTAAATATTGAAAGAAAAAAAAAGGTTATATGTTAAGAGCTATTCAACCTAATCCACTTCTCTCCTTTTCGATGCTGAACAACGCGTGCCGGGCAGAAATTGCACTCTCATCTACTGCAGAGAATATTAGACAGAATTGAACGATCTAAAAGATCGATTCTCTGTCGAACCATAAAAACCTTTAATGTTCTGCCAGCGCACACGTATGCCTCCTCTTACATCCCCGAGTTCTTCAAAAGGAACATGAAGAGGCACATTATTGGGCCGCCTATTAGAGGACCATAGTAAATTTGCATGATGTCATTTTGGCTAGCTAAATAAATAAAAAAAAAACAAGATAATCTTTTTCTTCTTATGTTGTTACTTCTACTATTCTCTTTGTCGACTAATGGCCGGTTTCAATAACCTATCTATCTTTTACTATTGTTTAAAATAATGTCAAAATACTTATCATCGGTACCTATCGACGAAAATTTAGGTTTTAATAATAAAAGTTCGATAGAAATATTTACCTACGACATTGAACTATCTGTCACAAAAGTTAAAAATCAACTGTTTATCTGTGGTAGCGATCTATGTTAAACTGAAGACGGCCATAAGAAACAGGCCAAAACCATAGACCTAACACAGTAAGCCAAAACTTACTAGATATTGGCAAAATGTTGTTAAGACCACAGCAATCCGGCTTACTGAATATTTCTTGTAACCTAGATCTCATTAAAACCTTTACTATTATAAATATATTGTCCAACTTTATGTATCAATAGATTTATCTGATATTTTTGGTTGTTTTATCTTAATACCTATTGTGAAATTTGAATGTATTAGAATTCTAGTATAATAAACACTGGTTATTATTTTTGACCTTTGAAATTTAAGTGTGCTTCAGTGAACATTTCAATAGAACTTCGGCAGAAGTGAAAACTTCATTGGCAATCGCAATCAATTATTACGTATGAATTGAATATACTAAACACAGCTAAGAGCAGCCTAATTTACTACCTACGGAAGAACCTGTGTGCTGTGCGCCAAAAGTTTTCACTTCAAAAATACTGCTGTAGTCGTGTAGTCGGAGTAATTCGCCAAATTTGGAACTCTATACAATGGAACGCGTTGAGCTACATTTCTATACTTGTCGCACTGAATCGCACTTCTCTATACTTCTTATCATTTTCTAACTAACTAAAAACTAACTATCTTCACGCTGTATCCCTGACGGAGTAGTCGGAGAGGACAGATCGCCAGGCTTCACGATCCATGCATACTTCTTTCGTTTCTTGCAGATTCATCATGCACGTCTGGGTATCCGAGTACTTTTGACTTATCCGTTTTTGATCAATCTGCTCACGTGGTCTTCATATGTTAGTCTCGGCCTACCCTGACTTCTACCCTCTACTTTCGTACAATATATATTCTTCGTCAATCGTTCCCCACTCATTCGTTGGACGTGTCCAAACCAACGGGGCACGCCCTTTTCCAGCTTAACGCTGACGCTTTTATTCAAACCTTCCATATTGCGTATCACTCCGTTACGTATTCGGTCGGCCACAGTTACGCCGCATAATTTTCGAAGTGATCGCATCTCCACAGTATTCAATTTACTTTCATGCATCTGCTGATATACCTATATCACTGCCGTAAAACAACGTTGGCACTAGCACTGCCTTATGAATCGCAAGTCGTGCTTCTTTTACGATGTTTTGTCGCTTTACCAATTGGAACAAAGCACCGTTAACTTTATTTCCGGCAGCTACTCGCCGATCTACATCTGAATCACATCTTCCGTCTGCGCTAAACATACTCCCTAAATACACAATTTCATTCACTTGCTCTAGACGTTCCTGGTTTACCCAAATCTTGCATTTAGTTCTTACATCATCTCTTTCAAATACTAGAACCTTAGTTTTACTTGCATTCAAGCGAAGACCCTTACTTTCATACTCCTCTTTCATATTAGTGACTAATGCCTGAATGTCGGCTTCTGATGAGGCCATGAGCACCGCATCATCAGCGTACAGCAGACAATTTACTGTAAAGTCACTCAATTTCACAATCTTTCCTGCAGGCAACTATCCAGATACATTATGAACAGCCAGGCGGACTGTTTGACGCCTGTACAGACGTCGAAAAGGGGTGACACATCTCCCCGTACTCGCACGCAAGCCTTACAGTCCCTATAAAGAGACTGTATTGCCCGCAGTAGCGAGCCGCGCACACTATATCCAGGCAGCAAGTCCCACAGAGTTTCTTTCACAACGTTGTCAAATGCTTTCTCTAAATCCACAAAAGTACAGAAAACCTTCTGGCTAGCAGCCAGAAACTTCTCCGCGATCATGCGAAGCGAAAACACTTGATCCATGCAACTTCCACGTCGGAATCCGCATTGAGCCTCCCATAAATATCTATCAGACTTTTCTTGCATTTTTGCCGTTATAACCTTTGCATACACCTTACTAGCCAAGCTGACCAAGCTGATCGCCCTGTAGCTGGAGCAGTTTAGGCGAGAGCCTTTCCCTTTGTAAATAGGTACTACAACTGCTATTCGCCAGTCATGGACCTCATCTGTCCGCAGGCATAAGTTATTTCGTTTTTCAGCCATGTTTCATCAGTGTAATGTTGTATCAAATGATTCTCAACTATAGATGTCTTCAGTGCTCGATGATGACATACGACCATGAACATGTAGTCGACTGTCAAAGAGAATATAATACTTACGTGTGAAGTTGGCGTTCATTCTTAAAATGTCGAAAATGTGCATGAGTGAAAGAAATTGAACGGCGGTTTTCTTCGTGATGGTGCAATATCTCCATAAAAACTCCAGTGAAGGTTCGTTATTTACTGGAGCGATGACTCAGGACTTAGGACTGAACATGATTAAATAAATACCAAGAAAAATAATAATAATAACATGATTGTCCAACATGGTCCAATACAATAAAAAAGAACATTCTGTTTTATTTTCGTTCCTACGCATATGTGTTACCTACTGCTGTAATGCCAATATTTTCAAAAACTAGTGTAAAATTCGTGTTATTTTCAAAAACTAGTGTAAAATTCGTGTTTTTGGGTTTAATAATGGTGGAATATTATACATAAAGAGTTCGGAAAAGTGCATTAGTGAACAAAAGTGATATATTGCAAAGAATAGCAGTGTTGTTTGTGTTAGTGCCAAATTTCCATAGATAGCCGCAATAAGGGATCCACTGCCTTATTGGGGCACGGACTAGGACCTAGAACTGAGGATTTTACATCAACAAACGACTAGACAGGACTAAAACAAAATTACAAGAAAATAATAAATACTGACGAATAGGTTGTATGGACTAAGTTTCCTTTGCCTGCCCAAGATGGGCGAAGACAACAAAAAAAAATATTATGACATTTGACAGATAAGCAATTTCTTGTTTATCCGAATTTCAGAATTTCAAAAGTTGAGCAATTTTCTCAATATCTCCATAAGTTGTAAAATATCTCACAGGTAGATTCTAGTCAACGTTTTCAAAAATGATTATAAGAATGCCAAAGTAACGAGCTCTATGTACATAACCAAGAAAAGCATGAAAAATATATTGTCGCGGTACTGTTACAAATCAACAATATGTCGAAGAAAAAGGGCAAAAAAACCGCATTGCAAGGTAAATTATATGTTATTATTACTAACTGCAATAATATGACTAACCACCTTTACGCTGTATCCCTGACGAGATAGATCGAGAGGGACTCAATGCAATAATTAAAAAAGTTAAGAATTTAGTAAAAAACCTTGAATTACGATTTTTTTAGATGATTAGCTATCATTATTAATAATAATACTACTTCGACTATCACTGTTATCGTGATTCTGTCAAACGTATTCGGGTTTTGGTTTAAAATTTGATTCATAATCACTGGATATAGACAATGAACTCATTATAATTTATTGCTGAGAGCATAGAGGTAAAAAAAGACCGGTAATTGATTATGTATGATGATACATAATCAATTACCGGTCCTACATGATATGATGATTTACTGATGCAAGTATTAGCTTGAAAGTGGAAAAAAAATTTCTTTTTTTTGTTTATTAATTTCATGCGCTTGTGGCTCTGCTAACTCAGTGTTCTATAAACGATTGCTGCTTTAAGCAACTTTCTCTATGGCGTGCCCTAGGATGGGTGACCACTTCGTGTTAATTTACAGTTGTGAGTGTTTCCATGCTTCGGAAGCCACATTATTTTTGTATTGTATGGTGGGCTGGTTTCCGCAAATCTACGTCATGGCGCCGTTTTGGCATGAGGGTGGGTAAATTACTTGATCCACCCTAACTAGTCGAAGAACGCCAGCAAAACTTTTACACTGCTGTGATTTCTCTGAGAGTACCTGGAAGGCATGTTAAGTCATTCGTCCTGGTTGCCAGTAAAATGGCAGTCGTTAAGCCCAGCTGAAGGCTTGAAAAATTTCAAAAGCCGGTCCCCACAGCCTGAGCATATCTATTTGAACATCGCAATGGACTCGCCACCTGTTACCTGGGACAAAATGCATACTGTGAAATGTGGGCGCCTATCCTTCTGCCTATTTCTTCGAGGGTAAAAGTTGTGACAATATGTATCTATGTTCCTATCTGTTTTCAGATGTCACCATAAATGACAGTGCAAATGCCATGAAACCTGTGAAAACTGTTAGAAAATCAGCAACGGCTCCCATTGCAGAGTCATGGGATGATATACAAGATGATATTGATTTAATCGAAGAAACTGCTGCTGATGGCACTAAAAATATTGTCTATAAGCAAAAGAAAACACAAGTCTTAGCCATAGAAGATCGCCCTGGTATAGAATACCCAGAGATAATTTGGTACCTAATATCTAAGTACATAAAACCAGAAGATATTGGTTCTTTTGCCAGAATAAATAAGTCGACATATTATGTGACAAGAAATAAATCATTTTGGCATTTAATATATAAACGGCATTGCGAAAACCATCCTAAATTGCCCACTAGATTACGTAGTGATAGTTTTAAAGCCTACCGACTGAGGCAAACTGTTATAAGAGCACTATTTCATACATATGATGTCTTTGTGATACGTATAGCTAGAATGGCGACACAGGACAGTAGACCTCATTTGTTAGTTAATCGTAAATGTGTCAATGTTTGGTTTTGTAAGGGTGTAACATACTGGTCGGTGTATTTTAAGTTAAAGAAGGTGCAACTGCACAAACGGGAGAGTGCGTTGGATTTTCTGGAGGAGCTGGGGAGGGTTGATGCTAATCCTGAGGAGGATAACCAAGTTTTACAGGTTTGTACACATTTTTGATAGTCACATTTCATCTGAAAAGATGGTAAATATTAAACCTACATCAGAGAATTTAATTCCTGAAACATAATATGGTGACACTTAATGTAGTGCCACGTACCAACTAGTGGACCCGGAACACATCTGATTATGGCTGAAGAGCCGATTGCAGATGTCAAAAGAGGAAATAAAACATATTATCTAAATATAATGAAATGAAAATATCTTTATTCATGTAGGTCACAAAGTAACACTTATGAATGTCAAGATTATTGCTTCTACATTTACTGCCAGATTCGAAAAGCAATAGGTAGAGCCTGCCAATAAATCTCATGGCCTTTTTTAATTGCCAGTAATTACATTAGTTTTCCTATAAATTAATAATGAAAAAAAAAAAGTTTTTAAGTATTAAACATCAAAAAATAAAAATGTCTCTATTTTGCATAGACCATTTTAATGATTAAGCATACATCACTATTTTATTACAGGATTTATTATTATTTTATTTCTCTTACAGAATTTATCATTATTTTAGTTTATTATTTAAGTTTGGTAAATATAGAACACTCATAAGACAGTAATTTATATTTTTTTTTTAATTAAATAGTAATTCTTTATTTTTAAAAACAAATAATAATCAATTTAACATTAATCTTAGTTAAAAAAAAACAATTAAAACTAATAAAAACTATCTAACCTATTTATTAAAATTTAGACTGGGTCCCCTCGGTAGGGTACCCATGATGCAGGCAGCATTCCCGCGCTGAATAGATATGGAAAGCCTTTGCGCGAGAAAACTACCTGCACGAGGATCGCCAGTTTCTTCGCTCAGACGCTTACTTAAAGCCGTAAAAAGACAATGTGCGCCGCGACCCCATGGATCTAGTGTCTCGACACCAAATGGAATGAATTCATATTGGGCACTGAGACAACTGTACTTGCCAATCTTCAGCCGCTCGCGAAGATTTGCCGCAGCGCTTGCTTTTTTGCTAGTAGCCGGGAGATAGGACGTTGCAAGAGTATCGGTGCAAGTGGCATCCCATACTAGTGCACGTCCCATCCTCCAGGGTACTAAAGACGTCCCGTCGGGCCGCTTACCATCATCTCGTATAATTTGCGGTTCTAAGACCGCGGGGACATTTATACTGACAAGGTTCGTCATCATTTAGAGCAGAGTGACGGCCAGCGGCAAAAGAGCAGGCAAGCCCATGATGTTCAAGGCGGCTCACATAAGCTCCGCACGATACACAAGAGTGTTCAACGCACACATCAGCACCCAACCGGAGACAAACTGCTATGCGGAGTGTAGTGGGATCAATGAAGGTGCCAGTGTTCTGTAATGTTGTAAAACGTCACATTGAAATGTCATTGTTAGTCTTGAGATTTAGAGAGAGAGGTGAGTAGATTGTTGACTCTTTCGCTTCGTGTGTCATCGATTTAAATAAATTGCGATTTCTGTTAGGCTGTATTCCTTAGTTCCATGCCATAGGGCGGACATGGAAAGAAAGAAAAAAAAACAAAAAAATGTCTTTTGACAGCGGTGACGGAACGTCATTCGCCTAGCTACAGAGACGACAAAAAATGTCGTCGTAAATATATTTTTTAAACTTCGCTAAAATGAAGTACCTAATCTTTTATAAATTGTATATGGAAGTTCACGCCTGTGACTTCTTATCAATGCTTGTATCAAAATAACTATGTATTTCGGTAAGAACTTAGGATTTTTGAAACCACGTTTCTAGCCTTGGTGATCTTTAGTATTTTGACGAAAGGTTTTATTCATTTGTTTACAGTTTATTACGATGTTTGGAGCAGCGTTAATGGAATATTTGCCTGCTCTTCAAGATTTACTGGTTTTTCTTTAAAAAAGTGGTAAGTTCTCTTTATGTATTCGAATCACGAACAAATATCCAATTGTATTTCCAAATCTAGTGGAACTAATTTTTTATTTGCAGCTGAAAAGGCACTTTTTTTATATTAATTCTATTGTTGGATAAAATTTGCCGTAAATGCTGACCATCTGGTGAATCCTTTGCATCCTGTGGTTACGGGCTCGTCATTCTAGTGGAGACGGCACCTGTCGCGGTCTGCAGATGTGATTTCGAATCCCATGGTAATGTAACCACTACAGGTACCTATTTCCAATTGTTTTTGGTGTAGATTAATCTAATAATGTTGCACGACTCATGATTAGGCCCATGTAACGACCCAATGATCAGGCCCATGTAACGACCCAATGATCAAGCCCATGTAACGACTTAATGATTTGGCTCATGTTTGGAATCAAGTTACGATATACTTTTGACTTATAAGCTGGCATTATGCTGGATCTCACTATTCTAAATTCACCGCCATTAATAAACTATTATTATTATTACAATTGGCGCGTGTGAACAGAGACTTGAAGGATTGATTTGAATATACATTTGCTTGTAGTGAGTGAGTGAGTCGTGCATCTTATAGTGGTATTGTTCTTTTTACATTGTTTTGCTCTGAAATATATATTTGTATATTTTGCTAAGAGTATAATAATATATTTTGTTATTGAAACATTCTCAACAAATGAAAAAATACTGTTCTACTGGTATATATATATCTAAAACTGAAGTAATCTTAAACTAAAGTAATTATGATTTCTTGAAAATAACCTATAACTTAACTTTTAATAATATGAAGTAATAAGTTAGTACACTAATTGTATCTACATATTGATGTGACTTTCATAACTATTATTTGCTTTTTATGATAAAAAATATGAGTGAATTGTTATAAATAACATAACAATGTTTTGAATGATAATTTGTGTTTACATAGTAATGCATTTTGTGACAAACTTAATTATATAGCCTTACTATTTGTACGAGCCATGCATCATTAATGGTTTAACATTTTTACAGCATATTGCTTTACAGCCTATTAATGGGTGATATTAATATAAATAGAACATAACCATTAAAATTAAAATTATTCATCTGAGGTCTTTCCAATCACACTTGCATAACTTTACAGCGGAGTGTTCGAAGCTGTTGAAACTTGTTTGAATGATAATATTTTGCTTTTTGACAATCATCATCTGAGCGTCAAGGCCTGGTTGTGCTTAACTATAGCAGTGATTGATTTAATTGAGATTTCAGTGCTTTCTTTGAGTTTGTTTTGGCTTTTGAATGTTAATAGCTGACTGCTGGCTATTACTATCATCTTACCATTCGGTCTCGGTTGGCTTTGGATATTTTTGCAATTAATTGTTTTAGCTATTGAATTTCTTTGATTTTTTACTTGTCAACTATGGACAAGAGCGACAATTTGTTACATTTCTTAATGGTTATAATATAAATAAAATATTTTATAATTCCCTGTATACTCCTCAAAATAATCCAGTTGAAAGATATAATAAAACCGTTGAGACATGTATAGCATGTTTTGTTAAAGATGATCATAGAACGTGGGCAAAGTTTTTATCTCATGTTCAACTAGCTTTGAATAATAGTGTCAATCTTGCCACAGATTTTACGCGTAACTTTTTAATGTTCGGTAGAGAACTTATTTTTGATGCATCTTTGCACCGTGTTAGTACCTCTATTAATAATTTAGATCAACTAGAGGTAGGAGATAGAAGATCTTTTGCAACTTCACTCAATTCACTTAATGAAATCTTTGTTAAAGTACAGATTGTACTTTAACAAAGATTTCATTAAAGAATTTGAAAGCGTATAAGCGAAATGCTAGTTATTATAATGTAGGGAGGCGAATCATTTCTTTTGGTGTTGATGATATTGTGTGGAGGAGAAGCTTTGTGCAGTCTAATGCTCCTGCATATTTTTCTGCTAAACTTGCACCTAAGTTCGTTAAGTGTAAAGTAGTTTCTAAAGTTTCACCTAATGTTTACCTACTGGAGGACCTGAATAAAGGTACCACAGGTCGCTACCATGTTAAGGATATAATTAAATATTAAATTATTTTGACTTTGGTCTTGGTTTTGGTGTTGGTTAAGAAGAATCGGTCTTTGTTAGTACGACGTATGAGAGGGAATGACCGTTTGAAAGAGATGTATGTTAGGTTACTTCACAACTTTTTATTAGAATCAAGTTCTGAATCTTTCAAAAATAGAACTTAGGATATTATAAATTGATTAAAAATTTATCAATTTACCCCTTGGAATTATCAAAATTTACCTTTTAGAAATAACATTAACTTTTTCACACAAATAACTGTCATACACATCAAAAGATCTTATCTTTTTGTTTTTTTGTTGGAACCTCAATTGGTTATTAAAACATTATTATTCCACTGATATTATGGAATGATATTGTTCTGTTTTGTAGGAAATTTTCCTAGTTTTGTTTGTATGTTTAGGTTATTACTCCTAAATTTTATTTTGTATATATTGTATTCTTATACTGGGATGATGAATCCTTAAGAATAATTTGCTTGTTTGTTAAGTAATTCAAAGTTACCCGGATATGACTTTTGAAATACCTTTTGATGTTGATGTCTGTCTCTTTTGACTATAGGATCACATCTTTATATATGCATTTATGTTCGGAAAGTCGGTAGGGTTGTGCCGGTCACATTTGTCATATTGTTTTGTTACAGCATTTGTGTTCGGAAGTTCGGTGGTGTTGAGCCGATCACATCTGTTTGGTTTTGTTACAGCATTTGTGTTCGGAAGTTCGGTGGTGTTGAGCCGATCACATCTGTTTGGTTTTGTTACAGCATTTCTGTTCGGAAGTTCGGTGGTGTAGAGCCGATCACATCTGCTTGGTGTATTTTTCCACAATATTTTTTGTTGAAATTATTTGTTCGTCATGGTACTAACCAGTTACTGTTTGACTTTGTGTCTTTGTTTGTCACAGCCACGTTGGTGATGCTGTTTGATATTGAAGTTGTTCTTTTGTCACAACACTTTGTACAGTTGCTGTTTGACTTTGTAATTATTAGTCCCGGTAATAACTAATATACATAATTATATGTAATTTGACTTTGTTATTGTGTGAGCACTATGTAGACTTATTTATAATTTTGAAATTGACATGATGTGTAGTTTTTGGGTATGTCATGCTCGCCTAAGTATCCTGGCAGTGGTGGCGTATGTATCGGGTCGCCTTGTTCCCTACAATACGGTTGAATAGGGCGATGGCTGATATATGCGTCATACCCGTGAACGGGTGCAGTCTGTTGGGACTGGTCAGCTCATAGCTGTTATAGCAATTGTTACAAATAATATTATTTAAATTTAAGGCAAACTAAGTTTAGTCTGTTCTCACATAAATTCACAGTTACTATGTAAGTGTAATTTTAATGAACACAACATTTTATTTTTTGTATAATTTTTATTACTGTATAATTGGTCAAATATCATGTTAATCAAACTGTGTCAAATGGCGGTTAGAAAAGAGTCGCCATGAGTTTTATTGCCAGGTTCTTCCTCTGGCTCTACCTACTGCTTTGCGAATCTGGCAGTAAATGTAAATGTAGAAGCAGCAATCTTGACGTTCATAAGTGTTACTTTGTGACCTACATGAATAAAGATTTTTGACTTTGATTTTGATTACAAGTTACAGCACAGTTTTGTTTGCTGATATTTTGATTTTTATATGGGATAGTAAGTGAAAGAAGTCGGTGGCGATAGAGCTCAACCGCATCTTCAGTATATATAAGGATAAGATTGGATGAAAGAGTCAGTGGCTAAATAGCTTAACTGAACTCCTGGTTTGAGAACTTGGTTGGATTTGTTATTCTTTAGTACTTAGGTTAAGTCAATGCTTTGACTTTAAGTTTTTTGTTGTATCAATTTTGATATTCTTATTTGTAAAGAGTTGGATGATAGAGTCGGTGGCTATGGTGCTCAACCGTACTTTCGTATTTAGTTTAGTGTTGGTGGAGTCGGATATTTTTCTGAACTCATGGAATGTGAATGTTCTGGTATAACCATATACTTATGGTTAGTTGGTTATTTATTCTTGTTACAGAATTTTGTTTTTGGGATTTTGGTTGTCCTTTATTGGAATTATTTCCATTTCTTTCTTAGAGCTTTATTGTTTGAAAAAGAAAGTTCCTTTCTTTTATTGCTGGTTGGGGTGTGATGTAACGTTGTAAAACGTCACATTGAAATGTCATTGTTAGTCTTGAGATTTAGAGAGAGAGGTGAGTAGATTGTTGACTCTTTCGCTCCGTGTGTCATCGATTTTAAATAAATTGCGATTTCTCATCATCATCATCATCATCCGAGCGTCTGTCCCAGTTGCGTCTCGCGACGCCCGGGGTCCGCTTTCCTACATTTTCTCCTCCACTTCGCACGGTCGTCGGCATCCCCTGTAGTGAGACCATTGGCACGCATGTCATCCCTTACGACGTCAAGCCAGCACTTCTTGGGTCTTCCCCTCTTACCGGGACCCGGCGGGGCTGACATGGCCAGACATTTGTTACCTACGTAGCCCGGCGGTTGCCGCAAGACGTGACCATACCAACGAAGGCGACACTCTTGCAACTTGTCTGCAATGTCACGGACGTGAAGGCTGCCGCGGATGCGAGAGTTCCTCACGCGGTCCATCCGCGTGACTCCACACATCCACCGCAGCATCTTCATTTCCGTGACACGCAGCTCCGGTTTGTGTCGCTCCAATATCGGCCACGTCTCACTGCCATGTAAAAGGACAGGTCTAATAATTGTTTTGTAGACCTGTCCCTTCAACCGGATCGGCATTTTAGGATCACAAATGACACCGGTCATCTCCCGCCATTTGGCCCACGCGGCAGCAATGCGTGACTTGACATCGCAATCGATGTCATTGGACGTGTGAAAAACAGATCCCAGGTATTTAACCTGGTCCGTGCGCTCGACCAAATCACCGCCTATGCGGACGGATGTGGGATCTGTCGAGTTTAGTGCCAAGTACTCGGTCTTCGCCACATTTAGTGTCAGACCGCCGTTCTCAAGCGTCTCCTTCCACGCCTTTACACGTCGCACCAATCTGCCCCTGTCCGCGTCTGCCAGCGCAATATCGTCAGCATACATGAGCAACCATGGAGGCTGCTCATGCGGGTTTCTGATGCTGTCCGACAATTCGTCTAATATTACACTGAACAGAAGCGGACTAAGGACAGAACCCTGGTGTACCCCGACGGTGATGGGGAAGGGATTCGTGTCGCCAACAGCAGTCCGAACCATTGAATCGGAGTCACAGTACATGTCCCGGATAGTGTCAATATAGACCTCTGGAACCCCTTTGGACCGCAGTGCCCACCAGATCATCGCACGAGGAACACAGTCGAAGGCCTTCTGCATGTCTAGAAACAAACAGTGCAGAGGCGTGTTCTTCGACCTGTATTTCTCTGCGACAACCCTCAGGGCAAAAACAGGGTCCGTGGTCCCATGACCAGGGCGAAACCCATACTGACACTCCGAGAGAGTACACTCCTGCCGGATCCGAGAGTCTATAAATTGCGATTTCTGTATGGCTGTATTCCTTAGTTCCATGCCATAGGGTGGACTTGGAAAGAAAGGAAAAAATACAAAAAAATGTCTTTTGATAGTGGTGACGGAACGTCATTTGCCTAGCTACAGAGACGACAAAAAAATTTCACCGTAAATATTTTTTTTAAACTTCGCTAAAAAGAAGTAATCTTTTATAAATTGTATATGGAAGTTCACGCCTGTGACTTCTTATCAATGGTTGTATCAAAATAACTATGTATTTCGGTAAGAACTTTGGATTTTTGAAACCACGTTTCTAGCCTTGGTGATCTTTAGTATTTTGACGAAAGGTTATTCATTCATATATTCGAAAAAAGGTTATTCATTTGTTTACAGTTTATTACGATGTTTGGAGCAGCGTTAATGTAATATTTGCCTGCTCTTCAAGATTTACTGGTTTTTCTTTAAAAAAGTGGTAAGTTCTCTTTATGTATTCGAATCACGAACAAATATCCAATTGTATTTCCAAATCTAATGGAATTTTTTCTTTGCAGCTGAAAATGCACTTTTTTTATATTAATTCTATTGTTGGATAAAATTTGCCGTAAATGCTGACCATCTGGTGAATCCTTTGCATCCTGTGGTTACGGGCTCGTCATTCTAGTGGAGACGGCACCTGTAGCGGTCTGCAGATGTGATTTCGAATCCCATGGTAATGTAACCACCTCAGGTACCTATTTCAAATTGTTTTTGGTGTAGATTAATCTAATAATGATGCACGACTCATGATTAGGCCCATGTAACGACTCAGTGATCAGGCCCATGTAACGACTTAATGATTTGGCTCATGTTTGGAATCAAGTTACGATATACTTTTGACTTATAAGCTGGCAATATGCTGGATCTCACTATTCTAAATTTCACGCCTCAACCGTGTGATTAATTAATCTTTAGCTTACTAAAACACTGGAATAAATTATACCAATAGTGATAATGTTTATAATGTATATGCAATCAATTCGCCTATAAAAATAGAGATGTATTCCATTATTTTTGGTTCCTGCTCTTATGATTAGAAGCTCAATATCTATCGCTGATATCCGTGTGCATAAAGTTGGTAGGACTTATCCTCCTGGCGCCTGAAACGAGTTATAACTTTTGTTAGTTTGATAGTTCATGACTCCATAATTAGACAATAGTAATATTATTATTATTGCAAATTGGCACCCTTCAGGGACCTAGTAGTCATAATCGCCACTATTAAGTAATATTAATATTACAGTTCGGAGAAGGAAAGGCTTGAAGCCATTGCCCAGACTCTGATCGAGATACAGCTAAAAGCCTTGCTCGATTAGTACCGGAAGAGTTTTCAATAAGAGTATTGAGAAAAGCAGAAGAAGCTATTGTGTCCCAGGCCCTTTGCTTTTTGAGTGTCGGGGGTAAATTTGGACTTGGTCCGGCTAGCCAAGCATTCAAGGCTTCGTCCAGACTCGCAATCTCACAGTTTGAGGCTGTAGGAGCCTTTAACACTTTACCTATGAGGTGACGAGTGCTGAAAATCGAAGACAGGAATGCTGGTAAAGCTATACTAGAAATTTTATGGGTCCCCAAACCACCGCACCTAATAGGTAAGGAAGCTTGGGACCATGCTTGCTCATTGAGATGAATATTCAGAATAGTTTCAATTTGGGATTTTAAAACATTTTCAATGGGTAACATAAGATTAGGAAATTTCCAAATAGGGCAGCAACGGAGCAAGTAAGTAAATTTGGGCACAAATAAGCAGAATTTAAGGATAAACAAAGCGCAGTGACTACTAATTTTGACAATGCGGTCTGAATATTGATTGAATTTTGTTACCAACTCTCCTAAGAGATGAGGAATGGCGTCATCGACAATGGGAGATCCCAGGAGATATAGGCTGTTCTTAGATAATTTGTTTTGTTAAATGTTTAATATTCGGGCAAACCCGGTTAAAATTTTGATGAGTTTGAGAAACTAAGGATGTGTTGAATTTGTCTGAAATAAATAATTCAGATTTATAAAATTTAAATTCAAACCAATCGTGTTAAATTTGTCTATAATTAAAGTTAAATCTGCAAGAGCAGTCTGTGAATCACCACCTAAGGTCCCATCATCGAGATACCAAATATTTAAATTTGAATTTAAATTATGAATTATATCTTTGACTACCCCGTCAGGGATGCAGCGTGAAGATATTTATAGTTTTTTTTTTTATGATTTATAGAATTTATAACCAAACTAAATATAGCTGGACCAAGGGGATCACCTTGCTGACAACCCACGGCTGAAAGGATTTCGTTACTCTTGTGAATTAATTTAGAAGGGCAGTGGTAACACTGAAGTAAGAAACAATAGACTTCAGGAACATGTAAATTAATTTTATTTAGCAAGGCGTCCCGATTAACCGAATTAAAGTAATTTATAACGTCTAATTTTAAAAGAACCTCGCATTCATCGGTCTGTGCAAAGGTGCGAACAGCATGAACCGCCGCTTCACAGCCTCCTCGGGTGCCAAAGCCAACCTGAACGGGTTCAAAGAAGGTTTGCAACTTGGAGCGAGATAGTCGGACACAAACTTTGGCAGCTAAACGATGAAAGGTAGAACCCATCGCTATAGGGCGCACACCACCATCTTTTTTTATAAGGGCTATAAGATTGGCTCCATATAAGACAGCAGTTACGTCTTGACAGACATCTTCCAGCAGCATAAGGTTTACCAATTTAGTGAGGGCAACGACGAGACGTTCGCCAGCAATACCAGTGCCATGGCATGTAAGGTCTATAAGGTACTGCGGAGAGATGCCATCTAAACCGGAAGCAGACCCTTTAGGAAATGATGCAATGCTATGGTCTCCGGTGTATCAGGTGCTAATGTATCATTGCAGAACAAAAGCCGCGTAGCAACTTTGAGATCGCCATCGTAAAATTTCTCTTCAAATATAAATATATATAAAGTTTCTTTATATATTTTTGTTATATTCATAATTTATAATTACCTTAACCGGCGTGTGTGTATGAAAACACTTATGAAAGTGGAAGAAGCGATAGTTGTATGCCAGGATCGTAGCAAGTGGAAAGCCATAGTCTCTGCCTACCCCGATGGGAGACAGGCGTGACTATATGTATGTATGTATAATTAAATATTTGAAATTTCAAATATATATTTGACAAAGATGTAATCATTGGCATATAATAGTTGCTTTAAAAAAATACTTAATAAATTATGTGAAATTATGCTTTTTGTTTGCATTATTTTGGTTTCTAAGCAAAGGCGTTATTGCCATAATGCCAATAATGACGTCATTTGTAGGTTACATGAAGTTTAATCACATTTTACCTGAAATATTAATAATCCATTATTCTATATTTCTAAGCCTAAAGTAGTGATCAATAGCTCTAAACCCTCAAATTGTTATTTATTAATCACATTTTAAAAATTCCATTTCAGGTTACCTGCAAACGCTTCCAGGATGTGCCACCATTAATGGGGATGACGCTTTCATCAGTGACAATGACTTTAGCTCAAGGGTTCCGATACCATCGACTTACACTTGGCTTCAATAGTGCTCCATATACTGTTAAAGGTAACTATGGATATAATTTATATAACTTTTGCTATGGCCGGTCCTTGATGGGTTACTGGTTTGTGGCATTTTTATTCTGCATTTTATGCTCTTGGTCCTGGTTGTCAGTAACATGGCAGTTGATAAGCCAAGTTTTGAAAAATTCAACAGCTGGTCACCACAAATACACGTATCGCAGTTGCAAGAGTTCATTTGTGACTGCAATACATGTATTTAATCATTTACCAATCGAACTAAAAAAACTTGACACAATGCCGTTTAAAGGCGCGTTAAAGAGATGGTTAATTGAAAATATATTTTATAATCTTAAGGAATTTTTCTCCAAGGAATAAGATATTATATTCTTTGTTTAATCATAATATTGTGTGCATGATTGCATTATATTACATAATTTACTTTGCAAATGTTCCATTGGGCAGACTGTTGATACTAAATACTTTGTAAAAATTTTTCACACAGTTGCTACTATAAATGTCTTTGACAACCTGAGCCTGTCCATTTTAATTCGACAATGGGCTCATCACCTGTTACATGGGATAATACATTTTACGGTAATTTCACCATAAACTGGTAAACCATTTTAGGGATACAGCGTGAAGATAGTATGTTAATGTTTTAAATTCACATACAGTGCAGCGCCATCTATCAACAACATGACTGCAACCACAACCCACAAAGTCCTCTCTCTCCTCATGCCTCTAACTACTACTTCAGAGAAAAAGCGTGATTAATGTATGTTTGTAATTTTGAAGCGCTCGTGGCCCCGCTGACTTAGTGTTCTGTAAACGATCACTGCGTTAAGCAACATTCGCTGTAGGTGGTCCTTGGATGGGTGACCACTTTGTGGAATTTACATTTGCGAGCGTTTCCGTGCTTTGAAAGTCACGTTAAGCCGTTGGTCCCGGTTGCCAGTAAAATGGCAAATGTTAAGCCTGGTTGAAGGCCTTGCGGCTTGAAAAATTTCAACAGCAGGTCTCCACAGCCTGCGCTTGTCCATTTCAACACGGCAATGGGCTCACCACCTGCTACGTGGGACAAAAATGCATACCGTGAAATGTGGGCGTATAGTATGCCTCTGTCTACCCCTTCGGGGATAAAGGCGTGACAATATGTATGTATGTATGTATTGTTATTTTCAGGTGTAATACCTGAATGTTCTGTGGTCCTCGATGCTGTAGTGACAACTCTGGTCAGCGACTGGTGGCATCCTTCTTACCCTCATGGAGAAGTGCCTTTCCCAAGACAGGAGCCTCCGTTATTGAAAAAGAACTTCTTTGAGGAAGACGGCTCATGATTGAAATACTTGTGGAAATTTGTTCAGATGGACCACATGCTAGTTTGCAACTTAAGTGGTTTAAAAAAAACACCGTTGCAATGTATATTTATGTCTCATTTGACATAATATATATTCAATGATTGACCATCAATTGATATAATATTCAAATGGGACCAACTGGTGTAATATAAAAATTTTAAAGAACAAATTAAAGTTCAAATATTTTTAGGCTAACCATTTGCCGCCATTATTATTTTTCAAAATGGCGCCGCACTTTTTTATTGAACTTTGACATTTGAATCCGAATTTTAAAGCATAATAATTTTGTAGCTTTTTTGTTAACTTTTTGTCACACCTACCAAATCCACACTGAGTTGATGGCGGAACGATAGTTTCGCCACAAGAACAAAAAAAAATTGTGTCTCCGACCTGTACAGACAGTAAGCCGCCATTTTGAAAAATAAACAATGGCGATTGGTGAGAGCTCGAAATCTTCCTACCCCTTTTTAATTTAGTTCATAAACCAAATCGCAACGATAAAAAAAAAAAGTAATGTTTTAAAACCTATTGTGTTATAACTTTTAATATTTTAGAGCGAAATCATCTTCAAATGCGCACGCATAGTAACTTAAGAGAATAATGGACTATAATTATTTTGTTTTAAATGTTATTTTTGCAATATTCCGCTTTTTTAAATTGTCATGGCAGTTAGTGGCATGCCGAACAGTCTTGATAATGCCTGGTGTGTAGGCGAAACACGTGTCACCATCGTACGACATTTTAAAAAGCGGAATATTGCAAAACTGACATTGAAAACAAAATAATTATAGTTTTATAAAATGGATTTCCGCCATGTAACGCCTGATTCAATTAGTTATTAAAAATAATGGACATCACACTTTTTTTATTTATTTATTTATTCTAACCCTATCATTACAGGTGTGTACACCCAATACACTGTTGACAAAGGGTGGAGTTAATACGTTCAGCCTAAACCGGCACTTATACAGGGTTATTTGTAAAACACCAGCAACCTGACTGCCTCGGTGGCTCAGTGGTAGTTTACCATTGATTATTTCATTTAATTTTCTAAAAAACCAACCTTATTTTAATCTACAGCTTAAATTATCAGATTTATGTGGCAAGAGTAAATAAGGAAACTGGTAGGGGTCGACCTCGGAGTACATTATGTTATGAAAACATTCATGAAAGTAGAAGAAGCGAAAGTTGTATGTCAGGATCGTAGCGAGTGGACAGCCATAGTCTCTGCCTACCCCGATGGGAGACAGTATGTATGTTGAATGGAGAACACAAAGGGGACAAAATATTACTGTCAAATACAGCTCAAATTGGAGCGTATCTTATGTACATTACATTAGTTTTTATTTCACTTCAATACATGCAGTATTTTCGAAGTTATAACTACGAGAAGTTTTAGTCCTTTTCTGAATTTCCGAGATTAGGCGCGCCTATTATGACGTCACAGCGCGACTGTCGAATGAGAAGGGTTGTGACGTATGCGGTCACCCGCGTTATACTCACTTTGATCGTAAATATTTCAGCCATTATTTGAAATATAAAGTATAAGTAAAAACACCGTTTATCTCGTATTTTTTTTGTAGATTTATTTGGCATTTAAAGTAAAAAACGTTTGTTACACTCGTTATAATACTGAGCAACTCGTAGAAATCATAGGAGATGCGGATGGTGTTACAGTATAACGTACGACGCAGCTCGAAGGTTCAATGTATGATATTAGTCTCTTCGTAACGAATTGTCAAAAAAAAATTGAACAAACATAGTTAGTTATTGTAAGTTGTCACGTTGAGGTTGGCTGGTACAATACCATCTTGAGTCAACCAGACTCCAAGAGAGCCAAGGAGCTGTATAAATTGGTTAATTTTGGGATAAGAGCTAGAATGTAATTTTGTTACTGTACATTTTTTTGTGTACTAAGAGTAGCTTTACGAGGGTGACATGGTCACTGCCTTCTGTGTATCAAACCCTCTATAAATAAAAAAGATAAAAAAACATAGTTGGTTATGATCTTAACTATCTACTCCTGGCAGGTTGCAGGTGTTTTACAAAATTGCCCTTTATACAAAAAATTGTACATTGATTGCAAAATACGCTCAGACTAATAATACACTTTCAATTTAATTTAATTTTCTTTTATGGCAATCTGTGTCAGAATTTTATTTATTTAAAATGACACTGTCAATGTCAAATGTGTAATTATTTGTATATGATAAAAAAATATGTAAGTTATTAAAAAAAATTATAGATTGAGTGTTGTCCATTGTATAAATGTTTAAAAATGGTTGTTAATTGGTATCAGAGATGATAAGTAGCTCTATAGATGACTCTGGTCATACTCTTAAATGATGATTAATATATGTTAAGGTATGGTGTATTATTCGTCTGAGAGAAATTAGATTTAGAAATCATATAAATTAAATATTTTTGTTGACATTTTGATCTTTTATTTTCGAGCCATCCTCGGTAAATGCCAACACACTTTGAAACTGTCAGCACCACAGTAAAATGGAGAACACAAAAAGGGTCAAAATATTACTGTCAAATACAGCTAAAATTGGAGCGTGGCCTATGTACATTACATTAGTTTTTATTTCACTTTAATACATGCAGTTTTTCCTAAGTTATAACAAAGTTATTGTACTTTTTTTAATTTTCGAGATTAAGCTCCCATTATGACGTCACAGACCGCGACAAGGCGCGGCACGACGTTCGGATGCGAACGAGAGCACGACTGTCGTTTGAACAGAGTTGTTACGTATGCGGTCACCCGCATTATACGCACTTAGATCGTAAATATTACAGCCATTTTATGAAATATAAAAAATTGTAAAAACACCGTATTCTCGTATTTTTTGGTAGATTTATTAGGCATTTAAAGCAAAAAACGTTTATCTGACCCATTCAGCTAGAGTGCTCTATTGCACGTTAGACAATGCGGAATTGCTGGTACTAGCACATGTCCTTATCAAAAAGAAAAAAATCTTTTGCATTACGTACTAAGATGAATCGAGCTGTTTCCTGTGGATTTGACAGTTTCGGTAGGAGATACGACATTCGTTTCCAGTCGGTGAGTATTTATTCAGAAGTTTCGTTGGTGCGAAATAAAAAC
The DNA here is from genome assembly GCA_948477245.1 of Thumatha senex. Taxonomy (NCBI): domain Eukaryota; kingdom Metazoa; phylum Arthropoda; class Insecta; order Lepidoptera; family Erebidae; genus Thumatha; species Thumatha senex. Next base: position 57,949,039 of record OX419724.1, read on the forward strand.
AATCTTTAGTCCGCTTTCATTCCGTGGTTCCATTGGATGTCCCATTCTTAATTTCCACTCTAGCTCAAAAAATTTATTATTAAAATTTATCTGTTTAATTATTATTCTTTAGGTAGTCTCTGAAACGGCAGGACTTTTTACTGGCAAATAGCTGACGTATTAGGAGTAACTTAGGCTACATGTTATCCTCATATTCCGACGGGAATAAGCACTACACGGGAGGAACCGCGGAGCGTCTGGTTATCCTCATATTCCCTTGGGAATGGGCACTACACGAGAGGAACTGCGGAGCGTCCCCTAGTTTAGAATAAAACAATACAAAAATGACACAATTTTATTTAATAATACACAGTACAGTGGATAATAAGTATTTGTATAAGTACGTTATATAGATTCACAAGTACATCAAAATATTTTTAATATAGGTAGGTATCATTTGCGTACAATAAAAGCGCGGAAAAGCACCATCGCTGTTTTACAATCCATACAGCTTTTCACGTAAAAAGGTAAAATATTTGCTGCTGATACAATCATTTATTTTTAACCTGGCAACTTATTTGTTGACAGCACACACACGCATACACGAACGCATATAAACAGAAAAAAAAATGTCGAGTAAAGGGTCCTGTAGAAAAAAAATTGGGTGTAGACGAAAAATATAAATTAAAATAATACCAGTATAATATCCCTAAAAATATCAATCGAAAATGTTAAAATACACAATTCATTTTAATATTCTCAGGAAACATTGAACAGTGATATAAATCTAACTTTTAACTAAATTCGTGCCCTCAAAGTTTGTGGGAGGTTTACTAAAACTAAATTTAAAAGTTTCTATAAAATAATTATTACATTACAAGAAAATTAAAACTAAAATGGACGGATGATTTTACCATGTGGCAATTATATGAATACAGTCTACCCTCAGGCATTAAGAACTTTGTATCCAGTGGCCAATAAAATTTTTAAAAAAGAAGTATATCCTTACAGTTGATCACCTGCATACGGTCAAAAATTTGGATTAAAAATACAACAAACTTTTATACAGCAATATTTTACTCTTAATTTACTTGACTCATTATAAATTGCTGTAATGTCATATAAAATTAACACTGATTCTTTCTTTAAAGTGGTTGCAGCGCCATCTAATCCACGTATCTTAAATTATCTTTTATGTTATCACCGCTAGATGGCAGTTAATAGCTGACAGCATGAAGTTTAAATTCAAAATAACTTGTAAAATGTATTTATACTTAATAATAAAAAATGGGTTATCTTTACACACTAAAATATAAATATGGAGAAGCTTACATAAAACTAACATTAATTATATTTTGTACGTAACAATATTTGCGTAAACAATAGCACGACATTTCTAATAGTATTAATAGCAATAATATTATATTAAATAGCACGTTTGACATACATTTACATAAATATTGAACACTACACAATATTAAGAACTTGAAGCGTGGCTAATATAAATAAAGTAAATTACGTTACGATTTAGTGTAAATGTCTCTTAATTATGTGTGGTGTAAAAAGTTTTATCTTAAATCATTAAAAATACTTGTAAAATCTGCACCTTGAAGTCTTGATTAAACATTTCGAGAAATATTACTTTTTAGAAACAGTCTATCTGCAATACAAACAGCTGCGAAATTCCAATATTCATAAGTTCATTTGTACAAAATAACATGCAAGGAAGAAATAGTAGCAGTTTATTAATACAAAGACTGACAATCTATAAAATATGGCCCTAATAAATGAATAAAAGAATGGCTTAAGTGAAACCAAACGAGAGAAGATATGAATTATATTGAAAAGGATTCTTAGGTAATTGATGCATTATAAAGTTTACAATTATTATCCAAAAAATATTGAAATGGTTTACCAATTTGGGATTTGAAGTGGTATCAAAGAAGTTGAAAAATATGTATTATCGCATGAAACACTTAATAGAACTGAGCTGAACAAGGAGTGATTATTGCAGTTCTCAGAAGGTTGGATGTAATAAGGTCACACAATAACAAAAAAAAATATGGTATGAAAATTAACATGTTACTAAGTGATATCCTTGAGGTACTTCTCAAGATGCCGCAACAATTTTTGTGTTTATAGTCTTTTACTCCTACATAGTTTTACTTAAATAAGTCGTAGTAGCCAATATTAATAAAATCCTGTATTCGGATTACGTAGGTACATCTTTTTCATTGATAATTTATGATCAAGTTTATCATAAGCCTCTAAGCTCTAAAAAAAATGTTTCTTGAATGGTTCTTGATTTATAACCCTGTATGAAGACATAATTAACTTAAATATCGGAAGGCTTCTTAAAAATACAAAAAAATATCTTTAAACTCATAAAACTAAAATTAAATACTTTGAGATTACTAATAAAATTAAAAAAAAACTTCACAAATCGATTGTAGTTTGAGAGATCACATAATCCCCTATAACTGGATTGGTATTGGAACACAATAATGATAAATTGCGAGTCACACGAGGAGAAGCATACATGCTAAAATACTACCAATCAATTTGGTCAAGTCTTAATGATATAAAATTTATTTGACAAAGTTTAATTTAAAATATAAAAAAAATAAATATTCAATGTAGCTCGAAATTAAAAACATTAAAAGTAACCAATTTATAAGCGATTTTGCCCTTAATTGTTGCCAGGGCTATAAAATTATATTCACAGTGTTCAAAATAATATCATCAATATACACAAAATAATTAGTTACCAAACGAATGGTTTTAGTTTCATTTAAAATAACAAAAGTTAATATCACTTTCGGTGGATTTTCAATAAAAATAGATTAATTATTTCATTTTGATGTTATGTAAATAAGTTTAATTTGAAAATATACTGTTGTCATTTCGAATTATAGATTTATTAATGCCAATATTTTGAAATGTTCATTATAAAAGGCACGTAGATATGATTTTGTGTAAGCATGTGTAAAATATTAAATTGATTCTAAGATATTTGTGCTACAAATGGCTGGCTGTGTATAATACTAAAAACAAAAAGAAATAGGTATACTTATCATGCGTCTTGACAACACGTTGCTTACCAGACGATTATAGTAAATACTAGCGCGTAAATAAATTGGTTTAAAAAATACCATGCTATTTTTTTTACTGAGGGTATTCCTTACTGACCTCCATTTTACACTTTCAGTGTATAATGTTGTCTACTGACAACTGGTAGTGACCGACTAACTAAACTAAACGATGTAACTGAAGATGTTTTATTCTACGGCAAACGTCAATTTTAGTACCAGTAACGCTCGCAATGGCGCTTGAAAACACCACAAAAAAAAACATTCTTGTTTATCAAAGTTTTAGAGGTCAGTGGTATTTCTTAAGTAAAATATATTTAAAATAAAATTCCTGTATTGTATGGTTATTGCCCTAACCAAAACAAATACTTAAATAATTATATGGTGTGAAATTGGTTTTAGTAACCAAGTTCCAGTACTTTTTAAATGTTATGGTAACCACAGTCTACTCCTTAGTCTCCTTTGGCTGATCGGTGTAGACTATTTCGGCGTATTCTGTGGAAGGTGGCGGAGGTTTTTCAGTGTTTGTTTGGTTGCCTAAAGCCAGTTCGGCGTAGACTACGCCTTTTTTGTCCTCGGAGAGGGGCTGTAAGAAATACATACCAAGATTAGTAAGTATTGGTATTGATAATGAAAAAGCTTGGGATATTTTATATAAAGATTGGAGATATTTAAAATAAAGATTGGAGATATTTAAAATTTAAGATAAAGATTGGAGATATTTAAATTTTTAAGATAAAGGTTGAAGATATTTAAAATTTAAGATAAAGATTGGAGATATTTAAACTTTTAAGATAAAGGTTGAAGATATTTAAAATTTAAGATAAAGATTGGAGATATTTAAAATTCAAGATACAAATTGGAGAACTTTAAAATTAACGATTGTGTGAAGCTTATTTTTTTTTTTGAATTTATGTCTGTTTATCAGTTGGATTACGATGAATGTCAAAATAAACGGACTTTGATGCGTTTTTTTTACTAGGCAGGTCTTCATCTAGTACTCCGCTGCTTGGGTAGTAGTGTGATGATTAATAGCATTTAGGTACTCTACTTAAAAAAACGGGCTATATAATGCAAAAAGATTTTTTTCAAATCGGAGCAGTAGTTCGAGTTCATACAAACAAACATACTGTTGATTGATGACACTTGGTGAAACTTGCTACACAACTTGAATGAAAACACCTGTACTGTTCCACTTATTTAAATTCATGCAAGATATCTCTTATTTATTTCATCATATATTCAAGATATTTCTTCATAATATTATTTTACAATGGCATAACAACCCAGACCTTATCCTCAGTGTCCACCGGCGTTTCCGTGGCCTGCACCTTGTCCTTAGTTTTCGGTAGAACGGCTCTCACTCGCGCGCTGAACTGAGCCATGCGCGAGCGTTCCCGACCACCCACTGCGCTCTCTGTGTCGCTGCTAATGAAATGTTAGGTTTTAGTTGATGCTATCACTTGTAAATTAGGAGAATTTCATATTAAATCATTGCCAATTAACATGGAGTTCAAATTCTTGATACTCCTTTTTAATAACAGTTACCGTTTATAAGTCTTACATTATAGGGTGAAGTGAGCGCGCGAAGCATGAGCGTTATAAGTTTAATGTGCTAGATGCATAGACAAAATGGCGAGACTGGCGTGAATCTACAAGAAGTAAGAATAAAACTCGTTTTATAATGAGTATTAGGGCCGTATTCCAGAACGTATATCAATACTCAAGAAACACTTGAGAGCAGTATTTATAAGGCAAAAACAAGCGTCGATTGAGTATTGAGAAATGTTCTGGAATACGGCCCTTAGAGATGGTATAAGTCATGAGCGAAACATGAAAATAGTCGCTAATTTATATGTGTGTGTAATGCAGCATATAGAAACTTCATACTCAAAAAATAATGTATGGAATTTGCCCACAAAGAATGAGTAATAACAACAACATATTAATCATCTCATTCAACGCGGATGGTAAAAGGATAAGTTTGGTTAGATTCTGTAAGTTGGCACCCCCTATTTGTAAAAATTATGTCAAATCTTTCTGTTCGGTTTCCGGCCGCCATATTGGATGAGAGGAGATGGAGGAATGCTGTTATTGTTTTTAGCGTGAAAGTTTTAATGAACCTGATATGCAGTGAGTACAATGCAATGCAAATGGCAACCGCTTTATTAAAGATGTATTTAGTTTTGTGACAACAGAACACTGGCAACCCTTATCTGTTAGTTCAAATATTGGCATTAGATAAAGGTTTCCAGGAACTAATTTAATAATTCAGTCAATATAATGTAAAAATGTCTCAAAGCGGTGAAATAAGTCACGCTAAAATGAAATCAAACGTACTTTCTAGGAAGCTGGTTGCCAGTCTCTAAAAGCACAACCCCAGCCGGCGTCCTTGCAAAACAAATATTAATTTATATACAGCAATAAAAAGCAAAACTATAAAAAAAGCAGTGCTCGTTGCAATTTTGTTTGTTTATAATATACCTAATTAGGAACAGAGAGCACACTCAAGTACATTTTTATTGTTGATGCCTATTATTAATGACAGCGCCATCTAGAATTTCCAGCCGGACATTTTCAACTCTTTATTTTATTTTGTCACGAGGCTATGGAGGGTAGAGGTAAGGAGGACTATCTCTGTGTATACTGTGTATGAAAAAGTGTCCGTCGAAATGCGTAAAATTAGGGTGGCGCTACAATCGCATCAGTGTAAATTTTAAAAACCACGCCAAAAGTTATTAGAGTAAGATAGAAAAATAAACAAGGAAAGAACAACTTCCGCTGCTTACAAAATTATTTTGGACTACGTAAATTATTATTTTTGTTGACTAAAGTAGTTAGTAACAGTACAGATACAAACCTTCAACTATTTACGTAGTCCAAAATAATTTTGTAAGCAGCGGAAGTTGTTCTTTCCTTGTTTATTTTTCTATCTTACTCTAATAACTTTTGGCGTGGTTTTTAAAATTTACACTGATGCGATTGTAGCGCCACCCTAATTTTACGCATTTCGACGGACACTTTTTCATACACAGAGATACACTGATGCGATTGTAGCGCCACCCTAATTTTACGCATTTCGACGGACACTTTTTCATACACAGAGATAGTCCTCCTTACCTCTACCCTCCATACACGAGGCCTAGTAAAATGACGGTACTTAGGATAAAAACATTGCTAACTAAATAATACGGACTGAATAAGAGAAAACGGACAAAAATTTGCAAAAAATATGAATAAAATGGCAGAATGCTGTAAAGATGGCGCTGTTGGCTCGTATATTTTTAATTACGAAAAAATACTCACGATTCGCCAGAACTCCTAGCGTTGTCACGTCTCCTTCCTAGAAAACAATTGAGAATAAAAAATTGTTAGTAAAGCCAATTGACTGAAACTGCTGAGAATAAAGAGCTCCCTTATAGGATTCACTAAACATTCCGTCTAGTACCGCAATCAGGAGCTTCCCATAAGGCATTGGTGTTGTTAGGTCATGTTACGTGTGAATCCAACATGAGCTTTACCTCACCGGAGCTTAAGAATCACTGTATTATTTACCAGAGATTTGTCATTTGATGATATAAACTAAAGTTGGAAAAAATGAGAACCAGAAATTGCATCGTTCGTATTGGAATATTTCTCTCATGAATAATCCTTTTGTAGTCGAATTGATTGTAGTTGAAAATTTTTGTCGTTCAAAAATCCATAGACGAAACATTTTTTTTCAAATTCAAAAGTTTTGTTTGCGAAAATGGGTAGCTATTAAGGTAATGTTCCTGCATCTCCCACCCGAGGGTATGCAAATTTATAAAGTGTCATATACTTATATCTATACTAATATTATAAAGATGAAAGATCTGTAAGTTTGTAAATATCCATCACGCCTTATCCCCGAAGGGGTGGCAGAGGCATATTATATGCCCACTTTTCACCGTGTGGATTCCTGTCCCACGTAATAGGTGGTGAGCCCATTGCCGTGTTGAAATAGACAGACGCAGGTTGTGGCTACCTGCTGTTGAAATTTTCAAGCCGCCCATAAGGCCTTCAACCAGGCTTAACGACTGCCATTTTACTGGCAACCGGGACCAACGGCTTAACGTGCCTTCCGAAGCACGGAAACGCTCGCAAATGTAAATGCCACAAAGTGGTCACCCATCCGAGGACCAGCCATAGTGAAAGTTGCGTAACTCAGTGATCGTTTACAGAACACTGAGACCGCGAGGCCACGAGCGCTTCATCTTAAGTTTGTAATGACCTATTCATTACAAACTTACAAATCTTAAGATACTTTTAAACTACTGGGCCGTTTTTTTAAATTCTTTCACCATTATAAAGCTACATTTTTCGCGAGTAACAAAGGCTATATTGGATTTTCAAAAAGTTTAGGGTTTCATTCGAAATCTCGAATAGGATAACTATATCACGCGGGCGAAGCTGCATCAGCTAGTTTCTTATATAGGTATAATCTGTCGGTACCAAGGTAGTTTTAGGTCCATATTACAGAACGTTTCTCAATACTCAATCAACGCTTGAGACTAGATTTTGCCTCATAAAATCTACTCTCAAGTGTTTTTTAAGTATTGATAAACGTTCTGGAATACGGCCCTTAGAATAGAAAATAAAGAGCAGTAGAAGCGGTAAGCGGCAGTAGATTCCATGGCGTGTATTTCTGAGCTGGTATGAAAAGCAGTTATTTTGATGTGTTGCATTCAGTTATGGGAATCTAAGCTCCTCGTTAATAACCACTGGATGATTTAAGCCTGGACCATATCTCCACTTCAGACTTCATGACAATTTGTCATAAAGTCTCTCATCAGTACGTCATTCATCATGAATATAGTCAGGGCTATTTAATCCGCGATGGGAAATAATAGCCTCACCTTCTATTATTACCTATAGCTAAAATTCTACTTACAGGAACAATATCCGGCTCGAAGGACTATCACATAATGCAACACTAGCATGTAGACAGCCTGACTACATATTAAATATCATAAACTTATTTACAGTTTCGAAAAAACTTAAGATTAAAACGATTGAAAATAAAACTCCTCTTCCTTTCAAAGTCTTTCTGACTGATTCTATAATATTCATAGCCCACTATTACTGGTAGATTCGGCTTATAATGATGCAAATTACAGTCCCGTTGCATCCAAAGCCCCCTTCGCTTCGGTGTATTTAGTAAATGGAACGTAAGATTTGACAATTTTCCTCAAAACAAAATTATTTTGTTTTGAGTACCATACCGTACCATTAATACCCATAGACTTCCTAAGTCATTCGTTAGACTTCCTAAGTCAGACAACGGCGATACCAGTTAGTATGTAAGTGACGTTTACTTGTGAGAGGTCCCTTATATCCAATCGTCTGTGGCTCTGTCTGGTCGCGATTTTGAGTAATGTAGGTCGGAATAAAATATATTCTTAATTCTTTGAATTTCTTAAGAAGTCGTGGTTTCAATATAATTTGAAATATAGTGTGCAGCGGCAGTATTATATGAAATTCATATAATAGACCTTGCAAACTAAATTGGTAAGTTAAATCTTCATGTAAATCGATGATTTCAATCACAATTTAAATTACCTAGCTACAGAATAACCTACGAAGGTCCTATTTGAACATATCTAAAAATTAAAGACGAAAACCCAATGCTTTTGTAGAAAAATAATATAAAAATACTCATTACCAACGCCATCTATTATTCGATTCCCAAATGACATTATTTAATCGCGCCATCTAGTAACAATCTGCTCAAACTTAGATTTCATATTTCGCATAGGTCAAGAAAAAGTCTTTTTTGTTTTACACGGGTCAGGGTCAGCTGGTAAAATCATGTACATTTTGGCTGTCGTAGTAAATTAAAACGTCACAATCCTTATTTAATAAATACAATATATTCAATATTTTGTCATCCTTTATCATAGACATTGATAGTGAATTAAGCTATTCTAATGTTATATATAGAAATATTAATAAAATAACATGGCATAACAATAATTAAAAAAGTTGGTGTGTAATAATTTTTTTAATGCAAAATTTTTACAATTTTGTTGTGATATAATGAAAAATACAAAACGTAATTATTATTAAGTCATGTTATTTCTTAATTTATAGTAAAAAAAATCATCAAATATTTTATTTATAGCGAATTATTTTACTTCAGAGGAGCAAAATTGTCAAATTTCATTTTCCAGTACAATTTGATATTTTTGAAGTACTTTGTGATGGCTTGAAATATTTTGTTATTTATATTAATGGCAAAGTTTTTTTAAAAAGAAAATAATTCTTTTACTTAATGATAGAAATATAGATAAAAATCGAAGCCCTTTACAAGTTTCAGCTAAAGTGCAAAATGGCAGTGTCCTTTCATATCCTACCAGACCTTATATCTGAACGGGGTAGTTACAAAAATGTTATAAAAATTAAATCAGAATAAAAATAATCCTTAATATATTTAATTATAAAATACTTAAAATCACAATCTTGGTGACTTATATAACTAATTTATTACAAAATAAAGACGAAATTGTACAATATTATAATTTTTACCAACTTAACGTAATTCAAAGTCGGTAACAATTATAAATATTCCTCTAAACATTTAACCCACTTGAAATACTTGCATAATTGGATTGTCATTTTATTTAATTATATAATTACAAGTCAAACTAACTGGAAAAATAGTAAGGCCTTAAGAAAATAAATTGATTTACTACATATTATATACAACAGTATTAATATAGTAGGTCATATAAATCTACACCAATACAATACTTAAAGTAAAGCTTAATTGTCAATCGTTTGAAATTAGTAAAATAAAACCTTTTCGTTATTTAAAAATGTTATTGAACATTTAAACATTTTGTTTCCATGCATGCCTGGTTCGATGTGTTTCATAGCATTAAATTCAGATTTTACAAATAAAAATGCAAAGCCAGAATGACATTTTCATAAAAATATCCAAAAAAAAATGTATTTACAAAAAGTGATTGTATAAATTGCGGCATACCTATCTCAAAATGATTGACAATAAAGTCCTTCTCCTAAACTTAATGAAATCGTAGGTAATAAAATTGTAACAAAAATTATAAGCAAATTAATAATTACATACATATTAAGCTAAGTTTAAGTTACAAATAAGTTTCAAAATATATTTTGTGCTCAGAGTTAACTATTTTTCTAAGTCTTACAATTTACGCGTTGGGATTTCGTTGTTACATGCTATAAAACAGTTATTATACCATGAGATTCAGCGGCTTAAATGTATAAAAATGGATAACTTTATTAATTGCAATCTAGGAAAAATCATATTCCGAAAATTCTATTCTTGACATGTTTTGGTGTATTTTTAAATATGTACGAATACTTTTTATAAATGATTTCTAGTCATAGCCAAAACACGTAAATATTAAAATTTATATTGTAAAAAATCTATTCGTAGTAGGTATGTTAAAAAGTTTATGACAAAATGGTCATATTTAATAAACAGATAGTTAAACAGCTGTATATGAAATAAAATAATATTACGAAAAATACTAAATAGCCTCAAATTCTCTATCTCAGATGTTAAAAATGAACAATACTACGTAATTTATATTTGACATTATGTTCTTGAATATTCTATTTTTTTAAAACACCAAGGTATCAAGATACAGAAATAACATGATCAATGTTGCAGTAAACTTCTGTGTTACACAATAATTTTCTATAATTTTACTATTTTATTTATTTCTCGATAGCAATTTCTATATCCTTATTAAATATAATTATTGAGGCAACAACATACATGTAACTATGTAAAATATCTTCAAACTTTACATAATATATCGTAAATTCATTATTGGAAACGCATTCAATATATGTAATAAAATTATTTATTTATAAGTCAAAAAATGTCAAGTTCAACCATCAATCCACTCAGGTATTATTTGCGGAAAATGCTGTAATTCGAGTTTTGTATTGAGGTTATATCTAATGTACAACTCGGGTAAATTTAGTAATATAATTGTGTTTAGTATAAATGCGTTCTCATAATCTCTTTCAAAGTTTTATTACAATTCATTTTATACATCGAGTTATTATTAATTTATTACAGTATTTAATTATTTATTAATAATAAGTAACAATGTCAAAATGTCTGGCACTAATCGACGCAATACAATCAAAAGTCTAAAACACAGTGGACAAAGTGTCACTTTTACTAATACGAAGTCGGTAAATTGTTGAATAAAAGTCGGTCATCACAAATATTACTAATACTAAGCTCTTAGCGTTTGACAAATTGTACATTCTCATAAAGTAGATATTAAATATAAAATTTAAGTAGAATCGTAAGTAGTTAGTATTATAATTTATATAATATCATATTTAACGTACAATGTCTGACATCACAAAAACTCGTCAGAAAATTAATTACCGACTTCGCAATTGACCATCGACTTCGACACTTAGACTTCGGTGTCAGGCTTTTTTTCCGGGTGTTTGGTGTCACCGTTTCTGATGTAATCTCCGTGGTCGTGGCTAGGGTTTTCGGAACCCTTGATGTCGTCATGAGGTGGTAACGGAGCTTCCGAGTCAGCTCCGTCGGGTATATCCGTCCGGTGAGATCGCCCTGTTGTACAATACATTAAGCGATCAAGAACTAGTTATTGATTTCCTCAAATGTTTAGCGTTTGTGCTGTACGGTGAATTTGTTAGAGAAATGTGATTGGGCCTCAGGGTGATATATGATACTATTAATGATAAATTTTAAAATGTTTATTGATTTGGTGAGTGTGTTAGAACAACCAATGTTACCGTTTTTCCATAAAATTATTGTTTCTATATTCATTACTTAAATTTAACGCAATAATTTTTTTGTAAATATTAACTATGTAGCCTTTTAAAATATTGGCTCAATAATCTATTTAAAGTATGTTGTCGAAATATTTCATTAAATAATCTGTCCTCTCTGGCTACCCCGTCAAGGATACAGTAAATATAAAATAAATAAATAACGTTGAATAAAATATTTTTAATGGACGAGTAAAACATTACTGGTATATTATTATTATTTTGTAAAAATAATAGCCAGTTATATCTCATTCTAACTTTATAGAAAAATATTAATTATGCATTTTATCATATAAAATATTGATAATCGGAACTAGCACCATATATGTAAATAATATATTTAACAGCAGTAAAAATAATCACCCAAGAGCCACACTAACTACAAAACGTGAGCTATAAACCTGAATTCATATTTGTGTATTTATAAAAGAATACCTCCACCATTTCGTGTAGTCACATATAAGAAAAATGTTCTAAGCCACAGAGTAAACAAAAAGAACAATATATTTTTAAATAAAAGAACATGCGTCATTCAAATAGAATTCATGCTTATAAATAAAAGAATTAAAACATTCCATAATGTTAAAACAATAAGTACCGCATGCGATAGATTTAAAAAAAAATCATGCATTTAATTTTCAAAAAAATGTTCTTGATCGCCCAAAATATTGCTGTACTTATTTGTAATATGTACTATGGTCTAATATATAAAAGCGAACACTGTATTTTTTTTAATACTACAACAGCCATTAATCGTTTTGCGAAAAATGAGGCATATTTTTTTTCAAAACTTGTTTGGTGCAAGCCCAAAACGGTTAGTGTGAATTGTGATTTTTATTAATTTTTTTCTATTTTTATTTTCACTTTACCTATCGACCAACTGCCCGTGAGCCTGCCAGAGATAGTATAAGGTATTATTAACTATAATAATAATGTCACTATACTAGTAATATCAGCAGGAATGGGAACGCATGCCTAATAGATTTAGGAAGCAATTTTTAAAAAGCATGTATTTTCGTGATTTAGTCAGAGTATGTGTAATATTCCCTGTAACTTGATCACTATAATAATTACTTGATAAGGGAATCGAACCCATAGTAAGTGCAAGGTAATACCTATTATACAACCGGTGTAGCATAAGCGTGCTTACTGCAATAAAACTATAATCTATTTCTTCTACACTAAGTATACCATTAGACTTATTTAATATTTTTTGGAATAAATTAGACATATTTTTTAAACTTAAAAGTACAAATAGGAAAAGGCACATAACTTTAAGAATGAATGAAAAGAAGAAATTCATTCCTTCGGCAGCATCTCAAATACAGATTATAAATAAGTTTCTTAAATCTCTTTACATGCGAAAAATGTAATGCCATGCGATATTGATGGTAACATTCGTTTCATAGACAAAAAATATCTTAAAATTACAGTTTATAATGTGCAAATATTTCGTTTATATAAATAGTTGCTAGGCCATGTTCGTGACTTTGCTCGATAAACTACAAGAGACTACCCAATGTTGAAATAGAAGTGCTGGGAAAAAATGTCTGGTCATGTCTCCTTTACCAGATCACGACAGGAGGGGGTAGAGGCAAAAAGCCTAGACTTAGAGCTCATAACCTTAGATGAAATAGACAGGTTATGTTAGGTTAGTGAATCCTTAATAGCTTTTGCTGAAGAGTGGATGTAGAAACATAGTTTCCAAAATAAATCTTAAAGAAACCAAAGGATTCACCAAAAAGATATCAATACTTAAAGTTGAAAAATAAACTACTGTGTTGTCAACTAATTAAAATCAAATAAATTTGATTCTTTCATCCAAATCTTATTTACGCGATTATAAATATGGCACAAAATATACCAATGCTATATTGCACATGCTATTTCTAAACTTATCTTCAAAGATCAATAATTATTTGAACAAGGGTAGTAAAAATAAAAATCATATCAAAATGGCTGACTTACCGGCAAAGCACCATCTGTCGGTGGCGTACGCAAACACTACCATGAATATGGCAATGAGTACCACCAGAACTCCAATAACGATGCCTACGATGGCGCCAGTGCTCAAATCTACGCCTGTTGAATAAAAAAAAAATTATGCTTGGAAAATGGGGGCAATTTTTTTATATTTATTTTTGTGCCGTTATAATGACGGCGGCACTGTATGTAATTCATCCTTAATTGGGTTGCGATTTCTATCGTAGCAGTTTTTAATTATTATAGGTTCTATTAAAAAGAAAATAATAAAAATCTAATTTAGACAAAACATGCTTTCAAAATTTGTAAGTCAGTATTTTATAGAAATATTAATTTAATAAAACTATGGGGTTGGTCAAAAAATTAATTTTCATTTTTATTTTAATGATAGTAATTTTAGTCTAAGTTTAAATTTTATTTTTGAGGCCATGCATTTTTTGATCAACCCATTAAACAGAAAAAATGCAAACATGCTTTATATGATTTAAAATTGCCAAAGAGAAAAAAATGCTTTATTATCAATAATAATACATTTCTTAAATGCAAAATGCATTTGTAAGATTTGTAACATACTAAAAATGATATTTTTCATTATGTTATAAATATTTATTTATTTAAGCTTAAATAAAATAAACTATATATAAAACATAAGTTGGCACCCTAGAATAAACTAGAAATACTATTTCATGCTGGTTTTGTAACAGCTGAGTCAAATCACACGAATGATAAAATAAACAATGAACTGACTACACTACACTTTCTAAAAAATATAGGGGTTAAGAAAAGTCACATGTTCAATTATTACTCAATAATTCATTCCAACAGTTCAAGTCCATATAAATAGATGGCGTTGTTTTAAAATTAAATTTTTATCATCTTTAAATTCCACTTCAAAAATATTTACTATTATAAGATTTATATTTTTTAAAATAAAAAATACTCCAAAATCAAAGACTAATTTTAAAAGCAGGCACGATTTTAAATATCTATTACAAAAACTAATTTGATACAACATTCAACTATAAGTTATGTAAAAATTTATTTCAGATTTCGAAAATAAAAAAAAACAAAAACGGTTCATTCCCAAGGCGGCTCATTCATAAACCATTCCTGTCTCTTACCATAGATATTAATAAGAGAGGAGGTGAATGCTCTCCAGGCTGCTAAAGAATACAGATATAATATAATAAATGTGATTATTTAAAAAAGACAATTTAGAAAGTGTAGTTATTACAACTGAGAAATTGAAATTTAGGGTTGATGACCCACAATTTAATTATTAAATGTGACTAAATTGTCGGTACGATATAATAGCTGACACTTAGGAACTTAAGATACCCGTGAAAAATATTTTAATCCACATTACGTGGGTAACACTGAAAATGTTTAGAAAATAAAAAACGGCTTAATGTAGAAAGTTGCTAATACTTTTATTGTTTTTCGAAGTAATCTCTGTTCCTCTCTACACATCGTCGCATTCGATGGAACCACTGAGAAAAGCTGTGGGCCCATTCTTCCTTAGGGGTCTCTTCTATGGCATTTTCGTACGCTTTCACGCATCTTCAGGGCTGTTAAAGCGAATACCTCGAAGTTTATCTTTAGTTCTTGGGAATAAATGAAAGTCGCAGGGCGCCAGGTCGGGACTGTATGGCGGATGACTCATTATCTCGACACCTGCCATAGTCAAATATTCAACAGTCCGTTTTGCGGAGTGCGCTGAAGCATAGTCGTGGTGAAGAAGGATCCTGCTTCGAGGGCGCTGCTGTCGAATTTTTTCCAAGACAACAGGCAAACAGCGATTGACGTACCAGTCTGCAGTAACTGTCCTTCCATCTTCTAGCATACCTGTCGCGAAATGACCTTTCCGACCAAAGAACGAGGCTATCATATTTTTTCCTTGACTTCTTCCTTTCTTTACCTTAGTTGGCCGATCCTCAAAAGGAAACACCCACTGAGCTGATTGTCTTTTGGTTTCGGGTTCGTAGCAATATATCCAGCTTTCATCACCTGTGACGATGTCAAATACAGCACTTGAGTCGTTAAACCATTTGTAAATAGTAGCACGAGATGGGGCTTCATTATGAAATGCTAATCGCAGCCTATCATAGCTTTGTTGTTGAGTAAGCCCACAACGAAAGTCAAAATAAATCATTGACCGAAAATTTTCTCGCGTTAATTTCATTTTCACGTTTAACAAGAGTTTTACATTCGGCGCCAATTCACAAAAACAAATGACAAATGAATGCAATATATTACATTAGGTTACCAAAGAGTTCTATAATTGAAATTCATAAAAAGTTTTCATTAGCAATATTTCTTTCTGGCCAGTTCTAAACATTTTCAGTGTTACCTATACTTTGCTTTTTTTCTTTATATACTAGAATGACATTTCAGTACATCAACATTTTTTTTTGAAATTGTTTTTTAATGTTGCAAGTGTGCAACCATAGTGCCTTACTTAGTCGATTTAGTTTATGAATCGAATCACTCAACTAATTGGAAAGGTTTAATAAATACTATTCTATTAATACTACAATAATGTTATAAATATTTAGAAGACCGAGTACTTGGCACTAAACTCGACAGATCCCACATCCGTCCGCATAGGCGGTGATTTTGTCGAGCGCACGGACCAGGTTAAATACCTGGGATCTGTTTTTCACACGTCCAGTGACATCGATTGCGATGTCAAGTCACGCATTGCTGCCGCGTGGGCCAAATGGCGGGAGATGACCGGTGTCATTTGTGACCCTAAAATGCCGATCCGGTTGAAGGGACAGGTCTACAAAACCATTATTAGACCTGTCCTTTTACATGGCAGTGAGACGTGGCCGATATTGGAGCGACACAAGCAGGAGCTGCGTGTCACGGAAATGAAGATGCTGCGGTGGATGTGTGGAGTCACGCGGATGGACCGCGTGAGGAACTCTTGCATCCGCGGCAGCCTTCACGTCCGTGACATTGCAGACAAGTTGCAAGAGTGTCGCCTTCGTTGGTATGGTCACGTCTTGCGGCAACCGCCGGGCTACGTAGGTAACAAATGTCTGGCCATGTCAGCCCCGCCGGGTCCCGGTAAGACCCAAGAAGTGCTGGCTTGACGTCGTAAGGGATGACATGCGTGCCAATGGTCTCACTACAGGGGATGCCGACGACCGTGCGAAGTGGAGGAGAAAATGTAGGAAAGCGGACCCCGGGCGTCCCGAGATGCAAATGGGACAGACGCTCGGATGATGATGGAATGTTATAAATATTTCCTAACTATTATTTTTGCTCTTGGACAAGAATATTCTCTTGTTGGAGACCATGGCGCTAGCCATACCTTTTCGCTCCCGGTTATACGTATACCTATTCCAGAAGATTTGCCACATTGTTCAATCACTCGACACGCGGAAAGCGAGTGGCCCTGACGGTATTCCAGTGGTAGTACTTCAAAAATGTGCAGCCGAGTTGTCTCCAGCGCTAACACGTCTGTACCGTCTTTCGTATAGTTCCGGGGACGTACCTGAGGCTTGGAACGCGGCGAATGTACAACCGATTTCCAAACAAGGGGATTGTTCGGATCTGAATTTTGAATATAGAATTATTTGACTGTAATCCTTTATTACAGAATTATTACTTTTTGACTTTAGATAGTTATTTACCATAAGTTTTTACGACGTCAGATAGCTGTATTGTTATCAATGTTTTTATTGAATCAAGCGAAACTATTTACATAATAACTTGGGATAATATCCCAAAAAACTAGCTTGTAAGACAACAGATAAAAAATCTGGCTAAGATACTGAAAATAATATTGGTTGTGTTAATTCTGAGTATATTAACAATACTTCTTGTAGTTTAAACTTGGTTCAGCAAAATATTGAAGGCATGTCTGAAAAACTACTACAAATAGACCTTTTTATAAAGGAACACAATGTTCACATTTTTTGTATTACAGAACATTGGTTAAAAAGTCATGAACTATTGTTCAACATTGAATTTTATTCGCTTAGCAGTGCGTTCTCAAGAAAGAAAGCTATTCGTGGTGGCTCTCTTATATTCGTTTCTAATAATTTAAAATGTAAAGATGTTGTGGCCCTTTCTATTGAGCGTACTGCAGAATTTTCCTGTATTGAGCTTGAGCAACTCATTGTCCTCTGTGTCTACAGTCCTCCAGATAGGGATTATAATTTATTAGAAACTGTAATGGAAAATGCATTGAAGCGTTTGTTCACTAGTAGAAAACATGTTGTGGTGTGTGGGGATTTTAATGTTGACATACTCGTACTTGTGCAGTCTTCGAAATGTATAAGATTTTTAAATTTGTTTAAATCTTTTGGCTTACAAAATTTATTTTGTGATCCACCTAGAATCACCTCACATTCTGGAAAATGTATAGATAATATATTCTGCAACTGTGCATCAACAACAAGGGAGATACTAAGTAACTTTCCATCAGATCATTTTGGTCAAAAAGCAGCATTTCCTATTAATGTCACTTCTAAAGGGAATAAAATTGTATGTAGGCCAATGAGTGCGTATCGACTTAAACAATTTAATGTTAACGTTTCAGCAAAAGTCACTAATATTGACTTTTATCAGAAAGATCCAAACGGTTTATATGACTCCTTATTTAATACAATTAAAGCTGAGTACAATAACATATTTAAATCAAAAAACAAAAGCTTGCAATTTTGTGACTGGACAACTACAGGAATTTATAAAAGTAGGGGTAAGTTGTACGAACTATTTGGTATGAAGCAATTTAATTTTGATCCTGCCTTTATTCAATATGTTAAAATTTATTCTAAAACCTTCAAAAAGGCCTGTGCTGCTGCCAAGTCGTTACATATAAGTAATAAAATTAAAGAGTCAAAAAATAAGATAAAAATGACTTGGAATGTAATCAAAACTGAAACCGGTCGATGATAATAAATAACATTGAGTTTAATATGAATAACAAAGTGATTAATAATAAATTAGATGTAGCACAAACTTTTAACAACTATTTTATAGATATACCCGCGAAAACAACTAGCTCCTTAAATTCTTGTCCAATAAAAGTTCAACGTATGCTTGGGGGCAGCGTGGATCAGTGTAGTGTCTTATTTAGCTTTAAATATGTAAACCCCAACGATAACATTAAGGTATTCAAGTCACTTAACTCAAAAAAAAAAACAGCTGACTTGTGGGGTATTTCTGTAAAATTTATACAGTCTATTATTGTTAATATATCAACACATCTAGCTGAAATATTTAATAAATGTATCGATAAAGGAGTGTTTCCGGATTTAATGAAACACAGTAAAGTAATACCTCTATTTAAATCTGGATCTAAAACCGACCCTGGTAATTTCAGAACAATTTCAATATTACCTGCCATTAGCAAAATTTTTGAAAAAATTATATTGCACGGTGTTACACTTCTAAATCATATATATATCGCCTGGGAGAATAGAGAATATTGGTGTATTCTGCGATCTCTCCAAAGCATTTGATTGCGTTGACCATAAAACACTATTGCGAAAACTATTTTATTATGGTATCAAAGACTCTGCACTGGACCTTGTTGCCTCCTACCTAAACGATCGAATACAACATGTTGATGTCAATGGAATTAGCTCCTCAGGTCCGTTTCTATTTTTAATTTATATTAACGATCTGCCATTCTATACACAGAACTTGTGCGACATTGTTCTATTTGCTGATGATACGTCACTTATTTTTAAAGTTGATCGCACGCTTACTGATTTTAACGGCGTAAATAGTTCACTTGCCCAAGTTGTAGATTGGTTTACGACCAATAATTTGCTACTAAACGCCAAGAAGACAAAATGTATCAGATTCAGCGGTACAAATATAACATTGAACGGTGATACCCGTAATCTTGTAGAATCAACTGTATTTTTGGGGATCACTTTAGATAGCAAACTGCAGTGGAACGCCCAAATAACGTGTCTTGCAGGTAAACTCAGCTCGGCAGCCTTTGCCGTGGGAAAAGTCAGGCAGCTCACTGATGTGGAAACTGCCAGGCTAGTATACTTTAGTTATTTTCATAGTGTCATGTCTTACGGCATTTTGCTGTGGGGCAAAGCAGCTGATATACAAGTATTTTTTGTACTCCAGAAGAGAGCTATACGTGCAATATATAAATTGAGTGCTAGAGTGTCCCTTAGAGCGAAATTTAAAGAAATTGGCATTTTAACGGTTGCATCACAGTATATATTTGCAAATATCATGTTAGTTAATACATTTATACGATAGACACAGTGACATACATTCGATAAATACTAGAAATAAGCATAAATTAATTGGAACGCATCATCGTTTACAAAAGGTTCATGACTCTTTTGCAGGAATTGGCGTAGGCCTATATAATAAAATTCCTTTAGACATTATGAACCTGCCGTTACATAAATTTAAGGCGAAAATTAAGACGCACCTCTTGAAAAGGGCTTATTACAAAATTAATGATTATTTAAATGATAAAAATAAATGGCAATGAGTTGCTTGCTCTTCGCTCGAGCTATTTAGGATTCGAATGAATCTTGTGTTATTTGTACTTGTGTTGAATCTGCATATGTATATGTTGTATTTTTACATTTCTATATTGTGAATAATTTAAAACGTCAGACAACTAAAGGCTTCTAAATTGGCTGCGTTTAGTTCCGGTAATAACTAATATACAAATATGTAATTTGAATTTGTTATTGTGTGAGCACCGAGTAGACTTATTTATTATTTTGAAATTGACATGATAGTTGCTGTGCAGTTTTTGGGTATGTCATGCTCGCCTAAGTGTCCTGGCAGGGGTGGCGTATATATCGGGTCGCCTTATTCCCTATTACACGGTTGAGTAGGGCGATGGCTGATATATACGTCATACCCGTGAAAGGATGCCGTCTGTTGGGACTGGTCAGCTCATAGCTGTAATAGCAATTATTACAAATAATATTATTTAAATTTAAGGCAAACTAAGTTTAGTCGACTGTTCTCACATAAATCCATAATAAGAGAATGTGATGCTGACTTCAACGATCTGGCAATAGGCTGTCTGACAAGTTCGACGAGTTCACAATTTCTGCCATTCAACGCAAAGCCCAAAAACGTCGTTTGTAAACGTCTAGTCAGAGTGAAATCCGATTTGTTGCTGACCCAGAGTGTACTTTTTTTTGTGCGTCGGAGACAAGCAACGTGAGAAGCGCCTTAAGCAAGCATTAAGGAAGGAGTTTTGCTGAGAAACATTCCACATGAACGAAGTTGCGTATCTAAACACACATATACGCAATTTCTGAATAAAATTGCATCATCATCATCCGAGCGTCTGTCCCAGTTGCGTCTCGCGACGCCCGGGGTCCGCTTTCCTACATTTTCTCCTCCACTTCGCACGGTCTTCGGCATCCCCTGTAGTGAGACCATTGGCACGCATGTCATCCCTTACGACGTCAAGCCAGCACTTCTTGGGTCTTCCCCTCTTACCGGGACCCGGCGGGGCTGACATGGCCAGACATTTGTTACCTACGTAGCCCGGCGGTAGCCGCAAGACGTGACCATACCAACGAAGGCGACACTCGCAACTTGTCTGCAATGTCACGGACGTGAAGGCTGCCGCGGATGCGAGAGTTCCTCACGCGGTCCATCCGCGTGACTCCACATATCCACTGCAGCATCTTCATTTCCGTGACACGTAGCTCCTGCTTGTGTCGCTCCAATATCGGCCACGTCTCACTGCCATGTAAAAGGACAGGTCTAATAATGGTTTTGTAGACCTGTCCCTTCAACCGAACTTAAATTAATTAATATCTAAAATTTCTCATTCAATACTCCATGATTTTGCATAGACACATATCTTTTTATTGCGATAAAGCGGCAACACTCCAAATGTCATTCTAGTCTATAAAGGAAAAAATCAGAGTATAGGTATTTTAGTAAAAATCAAAATGACTGCTCGTAAAACAAATTGGAAAAAAAATATTGTAACTTTTATCATTGTGACCGTTGTTTTAGTATAAGTGAACGACAATTTAGTCACATTTAATATTGGTTAGCGACAATTTAGTCACATCTAATATTGATAAGCAAACATTTATTCACATTTAACATTCCTCACCGTTGATTTATGATCATTTCATTTTAGTATTCTTTATAAATGGCTGAGTAATAAGTATATTTAGCGTTTTCGTAAATTAGTTGTCTGCTAGCCTTCCTGTGACCCAATACATGGTCCTGGGGTGTTCCCAATAGTAAAACTGTCACTTACCAGCAGGTTCCGGCATGGTGCTGATCTTCACGGTGTACACCTGACTGCCAAGGTCGTTGGTCACGGCGAGCTGGTACTGTCTATCCACGTCTTCCTTTTCGATCGTCTTTAGGACTAAAGTTATGTTGTAGTAGCCATTGCCCTAAGAAAAGAAGGAGGGGGTTACTATTAAATCGTTTTGTCGTTCGTTCGACCCTGGAGATCTTCGTAGAGCCGCTTACAATCATGAAATATTTACAAAAAATGTGGTGTGTCTGTGTCGTGGACATAAGGTGTGTTGTATGTGAAAACGTCTCGTAAGCAAAATGACCTCAAAATGGCGGCGCTGCCCTTTCCACTGCACACGATGTGTCACAATTTTTACTTCGCGTAATTGTTGGATGGATTGTTGACATTTGTTTTTGTGTATTGCCTCCTACGCAATTTTAAAGGTTTATTCACGTTTTAGTCCTCATCTTAGTGAATTCGTGTTGCATTCAACCCCTTCCAGGATTTGAAGCCTATAGACCACTTCTATTTGACCGATAAGAGCAGTTATCGTTTGACCTACCGCTGCCCACCCCTATCCACAGACCGCCGTTTGAACTCCCAAACCCTAACGAGTGCGTCCGTCGGTGCCTCGTTCCTTAATCAGCAGGTCGCTTTTTCGCGAGACTTTTATGGACCCTTTTTATTTCGTTTGAAAATCCTCGTGGATGCTATGCCGGGCTCCTACAGACTGGCTCTTATAGACACGGTATCGAAAAGAAAGTATTTATACTGTTCCTATGAGTAGTATCGAAAAATAAGGATCGTGCTCATTAAAGTATCGAACAAAAAGAATCGATAGTTCAAAGTATCGAGTACTTTTTTTAGGACTTTACATATACCCAATATGTCAGGATGTGAATATTAGTCAGTCAATAACGTCAGTTAAGCTTCAGTAGAACAGAACTTAAAAAAATATTACATACAGTATAAAAGTATCGGTCTCGAAAAGTGTTAATACCACAAAGTATCGATACTTTTTTTGTGTCCCTTCTGTTTCCCTTCCATCTGTCTATGGCCGGGAGTCCCGGGTGTGCCCTCGCAGGGATAGCCCCAGGGCTCCCGACAGTATTTAGAGTCACACATTAATACTGTTAGGAGAGAAAAGGTCTTCGTAACCAGGCCATAAAATAATTATAAAGAGAAAAAAGTACACACAAAAGCTTTATTCACGTCAATACTGTATACTCACCAGCAAGTACGGCGCGAGCGCACTGAAGTTGGGGTGGTCGTGGTCGGGCGCCTGCACGCGCACGCCGCCCACCGTCCACTCGGCGCGCGGCGCGGGGTTGGCGCGCACCGTCACGTTGAGGCGCCCCTCCGCGCCCAACTTCAGACCGAAGATGGTGATCACGCTGGAGCCCATGGCGTCGTCGCGGCGAGGGGCGTCTATGGGGAAAGTTACATTTTACGCGATTAATAATAATGTTAGCGCATAGACTATGGAATGCCTGGTGCATAAAGTAGTGGTGGGAGAAAGTCTATAAAAGGCAGTGCGCGCCTTCATTTGGACAGTTCTTAGTGTACGGTCAACTTGCCTAAGAGGAAACTCTGCCCGATTGTTGTACTAATCAGTTAAATAATTTGTGTACTCAGTTACCTAAGTTCAAGTTTGTTAGTTTGCGTAAAATTGTCGAATTAATTTGGTGTTTACCTAAGTTATGACAAATCGTGTAAAAATCATATATCAGTACGAAATTGTTTTAGTTCAGTATATTTGTGTATTTTTTAATCAAAATTTTGGTGCATTTCTAACAATAATAACTTTATTGGCATAAACATGTACCTACACATAAGTGATTCATCAAATTTGTTCTTATTTTGTACAACAGATATGGAACCCTGCCTCTTAAGCTAAGTTGAATACCTAAATCTTAGACAGTGTTAGGTAACTACAATTGAATTTTACCAATTTTTCATATTAATATTTACACACATGTATATGAACTTTTAATTGGTAAGGTACATAACATGGAGTGAATGGAGTAATGTCATGGTGCATGAAGTAAAATTTTTATTATAAAAGAAACTAAGTAGGGGTGTCACTCAGGAGTTTAGGTATATTCGGGCAGCGCACCGCTCGGAGCGGCTAATGACAGTGGGCTGCCGCTGCCGCTCGGCTTGCAAGACACGAACATTCTTAATAAATCAACTAGGTACAAAAACTTCTCAAGTGGCAACCGCGCGGACTTCGCAGTTCGGTCATAAAACTCTGGCACGCAAAAAAACTCAACGTTCGCGCGCAGTTATAAGTTTAAATTTTGCTTGCAGGCGGCGAGTTTAGGTATATTTTCATACCAAAAACTGACTTTTGTTAGGGAATGAAACTTCTGTAGGTATTACTTATTCTATGCCGGTAGGCCTACGTGACAAAATGGTGACCTGCCAACATAAAAAAAGGATAGACTACGCGGAATAACAGTGACTCACACGAAAAAACGATAAGCTACGCGATAAAATAGTGATCTGAACGAAATAACAGTAGCTAATGAGATAATATAGTCACTACAATAAAAGGTTAGTCTGCCTGAAAGATAACGTCGCTTGCAAGACAAAACGGCATTTTCCTCCACAAAAATTCTACTTAGACGCCACTGAGGAGCTGCTAGATAACCTTGAGAGATTGAAAATTTTATGTATACGCTTTATATTCAATCTTAGGAAAAACGATCATGTATTCCAATTTCGCAAAGAACTCAAGTGGCTCCCGATTTGCCTTCGCTGAAAGACTTCAATTCTCAGCCTCCTTAACAATATCCTCTATAACCCATCTTCACCTTCTTATCTCAAGAAGCGGTTCTCGTTTCTTCGCCCTTCTGATGCTCCTTGCAGATCTAATTTACGCTCAAATCTCAGATTTCCCCACCATAAAACTGATTTATACTCTTACTCCTACACAGTGCATGCGGTCAGATTGATGAATTCACTTCCACCCACTATCAGGTATAGCAAAACTTTATCTACATTTAAAAGGAAAGTCCGTGACTACTTATTCAGCTAAGTAAAGCTATACTCGTACTCACAATGTACAACCAGTTGTCTCTTCGCATCCATGGGTCTCTGTAAAGCCTCGTGTTCAGCTCGGCAGGCCAGTAGCGTGTTGTCGTCATCGGGGGTCAGTCTTCGCGACACGTTCTGTGAGATGGTGACCAGGTCACTGCCGGGCTCGGAGTTCACAACCGCTTTGTGTACTCCCGCTAGAAGATGCTGGTTGGCTGGAAAGAGAGAAGTAATTGTAATTTACTGGCTGAAGGAATGAGGGAAAAAATTTTCCACTTTAAAATTTAAATAATTTTGAAGTTCAAAGTGTTTCTTTGTGACTTACATGAATAAAAATTTTCATTTCATTTCACTTACCCAAGAACCAGGTGATTTTGGCGGCAGGACGTCCATTGGGCACGACACATTGCGCTGAGAAGTCGTCACCCTCGTTGAAAGCCGCTTGCTGGGCCGAGATCAGGTGAGGTTCTCCTGGAGCACCTGTGGACACGAGACCATCAGAAACTACTAAATAGGTGTGTTTAGGATGTGACATTGTTGAATAAAAGAACTACTTATAATCTATTATATCTTTACTAATATATAAAGCTGAAGAGTTTGTTTGTTTTGTATGTTTTGTCGAACGCGGCAATCTCATGAACTTCTTGTCGGATTGAAAAAAAATATTTTTGTGTTGGATAGCCCATTTATCGACGAAGGGTATAGTAAATAGGGAAGGTAAAGTCAAAAGTACTCGGATACCCAGACGTGCGTGTATGAAGCGATTGATGAATCTACAAGAAGCTAAGAGTAAGTAGATTGATGAATCTACAAGAAGTAAGTATGCATGGATCGCGAAGTGTCCTCTCTGACTACTCCGTCAGGGATACAGCGTGAACATAGTTAGTTAGTTAGTTTAGTTAGCCATTTAGTTCAAATTAAGCTAAAATAAGCTTATGCTTTAGGTAGATAGTGAGGTCCGATAGAGGCGAAATATATAAATATGTTTACGAGTATCAGTCATCTAGATCCCATAACACGAGCTTATACTCGTATTATCTTACTTTGGGCTAAACAGCGCTGTGAAAAAAATGTTCCATAATATTTTGTTTTTTTAAAAAAAATATTGGTTGACTATTACTTATAAAGATGTCAGAAAAATTAAACTGACTTAAGGTTTTCATCGAAAACGCAGCCAACGTAAGAGATCTAACAGAAAAAAAAATATTGTTTCTTTATTATAAATATACAGAAAAGCCCGCGGTTGCATATGTCTATCTTTTAAGCTTACTATACCCTGTGGGTAACTAACTAACTTCACGCTGTATCCCTGACGGGGTAGTTAGAGAGGACAGATCGCCAGGCTTCATGATCTATGCATACTTCTTTCGCCTCTTGCAGATTCATCAATCGCTTCATACATGCACGTCTGGGTATCCGAGTACTTTTGACCTTTCCGTTGTTGAGCAATCTGCTCACGTGGTCTTCATATTATGTAAGTCTCGGCCTACCCTGACTCCTTCTACCCTCTACTTTCGCACAATATATATTCTTCGGCAATCATTCCTCACTCATTCATTGAACGTGTCTAAACCAAAGACCACGCCCTTTTCCAGCTTAACGCTGACACTTTTATTCAAACCTGCCATATTGCATATTACTTCGTTACGTATTCGGTCGGTCAAAGTGTAAGTGTGTTGTGGGTAAATGGTAAGGGAAAATTTTAACCAAGCCGGCGAAACTGCGGGCATCAACAAGTTCATAAAGTACTTACGTGCAACTAGAAGCCTCATTATCCCTGTTAGTTCAATGCTACCAGAGCGAGGCGGCAATACACAAGAGATGTTCCCGTTCCATTCTTCTTTTATGTTCTTGATTAACGCACCACATTCTCCAAACTGAAGAGAGAAAGAAATAGTATTAGTTCAGTCTGATGCCAAAGGTTAATCACCTAGTAATACCATAAACCAATTCTGGGACTAA
Source organism: Thumatha senex (assembly GCA_948477245.1). Taxonomy (NCBI): domain Eukaryota; kingdom Metazoa; phylum Arthropoda; class Insecta; order Lepidoptera; family Erebidae; genus Thumatha; species Thumatha senex. Next base: position 57,976,147 of record OX419724.1, read on the forward strand.
CCTTTCTTAAACTCCCTACGCAAAAATCCTAGACAGAGAACGAAAGTGCTAGCTCGTCGCATCCGCACTTCCATTCTCTTTCTCACTCAAATAAATTAAAATTTTAATTAACAGAAAAGGATAGAATTATGGAAAAGTGCGATTTGGTGCGGTCAGATTTAACACTGCGCAAGCGTAACTATTAGCATAAATATAAACATACATATTGTCACACCTTTATCCCCGAAAGGGTAGGCAGAGGCATACTATACGCCCACATTTCCCCGTATGCATTTTTGTCCCACGTAACAGGTGGTAAGCCTATTGCCGTGTTGAAATGGACAGGCGCAAGTTGTTGCTTAACGACTGCCATGTTACTGGCAACCGGGCCGTGGGCCCGGTTAAGCCTGTGGAGGATTTACGTACCTTCCGTAACGTCAAATGTAAATTCCACAAAATGGTCACCCATCCAAGGACCACCTATAACTAATGTTGCTTAACGCAGTGATCGTTTACAGAACACTCAGTCAGCGGGGCCACGAACTATTAGCAGAATCATACAATTGCTTAGAGTCAGTTTTTCCACCTGTTGAATGAGCTTTTACAACACAGCAATTACATCCAGGGCATAGAAGTTACGTACCTGAAGTCCTTGTCCAGAATATGTGACGTCACCTTCGGTATTTTCCGGTATTAGTCGGTACGGGGTCGTGCCTACCGTCATTCTGTAAAACAAACATTGAAAATTTAATATATATTCTGTAACTGGAGGTCCTTTACCGAAGGAATATGGGGATAAACATCAGCTATCCGCCAGTGTTAAAATCCGTACAGCCGTGTCAGAGATTAGACGGAACAAACAGACAGACAGAGATTTTTTTTTAAATATTTTTCTCATGTAAGTACCGTATATATTTAGTGAAAACCATTTAATTTAAAATTACAGACAGACACTTCAATTTTAGTTATCTGTATAGATAGGAATTGGCCTGAGAGACAAAGAGATACATTTATGCAAAAAAATATCCCTGAATATTTATTTATTCTCACATAGGCTAGTTTTGTAAAACAATTTTAAAAAGCAATTAGCATTATTTATGGTGGATTTTTTTTTCTGCCTTTTGCCCTTATATTGTCTGCCTTACGTTACCTTAAGACGAAGGAGGTGGATTAATTCGTCTATTTCGAGTGGGTCTCGATAGTCTAGAAGCGTCTCAACCGGCAAGTGAAAAGACGCTGGTTCAAGTCCAGCTCGAGATTTTAAAACTTTCCAATTTAAATATACTTTTTTTTGGATGTAGAACGACGTGTAGCTTCCGGAAACACAGTTAACGGTGCTCTGTCTCAATTAGTACAACGACAAAGCATCTTAAAAGAAACACGACTCGCGATTCATAACGCAGTGCTAGTGTGAACGTTGCTTTTCAACAGCGTAACCTGGGTATGTCAGACGATGCATGAAAGTAAGTTAAGTGCTGTGGAGATGCGATCACTTCGAAATTTATGCGGCGTAACCTTGGCTGACCAAATACGCAACAAAGTGATACGCAATATGGCAGGTTTGAATGAAAGTGTCAGCGTTAAGCTGGAAAAGGACGTGGTCTTTGGTTTAGACACGTTCAATGAATGAGTGAGGAACGATTGACGAAGAATATATATTGTGCGAAAGCAGAGGGTAGAAGAGGTCAGGGTAGGCCGAGACTTACATATGAAGACCACGTGAGCAGATTGCTCAAAAACGGAAAGGTCAAAAGTACTCGGATACCCAGACGTGCGTGTATGAAGCGATTAATGAATCTGCATGAAGCGAAAGAAGTATGCATGGATCTGTTCTCTCTGACTACCCCGTCAGGGATACAGCGTGAAGATAGTTTGTTTTGGTTTTTATATTATACTTTGAAAATTTTCATTAAAATTAAATAAATAAAACCAATATTGTGGGACACTTTTTACACAGCGCCATCTTGCCCAAAGTAATCTATAAGCTTCTATACATTTCTAAATACATACATATTATACATAGGAAACACCCGAAGTCCGAAACCAACATTTGTCCATCTCACAAATATTTGTTTACACCCGGGAATCGAACCCGGGACCTCAGCGTGGCAGTTGCATACACTACCCCTGCGCCGAAACAGACATTTAAGGCCTTGTGTGAATTGCATTCACAAACACCTTGTTTGTATTCGATACTGTACCTACATTTATACATATTGTCAAGCCTTTATCCCCGAAGGGGTAGGCAGAGGCATACTATACGCCCACAAATCACCGTGTGCATATTTGTCTCACGTAATACGTAGGCCTTTTGCCATGTTGAAATGGACAGGCGCAGGCTGTAGCGACCTGCTGTTAATTTTTTTCAAGCCTTTCATAAGGCCTTTAACTTGACTTAACGACTGCTATGTTACTGGCAACCGGGAGCAATGGCATAACGTGCCTTCCGAAGCACGGAAACGTTTGCTAAACCGAAAATTGCTAAACCTTAAAGTAATCTTTTTACAGAACACTAAGTTCGCGGGGCCACGAGCCCTTCTACTATAAGAATACGAGTATACTGTCTCCTCAATCGAATCTCTATCTCGATCGAAAAATAAGGGGGGTTCGAAATAACCCCATTGGATAGTTACCTGCATGAGTCGATGGGGTAGGGCACTTTGCACAGCACTGTCAGCTCATCACCAACTCTTCGAACTGCCTCCAAGGGTGTGATTTCTACCGTTTCTCCTGAAAGTAAAAAAATAATATTATTATGTATGTATGTATGTAGTGACAGTTAATTTAAATTAAATATTTACTTCATTGAGGCTTAATTTAATATTTGATATTAAATCTAAAACACAAATGTATTAGATGAATACAAAATATATTATATGTAACTGGTAGGTACCTCTGCATTCCACTCTATGTGCCTATCTGGCTAAGTCCGGTCAAAAGCGGATAGAACCGGATAAATTCAGATTGTGAGGCGCAGAGTGGACTGCAAAATGGCGTTTCATGTAGCTTTCAGAGAGAACCTATACATATTGTGTATTTGAAGCAGATTATATTGTTTTATTCAGTTTGCTTTCGGTTCCGTGTTTGAAATATTTAAAACTAGGTGTCCCCTCTCGGCTTGAACTCCCGTCGCACCTATTTAATCCCGTCGCTTATAAACTCTACAATAATGCATTAAAATTTTCACGTTTTTTCGAAATTTATGACTACTGCTCCGCTCTCCAGGGAAGTAGCGTAATGATATATAGCCTATATCCTTCTTTGATAAATGGGCTATCTAACACAAAAATATTTTTTCAGAACCGATCAGTAGTTCCTGAGATTAGCGTGTTCAACCAAACAAACATACAAACAAACAAACTATTTTTTTTATAATATTAGTATAGATGTCGACGCGTAATCAAGAATGAGATTAATGTTTTTAAACTTTCGCGATTGTCACACATATTTATGATATTTCGGGTCTTATTCGCGACGTATATAATTAAGTACACAAGCCTACCTTATACTTCCCGACCCACGTGAGTCAACCCGTGACCTCGGCTGGAGTAATCCGGTCGAAACGTCGGGAAGTATAAGGTAGGCTTTGTACTTAATTATATAAATATAGGAATGAGATGTCATATTTTGTATTAGAATTTTTCTGTTCAAAATAAATTCGGATGTCGAGTGACATGAATTTTGAACACTCTCGTTACTGGCATGTCACTTGTTACTGATCCACATCACATTATAGAGCAGCTCTATGGATTTTGGCGGGAACAGCAAAGGAGGCGGTCGCCAATCCATTATTAACTTTTCAAAACTAGTGTATTTTAAAGTGTTTATGAGTTAAAGTAATGGTTTCTTAAACATAAAAGCTATGACAAGTGTTGTGAAATTGACTAACTCAGTGGAACGCGACATTTTCTGTTACCTTCCAAAATCTACATAATACTTATCTGCAGTAAAATTAACCATCATTTTACTGCAGTAGAACTTCGAACAAACCTATACATGAATAAAACGCTGCATCCAAAAATATGTCTTACAATATTTACAAGAATAATTTACTTATTTTGAGTAAGAAGATTAACGTACGAAAATGAATGTACTTTATTTCAAGAAGATTTATACTTTTGACATGAAAACGAAATTGACTTAACGAGAAAGATTCAAATTACCTAATTTTGACATGTGAGCAATGCCGAGAAAGTCCAAAAAGAAGAGCAGTTCTATTATGTGATGTGGATCAGTAACTATCAAAATTGCAACCGTCTCACTTTTTATAATTATTTTATGGCCTGGTTACAAAGACCTTTTACCCAATCTTATTTTTATATCATATTTCTTCAATCTTATCTTCTAATTTAGTCCTGTCCAGTCCTTTGTCGATGTTAAGTCCAGTCATAGGTCCTGTCTCCTTGCCCCAATAACGTGGTAGAGCGTTATTGAGGTTTTCAGTGGAATTTGCACGACAAGTTGTAATATAGCTTTTCACTGCAATATATCACTGTCTTTAAAACAAGATTAATGCACTAGTTTTTAAAAATAATATAGCGCGCGGACGCCATTTTCCAAGATCCCGCGCAAACTCTGCAACCGTCTTACAAAAACTGCATTGCACAGATAATATAACAGGTTCGACAACGTTTACAGGTGTAGGAAAGTCATACAACGCAGTGAAATGACTTGATACTTTCCAAGTTACACAGATAGTTGCAGTAAAGTTACCATCACTATACTGCAGCAGAACTTTGAAAAAACCTTTGCACGAATTGAAGAACTTAATTAAATTTTTACTTCAGACATGAAAATGAAATTTACATAACAAAAAAAATACAAATTACTTGATTTTCTGGCATTGCTCATGCCAAGAAAGTCCAAAAAGTAAGTGACAATAATTTAAAAAATCATCTAGTCGATTTATCAAAAGCGCGTTTTGATGGTGTAGCTTTTCATTAATTTTTATTAAGTACGTAATACCTTTAATTATTTATGCTACAATGGCGCCGAAGCACGGTTCATATTTAACAAGCTTAAAGTGCTTTTATAAGCGAACGGAACTGGGGTAGTCTTAAGCGAACTTCTAAATAAAAATTACGATGTTGTTTTTGTTATTTCCATTCGCCCATCTTGGAAAGGTTATTTATTTATTTCCATAGGAAAACCAACAGCAATATTTCAGCCTATAAACTAAGCAATAAGTGACAGCATGCCAATAATAGGTTTTCACGATTAAATTTATAGAATATATAACTAATAACTCACTTGCGTTATTCAAGCACAACACATCTAAATACATAAAATGACATAAATTAACATGTATGTGAGAGTTACCATCTACAACAATATCATTGGGAACAAATAGTTAAACTTATGAAGAGAATTTTTTTTATTAAGTATTTTACGAACTAAGCTGCCACTGGCGGTATATGGATCAAACGACAGTTCCTTATTTAACTTATTAAAATCTTTACTCACTATAATTAACAGAGGCTTTTGGGATTGAAATAGGAGGATTAAACCGAGTTGACCTAGTTATAGTTACTATTATTTTTGAAAGAAAACTACAGTCCGCAAGTCTTCGGCGATAGAATGGAGGCTGTAAGTGGAACCTTTTACAAAGACTTACATAATTTTCAGAGCGATACGGTATGCGAAGACGAAAACAGAAATTTCATAAATCGTTTCTGTATACTCTCGATTATGTTGATATATTTATCATAACATGGATTCCATATTTGTGAAGCATATTCCAGATGACTTCTCACATAAGTGTAATACAGAATTTTTAAAGTTTTCGCTCGTTTGAAGTCAGTGGAAACCCTCATAACAAATCCCAAAGCTCTTGAGGCCTTGGCAACGATGTGCTCAATATGACCAGCAAACGAAAGCTTAGAATCATGAAGAACACCTAGGTCACACACTACATCCAATCTCCCAAGTTCAATACCTTTGATCACATACGAGGTTGGAAGAATTTCTTTATTTCCTGGTATAGGAGACTACTGAGCATTTTTGTGGGTTAAGATCTAATTTATTTCGCATACAGTAATCCTCAAATCGCACTAAGTCGTCCTGCAAGGCTTTAATGTCATCCAATAATGAAATTTTAGAAAAAAAAATTCATATCATCAGCAAAGCAAAGAAATTACGAGGATCGAAAGCAGACATCAACGTCGTTTACATAAATAGTAAAGAGTAGCGGGCCCATCGTGGATCCCTGTGGAACACCGCTAGGTACTGTGACCCAGCTAGAGATGTAATTACTGATGACGACAGCCTGTGATCTATTTTCAAGATATGAAGAAGACCACCTGAACAAATCACCCCTAATTCCAATGCTCAAAAGCTTTGACTTCAAGATGGAATGGTCAATGCGATCAAATGCCTTACTAAAATCTGTAAAAATTACATCAACTTGTATCCCATTAGCCATGCCATCCGTAATATAATCATTAAGCAATGCCAAATTGGTAACAGTTGATCTTCCCTTTAAAAAACCACGCTGAGCCGAACTAAAGGTGTGCCTCAGTATTACATACACCTGATCATATATGATTCTCTCAAAAACTTTTGCAATTATACATAGTTTGTCACCTCTGTTTTTAATCCCTTTTTGTGAACAAGAGTAATGTAGGCCGATTTCCAAATTAGTGGAACTGTGGAGGAGGAAATAGATTTTTGAAACAAGAGGGCAATCGGTAGGTCTATGGTCTTGGCACATTCAATTAATAGGTGAGGTGAGATAAGGTCAGGGCCAGTAGACTTTGACGGATCTAGATGAAGCAGCAGTTTTTGTATTGAGTTGACATCGACTTCTACCTTACAAATATCAGCTAATGCATCAGAGTACGCATCATCACTAGGCAGATGTATATGTGACATGCCAGATGACATTGGCATGAGGCTATTGGCCTCAGCATATGTTGAGTAAAAATGTGAGGAAAAGGCATCACATATAGTTTCAACTGACACAAAAGTTTCATCACCACAGTTAAGACGGCTGGGTATCAAATTAGATTTCACTCGATGTTTGACAAAGCTCCAAAAGCGCTTAGGATTCTTCTCAATAGCCTCCTCTGTCGATCTCAAGTGCGTGTCATAGCAAACGGCTTCAAATCTGCTGACCCTTTCTCGTAGAAGTGAAAGAAGACGTGGCTAGATCAGAAAGTCTTCCATATAGTTTATATTTACGAAAATATTTATATAATTTCATTAAAGATTTCAACGCTCCGGAGTATCAGACAGGATAAGTGCTTCGCGTTATTTTCCTAGTAGGAATACATTTATTTTGTAGCTCAGAAACAGAATTATAAAAATATTTCACTGCTTCCTCCATTGATCTACTACCAAACTCATTGGACCACTCAATAGATGAAATTTCCCTATTAATTGCTGCAAAATTACCCCTCCTATAGATATACTGCGTATATGGTGCCTGAGATATATACGTGAGTTCAACAAAGCTGGCATTTATAATTAAAGACGGGTGTAATACAGAAACTCCTTCATACAGCTTCGTCCTTAGTATTTTTTGTTAATTTGGTGCCTTATCTCTAGTAAGGCAGTGGTATACTTAGGTACCGCAGCTTTCTATGGAGATTTGATGTTTAGCAATAATTGAAAGTTGCCTTCCAGGTCTACCACTTCTCCTTGGACTTCACCGAGATCGAGCTCGGTGTAATTTTCTGGTCTTGGTCATTGCTGTAGATCCTGGTTTACAGGAGTCATAGTAATGGGAATGTGGGTATAGCAAGAATTTTCAGCTCTTGCATAATGCACTCGTGTAAGTAAACAAAAAGACTAATTCCCTAGCTAATTCTGAATATACTCGGTATGCGACATATTCAAAATGCCTGCGGCGGGTACGTGATACAACTTACGACAGACAACCCACTGGGTTTGCCCGCGGGCGGTGGATATATTGTAATGTAGTGGTTCTCAAACTTATCTGTATTAATATTATAAAGCCGAAGTGTTTAATTGTTTGTTTCGTTGAACCAATCTCAGAAACTACTGGTTCTATTTGATAAATTATTTTAACGTTGATTCGCCCATTTATCTAGGAATGCTATAGGCTATATATCACCACGCCACTACCCAGGAGAGCGGAGCAGTAATAAAAAATATCAACAAATCGGGCAAATTTTCAATCATTTTTGTAATTTCAAACGCGACGGGTGAAGCCGCAGGGTCAGCTATTATAAATTATATCCATGTAATGGCAATCTATACAGATAAGTATTGAAGCTCTCGTGGACCCGCTGACTCAGTGTTGACAACTTTCGCTATAAATGTTCTCGGATGGGTGACCGTTTAGTGGCATTTACATTTACAAGCGTTACTAAGCCGTTGGTCCCGGTTGCCAGTAACATGGCCGTCGTTAAGCCAAGTTGAAGGCCTTATAGGCGGCTTGAAAAGTTTCAACAGCAGGTAGTCACAACTTGAGTCTGTCTATTTCAACACGGCAATAGGCTCACCACCTATTACGGGGGACAGGAATGCACACGGTGAAATGTGGGCATATAATATGTTTCTGTCACCCCTTCGAGGATAAGTCCATAAGTCGATAAGAAATAAAATAAGTATCGTTGGGACAACTCACACAACGCCATCTGATTCCAAACTAAGCAGAGCTTGTACTATGGTAACCAGATAACTAATAAACATACTTATATATTTCTAAATACAAACAAATTATAGATAAATATCAAAGTTTTATCCTAGGCGGGAATCGAACCCACGACCTCTTACGTAGCAGTCAAATACATTCCAACCGCGCCACAGAGTTAGCCAATAATAAAAATAAAATTAATATAAAATTTAATTTATTATTATTTATTTTTATATTAAATTTATTTAATATTAATATAAAATTTTAATGTCTGTTTGTTGTTCCAAACTTTTCACTGCATATAAAAATGGAAGTACTTTCATAAAAATTCTTCATCTTAAGTATGAGGTAGATATTATTATAAAAGTAACTGAATAATTCTAGTTACCTTATAAATATAGGTTAGCATCCTAATAATGAGAGTGAATTGTATCTCATTTAGCTAAATGAAATCGTAAGAAAGGGACTGGAGCGAAATAAGGACCGAATTTGTTTGCCTATCATATTTTGGAGGCTTTATTTGCATGGAACCTTTAATATAGGGTGTTATTTGAAGGTAGCTGTAATTAGTAGGGTCCGGATATTTTCAATTAACTTTATAAAGGTCTAGTTGCCACCCTGCGGCTTCGACCGAGTAGAGAAGATTTCCCGTTTTTTAAAACAGGTACGGCAAAACTTCCCGGGATAAAAAGTAGCCTATGTGTTATTCTGATGTATAAGTTATATTATTGTACAGTTTCATTAAAATCCATTCAGTAGTTTTTACGTGAAAGAGTAACAAACATCCATTCAAACATTCGCATTTATAATATTATTAACATTAAGACTAGTTGCCGCCCCGAGGCTTTGCCCGCGTAGAAATATTTTCCCGTTTTTAAAACGGGTACGTATAAACTTCCCGGGATAAAAAGTAGCCTATGTGTTATTCTGATGTATAAGCTATATTATTATAAAGTTTGATTAAAATTCATTCAGTAGTTTTTACGTGAAAGAGTTTAGTTTGAAGTAATATTAGTAGGATTAGCAAACCCCCGCGGCTTTGCCCGTGACATATAGTTAGAACCCTCGTCGCACCTATTTGATCCCGTCACTTATTAATTACCTATACAAAAATGAATTAAAATATGACCGATTCCTTGACATATGTGATGACTGCACTCCTGGGTAGTAGAAGGGAACATTGCGGTATGACAGAAGGTGTAGTGACTAAGATAGAAAAAGGGATGCTTAGATGGTTCGGACACGTGGAGAGGATGAATGAAAATAGACTGACGAAGCAGATATATGTGGCGAGAGTGAATGGGCAAACTGGTAGGGGTCGACCTCGGCGTATGCAATCAAATCGAAGACCTTTTGGTAAAAGGCCAGGTAATACCCTTAACCGGCGAGCGTGTATGAAAACACTCATGAAAGTAGAAGAAGCGAAAGCTGTATGTCAGGATCGTAGCAAGTGGAAAACCATCGACTCTGACTTCCCCGATGGGAAACAGGCGTGATCGCAAGCAGTAGTGCTCAGCAATTACATGTCAGGTTGGGTCCCTGTACCAAGTGGTGTTCCACAGGGTTCTTTGCTTGGCCCACTACTGTTTATTGTTTATATAAATGACATAGACCAGTGCTTTGGGTCGTCTGGTTTATTAAGTTTTGCGGATGATATGAAGATTTATGCTACGATATCTTCACATAAAGATATAATGTCATTGCAGACTGACCTAGATCGTCTGGAAGTCTATTGCAGTGTAAATAAACTAGATCTGAATGCTAGCAAATGCTCAGTGGTAACATTCACTCGTAAACGAAGAATTATTCCCACTAGTTACACTCTGGGAGGCCGAAATTTGGCTGATGGGGTGATCTGGGTGTGCATATTGACTCGAAATTAATGATCGATGAGCATATTGACAACATTTTAAAGAGAGCGTCCAGAGCTTTGGGTTTCATAATGCGGTTGTCCAACAGTTTCAGACAGGCGAAAACTTTAAAGATCCTATACTGTTCATTTGTACGCCCTTATTTAGAATATGCATCGCAGGTATGGAGCCCCTGTAATACTAAATACATAGATAGAATTGAATCATTACAGAGAAGTTTAAGAATTACTTATGCTACCATCAAAACATTCCATATAGCTCTCAAAGTTATCTTAACCTATGTAAACGGTTTCATATCTTGCCTCTGTCAATTCGCCGCGAGATTGCTGATTATTTGTTTTTGCTAAAAATAATAAACCATGATGCCGATTGCTCAGAACTCCTATCTAAATTCTCCTTTAATGTTCCAATCAAGGTAATCAGATACAATCCTCAGCTGCATATTCCATCCGCATCAACAACCAAGAATACTTACATTGTTAGGGCGAGCCGTAATTTCAATAAATTATCCAAACAACATGATTTTGATGTCTTCTCCACCAAAGGGGCCTGTATTAAGAAAACGCTAAGTGTAGGGTTTTTTGGTACTCCTGACTAAATGGGTAATTGGGTTTTTGTTTTTGTATTCTTTTTATTTATTGTCTACTGCTCGATGTCCGCTGTTTCTGTCTGCATTTAATTTATCAAGAAAACTAAAAGTGAAAACTTGTTATTGGCTTTCTGTAACTTATGAGTTAGATATTTAGGTTTATAAGCTGTAAGTTTGCCATAAATAAATAAATAAATAAATAATATGAATGTATGTAGGTAGTAGCGTGATGACATATAGCCTATAGCCTTCGTCGATAAATGGGCTATTTAACACAAAAAGAATGTTCAATTCGGACCAGCAGTTCCTGAAATCAGCGCATTCAAACAAACTAACTCTTCAGATTTATATATTAGTATAGGTTTTTTAGTTTGGTTACATAAATCGTTTCATAAATTCATGGATAAAAGGCAATCTATGGCATCTGTAATAAAAGATATTATTCATAGAAAGGTACATATTTACTTATGTACGTGCGTACTTTTACAACATCTTTTGTGGATATATTATTATTATTGTAATGAAAATAGGAATAAATTACACTTTATTAAAAATTTATGAGAAATTTAGCATAATAATTGCTATAAAAATTTGTCCATTCCATAGATTGAGTGGAGTCCATCGCATCAATGTTTAAAATGGTTGTAACACTGTTCATTGGTATCAGAGTTGTTGAGTAGCTCGATAGATGGCGCTGGTCATACTCTTAAATGACAAATAAAATATGGTAAAGAATTTCAATTTGTTTCGATACGGCTCGGGTAGGCTTTCAGGTGGCTAGAACATTGCCCTGGTTAGGCAAAGGTCACGGGTTCAATCCCCGTCTCGAATCAAATTGTCTTTTTTCACTTTATTAAAAAATTATGATGAATTGTTATAAATATCCATCACGCCTTATCCCCGAAGGGGTGGCAGAGGCATATTATATGCCCACTTTTCACCGTGTGGATTCCTGTCCCACGTAATAGGTGGTGAGCCCATTGCCGTGTTGAAATAGACAGACGCAGGTTGTGGCTACCTGCTGTTGAAATTTTCAAGCCGCCCATAAGGCCTTCAACCAGGCTTAACGACTGCCATTTTACTGGCAACCGGGACCAACGGCTTAACGTGCCTTCCGAAGCACGGAAACGCTCGCAAATGTAAATACCACAAAGTGGTCACCCATCCGAGGACCAGCCATAGTGAAAGTTGCGTAACTCAGTGATCGTTTACATAACACTGAGACCGCGGGGCCACGAGCGCTTCATGAATTGTTATAGGTATTTAATAACGCAATTTCTCTAAACAAATCTTGACTGCCTCTGTGGCGCGGTGGGAGTGTATCCGACTGCTACGCAAGAGGTCGTGGGTTCGATTCCCACCCAGGATAAATATTTGTGTGATGAGCACGATGGTTTATTCTGTGTCTGGGTGTTATTTATCTATAATATGTATGTATTTAGAAATATATAAGTATGTTTATCAGTTATCTGGTTACGATAGTACAAGCTCTGCTTAGTTTGGAATCAGATGGCGTTGTGTGAGTTGTCTCAACGATATTTATATTTAAATATCAAAACCATTTAAATAATTTCTTAAATAAATAAAAATACATAAAACAGTAAGTATTTGTCACAACAGTCAGTCAGTCAGTAACAGTCGGCTTTTAAATAAAATATTCGCATGATAGGACTCAAATTGTCTCTTTCCAAATCTATGGGGGGGAGGGAGACGAGCTTATTCGAGGAAACCACATAACCACAATTGGATTGAACGTGTCCCAATATGACTTCGCTGCAATCAATTGTGTTTATTGAATAAGAACAGATGAGTAGTGGAGTAGACTTCATTATACATATTTTTAGAATAATACAAACAAAATTGGAATTTGTTATCACCGAAAATAATTTATTATTTAATTTCAAATTAATTTAGCATTTTTATGAGTGGGCAACAAGTTCTGTGGTTTAACCAAGAAAACCCTTAAAAAGGCTCTTACAATTACGGAAAATATACTACGAATAGAAGTTATCCCGTTCCCATTTTCCACAGGAACTTGTTCCCGGGATAAAAAATAGCCTATGTGTTATTCTGATGTAGAAGCTATGTTATTGTAATTTCAATTAAATCAATTCAGTAGTTTTTACATGAGAGATTAACAAACATCCATACTTACAAACTTTCGCATTTATAATACTAGTTGACGCCCGCGGCTCCGTTTCCTACAGGAACTTGTTCGCGGGATATAAAGTAGCCTATGTGTTATTCTGATGTGAAAACTATAATATTGTAAAGTTTCATCAAAATCCATTCAGTAGATTTTGCGTGAAAGAGTAACAAACATCCATTCTTACAAACTTTGGCGTTTATAATATGAGTAGGACGTAATAAGCTACCTATATTTGCGAGAATAACATGAGCTACCATATTTTGTCCAGAAATATTCAAACTGGTATTAAAACTGCGAGTTTTTTTTGGTTTATCTTGTTACGCTATGACATATGGTTATAAGCAGTTATTATAATTAACCTTCATAAGAATCTAGGTTAATTTGTCAATTGCCGTGGAAAATATGTTAAACATCTTTATGAGCCCGGAGGTAGGTACAATAAAGATATAATGTATGAAATAAATTTACTACTAATGGCCTGCAAAACTAAGTATCACACTTTTAACATGGCAATAACTTTTTAAGTACACAAGTTATACTTTTGAAATAAAAAGGACTGGAGTTAAATTTTGTACATAAAAACTTCTTAGCCGGTAACCTTCTTTTAAGAAATGGCTGAAAAATTCTTTATAATCCAAAATAATACTTTTCGAATTACAATTTTACCATTAATTTATTGTATCTATTTTTGTTTTCAATTTTTATTTTGATCCATGAGACATGTTACAAAAGCTAAGTTAGACAACAGCACATAAATTTATTGATCATGCCTCTTTCACCTGAAGAATGTGCTAGAATCATGACTTTTCTGGAACTAGACATGCAATACTGCAAGAATGGTGGGTGTGACGTTACGAACGGTCCAGAAGCTGAAGCGAAGGTACGAAGAGACTGGAAATTATTTGAGGAGACCTGGTAATGTCAGACCCATTTGTGCTAGTGCCCCAAAATACCGTTATATTGTTTCCACTGTGTTCAGTAATCACCACCTAAATGCAGTTGAAGTCCAGTAACATCGTTTTCAGACTCGGAGGGTAAACTAAAAAGTAACTAATAACAAATACTATTAGGGCTATCTTTCCGAGAGCTCACCCGGGACTCCTGGCAGATGGAAAGGAAACGTGGGGTTTTGGTCGGTAGGAGACCGGCATAGCATCGATGAAGATTTCCACACGAAATAAAAAATCATTATAAATGCAATACTAAACAAATAAAAGTTATGATCGCTGCCATGTTTGTGTAATAATGGCTGAATTGATTTGTAAAATGTTGGCATATAGAAAGCTTACAGTTTATTCCTGAGTTTACAGGATCGTCGTCAGTATTGTACGCGGGAGTAGCTGGTATTAAAATAAATTAATATTGTTTGACATTTTTACACAAACAAACTTAGTTCTAGACAACTTATATATCTTTAAATACACAGGTAAAAGCCAAACTCCTAAACACATTTGCGGATCATACAAATATTTGTTCCGACCCGGGAATCGAACTCGAAACCTCAGCGCAGAAGTCATATACACTACCACTTACACTACCGAGGTAGTAAATAAATATCGTTAGGACAAATCACACATGCCATCTGATTCCAAACTAAGCAGATCTTGTACTATGGTAACCTGATAACTGATACATACTAATATATTTTTAAATACATACATATTATAGATAATTAACACCCAGACACAGAATAAACCATCGTGCTCATCACACAAAGTTTTATCCTGGGTGGGAATCGAACTTACGACCTCTTGCGTAACACTCCCACCGCGCCACAGAGGCGGTCAATAATATTTGATGAAGTCTTTACAGTTTTCTTTGTTCGTTAGCAAATTTCTGCAGATATAATACGGTAAACATGATTGGACTTCGTGTAAACACAAAACAATCGTGAACTGTATTACAAAAGAACATTATATCAATTTCTGTAGATTCCCGGGTTAAGACTTTTTGGGAAATGTACTACAAATTTCCCATAAAGTCTTAACCCGGGAAATATAAACACTGAAAACGTTATGTCGACGACAAGTGGTATTGAAGCGCCCGAAGCCCCGCTGATCATTTACAGAAAACTGAGGTTCTGTAAACGATCACTTTAAACAACTTGTGCTATGGCTGGTCACGGATGGGTGGCATTTATATTTGCGAGCGTTTCCGTGCTTTGGATGTCACGAAGCACTCGGTCCCGGTTGCCAGTAACATGGCAGTCGTTAAGCCAAGTTGAATGCCTTATGTTAATTTGAAAATTTTCAATAGTGGGTCGCCACAGCCTGCGTCTGTCTATTTCAACACGGCAATGAGCTCACCACCTATTACATGGTGATAGGTTAGATACATAAAGTGACGCAAAAGAAGTATGCAAATTAGATTCATAATGGAGAACACAAAAGGGTCAAAATATTACTGTCAAATACAGCTAAAATTGTAGCGTAGCTCATGTACATTACATTAGTTTTTATTTCACTTCAATACATGCAGTTTTTTCGAATAACAATGACGAGAAGTTTTAGTCCTTTTTTGAATTTCCGAGATTAGGCGCGCCCATTATGACGTCACAGCCTCGCAGAGACTGCGACAGGGAGCGACGCGGCGTTCGCGTGCGAACGAGAGCGCAACTGTCGAATGAGCAGGGTTGGGACGTACGCGGTCACCCGCGTTATGCGCACTTTGATCGTTAATATTTCAGCCATATTTAGAAATGTAAAAAAAGTAAAAACACTGTTTTTCTCGTATTTTGTCTATATTTATTTGGCATTTAAAGTAAAAATCGTTTGTCAAACCCAATCATTCATTCCGTATAACCGCGTTCCGGTGACCGGATAAAACACTATCCGTATTCGTATACTCGTAGAGTTACAATGCTACTCACAAAAGAACCTACATACATCTACACACTTTTCCGATGCTTTTAAGCGAAATCGGTACTTAAGGATCAAAGCGCTTTGTAAAATGCGGCTTTTTTTTAAATCATGCATATTTCTATATGGTTAGAGGGAAATTCCTACCGGTACACTCATTACTGTGACTCCTGTAAACCAGGATCTACAGCAATGACCAAGACCACAAAAGTTACACCGAGCTCGATCTCGGTGAAGTCCCAGGAGAAGTTAGAATGTCTTGGAACCCACATCGAAATTAATCAGGAGATTGAAGGAGTAGTTGGAAAGAATTATACTCAATATACAATATCCTAACCTAATAAATATATCCGCTCGTGGCCCCGCTGACTCGGTGTTCTGTAAACGATCACTGCGTTAAGCAACATTCTCTTTAGGTGGTCCTTGCATACGTGACCACTTTGTGGAATTTTCATTTGCAAGCGTTTCCGTGCTTTGTAAGACACGTTAAGCCGTTGGTCCCGGTTGTCAGTAAAATGGCAGTCGTTAAGTCTGGTTGAAGGCTTTATGGGCGGCTTGAAAAATTTGAAGCGCTCGTGGCCCCGCGGTCTCAGTGTTCGGTAAACGATCACTGAGGTACGCAACTTTCACTATGGCTGGTCGTCGGATGGGTGACCACTTTGTGGCATTTACATTTGCGAGCGTTTCCGTGCTTCGGAGGGCACATTAAGCCTTTGGTCCCGGTTGCCAGTAAAATGGCGGTCGTTAAGCCTGGTTGAAGGCCTTATAGGCGGCTTAAAAAATTTCAACAGCAGGTAGCCACAACCTGAGTCTGTCTATTTCAACACGGCAATGGGCTCACCACCTATTACGTGGGACAATAAATTCCATAAAGTGGTCACTCATCCAAGGACCACCTGTAGCGAATATTGCATAACATAATAGTCAGCGGGGCAACGAGCGCTTACTCAGTGATCACAGGCGGTCAAAACTTAATTTAAAACCTTTGCAAGCCATGGCCAATATCTATGGTATGCGATCCCAGGACTAGTGAAGGTATTTCGTACTTGCGCACTTGATTGTTGAATATCTCACGGTGATACACGAATTATCTCGCATGGCATTTCTCATGTTTTTACGAATTTAGGGGTGTATTCCTTTACAGCCAGTGTCTAATTTGCGATATTCAGTATACCAAAAATAATTCATTCCTTCAATAATATGAAACTCAATGTAATATCTTTAAAAAAATACTTAAAGTAATCGAGAGTAGCACCCCTAATCCCTAGGGTTAGTAAAACTAATTCTGCGTCATTTATAATATGAACAATTTGTTTTTATTACGTGCCAACCATTGACGACATAGCTAAGGGTTGTCATGGACTCTTATAAAATTTTAACTTTGATAATTTTCATTGAACTTTCAGAATGTAATTTCGCTTTTGTTAATTACTTTTAATTATGACTTTGCGGTTCAATTTACGTAATAAAGTGATATTGTTATGTAGCTAACTTTTCAGACTCTCAGAATTAAATAGAATGAAAATGCTTTCACAGTTTAAATAAAATTAGAATTATTCAAATAATTGAAACAATATGTAGGTGCATGATAAACGACTGTCATGATCCAAAATGGACTACGGTCTCATTTCTCGATCATACGACTCGAAAGCTTAGACGTAAGTTTACTGGTGATATGTTTTTTGTCTTTTATTTTTCCGTTTATCAATATGAAACCAAAGACATTTCACCCGAAAATTACCGTTTAAGCTTTTAAATCGTAATAGTCGAGAATTGGGCCCCAGGAATGTTAACTAGGTTTGAGTATTATAATACTATATAATATTATAGAGGACGACAGAATCTCCACCACTTTCATAGAACTGTACCTACTTAAATAACGTTAGGGGGTTGTCAGAGAGGACATATCGCCAGGCTTCGCGATCCATGCATACTTCTTTCGCTTCCTGTAGATTTATAAATCGTTTTATACATGCACGTCTGGGAATCCAAGTACCTTTTCATTTTTGAGCAATATTCAAATCTTCCCATGCTCTGAAAGTGCTTATTTGTGCAAGATATAGGCAACACAAAATCGAATTTTTTGCACAAGTGCACAAAATTGTTTATCCTCGACATTACTATCAGTGTAACGGTTAAAAGTCTCGGATAAACGATTTTGTGCAATTGTTCACCAAAATTCAATTTTGTGCAGCCTATATCCTGCAATAAATAAGTACTTTCATCGCAATCAAAGTGTTATCAGAGTTTATAATTCGTCCACAAAACTATTTTATCCTCGACATTACTGTCTAAAAGTCTCGAATAAAAATAGTTCGTTTTGTGCACTTGTTGTAAATCTACTATTAAATGCAACTCATATCTTATACTATTACTATAGTTTTTTTACTAAAATACTGCTTTTCTGTAAAAAAATTGTGATATGATTTTTAAACTTATAGTGAAAATGGCATTACAAAATCATTGCCAACCCTACGTCAATAACTTAACCGCACTCACTATAATTGACTAGAGACATTTGCCAAACTATTTATAACAATATACTGCACTCCCTTGTGACAGCCCTAACTTATTTGATTAATGAAATGGATATCTTACGATTAAGCGATAATTTTGGACAATAAAGATTACGTCTTGGCGAAAATGTTTAAAAAAAACGAATAAAATAAGAAAATTGAATTTTCTAATATTTTTGAATGTTTCTATCACGCCTTATCCCCGAAGGGGTGGCAGAGGCATATATATTATATGCCCAATTTTCACCACGTGTATTCCTGTCCCACGTAATAGGTGGTGAGCCCATTGCCGTGTTGAAATAGACAGACGCAAGTTGTTGCTACCTGCTGTTGAAATTTTTAAGCCTCCCATAAGGCCTTCATTCAACTTGGCTTAATGACTGCCATTTTATTGGCAACCGGGACCAACGGATTCACGTGCCTTCCGAAGCACGGAACTGGGGTGGGTATAAAGGGCCGAATAAATTTAATAAAATGTGTCTATTTTAGATGTTAAATTTGGAAGAAATTTTGAACCCGTTGCCTTTTTTGTGAGGTACCACCTCACAAAAAAGGCAACAAAAAGGCTAAAAGGTCTTATGTGCTAGATAGAATGTTGGCTACATTGCTTAAAAGTCAGTAATATAAATCTAAGTTGGTGCAATGGTCAAAGGAGGTTCTATTGTGTACCTTTAAGAATTCCCTGACGCGAAACCGGTTAGGTACAAGTAGTGTTATTTAAAATGTGTAGCAATTTCAACCACGTGCAAAATCAAGAGTATAAGTTATTATATTTGTATAATTTACGTTGATATGAGATTTCTGTAAAAAATAATATACAACTATCTTTCAGCAGTTGGTTAAAAACCAATCAAATTTGTAAAATACATAATTGCCCTACAGGGACAGATCCAAAGGCACTAATGGCTAATCACCCCACCCTGTGTATCGAGGCGCACTTAATAAAATCACTTTGTGAACACCCTTTGTGTGATATTGCGGGTTTTTGATTACCCTAGCCCTCTTTACGTAACAGTCCTGCCGACCCTTCTGTGGTTAATAAGTTCGATTCCTTTGCGCATCAATGACTATGCCCCGCGGCTTTGCTTGCATAGAAATTTATATTTGACTAGCTGGGCCCCGTGGCTTCGGTCTTCGAACCCCGTGACGCCAATTCAGTCACTACTTTTACACTAATGTCTTTCCGGGAGTGCCGACAGAAGTGAAAACTAAATGTATTAATAATTTATTTATGAGTCCAGAGATTTTAACTCATCTAAAATATGCGTACAGCCCTAAAAGAAGTTTTCACTTCAAAAATTTACCGCGTTTATTACCCGTGGACCACCTGTGTGGTTCACCTGGGTGGACCACGGGCAATTATTTTTTCCCGTGGATCACCAGAATGTCCATATGTTGATCACGTGCATTTACGAAAAAATAATATGGATTTCAAAAACACTTAAGGCGGTGTAGAAATTAATAGTAATAAGAATTTATTATTAATGATTAATATTTTTCAATGTTGTATATTATAATGAACTAGAACCTATCAACGAATGAATTGAAATGAACTCTTTTAAAGAATTATAATAGTACCTTAAACTAAAATATACATACTTACACGAACAAATTTTTTTGCTAATTTAATTATTTATTTATTTTATTCTCTTTATTTACAATACAAATATACAAATTACATTATTAAATATATCTAAAAACAAATATATATTATGTAAAAAAAAAAAAAAAAACATTAGCCCACCGGCATCGAGTACAGGGACCAAGCTACCGGTGGTTAGGGTTCCAGAGACAGAAACCTTCAAAACGTTCAAACCTTGTAAAACTTGAAAAAACTTCTTTAAAATTTGCGAATGTTGTCTTATTAAAGCCTAATGCCTTATTTCTAATGTCATATAAGCATTGTTGCACACTTGACATAGGCGGTAGTGTTGTAACAATATCTAAGCCTTTATTTTTAAACGATTAATGGTTTTAGCATATAGTTCAGGTACAGGTCGAGTAGATTCCTTTACCGTATATTTAAAAAGAGCAATTTCTATCGCAACTTCATTTTTTGGCAAATCAGGCGTACATGAATGATCTGTAACTCTTTGATTTTGTCCTGAAAATAATAATAATAATAACAATTTATCACATCATTTTTGCAGTTATGCTATCATTATCATTGACTGCAATGCTTGTAGGTGAGATTGCTTGGACCTCGAATATCTTTGTGGGGGGGGGGGGGGGGGGGGGGGCATCTTTATACTTCGTCAATGCTATCTTTAATAACTTAGCAGAATTAATGTGGTCTAATAGAAATAAGAAGTTTACTGGCATATATTTTTAAATTGTACTGAAAATCAACTTAACACCCAAAAACTACCATTTAAATAGATTTAGTTTTGCTCATTTGGAGTCTAATAGTTAGAGAAAGTAGTAGGTTGTCTTATATTGAGATGAAATTTGTATTCCGACAGCCGTTTGGAAAATATAAGATTTAAATAAAAATTGTTACTTTCATACTAATTATTACATTTCTACGACACTTTATTTTTTTTGTAAGAGGAGCATCTCCACATCTCATTTTTAAATGTTTTTACTTTATGATACTGATGCTCTGCATACAAGAGAACCGTACCACCTTTTTTTCTTAATTAAACTGATTTCTTGGTGAGAGGACATTGTTTCAGTGCAAAAGTAAAACTGCAATCCCTAATATTTGACAAATCAAATAGAACATCAACTCCAACTTTTAGTTTGTGGCCATTGTGGAAAGGCTCTCTAGTCCGCCAATGTCATGTTTCAGACTGTTTCTGTTCGGATTAGGAGGTTTCGAAAGGACAAACTGACAAACTTATTGAACGGTCTGTCAACTGAAGAGGAAAAAAGAATTTGTTTTCCGAACAATTGTTTAAAAACTAAATGTTCTTACTTAAGTGTATACATATGTAAGACTAAACATATAGTAGATATTTACAACTTTAAACTAACATACGCTATGTTTATATTTTTATTATCATTATCAATCTATGAAATAAAATTACCAAACTAATAATTACCTAGTTTAAATACAAGATTATATACAAGGGGCAAAAGTAGTTTAAGTGACGTGGGTCGAGGAATATTAGAAGGAATTATATCATAAAGCGAATATCTTAATTTATTACAACTGAAAAATATATGGTCCACGTCTCCATCTTCAAAACCGCATTCGCAAACGAATTGTCCCTTATTGTAAGTTTGGCCAAACATACAGGTGTACATAAATGATTTAACAGTAGAACTCTGATTATAGAAGTTGTGTTTTTATCTAATTTAGGACATTTTGCAAACCATGACTTGTGAAATTGCTTTTAATAGTTTTTGATATATATTCCAAATTCTAGTCCATGAGTTTATGATGATCAAGGATGAGCATAGATCGTAGGAATATATTTCTGGATGATTAGAAGAACCCGAAATGACTGCGTTTTTCGCACATGAACAAATAGAACATACCGAATGACATCAATTTATAAAGCCAACAGAAGAAAATAACATTCTATTTTTAAATAAAAATTATTAGAGTTATGAACCTCTAATAATTTTTATGTATAAAATGTCTAGGTGGACCACGGGCAATTATATTTTCCCGTGGTTCACCAAGGTGGACTAAGGGTAAAAAAAAATTCCCATGGTCCACCCAGGTGAACCACGGGAAAAAGTAATTGCCCGTGGTCCACCCAGGTGAACCACGCAGGTGGACCACGGGCAATAAACGATTTACCGGAATCGACGCTAATAATGATAATGATGAAAAAAAATCTCTACACTTAAAGAATCTTAATTGATTACACAATATTATTTAATAAGACCTGTAGATGACCGGGATCAACGTTAGATGATGATTATCTTATTTATTAGCAAGGTATTGAATCTACCACTTAACTATCATAAAAATAAAATATCTAGACGCGTTCGCGGTCTGCTATATGTACATGCATATATGGACACACTATATGTACATGCATATATGCACACACTATATGTACATGCATATATGCACACACTATAGCTGCGACTTGTAAGGGTGTGGCAAGTCCAGAGATTTTATCTCATCTAAAAATATGCAATATAAGAAAATTTTACTTCAAAAAATAAGAGTCACGCAAAAACTACTGGATGTCATCATCATCATCATCCGAGCGTCTGTCCCAGTTGCGTCTCGCGACGCCCGGGGTCCGCTTTCCTACATTTTCTCGTCAACTTCGCACCATTGGCACGCATGTCATCACTTGCAAAAACTACTGAATGTGTTTTAATGAAACTTAGCCGTAATTATAGCTTACTAGTTGACGCCCGCGGCTTCGCCCGCGTAGAGAAGCTTTCCCGTTCCCGTTTCCCACATGAACTTGTTCCTGGGATAAAAAGTGTTATTATATATATATATATATATTATTGTAAAGTTTCATCAAAATCCCTTTGGTAGATTTGGCGTGAAAGAGTAACAAACATCCATTCTTACAAACTTTCGCGATATACACACCAAAAAAAAGTAAGATACCTCAGAATAAGACAAACTACTTTATCCCGGGAAAAGGTTATTTCGGGAAATGGGTAAGGATCTAAGAAAAACTGCACCACGCGGGCATTATATAGTAGCAAATAACAAATATTAAGTTTAAAATGGAGATCAGTATAAGGGTCGGCTCATATTTGGATATCGTGTTCGTGACGAGCACTTTCCCGACTAAAGTTTACGACGTACGGTGCGGTCGACGAGGTTAGTTTATAAATTAATAAATAAATATTTATTTTTAACAGCAGACATGGGGACATTTTTTTTTCTTATTATTATTTTTTTACACAACGCCATTTAGCCCAAAGTAAGCTAACATAAGCTTGTGTTATACTAGACGACTTATAAACATACTTATAATTTTCTAAATACATACATATTATACATAAGAAACACCCAAACTCCGTAACACACATTTGTGGATCACACAAATATTTTTTCCGACCCGGAAATCGAACCCTGTACCTCAGTCGCGGCAGTCGTATACACTGCCACCGAAGCAGTCAAAAGTTTATATTAAGTTTGCCAATACCATGATCAGTCTGAACTACTACATAGTCAGAACTACTGTCTGACTATAAAAACCAATACAAGTTTAGAAACATTTTTTTTTTTTATTAATGTTATAAAAAAGACATCTTGGTTCAGGATGGGGATTGAACCCGTGACCTTTGCCTACCTGGCAAAGGTCTACGCCAATGAACTACCCGAACCGGTACGAAACAAGTGAAATTCTTTACTATATTGTAATCGTCATTTTAGAGTATGACCAGAGCCATCTCAAGAGTATGTCCGATTTTTACATGACGGCCTATATCTGTAATAATAAGAATAATGTTCATTTTTTAATAGTAAATATTTTCTCTTTAGTAGAAGGAGTCAAGGTAGACCGAGACATACATATAAACGTGAGTAGATTGCTCAAAAACTGAAAGTCCAAAAGAAATCGGATACTCAGACCAAGATCTTCGGGGCCCAAGGCGATCTCATCTGCTAGCGGTGCACCTGTTGTCTAACGGACAAACCAACAACGCAGGCGACTTTACGGTCAGACGGCAGTCGCACGAGATGACAAAATAAAAAGGTGCTCTTAGCACCCAAATAAAAGTAAATCCCAGTTTCCAAATCCAGGTATTACATGGGTGTAACCGTAATAAAAAAATACGGGTTGCACTCCGGGTGTGCCGACAGAAGCTTATAGACGTTTGAAAACTTATAGACGTTTTTTTCGATGGGTACTAGGATGAAACCTAATTACTTTCAGAATATAGTACTAATTGGGTTAAAAACGACTATACTTATTTATAATTTGACTGTGTTTAAATGCCCTAAAAGAGTTCCTTCGAGCCGGATTTGAACCAGCTACCTATGAATTCCAATTTATAACCAACTACAGTCCACCGCTCTACCAACTGAGCTTTCGAAGGTTGATAACTGAGTTCGAAGTTATCAATCTAATACTTTAAAACTTTATATATGTACACACTATATCTGCGTCTCGGTAACGGTGTCGCGAGTCCAGAGATTTTATCTCATCTAAAAATATGCGTACCGCGTTAAAAGAAGTTTTCACTTCAATCCATAAATATGTAAAACCCACAGACTTAGAGGAGTCTGTGGTAAAACCGAACGTCATACCGCGCGTTCGATATGAAGTTGGTGTGAGTTGATCCTCATACTACCTGGCTTTTTGGTCTTAACAGAACGACTTCACGGTTACCAATGTATGGTACTTTACCTGAAACAAATGCAAAATAATGTATTAGAAAAATATTTGAGGGTTATTTAATAGGTAGGAAGGAGTCAGGGTAGGACGAGACTTACATATGAAGACCACGTGAGCAGATTGCTCAAAGTACAAAAGTACTCGGATACCCAGATATATATAATATATAAGCGATTAATGAACCTACTGTCTGTCTGATCTGTCCTTTCTGGTCAGGGATACAGCGTGAAGTTAGTTAGTTTTTTAAATAATATAAACTAGCTAAGCGCATTGGCTTCGCCCATGACATATGGATGTGATGTTCATTTTTGAGCAATAAAGCAAGACCGTTTTTGAGCAATCTGCTCACGTGATCTACATATGTAAGTCTCGGCCTACCCTGATTTTTATATGTATTTAAAAATATATAATTAAGTTTTTCAGTTATCTAGATCCCATAGCACACGTTAAATTAGTTTCAATTGGATTAAAAGACGCAGTGTAAAAAGACAGTATATTTGAAACTTTTTAATTCATCATTCCTTTTTTAATATCACAATTGAAACCAAATCCAATATTTATTAGAGTCAGCCCACAAGATTAACACCCCACTCGTAGGGTTGCAACCCTATTGACCACAGGGGTGCATATATTATTGGACATTCTGCCGTCGTATATCATTTGTTATAGTCTCATATAGCAATTATGGGATGTCCTTTGGGACTGATTGTAATTTCAGTTTTACGAGCGTGGGGGTCAGGCCGACCTGGTCAGCCTGGTCTATTGGTCAACAGGTTGTTACCTGCTAACCAATAGACCAGGCTCTGACTTAGGCGACTGTTCCATAACTTCTATATAACTGATATTCCGTTCAAAACAACAAAACATGTTTGTTTTGGAGTTTGGGTGTTTTCTATGTACCAATGTATTTAGAGATAAATAAGTATGTTTAACAGTTGTCTAGATTCCAGAACTCAAGCTTATAATATTAGCTGACTCCGGGCTAGATGGCGCTTTGTAAAAATAATTCTAATTATTATTTAAAAACGATCAAAAATCATATTCAATATATGAGATTTCAATATTTATTTTAAACAGATTTCATTATTTACTAGTTGACGCCCGCGGCTCTGCACACGTGGTGAAGTTTTCCCCTTCCCGTTTCCCACAGGAACTTTATTCCGATATAGCCTATGTGTTATTCTGATGTGTAAGCTATATTATTGTAAAGTTTCATCAAAATCCATGCAGTAGATTTTGTAAGAGTAATAAACATCCATACTTACAAACTTTCGCGTTTATAATATTAGTAGGATATTTAAAGGTCGCTTAAATAGTTATTTTTTATACTTTTAGTATTTGTTGTTACAGCGGCAATAGAAATACATAACTGTAAAAATTTCTAATGTTTACCTCTCACTTAATATACGTATTACGTATAATATAATAAAGCTGAAGAGTTTGTTTGTTTAATTGGTTGAACGCGCTAACCTCAGGAACTACTGGTCAGATTTGAAAAATTCTTTTTGCGTTGGATAGCCCATTAATCAAGGAAGGCTATAGGATATATATCATCACGCTACTTCCTTGGAGAGCGGAGTAGTATTCATAAATGTCGACTAATCGGTTAATTTTTTATACATTACAGACGGGTTTAAATTTAAATAGGTACGACGGGAGTTGCTTGGTGGGGTTACTTAGTTATACGTATAAACATAGAGTAACCAAATCAAATCATGAACGGATCGTATATAAAAAAATTAAATCACCGTGCCCCGTGTACGTACTTCACAATAATCCCGTACAAATCCGGTACAAATCCCCTTCGACACGCGACTGTGTCTAACAATGTCACAGATAGACACACACACACAAACAGAATATGTATATTTGCTCACAGATTATCGTCCGTCGCTCGTCCCATTACTGGTTTGTGGTGTTCAAATACGATAGGGTGCCTGGACACCGAATTTAACTGTATATAGGATGTTGCAAATGTTTTTCAATAAAAAGGTGATATGAACTAACTTTCTGCCATACATGCATATTGTCACGCCTTTATCCCCGAAGGGGTAGGCATAGGCATACTATACATTTTTACATAGAACATTGAGGTATGACAAAAGATGTAGTGATTAAAATAAAAAAGGATCGCTTCGATGGCTCAGATAAGTGGAGAGAGTGGATAACGCAGATTTAAGTGGCGAGAGTGAATGGGCAAACTGGTAGGGGTCGACCTCGATGTATGTATATCCGTCAATCAAATCGAAAACATTTTGGGAACGGCCAGTTCAAGAGTACCCTTAACCGGCGAACGTGTATGAAAATTCTTTGCGAAAGTTGTTGTGCCAGGGGCCGAGTCTGCTATTTCAATCGAGTCAAAATCGTCGCTAAATAGAAAGCCACCGGTACAATTTTGACAGATTTTCGTAGTCTACTATTACAATCGTACTCCAATAGACTTCTATTGGTCGTCCGATAGAATTCTAATAACACGTGGCCGCTAGTCAGTTGCATTTTTGATAGTCTACTAACATTTCAACAGCTATAAACAGCGATTCTGGTTATATTCTACGTCTTGTCTCGGCGAGATTCGGCCCCCAGGATTGTAGCAAGTGAAAAGTCATAGTCTCTGCCGACCCATATGGGTAGATCCAGTCCAATAATAACAGATATTATTCTAAAACATCCTGTATCCTCGGTGTTCTCTCAATCACCCTACTGATATATATTTGTCACACAAATGACGGGTGCATTCAAAAACCTTTGTATGGTCACCCCAGCTTACGCGATGAATGCTAGGAAGAGTAAGCTACCGTTTGTGGTTTGAACAAATTTAAATACTTTTGAAGTTTATTGGTTTATTGTTATGGCAATAATGAAAAGGGGGACCTGTAGAGATTTACAGGGAGCTTCTGGCTGTCTTTTTTATTTGCAAATAACCACGTGAGGTACCGAATTAGAAAAAGATAAGGTGAATATTTGAATACTAAAGTTGGTTTAGTTTAGTTTAGTTTAGTTTAGTCACAAGTATTGCTCAAAAACGGAACAGTCAAAAGTACTCGCATACCCAGACGTGCATGCATGAAGCGATTAGGGAATCTACAGGAAGCGAAAGAAGTATTCATGGATCGCGAAGCCTGGCGATCTGTTCTCTCTGAATACCCCGTCACAGCGTGAAGATAGTTAAGTTTTACAAGTATAGGGAACGGAAATGGAACTAAACTTGAGCATACTTGAGCACGTTAGCTACAAAACCGGGACTAACGCTCTACTGATGATAAAGAACGTATTATTTATTTATTTATCATACACTTTATTGTACGCCAAGTAAATAAATTTGGGATTAAAACAAATAGAACAATTAACAGTAAAATGAGCGGCCTTATCGCTAACAGGCAACCTTGGATGGAGAAAGTTGGTTAAAGGTAATGAGTGGTAGTTGTGTGGCGTACTTAATTTCTAATACACTTAAATAATATAGATAGGAAAATGTCACAATGCATTAACATATACAAAATAATATATACTTTTTTTACATATATGTTTATGTTATATTATATTTTATGTTTTTTTAGTATTAATGCTAAATTTTAATTAAAATTATATCATAATTTGATATTAGTGAAAGCAGCCTCGTTAACTTAGTATTCTGTAAACGATCACTTCACCATTTCAATTTACGAGGGTTTTCGTGCTTCGGAAGGCAAGTTAAGCCGTTGGTCCCGGTTGGCAGTAATATGGCAGTCGTTAAGCCAAGTTGGAGGCCTTATGGGCGGCTTGAATAATTTTAACAGCAAGTCGCCACAACCTGTGCCTATCCATTTCAACACGGCAATGGGCTCACAACCTGTTACGTGGGACAGAAAATGCTTCCGGTGAAATGTAGGCGTAAGTAACCTGTGCCACCCCTTAGGGAATAAAGGCTTGATTGATAAGTGAACGTGATCCAAGCTTTATAAAATTACATTGAATTTTGAAGTGCACACAGATTTTTCCGTAGGTAGTAAGTTAGGCGGATCCGTCATGCTCTGAGGTGAAAGGCTCGATCGGGTGAACTCGGGAACGCAGTGTTGACAAGTGCGGACGCTTGCTGTATATTATTTTCTAAAACTAGTGCATTTATCTTGGTTTACGTGCTGGATTGGTGGTATCTTGGACATTAAAAGTTGTAGTATCGTGTTATAGTGAAAGACAATGATGTATATGCAGTAAAAACTAGTAAAATCCAGTGAAAACCTCTATTATACTGGGGTGAGACTGACCTTGACGTTTTTGAATTTGAAGACGTAGAGGACTAAGACATTTAAGATAACAAGAAATAAGATTGAAGTTATATGAATTAAGATTTGGCTAAGAGGTCTTAGTAACCAGGCCATAAAATATTTACAAAAAAAATACGAAATAAAAAAAAAGGAATTATTATAATCTATATTCAAACGACGCGGTAAGCCGCACGAAATACGACCCTTGTTGTATAGACGCGTCAAAAAAAAGCAGATAATATAAAAAAACACGCATCTGTCGCTTAAGTGGTTATTGGGACAAATTTCAACGAGCATTGAAAATAATATGAACAATAGATCGTTATTATACCAATGTGGAGCTTTGTGGGGAGGATTTTAATCGTTACAATTGTCATAGGTCGAAGCAAATAATATATTCGGTGGCTCATTATATCCAAAATAGATACCGTTATGTAGTGCAGATTGGGAAATTAATCTTAATATACATAAATACATACATATTGTCACCCCTTATACCCAAAGCGGTAGGCAGAGGCATACTACACGTCCACATTTCACCGTATGCATTTTTGTACCACGTAACAGGTGGTAAGCCCATTGTCGTGTTGGAATGGACAGGCGCAGGCTGTGTCGAAATTTTTCAAGCCGATAATAAGGCCTTCACCTGGGCTTAACGAATGCCATTTTACTGGCAAAAGGGACCAAAGACTTTATAAATATAGTATGTTTATAAGTCGCACCTTTATCCCGGAAAATTTTGTAAAGCTTCTTCACTCCTAAGCAAAGCTTTCCTGGAAGGCAACTAGAGGTAGATCCTATAGAAAAAGGTAGACAGTAATAGAGTATTACGGGTCCTATGTGAGCTATACGTTCAATATTATCTATGGCAGAAGAGTCTAAAAGCACCAAAATTCCCCCCAGAAGCCACGATAAATGTACTGTATTTTTATATAACAACATTGCTAGTCAAAAAATTTTTTTTTAAGACTTTATCTTAAAAACATTTTATTATTTAAACATCGAAAACTTTCTGCACGAAAACTTGCTTCAATATTCATACAAACTGAATACTAAAGTTCTGAAATGTTAAGAATGTTTAAGCGCCCTTGTATGAGAACTCCGCAATCTTTGTTTCGAAACAAACAATTTTAAGTTTATAAAATTTTATGTCGGATAAGACATAACGTTTTAATATTGAATAGTTCGAACCCCGGTTAGGCAATATTTGTATTATCTGTGCTTTGGAATTTGGCTGTTTTTATGTATGCCTAGCTAGATACGCCCCCGGCTTCGTCCGTAACATACTTCGAAGCCCCGTAGTAGCTATTTTGTCCCGTTGTTAAATAATATATAAATTTAAATGCCACGACAGGCAAAGGCCTTTTGAGCCACCGAAATGAAGATTACAATTTCAAACATTCATTACAAGCCCCCTATATTCACGCATCAGTAGAAGGGGTGAGCAGTGAGCAAGTGTAAAATTAGCAGCACTACACACTTGACAAGGCAGAAATGATCTAATGCGTTATTTGTATGCATATTGTATGAATTTGCATGAATTTTGGGTACTGTGGGGATTTGTGAATGAATTTGGAATATTAATACAAATAATGTAAACCTTTACATATAAATATAATTAAGTGTCTGTTTGTAAATCCAAACTAAAAGCTTTTCACTAAATGCATACTAAAGTAAGTAATACTTATTTTTTTTATATATTTCTTTGTTTGGGCTTATCTCTGAAACTACTGGACCGATTTTACTTGGACGTGCTTCCCCTTCTTCCCTTTTTAGGCTTTTTTTCCCGTATTCCCAAAGAAACGGGCACAACACGTGTAAAACTGCGCGCTCGTCAATGCTTCAAAATGCTCGGAAATGCTTCTAAGCCCAAGAACGCATCTCAAGACCAAAACTAACTAACGAATCTTCACGATACAGCACGAAGATGACGAGGTAGTCAGAGAGGAAAAATCGTCAGGATTCGCGATCCATGCATACATGTTTCGCTTCCTGCAGATTCATTAATCGCTTCATACACGCACGTCTGGGTATCCGAGTTCTTTTGACCTTTTAGTTTTTGACCAATCTGCCCACGTGGTCTTCATAAATCATATGTAACTCTCGGCCTACCCTGACTCCTTTTGTTTTTGAGCAATCTGCCCACGTGGTCTTCATAAATCATATGTAACTCTCGGCCTACCCTGACTCCTTTTACCCTCTAATTTCACACAATAGATATTCTTCGTCAATCGCAAAGATTTATAGTAAGTTGAAACTAATTCTAGAATTTCTATTTTAAGCCCCGACGCTAAACGACGGAGCGTTATACGTTTGTAAAATGTGCTGTTGTAAAATGGTTTAAGACCAGCCATAGTGGTCAGAACATTGAGCTAGTTTCTCTTCTGACTACTGGTAAAAGGGATTTCACTATTCATACATACATACATACCTATTGTAACGCCTTTATCCCCGAAGGGGTAGGCAGAGGCATATAAAACGCCCACGTTTCACCGTATGCACTTTCGTCCCACGTAACAGGTGGTGAGCCCATTGCCGTGTTGAAATGGACAGGGGCTGGCTGTATCGACCTGCTGTTGAATTTTTTCAAGCCGCCTATAAGGCCTTCAACTTGGCTTAACGACTGCCATTTTATAAGCAACCGGGACCAACGGCTTAACGTGCCTTCCGAATCACGGAACTGGGTTGCTAATCCTTTTATTATATGTCAGAATCAACGACTTTATGTATCATACCCTTAAGCTTTATACGGGAAAGGTCAAATATGTATTTGAAAGATTTTGTATTTATTTAGTATACAAAATATTTACATAACATAACTAGCTGACATCCGCGGCTTCGCCCGCGACATACTTTGAAACCGAGGCACACATTTATTTACTTCGTTATTAATTGTACAATAATGTATAAAAATTTGCCCGATTTGTTGACATTTATGATTACTGCTCTGGTGTCCTGGGTAGTAGCGTGATGGTATATATCCTATAGCCGTCCTCGATAACTGGACTATCTAATACAAAAAGATTTTTTCTGTTTAAACAAGTAGTTTTTGAGATTAGCACGTTCAACCAAACATGGGCTACGTCGTATCGCTTCCATTATCCTTATTTCCAAGTACGCCACGGGCGAAGACCCAGCGGGCTTGTCATTTTATATGCAGATAAAACTTTAGGGCACAGCTAGTTAACTACATATAGATTTTGCCCTCAATCAATACATATCTATACAACCCTTAAGTCCCTTAATGGCTCTTATACATATCATCCCTAAAGAAATCAACTACAACACATATTTCATTACACCAAAACCACCCCTACGGTACATTTTACATAACAAAGGAATCGAACCCCCCCTATCTTGGCTAATACCTTCCGTTACGGCAACCGGAAGTCATTATTCTCGGTCCATAAGCTCTACGTTTGTTTATGGATCTAGGAGTATGCATTTCCGGTAGTTTTTATTATACATCGATCTTCATCTGAGCGTTAATCCCGTTTCAATGCTGGTACTGATCTTTTGACCTAACCTAATTATCGAACATAATTTAATTCTATCAGGACTCAAATTAGTGTTACTCGTATCACCGCTAAAAAAGTTCCATTTGCGGTAGCACCGCAATACCAGGGCACTCCTCTTTCCATATCCAATAGTATTGGGATCCTTGGTGCTGAGATCTCTAGTGACGTCCAATACCGTAGTCATTTAGAGGACAAGGCGAAGCTGGCGTCCAAAAAGCTCGGAGTGCTCAACAGGGCGCGGCAGTACTTCACTGCGGAGCAAACACTGCTCCTCTATAAGTCGCAAGTGC
Organism: Thumatha senex; assembly: GCA_948477245.1. Lineage (NCBI taxonomy): Eukaryota > Metazoa > Arthropoda > Insecta > Lepidoptera > Erebidae > Thumatha > Thumatha senex. The sequence continues at coordinate 58,009,029 of OX419724.1, forward strand.
GGCTACACATGGAGTACTGCTGTCACCTTTGGGCTGGAGTACCTGAATACCAGCTTCGACTTTTCGACGCGATAGAAAGGTGAGCTATGAGGATTGTCAACGATCTTCTACTAGCAGGCGGTGTTAAGCTCCTGCGTGATAGGAGAGGCTTCGCCTCCTTATGCGTGTTCTATCGCCAGTGCAACGGTCTGTGCTCTGAGAAATTGTTTGATATGATGCCCATGGCTTCTCTCTAACATCGCACTGCTCACCATAGACAGAGTGTTCACACTCAAACTTTGCGTCCGGAGCGCTATCATGCGGTAAGGTCCAATACGGGTTTTCTTCCGTGTACATTTAGATCGTGAAACGAACTTCATGCCTGCATTTTCCCGAACGTCTACGGTTTTTCTTCGTCTAAATGAAATGAAAATGAAAAATCTTTATTCATGTAGGTCACAAAGTAACACTTATGAACAAGATTATTGCTTCTACATTAACATTTACTGCCAGATTCGCAAAGCAATAGGTAGAGCCTGAGGAAGAACCTGGCAATAAAACTCATGGCCACTCTTTTCTAAACGCCAGTAATTACATTAGTTTGATTAACATGATATTTGACCAAGTATATAGTAATGAATTTATACAAACAAAAATACAAAATCAATGTTGTGTTTAAAATCATATCAAAATTAAAACGATTCTAGTTGCCAGTATTAAGGGCAGCCTACCCTTGAAGAAGAAGATCCTGGCAAGAAAGTAAGTCTCAGTCTGGGGCTTTTCAAAATGGGGCCTTAGAATGTTTTTACAGGGTCAGCAAACGTCCATAGGCTACGGTGACCACTTTCGTTCGGATTGCATAACTGTCATCTTATAAGTAGTGTAAAAAAACTAGTTACCTAATAAGGCCCTCTTCATAGTGACATACGCCAATTTGACACTTATTTGACATAAAATAATTATGTGCAATATGATTCTCACGTATACTACAGTAATGTCAGTTTCGTCACATACTTCTCGGAAGTCGAATTGGAGCATCTCGTGCTCATAAATAAAAATATTGCATGTTAACGCTTGTTTCCATTATCTGACGTCAGGACTGACGGGATTTTACGAGGAGCGATTGACGAAGAATATATATTGTGCGAAAGTAGAGGGTAGAAGGAGTCAGGGTAGGCCGAGACTTACATATAAAGACCATGTGAGCAGATTGCTCAAAAACGGAAAAGTCAAAAGTACTCGGATACCCAGACGTGCGTGTATGAAGCGATTGATGAATCTTGAAGAAGAGAAAGAAGTACGCATGGATCGCGAAGCCTGGCGCTCTGTCCTCTCTGACTACTCCTTCACGGATACAGCGTGAAGATTGTTTAGTTTAGTTTTATTTACAATTCTGTTTTGTATTGACAAAATAAAGTCAAGGTTTTAACAGCGATCCTCAGGCTACTCTGTAAGTTGAAAGTAGGTGTCATTTAATGGTCTAAGGTTGTAAAGAGTAGGGATATCGTAAACTGATAGCGAGTTTGTGGTTATATTTCTGGATGGTTTGGTTCGTGGTAAGGGTCTAAATAAGGCGGTTACGTTTCTGTCCTAGAAGAAGTAATAGCCATATTTGTTTATTAGTACTAGATGATTTTGTGCAGACTGCAGTCTTGCTTAGGATCGAAATGAAGATTGCAGAATTCGAAGATCTCTTCCGAACACTCTCCTGTATTTAGTAAAATACAGAAAATATGGCGAGTGTTTGTAATTTTTTGATGACACAAGACACAAACTTTTTGTATTTTTTATATACCACTAAGGTGACAAACAATCATATTGTCCATATTCATTGTGCTGAGTTAAGTTTGTTATAATACACTTGTATTGACCAACAACTTTCCCATTTTTGATTTCCCTTTTTAGGTTCCCTTTTCCCTTCCCCTTTTAATTTCCGTTTTAAAGAACCGACGTTTGAGAAAACCGTATTAGGAAGCTCATCCCAAAAGCATCATACATCATTATAACTTGATACAAATATAAATTTTATTAACGGACATGTCAATTATCCGGAACAAAACAAAATCACGTTTCTTGAAACAATGGACACGTACGTAACGGAATTTGTGCCATGATACCAGTCAGTTGAGTATGGCGAGTAACTGTATACCACATTACTACTTGATGGGTCCTTCGGCATTTTATTAGAGTATCAGCGAACAAAACTAAGGCTACATTTGACCATAAGAATATAGGTAGGGATCTGTTTAGGTATTAAAATACCAATAGAGAAGCGCTCAGTGTTCTGTAAACGATAACTGAAAAATCTTAAACTAACTATCTTCACGCTGTATCCCTGTCGGGGTAGTTAGAGAGGACAGATCGCCAGGCTTCGCGATCCATGCATACTTCTTTCGCTTACTGCAGATTCATAAATCGCTTCATACACGCACGTCTGGGTATCCGAGTACTTTTGACTTTTCCGTTTTAACGATAACTGCGTTAAGTAAATTTCGCTATGGCTGGTCACGGATGGGTGACCACTTTGTGGCATTTATATTTGCGAGCGTTTCCGTGCTTCGGAAGGTATGTTAAGTCGTTGATCCCGTTGACAATAATATAGCAGTCGTTAAGCCAAGTTAAATGCCTTATGGGCTTGAAAAATTTCAACAGCGGGTATAACAAATATAAAGAAATAGAATCGAAATCGTCGCTCAATAGAAAGCCACCGGTACAATTTTGACAGTTTTTCGTAGTCTACTATTACAATCGTACTCCAATAGACTTCTATCGGTCGGTCGATGAGTTCTACTAACACGTACCGCGCCAGTGGCCGCTAGTCAGTTGCATTTTTGATAGTCTACTAACATTTTGACAGCTAAAAACAGGCTTATGGTAGGCATGCCTCTGTTTACCCCTCAGGGGATAAAGGCGTAATTGAAAGAATAAAATAAAACAATTCAAAACTATTGATTTTATCTATCACGCCTTGCCCCCGAAGGGAATGCCTACTTTTCACTGTGTGCATTTCTGTCCCACGTAATAGGTGGTGAGCCCATTGCCGTGTTGAAATAGACAGGTATATAATACGCAGGTTATGGCTACCTGCTGTTGAAATTTTCATGTCGACCATAAGGCCTTCAACTTGACTTAACGACTGCCATGTTACTGGCAACGGGACCAACGGCTTAACGTACCTTCCGAAGCACGGAAACGCTCGCAAATATAAATGCCACAAAGTGGTCACCCATCCGTTACCAGCCATTGCGAAAGTTGCTTAACGCAGTGATCGTTTACAGAACACTAAGTCGGCGGGAGCACGAGCGCTTCAATTCAAAAAGTTTGCGAAATAATTGAATGAAATCATATGAACATTGCCTACCGTCTCGAGAACATCAAAGCGTGGTTATATCTATAAAACGGGTTGAACTGTCAACTGTGCAGTGTCGAAACAGGAAATTAAACTATTAAGTGGGTAGCGAAATATGGAATGCATTTCTGAGTGAATACATCTATCTAGATAAGTTGCAAGAGTGTCGCCTTCGTTGGTATGGTCACGTCTTGCGGCAACCGCCGGGCTACGTGGGAAACAAATGTCTGGCCATGTCAGCCCCGCCGGGTCCCGGTAAGAGGGGAAGACCCAAGAAGTGCAGCTTGACGTCGTAAGGGATGACATGCGTGCCAATGGTCTCACTACAGGGGATGCCGACGACCGTGCGAAGTGGACGAGAAAATGTAGGAAAGCGGACCCGAGGACGCAACTGGGTCAGGCGCTTGGATGATGATGAGTATGACCCCTATTTAGATAAATAAAATTGAAATGTCTGTTTCAAATTTCAACAGTTTTTCCTAAGTACATATAAAAGTATACTCGTACGTTGTACTTATATAAAATACTAAATTTTAACGACGGCTGTACCGAGTTTAAAGGGATTTTCAATGGCATTTAGCTGATATTATAAGGAGTACCTTGGGCTAAAATGTATCTCTATATTTCCATGGAAACTATAGCTACGCGGTTGTAACCGCGGGGCGTTCGCTAGTTATATACTCGTATGTTATTGTGTGCAACTTAACTTACTACACTTGAATTGCCAACTTGTGGAAACTTTAACAGTTACTTGAAATTGTTAGTTATTGTTTAGGAGTTGAATGGAACAAGTTATACATACAGACATAGGTACTGAAGACATAGTTATAAGACGCCTGATGAATTTTATTTTATTTATTTAACAATTTATGTACACAATATTATTATAAAAGACGAAAAGAGTAGGATAATTGTACAACGGTACTGCTTATTTCTTAAAGAAATCTCTTCCAGCAGACCGGCGAGAGGAAAGCTTCATGAAACAGTTAGAGGTCGAAATGTGTAAGAGAGTTTAAAAAAACGAGAATTCATACACACAAATTTACTTAAATATATTACATACATATTTTACAAGTATAAAATAAATAGTATATATAGTATTTGAAATATATAGTATTTGAAAGAGATGACGTAAGAACTAAATGCGAGATTAAGGTAAACCAGGAACGTCTAGAGCAATTGAATGAAATTGTGTATTTAGGGAGTATGTTTAGCGCGGATGGAAGATGTGATTCGGATGTAGAACGGCGAGTAGCTGCCGGAAACAAAGTTAACGGTGCTTTGTCCCAATTAGTAAAGCGACAAAGCATCGTAAAAGAAGCACGACTGGCGATTCATAACGCAGTGCTAGTGCCAACTTTGCTTTACGGTAGTGAAACCTGGGTATGTCAGCAGATGCATGAAAGTAAATTGAATGCTGTGGAGATGCGATCACTTCGAAAATTGTGCGGCGTTACCTTGGCCGACCGAATACGTAACGAAGTGATACGCAATATGGCAGGTTTGAATGAAAGTGTCAGCGTTAAGCTGGAAAAGGGCGTGCTCCGTTGATTTGGACACGTCCAACGAATGAGTGAGGAACGATTGACGAAGAATATATATTGTGCGAAAGCAGAAGGTAGAAGAGGTCAGGGTAGGCCGAGACTTACATATGAAGACCACGTGAGCAGATTGCTCAAAATCGGAAAGGTCAAAAGTACTCGGATACCCAGACGTGCTTGTATGAAACGATTGATGAATCTCGGAGAAGCGAAAGAAGTATGCATGGATCGCGAAGCCTGGCGATCTGTCCTCTCTGACTACCCCGTCAGGGATACAGCGTGAAGATAGTTAAGTTAAGTTATAAAATAAATATATATAAAGACTTTCAAGATAAAGAGGAAATTTAGTGTTCATCAGTGAATAGTAATAAAAACAGGCAAAGTGTGGCTTGGATTCGCGCACGCATGCTTCCTTATTATTATGGGCATTATATAATACTAGGCGACCACCCCGGCCTCGCCCGTGACATACTTCTAACTCACTCCGCACCTATTTATTCCCGTCGCTATAAATTCTACAATAATGCATAAAAAATTGCCCGATTTGTCGTTATTTATGACTACTGCTCCGATCTCCAGGGAAGCAGCGTGATGATATAAAGCCTATAGCCTTCCTCGATAGGCTAACTAACACAAAGGGTTTTTTTTAAATCCGATCAGTAGTTCCTGAGTTTAGCGCGTTGAACCAAAACAAACAAACTAACAAACAAACTCTTCAGCTTTATAATATTAGTATAGATAGACTATGTAGGACAATATTTATTCTTGGTCAATCGGTGCTCAAGAGAGCACTGCTCACTAATTCGTTGGACGTGTCCAAACCAACAGAGCACACTCTTTTCCAGCTTAACGCTGACACTTTCAATCAAACCTGCCATATTTATAAAAAATGCCCAACAATATTTATTTATTATCATCTGTGAAAATTTCAACTATCTAACTATCACGGTTTATGAGATACACTCTTGTGACAGACGGATAGCAAAATCTCAGCCTTCAGATACGCAATCCTACCCTTTAGGTACGGAACCTCAAAAAAGTCCAACTTAGGAATCAAATCGAAACCAATTAGTTAAACAAACCACGCCATCTATCAAGCGCTGTGAAAGCTGTGAGGTTAAATTTAATTAGCAAATACCAGGTAAAACCCTGAGTCAAACCCTTATCAAGTGAAAGGGTTAAATAGTTTAACCTTCGGCTGATAAAATAAAATGTTGGTAGACCTTTTAAATTCACTAACTTGTACTTACCTCATCTGAGCGTTACTTAGATCCGTATTCAAGAACGTTAATCATTACTCAATCGACGCTTGAGGCTAGTTTTTGCCTTATAAATACTACTCTCAAGTGTTTCTTGAGTATTGATAAACGTTCTGGAATACAGCCCTGAAATCATTAATTTTATTACACCAAACATACGTACATATTGTGTCGCCTTTATCCCAAAGGGGTAGGCAGAGGCATACTATACGCCCACATTTCACCGTATGCATTTTTGTCCCACGTAACAGGCGGTGAGCCCATTGCCTAAAGTTATACGACTCTAAAGTTTAGAAAAGTCTTATAAAACGGTTCAGTCTATCCATCCATCTGAACGCATCTATTTCTCAGGAACCACAGGAGATAGAGCAGAGGTTTGCGGCATTTGATTCAGGACACCATGAACACATGCATAGGCAATTGTGAAGTTTCCACCACTTGCGGTTTAGAAACTGGAGGCCAAGTCTACTATTTTAATCGCGTCAGAAAAGAATCGTATTCGTCGCTCAATAGAAAGCCACCGGTACAATTTTACTTTTTTTCGTAGTCTACTATCACACTCGTACTCCAATAGACTTCTATCGGTCGCCCGATAGAAGTCTACAAACACGTACCGCGCCAGTGGCCGCTAGTCAGTTGCATTGTTGATAGTCTACTAACATTTTAAATAAATATCCATCACGCCTTATCCCCGAAGGGGTGGCAGATATGCCCACTTTTCACCGTGTGGATTCCTGTCCCACGTAATAGGTGGTGAGCCCATTGCCGTGTTGAAATAGACAGATGCAGGCTGTGGAATGTACCTGCTGTTGAATTTTTTTAAGCCGCCTATAAGGCCTTCAACCAGGCTTAACGACTGCCATTTTACTGGCAACCGGGACCAACGGCTTAACGTGCCTTCCGAAGCACGGAAACGCTCGCAAATGTAAATGCCACAAAGTGGTCACCCATCCGACGACCAGCCATAGTGAAAGATGCGTACCTCTGTGATCGTTTACCGAACACTGAGACCGCGGGGCCACAAGCGCTTCATTTTGACAGATAAATACAGCGATTCTGGTTCTATTCTACGGCTTGTCAATAGTAGACTCGGCCCCCTGGTTTCGGTTTAGAAGACGTCTGATTCCTTCGCTACGTTAGTAAAGGGCGCGTCTCTTGTTTAGACAATTGTGTTGTAAGTACAGGATCCTGAACAAAAAAAGCAGTCAACAAAGTACTTAAAAACCCAGACGTGCTTAATTGACACGAGCCACGCAGCTTTCCCCGTGACTAAATTATTCTATTATCAGTCAGGCCTTTATGCCTTCGGATGTTTTACACCCACTTTTCATTATGTGCATTTCTGTCCACGAAATAGTTGGTGATGAGCCCATTTTTGAAAAATTCAAGCCTATCTGTAAACGATCACAACGTTAAGTAACTTTCGCCATGGCTGGTCACAGATGGGTGACCACTTTGTGGCATTTACATTTGCGAGCGTTTCCGTGCTTCGGAAAGCATGCATGTCGTTGGTCCCGGTTGCATGGCACTGGTTAAGTCAAATTGAAGACCTTAAAAAATTCAAAAATTTTAACAGTAGGTAGCCACAACCTGCGTCTGTCTATTTCAACACGGCAATGGGCTCACCACTTCTTACGTAAGACAGAAATACACATGGAGAAAACTGGGCATATAATATGCCTCTGCCACCCATTCGGGGATAAGGCGTGATGGATAAAATATAAATTAATAAAAACTAAGCTATAATTGTACCGGGATCTAGCTTAGGCAACTGATAAACATACTACTTCTAAATACATACACATTATACATAGGAAACACCCAAACTCCGAAACCAACATGTGCGGATCACAAATATTTGTTCCGACCCAGAAAACGAACCCGGGACCTCAGCGTTGCAGTCGCATACACTACCACTTAGGCTTACCCCACCGAGACATTCAGTATTCGCAAGTTTGTCTTCACGTAGGATTCAAACTTGTTACATTTCATGCAACAGTATCAACAAACATACAGTAACTCAACCCAGTGATGTAGACGGCGGATACAATGTCGTTCCGCCTCGTTTATCCGCGAAGAATACGCTTTTAGATATATCCGAGTCATAAATATCATGATAATATACAAAACAATAGGGTTGACACTTAAGATATAACTGATATCCAGAATAATTCGAGCAATGAACCGAAGACAAATATTATTTCAACTACTGTCACACCCATAAGGACATCAGATCACCTTTGTGGCGTGGTGGGAGTGTATCCGACTGCTACGCAAGAGGTCGTGGGTTCGATTCCCACTTAGGATAAAACTTTGCGTAATGAGCACGATAGTTTATTCAGTGTCTGGGTTTTATTTATCTATAATATGTATGTATTTAGAATTACCGTTTTACAAGCTCTGCTTAGTTTGGAATCAGATGGCGTTGAGTGAGTTACCCAAAGATAACGATATAATATCTCAACGATAACGACATCTTGTGGTAGTAGATACCTCGTTTTTCCAGAACTTTATGGGTTCATCAAAAGGCATCTTAGAAGGGATTTGCAAGACCGGCTAAGCGAGTGTAGCACCTGTGGTATTATAGGGCTATATTTACGAGAGAGATATTTTATATATGTTTTATTATGCTAACGGGGTAGTCTGATTACTGTCTATGGTTCTACAACATGTAAATAAGATCTTATTTTTTTACCTACAGCTCGCCAATTTAAGCCCTCAGCTAAGCAAACGTAAGCCCATAAAAAGCCTATAAGAGAATTTCATTCAAATAAAAAATAAAGGAAATGAGTAGAACTATGTACAATTTTGTTTTATCCTTTTACATTTATGCCTTTATTATAACCTTTATTTATTTATTTTTTTTATTTGTGTGTACATAAATACAAAATAAAGGTGTGTGTACAAAGGTACACAGGTAAGATGTTTCGTTAACGATTTTTTTAAAGCTATCAAATATCTCTCATACGTCGATAAAGAAGTTTCACTTTATTAAAATAAATAAATAAAGGTTTCAGTGACAACCCTGTGTCAAATTCACGTGCCGGAAGCGAGGCAAAGACAAGTAGAGCGCGGTCATATATACCATTGAACCACAGATAAATAAACTGGTATTAGTGCAGACATGTTGTAAAGATCCTGACAATATGTAAATCAATTGATAAAGCTAATTAAACGAGCAGCGAAAGTTGGTTAATAATTAAATTAAGGTTAATCTAATGGTATTTTTGGTAGGTATTCGGGTTAATGTTAACGCGTTAGTAAAATGTGTAATTTAACTATCTATAATTGTGCGACGTAACCTTGGCCGACCGAATACGTAACGAAGTGATACGCAATTTGGCAGGTTTGAATAGAAGTGTCAGCGCTAAGCTGGAAAAGGCTCCGTTGGTTTGGACATGTCCAACAAATAGGTGAGGAACGATTGACGAAGAAGATTTGTGCGAAAGTAGAGGGTAGAAGGAGTCAGGGTAGGCCGAGACTTACATATGAAGACCACGTGAGCAGATTGCTCAACAACGGAATAGTCAAAAGTACTCCGATATCCAGACGTGCATGTTTGAAGCGATTGATGAATCTGCCAGAAGCGAAAGAAGTATGCATGGATAGTGAAGCCTGGCAATCTGTCCTTTCTGAATACCCCGTCAGGAATACAGCGTGAAGATAGTTAGTTTTTTTTTAGAATAATTGACAAAGATCTTTGTGGTCCATGTCAACCAAAATGATTAATGGACGACATTTTATCATTTTTTTTTATCTCAGCACCACTTACTCTCCCAGAGATATAACCCGTATGTATTACAATAAAAATATTCCGTACTTTCAAAGCTTTTATGCCTGGGGGTTAAAGAGACGAACTCAGATCGGACGCGTTTAATCGCTAATGCACAATGCATGTAAAATTCTATATTGAAAACATTCGGGTTGATTTTTTGACAGATCACGCAGCATACGCGCTTCCAAGATTAGAGACAAATAATGATTACACGTGAAATCTGAAAAGGTATGGATCTCTCTCTGAAGACCTTTTAAAGCTAGCACCCACATTGTTGCACATATAACAGACTTGAGACGAATAATACGTATCAGTTAGGTCCTGCTGTCTGGTAACCTATGTGTATGAGATAGAACATGATTTCAAAGCAATTGAAGAAAAATAAAAGCGTAGAAGATTATTATATTGCATTTCTGAAAATGATTTTCCACGCTAAAGCGGGACTTCATAGTCATGTGTGTGCTCCGTCAGGTTGTAGCCCGTAGTCCATTGAGCAACGATCAATACAGTCGTCTTAAATCTTAATTAACGAAAGCACTTTATCCAACATACGCACAAGTCCAGATGATAATCATCTGGATTGAACGAACGCGTTTGCTCATTTGCAGTACATATTATCAAAATATATAATAATCAATGCCACTTTTCGTTGTAATTTTATAACTCAAGAACGGGCTCACTTATCCAAACCAAATGTTTAGGCTTTGTTCGGACTATTTAGTAGATGGTTTATGTGAAGTTTGCACAAAATCGGTCATCACATTTTTGGTGGCGCTAACGAAGTTGCGCGGTCAGCTAGTATATTATGAGCTATAGTAGAATCAGCCACATATTTGGAAACAAAGGCGACACCACAGTTAAGAACGAAACCAAAGCAAGAAAGCCACCATCATCAGATCCTGTAGGTTTTTTTTCTTCTTTTATCTCTCTCTTCTCCAATATAAGCTCGATCTTATTACCATCCTTAGCACCTCAGTCAGTAATAATCTAAACAATAACTTTATAACCTTGATACTTTCTAAGTATACCCGTTCACAATTAACTTCCGTATGTTTCCAAAACAAAAGGAATTTTTTTCTTCTATGCAGAGAGCGAAGATTGCAAAGTGTCAAACAGACAAAGTGTGAATTATATTTTACAAAGAAATTAGAATCGAATGCGAATTATAAGATATTTAGCTGACTCCGCGGCTTTACCCGTAACATACTCTTTGAACTCCCGTAGCGCCTATTTAATATCGCCGTTTATATATTCTACAGGAATGTATAAATATTTGCCCGATTTGTCAACATTTATGATTACTGCTCCTTTCTCCTCGGTAAGAGCGTGATGATAGCCTATAAGCCTTGCTCGATAAATGGACTATACAACAAGAATTTTTGAGTTCCTGAGATTAGAGCATTTAACCAAAAAAAACAATGATACCTACTCAGCTTTATAAGTTAGTATACATTTGTTTGCACTGCGAAGGCTGATTTAATTAAAAAGCCGTGCAATCAAATCCCGTCCTCTCCTTTCCAATCCCAAACAACCCGTGCTGGAAAACCTTCCACTCTCATACAGTGGAAAGAATTTTCGCCAGAACTGTTTGATTCAAAAGATAGTTCCTAACCACCCATAGAATGCTGGAATGCTCTTCCCGCAAACGAGTTTCCCTCCTCTTTCCTCTTACAACCCTGGGTTCTTCAAGCGGAGCGTGAAGAGGCACATCATTCCACCGTCAACTTGAGGGCCTCAATCAAAATCTAAATCCTAAATATTTTTATTCATGACAATAATTAAAATGAGAGTAATTCTAATTGCCAGTTCCAAGGGCAGCCTACCCTTCATGGAGAACTATCTGGCAAGAAAATGTATGCATGGCTTACAATAATTAATTTACATTGTTCTTTGGAGTAATGTGAGAACAGTCGACTAAACTTAGTTGCCTCTGTCAATAGACTTGTGGATTGTAAGAATTACCCTCAATTCACCTCATGTAGTCATAGCATTCATGAGATTCATTTTGGCGAGCTCAATATTTAAAAACAGAAAAAATACTGAGAGTCTTCATAGTGATAGCCTGGAAATGATCTGCTGGCATCGTGAAATAATATTAAATTGTAAATAGGCCATCATAAAAGCCTTCCTAAAGTTCTTGCTTCTTCTAAGGTGGGCCGCATTCCGAACCTGTAGTCACATTAAAAGTTTTTTTAGTTCTAGTGTATGACATTTTGTAAGTTCCGTAAAAATGGTGTAATGCAAAATAAAGACATTTTTAATTTATTTTATTTAATGAAAACGAGATTTAATTCAAAGATGAAGAGCCGGAAATCTGATAAGGAATTTCAAAATGGCGATCCATTTTATAGTCTAGGAGCTTAACTTGCATTAATGAACCTATTAACTTTGGGACGCCGTAATTGATATCTTCTAAGATTGGCCTTAATTGGCTCTTGGCCTATAGCAAGCATGTTCTCACACACTGTTTTTATATTGTCACCAATTAGGAGATGACGCAGCTCGTACAAACACATTAATGAGGCATGAGATGTCTAGAATTTCGCAATGAACCTAAAACAGGCCGTAATATTTGACAAGTAGTGGGAGTTGACTGAAAGATATTCGGTCTCTGGCGGGGCTGAACCAATTGACTAGTTTCCCTTCTTCTCTTCTCATACTCCTAGGTTACCAGACCTTATTAAAACTTGAATAAAAGTGTCAGCGTTTGAACACCTCCAACGAATGAGTGAGGAACGATTGATGAAGAATATATATTGTGCGAAAGTAGAGGGCAGAAGGAGTCAGGGTAGGCCGAGACTTACATATGAAGATCACGTGAGCAGATTGCTCAATAACGGAAAGGTCGAAGTACTCGGAAATCCAGACGTGTAAGTATGAAACTATTAATGAATCTGCAAAAAGCGAAAGAAGTGTTCATGTATCGCTAAGCCCGTCAAGCTGTCCTCTCTGACTATCTCATGAGGGATACAGCGAGAATATAGTAAGTTATAAACTGAAAGATCACTAGGTGATCGCCGCGACTTCGCCCGTGACATACTTCTAACCCCCTTCGAACTCATTTAATCCCGTCAATTACTAAATCTATATACATTAATATAAAGATTTAATATATAGATATATTAAATAGATATATTAAAAAAAAATAGATATATTAAATCTATATAGGTACTAATGTATATAGATATAAAGAGTTTGTTGGTTTGTTTGGTTGAACGCGCTAATATCTGAAACTATTAGTCAGATTTGAAAAAAATATTATATTTTTGGATAGCCCATTTATCGAGGAACCCTTCGGTACAGAAGGCGTGAACAATGTATGTACATTATATAGATTAAACATTTAAAATACACTAATTTAAAAACAGTATTAAACGTTGTTTTAAATGAGTTGCAAATTGGAGTTAGATCAAGGGCGTTTTGTTACTCACATGTTTATAAAAATTTGGTATCCACGCTCGATAATATTTATTACCTGAAACAGAAAAACAACTATTAATAAAGATGACTAAAAGAAATGAATAAAATGAAACATTTTTTCAAAACATAATGTAAATATATAAAAACAATGCCACTTATTCTTGCAATTTTATAACTCAAGAACGGGCTCACCTATCCAAAGCAAATGTTAAGGCTTTGTTCGGACTATTTAGTAGATGGTTTATGTGAAGTTTGCACAAAATCGGTCGAGCGGTTCTTCATTTATGACATTTTTGGTGGCGCTAACTAAGATGCGCGGGTCAGCTAGTATTATCTAAAAAAACACGAATGAGTGAGAAACGATTGACGAGGAATATACATTGTGCGAAAGTAGAGAGCAGAAGGAGTCAGGGTAGGCCGCGACTTGCATATGAGGACCACGTGAGCAGATTGCTCATCAACGAAAAGGTTAAAAGTCCTCGGACACCCAGACGTTATGCTAGATGATGTATGAAACGATTAATTGATCTGCAGGAAGCGCAAGAAATATGCATGGGTCGCGAAGCCTGGAGATCCCTCCTCTCTAACTACTCCGTAGATAGGAAGTTAAAAATTAAAATTATACAATTTTACAAACTTTAGTAATATTTAATTTAGTAAGGTTACCTACATTTCGGTAATAAACAGAGTTCTCTAGAGAAATAAACTTTGTGGCTCTTTGTAATACGAGTATTAGTTATTAGAATTGCGAAAGCGACAACCCTGCGGTTTGTGTACCCCGAGGGCCTTCAGAAATGAAGCAATTTTACAGTATTGCCAGTATTTGTTTACTGTTTGAACTATTTTACGAAATTCTGACAGAGAAACAGTACTTTTGTAAATTCACTTTCAAAGTTAATGACTGGTATCGGTTTTGTAAGAATACTACTTTTATTAAAAGCAATAACTATATATTATTACTACCTGACCTCCGCGACTTTGCCCGCGATGTACTTCGAACCCCGCGGCACCCATCTACTCCCATCGTTTATTAATATTACAATACCTACTGTAAGAAAATTAGTCCGGTTTGTTGACATTTATAATTACTGCTCAGCTCTCCTGCGTAGTAGCGTTATGACCTATATACCTATATAGCCTTTCTCGATAAATGGGCTATCCAAAACAAAACCGATGATCCCGTTAGCCAGTAACAAGGCATTCTTTGAGTCAAGTTAAGTTTTGTTCTATCACGTCTTATCGCCGAAGGGGTGGCAGAGGCATATTATACGCCCACTTTTCACCATGTGTATTCCCGTCCCACGTTATAGGTGGTTAGCCCATTGGCGATTCGAAAATAGACAGCCACAGGTTGTGGCTACCTGCTTTTGAAAATTTTAAGGCCTTGAATTTGACTTAACTACTGCCATGTTACTGGCAACCGGGACCAACGGCTTAACGTACCTTCCGAAGCACGGAAACGCTCGCAAATGCCTCAAAGTGGTCACCTATCTGTGACCAGTTATAGTGAAAGTTGCTTAACGCTGTGATCGACAGAACACTGAGTCCGCGGGGCCACGAGCGCTTCAAGACATACAAATTGAATAACATCAAGTCGCCACAATCTGCGCTTGTCCATATCAACACGGCAATGAGTTAACCTCCAGGTAACTAAACTAACTAACTAACTATCTTCATGCTGTATCCCTGACGGGGTAGTCAGAGAGGACAGATCGCCAAGCTTCGCGATCCCTGCTTGTTTCGCTTCTTGCAGATTCATCAATCTCTTCATACATGCATGATGTCTGGGTATCCGACTTTAATTTAGACTTTTCCGTTGTTGAGCAATCTGCTCACGTGGTCGTCATATGTAAGTCTCTGCCTTCCCTGACTCCTTCTGCCCTCTACTTTCGCACATATCTTCTTCGTCAATCGTTTCAGACTCATTCGTTGGACGTGTCCAAACCAACGGAGCACTTCATTGAAACCTGCCCAATTGCGTATCACTTATTGATATAGGTGTGACTGATAATAAAAAATGGTTTCTAATCTATCGATGGCCGTTGATGTTCGTCGTTGTCGGAAGCGATTGCCGTTCGACCTCCCAGTAAATAAAACATCAAACATGTCATTAAGAATAACGAACACTTTATCCATGTCAGAAGCTGATAGTACGATAAAAATATATCATTTTCCGCAAGATGGCGTTCCATCACATTGTTATAATAATCTCCGTTCCGATCGAGAAATATGATCGCAAACAGAAGTGTTATTAAATAGGACATTTCTTTGTGTCAATACAAACGCGCGCTTTTTTTAATTATATTAACACGTCAAATTGGCGTCGCACGCCTGATTAAAAGCAAGGATGACCCGTGATTGAAGGCCGCTATCATAAACAGCAAAGCTCTAATAGCGGCCCTCGGATTGAGGGCGCAAAGAATATGTTTTTTTTTATAAAAGTCCGGCTTGCCACAATATAACCCAAAAGTAACTTAGAGGCTTGCTGTGGCTGCATGGTGGTAACCACGCGGTAACGCTCGGGATAAAAAAGCGCCATCAGGCACATTCTGGATTCCTGTACCATTGCCTCGTCTGTTAATCAGCAGGTGCACCAGATGCTGGTGTGGTTGATTGGGGCCCCAGAGATGTTGATGGGGCTCCTTAAACACACTATACCATCAGTACTCTTATGCGTCTGTCGAAAGCATATTTATGAATATGTCTCTGTAATACTATCTTGTAAGAATAAACCATAATATATTGTGAGATTTGAAATGAATGCATATTTGAAATGTTTTTATAGAATTCTAACAGTATCCCTTATAATTTTCTGAATTACCTCCTACACTGGAAGTAAATTTAAAGTTAGACCTCGCGTCAAACAATGTCAAATTTAATTAAACAAATATTCAAGTTAAAAACGCCAGTATGCAACTCACTAGTTTCAGAGGGTTTATAAAGCGGAGAACTATCCCCACTCACAAGTGTCACTGCTCCGAGCTGTAACAAAGTGGTTGTGAAGAACTTCGCACTCGTTAAATTTTATAACGAGTGTATTACATGGAAACGCTTTTATACGCGACTGTACTCGAGTATTTTAGACGTAGTTTAGTTTAGAGTGGAATATATTCTTATGTATTCTACCCTAACGCCACCGCGTGTATAAGAGTATAAATAGGTATTTATTTTGTAAATATTAAGCTCTTAAGCAAAGCCAGCTCAGCCTGATAGTGGCCCTTGATCTTACGACATCAACTGATAAATTAAGAAAAGTGATAAAACAGAATATACAAAATTTTGTTGGCTAACTTAAAAATTAAAAGTAATACCGAGAGTCCTGTTTTCACCCTTCTATGGAGCTAAGAGAGAAGTGGGTAGGTTATCAAGCCGAATATACTAAAACCATAACAGTACTAACTAACTAACTAACTATATTCACGCTGTATCCCTGACGGGGTAGTCAGAGAGGACAGATCGCCAGGCTTCGCGATCCATGCATACTTCTTTCGCTTCTTCGAGATTCATCAATCGCTTCATACACGCACGTCTGGGTATCCGAGTACTTTTGACCTTTCCGTTTTTGAGCAATCTGCTCACGTGGTCTTCATATGTAAGTCTCGGCCTACCCTGACTCCTTCTACCCTCTACTTTTGAACAATATATATTCTTCGTCAATCGTTCCTCACTCATTCGTTGGACGTGTCCAAACTAACGGAGCACGCCCTTTTCCAGCTTAACGCTGACACTTTCATTCAAACCTGCCAAATTGCGTATCACTTCGTTACGTATTCGGCCAGCCAAGGTAACGCCGCACAACTTTCGAAGTGATCGCATCTCCACAGCATTCAATTTACTTTCATGCATCTGCTGACATACCCAGGTTTCACTACCGTAAAGCAAAGTTGGCACTAGCACTATAACAGTACTCAGAGAAATAAAATCCTTCTCGTTTTATACCTCTTTATAAAATACACACACTGGTGCTAATTCTGTTGGTGAGATCACTAAACTAAATTACTCTAAATTTTTCGAACTTTTATTAAGAGATTGCCAAATTCTATTTTGTTATTAAGTCGAACTAAAGTTGGTGATATCATAAATAGCACTTAATTTGTATCTGATATCATTAAAATTCATTTTATGTGATTAAATTGAACAAGACGTGAAAAATGTACATAGACAGTCGAATGTAAATACATGCCGACTAACTTGGTGATTGAACTGCCTATGTACATTTTTCACGTTACAACGTTTTAAACGTTTTCACTTACTTAAATTAATAAACGTCCTACTAAAATTAGTCTTTTCACGTCCAACTATTTAGGTGTCTATTTTTAGTAAAAACGTCAAAATTTTGTGTGACATTAAATTTGTATCTGACATCACTAAAATTCATTTTATGTGATAAAATTCAACAAAAAGTGAAAAATGTACATAGACAGTTCAATCACTAAGTTAGTCGGCATCTAAATACATGTTTTGTTGAATTTTATCACATAAAAGGAATTTTAGTGATGTTAGATACAAATTTAGTGCTGTTTATGATATCACCAAGTTTAGTTCGACGTAATAACAGAATAGCATTTGGCAATCTCATAATAAAAATAAGAAAATTTTAGAGAAATTTAGTTTAGTGGTTTCAACAACAGAATTAGCACCACTTTCTAATTAATAAATTCAAGTAAAATGCTAACATATTTAATAAATCTCTTAAAATGGTAATGTATTATGTCGTCAAAACTGTAGAATTCTAGCTTACCTAAGCTTAATTATAATTAACTTACATGAATAATTACAAAGGGGACAAAAGCTCGCTGCGGTTTTAAAACTTAATTATGAGTTTAAATTAAAACTAGGTATGAAACTTTGTTGTTGGTTGTACTCAAACAATAAATGAGAACAAAGTGTCCTCTACATAGCGCCATCGAATTGCAAAACTTTGCCGGTAGAGGAGATGTGTCCCCTAAAAGAAACTAGAAAATTCTAACTCTGAGCTTCTCGTCTCAGCTGGCCTAAATGAATCTAAGCACAAAGATACTTATAGTGCGCTTACGTTAAGAATTAATAGATAAATAATAAATATTCGTTGGGCAACTCACACAACGCCCTCTGATTCCAAACTAAGCAGAGCTTGTACTATGGTAACCAGGATAACTGATAAACATACTTATATATTTCTAAATACAAACATATTATACACTAGATGACCCCCACAGCTTTGTCCGTGGAATATTTCGACCTCCCGTCGCACCTATTTAATCCCTCGCAACGACAGATGAACACAAGCTTATGTTAGCTTACTTTGGGCTAGACGACGCTGTGTAAAAAACGTGTCCCACTTGCAACCGGCCAACAGCTTAGCCTTCCGAAGCACAACGCTTGTAAATAGTAATGCAACAAAACGGTCACCCATATTAGGACCAGCCATGACGAAAGTTGCTTAACACAGTAAACATTTACAAAACACTGAGTTAGCGATGTTACTGGCGCTACATACGAGTACATCCTACTAATATTATAAACGCGAAAGTTTGTAAGTATGGATGTTTGTTACTCTTTCACGCAAAATCTTTTTTGTCGCAGTGAATAGCCCTCAGGCCTATCTTGCGACCCGGTTGGGAAGAAGACGGAACACCGTGGGGTTTAGTGGGTAGGACGGCCCCCAAACGGCCGGCAGTCCCACACACCATTCCTGCTGCCCCCGCAGTAGGAATGACGGTGCGTAAACGCAGACCTTGCGACAAAATAAACTACATGGATTTTGATAAAACTACAATAATATAGCTTATACATTAGAATAACACATTCCGGAAACTAGTTCCTGTGGGAAACGGGAAGGTGCCGCGGGCATCAACTAGTTACTAATAAAGATATTTCTTTACAATACAGTTTTGTATCTCAGGTGTCATAGCATTACCCTTGTTAGGTAAAAGTCACAGGTTCAAGTCCCGTAACGAACAATGTTGTATTTTATAACTACAAATATATTTCATTAATAGAATTAATAGATTTTTTTTAAATATCTTTTTGATAATCGATTCAAATTCGCTTTCTAAAAAGCTAAGTACGTTTAATTGAATCTGTAATTCGTTCCACAGTTAATTAGCTTTCTCTTCACTTCATTAATTAAAGGCTAAAAAAACAATTACAACGCAAATTCCTTTAGTCAGGGCTGTCACTTATGTTTGTTAACGAATTTTTTTTTCTAAGAAAACTGGGGTTGCCAATGTCTTTCTTTAAGGCAGCTGGGTCTTGAAGTGATTGTTGTTGTTAGTTGTCTTCGCCTATCTTGGGCAAAGGAAACTTAGTCCATACAGCCAAGTCTTCAGTATTTATTATTTTCTTGTTATTTAGTTTTAGTCATGTCTAGTCGTTTGTCTATGTCAAGTCCTCAGTCCTAGGTCTTGGTCCGTGCCCCAATAAGGCAGTGGATCCCTTATTGGAGCTCTCTATGGAAATTTGGCACTAACACAAACAACACCGCTATTCATTGCAAAATATCACTTTCCTTCACTAATGCACTTTTTCTAACTCTTTATGTATACTATTCCACCATTATTAAACACAAAAACACGAATTGTACACTAGTTTTCGAAAATTATATACGACAAACTTGCGTCATTGCTAATGTTCGCGCCAAAAGTCCTCTTGAAGTGAAACTGCATAAATCGAAGGTTTTTTTTGCCTGAGCCTAAGCCACACGCAGGATCTATGATACACATGACTTTCTTGGATTGACTGCCTTTGTGGCGTAACTGGTAAAGTATACGACTGCCGAACTGAGGTCTTGGTTTAGATTCCCGGGTCTGAACAAATATTTAAGTATTTTTAATAGAATTTGAGTGTTTTTTTTGTATTATTTTTCTTACTCAATCACGCTTTAACCCTTAACATAATTAACAAATAATGCAATAACTTAAAAATAAAGCAATAACTTTTACGCCCGGGATATAATTCTCGTGGGGAATGTGTACGGTAAAACTTCACCGACAAGACAAGGTTTGAGTATTTTATAATAAAATTTAAATAATCTCTCGCAGAGTAAGTGGCAGCCCTATCGTTTAAGAATATACTTCGCTAGAAAGAAACACAACGCGACATCAAGTGTAATAGCCAGCCCTGAAGTACCCTTGACAATCACCCTTTGAAACATTACCAGTTTTCTGATACTTTAATTCCAGCAATTTACACACGTCAAGTTACGCTTTATTCCCCAAAGAGGTAAAGCAGAGTTATAAAGTGCGGAATGAGCTCGATGTCTGGGTTTTCCCAAACGTCTACAGCATGGGGTTCTTCGAAAGGGGTCTTAGAAGGTTTTTACAGGGTCGGTAGCGCGACTGCTGCACCTCTAAGGGCCAAGTCTACTATTTCTACTATTTACTATTTTAATCGCGTCTGAAAAGAATCGCAATCGTCGCTCAATAGAAAGCTACCTGTACAATTCTGACTTTTTTTCGTAGTGTACTAATACAATCGTACTCCAATACACTTCTATCGGTCGGCCGATGAGTTCTACTAACACGTACTTCAGGTGGCCGCTAGCCAGACGCATTTTTGATCGTCTACTAACATTTTGACAGCTAAAAACAGCGATTCTGGTTCTATTCTACGGTTTGACAATAGTAGACTCGGCCCCTTGGTGTTACAAACGTCCATAGGCAATGGTGACCACTTTCCATCAGGTGGGCGGTATGCTTGTCTGCCACCTAACTTATCAAGAACTCCAGAGTCCAAGCTACCTCATTTCCTATCGGTGCGCATGTTGACTAACAGACGGGGCAATACAGACGCTTCTTTTAACGAGATGCGCGATTCTTCTGGTATCACTCAGTTGTTGTCACCTTACATTTCTTAGCATCTCCGACTTGCTCCTAAATCAAACCTGGATTTGAAACTTGAGTTGAAATGAAAAGAAATACATTCATACATACATACATACATACATACAAAATGTTGTTGCATACATACATACAAAAAGTTGAAATGAAAAGAAATACATTCATACATACATACATACAAAAAGTCGGAGATGCTAAGAAATGTAACGTCACGCCTTTATCCCCGAAGGGGTAGGCAGAAGCATATAAAACGCCCACATTTCACCGTATGCATTTTAGTCCCACGTAACAGGTGGTGAGCCCATTGCCGTGTTGAAATGGACAGGCGCAGGCTGCGGCGACCTGCTGTTGAAATTTTTTAAGCCGCCCATAAGGCCTTCAACTTGGCTTTTTAAATGAAATAAAATAAAATATTTCTTCATGTAGGTCACAAACTAACACTTAAGAACGTCAAGATAAGTGCCCCTACATTTACATTTACTGCCAGATTCGCAAAGTAGAGCCAGAGGAAGAACCTGGCAATAAAACTCATGGCCACTCTTTTCTAACCGCCAGTAATTACATTAATTTTATTTACATCATATTTGAACAAATTACGAGTATATAGTAATGAGTTTATTCAAAAGAAACATAATCAAATCAAAATGAGAGCAATTCTAGTTGCCAGTTCTAAAGGGCAGCCTACCCGTATGACGAAGAATCTGTCAAGAAACTCCATGGATGCTCTTTTAAAATGCATGTATGGCTTACAATATTAAACTTAAGTTTTTCTTTTGGAGTTATGTGAGAACAGTCGACTAAACTTAGTTTGCCCTAAATTTAAATAGTTGCTATTCTAGACTCCTTGGACAAAAGGAAAGATGCTGCCTGACCTGTCAAATTCGAAACGTCGACTGATGCAACATTTGCGGTCTTGATGAAGTATAGGATGTAAGATCTTCGGTGCCTAAGCGACGTCACCTGCTCGCACAACGCAGGCGCTATTACGGGGTTGGGTGGTCAGACGGCATTCGTCCCCAAATAAGGTACTGAAAAGCCTAACGATAATTGCTTCTAGCACTCAAACGGAAAAGTCAAAGCACTCGGATACCCAGATGTGCATGTATGAAACGATTAATGAATCTGCAGGATGCAAGTATGCATGGATCGCGACGCCTGGCGATCTGTCCTCTCTGACTACCAGGGATATATCGTGAAGATAGTTAGTTAATCAGTCAAATATAAGTGAACCCCATCCTCAAAATCCAGATACAATTTACACAGTTTAAAAGCAACTAGGAAAACACTAAAGACGAAGAAGAAACTCACAGAAATCCTAACTGTTAATAGTGAAATAAACCTTTTACATTCGTAATATTTTCTTTCACTCGCTCTCGTAAGCAATCCAATTACATGCATCCCTTACATAAACATGTAAGTAATATAACTTCCTACGAGATATGTGTTCCTAGTACATGTAATTGAAAACCGCAATCATTCGCCTCGGGGAGCGCTCGTTTTATGACAGATTCACAAAGACGCTCCAATTTATGCCCACTTGCTTATATAGATAGATAAATAAAATTGAAGTGTATGTTTGTTATTCCAAAATTAATAGTTCACTGAATGCATATTAACGTATATACCTAGTCAGGTCATAAGTATTGTCACAGAATGCTGGCCACAAAAAAGTTTAATGAATTCGAATTTCGAACTGTTCATGAAAATAAAAATTTTTACTTTTTATAATTTTACTCATTTTTAAATATGGAGTGGACGCTTAAAGAAGACCGTGTTGCAGTTATTGCGTTGCATCGTTGCGGTTCCGCGCCAATTTAATTTTTTGACATACTAAAAAATTTGAATATAACCAAAAGATTCGTTTATCGTACCATTAAACGATACAATGAAGACTCTAGTGTAGATGACAGGTCAAGAAGTGGTCGCCCTCGGTCTGTTAGGACTCCAGCAGTGATAAAAGCTGTGAAGGCGCAAATTCAAAGAAATCCCAAACGTAAGCATGTTTGGTCCTTCAGATGGGGTTAAGCAGAACCACGGTGAAAAGGGTGTTAAATGAAGACTTAGAGCTTCGGTCATATCGAAGAAAAACAGGACATCGTTTAAATGCTCGTCTAATGGACCTGAGACTGAAGAGATGCCGCGCTTTGTTGAAGCGGTACGCGGGAAAAAAATAGCGAGAACTTCTTTTTTCGGATGAAAAAAATTTTACCGTAGAAGAGAGCTACAACAAACAAAACGATAAGGTGTACGCACACAGTAGTGAAGAAGCGAGCAACCGTATTCCGCGTGTCCAACGAGGTCATTTTCCATCCTCGCTCATGGTATGGTTGGGAGTTTCTTATTGGGGCTTAACAGAGGTACATTTTTGTGAGAAAGGTGTAAAAACGAATGCAGTTGTGTATCAAAATATAGTCCTGACGAACCTTGTGGAACCTGTTTCTCATACCATGTTCAATAACAGGCACTGGGTATTCCAACAAGATTCGGCGCCAGCTCATAGAGCGAAGAGCACACAAGACTGGCTGGCGGCGCGTGAAATCGACTTCATCCGGCACGAAGACTGGCCCTCCTCCAGTCCAGATTTGAGTCCGTTAGATTACAAGATATGGCAACACTTGGAGGAAAAGGCGTGCTCAAAGCCTCATCCCAATTTGGAGTCACTCAAGACATCCTTGATTAAAGCAGCCACCGATATTGACATGGACCTCGTTCGTGCTGCGATAGACGACTGGCCGCGCAGATTGAAGGCCTGTATTCAAAATCACGGAGGTCTTTTTGAATAAACTTTATTGTCATAAGAATCTATGTTTTGTTAAGTTTATTTTGGTATATAAATAGTTACATAATGAATAAACTTGTTTCAATATATTTATTGAATAATTTGAAAAATTTTAACAGCAGGTAGCCACAACCTGCGTCTGTCTATTTCAACACGGCAATGGGCTCACCTCACCACCTATTACGTGGGACAGGAATCCGCACGGTGAAAAGTGGGCATATAATATGCCTCTGCCACCCCTTCGGGGATAAGGCGTGATGGTAATATATTTATATTAAACATGTGACAGAATTTATGACCTGACTAGGTACAGTCAAGAAACGCCAGTGGTATAAACCAAGCTATCAATGTGTAACAATATAAAATTTTTAGTCTTCATTTTAGTCGATTACTGTCGACTGGGGAAGGTTACTCCACTCCCAACACTATGGGATCAGTTGTGTCTCTTCACTAGTCGACAGAGTAGGGGTGTGGGTAGTGGCCAAATAAAACGGTTGGCTCTAAGCGCATCGACCTCTTAATTTCGCCACGCTCTCCACTTACACTGATCCGGGGTCTCATCCACAACGTTACTTCTGCAAGTTTTCTCCCGCCGTCGTGTTCATCAGCACCAGCGCCGCGCGTACGCCGCCGCCTCCTAGTGCAAGCTAAGTTTTTCCCTCCAACTCGGGCACGCGGAGGGACTTCCAAGAGTGTTCTTTAACTAATATTTCCGGAACCATTGCATTGAACCCGGCCCTGAATGTACCTAACTACTTAAAATTCTAATATACATACTGTTGTATTTAAATTGTCTCATCGCTTAATGTATCTCTCAAGCTCTCACCTGCCTAATTTTCCTTAACTAGTTGACTAGGGGTAGTTGGCCTACCACCAACCCACCCTAACGTTACAAATGACCCCCTATTGTTAATTTTATTACACTAATGCACACTAAGTGACCCCCCACTACAGCTTTTCACACTGATTCGAGAAAAACTCACGCTGTTTTGTGTTGATGCATATGTAGATAATTGCATGTTATATATCTGTTAGCTTGGAATCTCTGCATATCATCGACAACTATTGGCGCAGCCGGTAGGATATACCTACTGGGAAAAGAACAACTATTTCAATCCGGTGTTACATAGCGGAAATCCATCGTAGAATGATAATAAAGGAAAGGACGAGGATCCCATCACACACCCTCGATTCATCAATCCTAACACACAACGGTCATGGATAACCTCTACTAATTGTATCGGAGAAATGACGAACCGAACTCCTAGAAGAAAGTATTATAGGATAGGTAATTGGTAACCTTACCCTCCAGGGTGTTAAGAATGTGCAATATTTAGTTATCCATTTAGTTTTAGTTTTCCACACGTGTTTCCCCTACACACGAGGCATAGTCAAAACTGCTTTGGTGGAAAAAGAGTCGCCGAACAAAAGTATGTCGAAGACGGGTTTTGTCGGATAATTGCAAGTCGAATATATGTTCTGTCGAAGTAATGAGTCGTCGAACTATTGTTTTGAGAAATTGGGATGCTTTCATTATTAATTTTCGATTAACAAATAGACAGTAGTATTGACAAAAAGGTTGGTATCACTGCTTCTCATGTTGCTCCTCTTTGCTCTGTGTTGGAGTCGGAAGAGTTCTTCAGCTCGGTATAAAATATTTATATAAGAATAACACATTCCAAATTCAAATATAGTATAATGTATTTTTTTATTGTAACAGTATTTATGGCCAGTAATATACTTAGTAAAGTGTGACCACGTACAGTTGGCGAAATAAACTCTTTTATTGGGAGGTTGGGCGCGCCACTCCCATTTAGCGGGCGCACCTCATGAATGTGGCGGAATTAAAAACGACACCCGTAATGTTTGTTATTTCATTAGTAGCGTTAGATAGGGCAGACAATAGTTTACTGTAATTTATTGAAAAAAAAAAACCCGTCCTATTTTATTTTTCATGAAAACTGGAACAGAGGCGTTGTCCTTTCAGAACGCGATGCGTTTAAAACCCATTATACAATTAAAATGATGACTAATTTTTTTTGTTCTTTCCACGTCATACATATTTAACAAGTCAGACCTTTTTTTTAGAAAGACAGACGGACAAACGCCGCAAATAACTATGTTGTAAATATTTACGAAAGAAATGACAGTTTTGTCAAAACAAATCGCAGAAGCAAGCGACTGAAGTAGGTACTAAACTTATAAATTGTCTACCTCGGTGGCAATCACTTGTGTAATTCCTAAAATATTTGTTTCGGAGTTTGGGTGTTTCCTATGTATAATATGTACTCGTATGTATTTAGTAATAGTATTATTTCCATGTACAATACGTATGTATAAGTATATTTATCAGTTGCCTAGATCCACTAGCACAAGTTTATAGCTTAGTTTGGACTAGATGGCGCTGTGTAAAAAATTGTCCCACAATATTTATTTATATTTTAAGCTGTTTAGCTGTGCATAGAAGCATAGAAGCTTATTGTCATAAGCGCTAAAATGGCGGAACTCACATTCTGGAACGTAATTTTTTTTTCTTTTTTTTTATATATTTTGCACGTCCAAATGGCGTTGCTCGCCTGATGGTAAGCAAAGACGACGACCCGTAATTGGGCCGCTATCTCAACCCGCAGGGCTCCGATAGCGACTCTCATCTTGACGGCCCAGAAATATGCCTTTTCACGCCTTCACTTAAATGACCCAGGATTGTAAGAGGAAGGAAACAGGTGGCAGAGAGTTCCATGTTTTTATGGTGCGACATATAAGATAATGTTTTTAGCTGTTTAATATTGATAATCTGAAGATCAGCGCCAGAAGTTCGGATTCCAATTGAGTAATTCTTTCTGCCTACTCGTTTGTGACTAACAAACAACACCATTTTAGTACAAACATGTTTTATTTCCTTCCCTAAATCTGCCGCGTAGGAGCGGCCATGTATCCGCAACTCAATTAGTGTCAAAACGTCGACTGGCAACGAGCATACGTTCATTATTCCTTACCACATATAAATATAGTACGTGCCCTCCCCAAGCTTCGCCTGTGACATACTTTGAACTACGTCGCACTTATTTTATTTAATCCCGTCGCTTATAAATTAAATTCTACAATTATGCATTAAAATTTGCCAGATTTGTCGACATTTATGATTACTGCTCCGCTCTCCAGGGTAGTAGCGCGATGATATATAGCCTATAGCCTTGCTCGATAAATGGGTGATCCAACACAAAAATAATTTATGAAATCCGACCAGTAGTTCCTGAGATTAGCACGTTCAACCAAACAAACAAACTCATCAGCTTTTTAATATTATTAAGTGTAAATTAGTGAGTTAAGCGTCAATTATCACAAAAGACACGTGTTTAACGTGTATTTTGTGATAATTGACGCTTAAACTCGGCTAAGTACGAGTCGCACTGGAGTGCTATGGTAATGGCGATGACGCTGCTGATCTGCGTCGTGAAGGCTGCTTCCAAACGCGTCGAGGTCACCACTGTGGAGGAACGGATGGAGATGTTCCTCCGACACCAAGGGAGAATCCTCCGACCAGGCAAGGTAATCACGCTTGGCGGGCCGCGGCCCAACGGTTAATGTCGGGCTGTTGTATATATTTATTCTTCAGCGCAATTATAGGATCCAAAAGCCCGTATTCCAGAACGTTTCTTAATACTCAAGACACACTTAAGAGTAGTATTTATAAGGCAAAAACTAGCCTCAAGCGTTGATTAGTTCGATAAGTATCGATTTAGTTCGATAGCTTTTAGCTATGTGGCGCTGGTCGCCACATCATAACCTATCTCTAAAATCGGCAAAAAATCTATTGTATGGGAGCTCCCTTAGATATATTTTTTTCGCCTTACGGCATTTATAAAGGCGAAATTAAAAAAAAACCGTGGAAAAAAATCCGTTATACCGTACAACCGGTCACGTCAAAAAGTAAATAATGTGGTATAAAAAATAGTAAAGTGTTTTTATTCAAAATGTGTAGCAAATTCTACCAAGTGCCATCTATCAATAGTATAAATGTTTATTTTATTATAATTAAATTATTTATTTAATAATTTAAATTATATAAATATAAAGTATAAATAAAGTATTTATATAAGTATAAAGTGAATATACAACTAAATAGAAGCGCTCGTGGCCCCGCGGTCTCAGTGTTCGGTAAACGATCACTGAGGTACGCAACTTTCACTATGGCTGGTCGTCGGATGGGTGACCACTTTGTGGCATTTACATTTGCGAGCGTTTCCGTGCTTCGGAAGGCACGTTAAGCCGTTGGTCCCGGTTGCCAGTAAAATGGCAGTCGTTAAGCCTGGTTGAAAGCCTTATAGGCGGCTTAAAAAATTTCAACAGCAGGTAGCCACAACCTGCGTCTGTCTATTTCAACACGGCAATGGGCTCACCACCTATTACGTGGGACAGGAATCCACACGGTGAAAAGTGGGCATATAATATGCCTCTGCCACCCCTTCGGGGATAAGGCGTGATGGATATTTATTTTTATTTATTTACAACTAAATGTACTATGAAACTTTCAAGCGTCTACCTGTAGCTGTTATTACGAGTAATATCGAGCCAGAAAACTGCAAAAAAACCACGTATGTTATATTGGAGTATATCCATCACGCCTTATCCCCGAAGGGGTGGCAGAGGCATATTATATGCCCACTTTTCACCGTGTGGATTCCTGTCCCACGTAATAGGTGGTGAGCCTATTGCCAGGTTGAAATAGACAGACGCAGGTTGTGGCTACCTGCTGTTGAAATTTTTTAAGCCGCCCATAAGGCCTTCAACCAGGCTTAACGACTGCCATTTTACTGGCAACCGGGACCAACGGCTTAACGTGCCTTCCGAAGTGTCGAAGAAATCCTCCCCATCAAAATCAACCGGTAAGGTTCCCATAAGGCGTGGCCGCATTGCCACGTTATATGGCAATGCTTATTCTCTGAGCGAGAATGAGCCCTTTAATTATTATAGTCCCGTTTTTACTGTCTGGGTACGGAACCCTAAAACGGAAGAAACTGTGATATTTTCAGAGAAAGTTTCTTTTTTAAACTTGCCTCGTTAACTAAGTATTTCGCTTTGTTCCAAGAGGCTTACATTTCGTTTGATTCCAATTAAATTAAAAAAAAATGTCATATTTTCAACAATTCATCGCAATAAATATCAAAGTGGGCAACTCAATGCCAGAATGTCTGGTTTAGAAAGAACAAAGTACGTGATAGCCCGCTGAAATTCTGATACAATCTTTATTCAAATGAGATACGGTACAATTTTCATATTAACTATAATTATTTTGAACAAGCCTCTGTATTATTGCCGTGGACAGAATTTTATCATTCATAAAAGAAAAGCACGCTATAAAAATATTAATCTATAAATAAAACGTAAAACTTTTTATAAACAATTACAGCAGATTTTCATTTAATTCGGACTATATACATTTTGTTGTTGGTTGTCTTTGCCCATATTGGGCAGGCAAAGGAAACTGGGTCCATACAGCCTGGTCTTCATTATTTTTATTTTCTTAGTATTTAGTCCTGTCCAGTCTATGTCGATGTCGAGTCCTCAGTCCTAGGTCCTGGTCCTTGCCCTCAGTATAATGGTGGTTCTTATACTGAGGTTTTCAGTGGACTTTAGGCGGCCAGATAGAAAATAGCATTTCACTGCTTATATATCATTGTCTTTCACTATAGCAAGTTAACACAACTTTAATTGGTCGTGCTAATTAGTGTCAAGCACATAAGACCTTTTAGCCTTTTTGTTACCACCTCACTAAAGAGGCAACGAGTTCAAAATTTCTTCCAAATTTAACATCTAAATTAGACACATATTATTAAATTTATTCGGCCCTTTAGGCCCACCCAAGTTCCGTGCTTCGGAAGGCACGTTAAGCCGTTGGTCTCGGTTGCCAATGAAATCAAATCAAATCAAAAATCTTTATTCATGTAGGTCACAAAGTAACACTTATGAACGTCAAGATTACTGCTTCTACATTTACATTTACTGCCAGATTCGCAAAGCAATAGGTAGAGCCAGAGGAAGAACCTGGCAATAAAACTCATGGCCACTCTTTTCTAACCGCCATTTGACACAGTTTGATTAACATGATATTTGACCAATTATACAGTAAAGAAATTATACAAAAAAAAAAAACAAAATAAATGTTGAGTTCATTAAAATTACACTTACATAGTTCCTTTGATTGTGAGATTTATGTGAGAACAGTCGACTAAACTTAGTTTGCCTTAAATTTAAATAATATTATTTGTAACAATTGCTATAACAGCTATGAGCTGACCAGTCCCAACAGACGGCACCCGTTCACGGGTATGACGCATATATCAGCCATCGCCCTATTCAACCGTATTGTAGGGAACAAGGCGACCCGATACATACGCCACCACTGCCAGGACACTTAGGCGAGCATGACATACCCAAAAACTACACAGCAACTATCATGTCAATTTCAAAATTATAAATAAGTCTACATAGTGCTCACACAATAACAAAGTCAAATTACATATAATTATGTAAATTAGTTATTACCGGGACTAAACGCAGCCATAGCTTTAGTTGCCTGGCGTTTCAAATTATTTATACTGGAGAAAATAAACAAAAATAAGGTAAAAAAAAAAATACAACATATATATGCAGGTTCAAGACAAGTAGATAATATAACACAAGATTCATTCGAATCCTAAATAGCTCGAGCGAAGAGCAAGCAACTCATTTCCATTTATTTTTATCATTCAAATAATCATTAATTGTGTAATAAGCCCTTTTCAAAAGGTGCGTCTTAATTTCCGCCTTAAATTTATGTAACGGCAGGTTCATAATGTCTAAAGGAATTTTATTATATAGGCGTACGCCAATTCCTGCAAAAGAGTCGTGAACCTTTTGTAAACGATGATGCGTTCCAATTAATTTATGCTTATTTCTAGTATTTATCGAATGTATGGCACTGTGTCGATTGTATAAATGTATGTTCTGTTTAACTAACATGATATTTGCAAATATATACTGTGATGCAACCGTTAAAATGCCAATTTCTTTAAATTTCTCTCTAAGAGACACTCTAGCACTCAATTTATATATTGCACGTATAGCTCTCTTCTGGAGTACAAAAATTACTTGTAGATCAGCTGCTTTACCCCACAGCAAAATGCCGTAAGACATGACACTATGAAAATAACTAAAGTATACTAGCCTGG
Organism: Thumatha senex; assembly: GCA_948477245.1. Lineage (NCBI taxonomy): Eukaryota > Metazoa > Arthropoda > Insecta > Lepidoptera > Erebidae > Thumatha > Thumatha senex. The sequence continues at coordinate 58,040,162 of OX419724.1, forward strand.
CAGTTTCTACATCAGTGAGCTGCCTGACTTTACTAACGGCAAAGGCTGCCGAGCTGAGTTTACCTGCAAGACACGTTATTTGCGCGTTCCACTGCAGTTTGCTATCTAAAGTGATCCCCAAAAATACAGTTGATTCTACAATATTAAGGGTATCACCGTTCAATGTTATATTTGTACCGCAATTCCTGACATTAGGCATGCTAAATCTGATACATTTTGTCTTCTTAGCGTTTAGTAGCAAATTATTGGTCGTAAACCAATCTACAACTTGGGCAAGTGAACTATTAACGCTGTTAAAATCAGTAAGCGTACGATCTACTTTAAAAATAAGTGACGTATCATCAGCAAATAGAACAATGTCGCACAAGTTCTGTATATAGAATGGCAGATCGTTAATATAAATTAAAAATAGAAACGGACCTAGAATTGATCCCTGCGGTACGCCCATAGCTACAGATGCTCCAGAGGAGCGAATTTCATTAACATCAACATGTTGTATCCGATCATTTAAGTAGGAGGCAACAAGATCCAGTGCAGAGTCTTTGATACCATAATAAAAGAGTTTTCGCAATAGTGTTTTATGTTCAACGCAATCAAATGCTTTAGAGAGATCGCAGAATACACCAATAGCATCTTGTCTATTCTCCCAGGCGTCATATATATGATTCAGAAGTGTCACACCTGCATGAATGGTAGAACGACCCCTTGTGAACCCATACTGCTCTTTATGTAGTAGCATATTTGAATTAAAATGAGCTTGTAGTTGTTGCAATATAATTTTTTCAAAAATTTTGCTAATGGCAGGTAATATTGAAATAGGTCTGAAATTACCAGGGTCAGTTTTGGATCCAGACTTAAATAGAGGTATTACCTTACTGTGTTTCATTAAATCCGGAAACACTCCTTTATCGATACATTTATTAAATATTTCAGCTAGATGTGGAGATAAATTAACAATAATAGACTGTATCAATTTCACAGAAATACCCCACAAGTCAGCTGTCTTTTTTGAGTTAAGCGACTTGAATACTTTAACGATATCGTTGGGGTTAACACATTTAAAGCTAAATAAGACATTGCACTGATCTACGCTGCCCCCAAGTATGCGTTGAGCTTTGATTGGACAAGAATTTAAGGAGCTAGTTGTTTTCGCGGGTATGTCTATAAAATAGTTGTTAAACGTTTGTGCTACATCTAATTTATTATTAATCACCTTGTTATTTATAATTAACTCAAAGTTATTATCACGGGGTAGTAATCGACCGGTTTCAGTATTGATTACATTCCAAGTCATTTTTACCTTATTTTTTGAATCTTTAATCTTATTACTGATATGTAACGACTTGGCAGCAGCACAGGTCTTTTTGAAGGTCTTGGAATATTTTTTTACATATTGAATAAAAGCAGGATCAAAATTAAATTGCTTCATACCATATAATTCGTACAACTTAGCCCTACTTTTGTAAATACCTGTAGTTGCCCACTCACAAAATTGCAGGTTTTTGTTTTTATAAAAATGGCAGTCGTTAAGCCAAGTTGAAGGCCATATGGGCGGCTTAAAAAATTTCAACAGCAGGTCGCCGCAGCCTGCGCCTTTCCATTTCAACACGGCAATGGGCTTACCACCTGTTACGTGGGACAAAAATGCATACGTTGAAATGTGGGCATTTAATTTGCCTCTGCCTACCCCTTCGGGGATAAAGGCGTGACAATATGTATGTATGTATGTAAGACCTTTTAGCCAGATCTTATTTTTTATACCATATTTCTTCAATCTTATAATCAAATTTGGTCCTGTCCAGTTCTTTGCGATGTCAAGTCTAGTCATAGGTCCTGTGTCCTTGCTCCATTAATGTGGTAGAGCTTTATTGGGGCTTTCAGTGGAATTTGCATGACCAGTTGTAAAAAACTTTATAAGCAACAGTTGTGATTTTTCCCCTTTTCAGCCAAATATAATATCACATTACTTACAAACTATTTGGATGTAGAATCTGATGAGAAAAACATTGCCTACCTGTAAAATAAAAGAAAAATAACGTTAGTATTCATTCAATACAATATATATATTGGTATATAAAGGACCAGGTAACCCCCACGGCTTTGCCCGTGACATACTTCGAATTCCCGTCGCACCTATTTAATCCCGTCGCTCATAAATTCTACAATAATGCAAAAAAGTTCGCCGATTTGTGGACATTTATGATTACTGCTCCGCTTTACCGGGTGATGAATGATGATATATAGCCTGTAGCCTTCCTCGATAAATGGACAATCCATCACAAAAAGATTTTTTTAAATCCGACCAGTAGTTCATGAGATTAGCGCGTTCAACCAAACAAACAAACTCTTCCGCTTTATAATATTAGTATAGATGCGTTGAGGCCCTATCCAGATCTTTGGGGCCCAAACAGAGAAGGGAAACTAGTGAAAAACCCAGCACCAATCCAATCATTGTCCCATAATGAAATTGGCAAAGGCCTACGTCCAAAGTGGACTGTGATGGTTGATACAGCTACTAACATTAGGGACAGGACTTTTCAGTAGCAATGTTGACAAACATCCAAAATAAAGGCTGGAACAAACCCATATATTCGGAAATTCGCATAAAAACATAATAACTACCAGTCTAGACCTATGATTGAGCATCTAAACGCGGATGGATTTTAAAATTCGTTTCGCGTGGCGGCCATATTGCATGGAACATGCGATGACAGTAGTAATTACAGTTTGTGGTCGTGAAATGGAACGAATAACGGCGTCTATGGGCGTACTATTGTTTATGGCCAACGCTTTCGGACTTCTGTGCAAAGAGGTATTATTACATGTCATGGTTTGGGAATTTAATACGACAAAGTTATTCTCGGAAGCCGTGACATATTGATATCCATTATAGCGGTTTATATTTTATGACTTATGAGACACGCAATCGGCGGTAAAATTTAAATTTTCGATAACAGATTTACATGTTAACAAATATATAATTCACAATGGGGTACTTCCTACCAATTAATATTATAGTCTTTGGACAATGACCAGCGAAGGAGTGAAGAACGATTGACGAACAATATCTGTTTCACAAAAGTACGGGCCATAAGGAGTAAGGCAGACCGAGACTTACATACGAAGACTACGTGAGCAGATTGTTTAAAAACAGAAACAGCAATAATACTCTGATACCCAGACTTGCATGTATAAACGGATTAATGAATCTGCAGGAAGCGAAAGAAGTATGCGTAGATCGCGAATCCTGGCGATCTGTCCTCTCTGACTACTCCGTCAGAGATAATATTAGTACGATAATAATAGAAAAACGAGGTAAATTATGACAGTTTAAGAGTATTAAGGAGAGCATAACCCACCATATTTAATTATGAAAAATTTTTTATATACCGTATACTTTTATTCGAAATATAAAAAACAAAATAGACAACTAAGCGTTGACTTTATAGGAGTTTACGAGGTAGGGTGTGAGTGATAGACAGGCACGGCGTTAGGGTTGACAAGAAGCGTACCGCATTTTATGAGATGTGCCTATTGACCTAGTAACAAATATGGTAGTGGATGTTCCATAATATATTTCCATAAATTTATTTCCCCATTGGGATGTTCGTTAAGTAATTGCGAACTTAATGAATATTAATATAGTGATATTGTAATGAGAAGCGCTCGTGGCCACAGAATAAGTAATAGTACTACGTACAGAAGTGTTACTCCCTAACAAAAGTCAGTTTTAGGTATGACAACATACCTAGACTTGCCGCCTGCAAGCCAAATTTAAGCTAAAAGCTTAAATTGCGCGCGAACGTTCAGTTTTCTTTGCGCGCCAGAATTTAATGATCGAGCTGCGTAGTCCGCGCGGGGTTGTCACTGGAGAAGTTTCTGTACCTAGTTCATTTATTTAGGCGCTCGTGGCAGCGGCAGCCCACTGTCATTAGCTCTGAGCAGTGCGCTGCCCGAATATACCTAAACTGCGGAGTGAAACCCCCTTGTCGTGGCCCCGCTACACAGTGTTCTGTAATCGATCACTGCGCTAAGCAACTTGCGCTATAGCTGGTCACGGATGAGTGACAGCTTTGTGACATTTACATTTACGAGCATTTTCGAGCTTCGGAAGGCAGGTCTAATCCTTAATCCGTTTGCCAGCAACATGGCAGTCCTTAAGCCAAGTTGAAGGCCTTATGCTTATAAGGCCCATGAGTTGTATTGCTAGGTTCTTCCTCAGGCTCTACCTATTGCTTTGCGGATCTGGCAATAAATGTAAATGTAGAAGCAATAAGTTTGACGTTCATAAGTGATACTTTGTGACCTACATGAATAAAGATATTTTCATTTTCTTCAAGTTTGAAAATGTTTATCAGCTGATCGCTGTTAACCTGTCTATTTCAACACGGCTATAGCCTCACCTTCTATTACGTGGCACAAGATTTATAGGGCGAAGTGTGGGCGTATAATAACTAACTAAAACCGAAATAATTAGGTGTCAACCCTAGCCACAAGCATCCCCTTCGCGATATTTGTTGTCGAGATTTCGCCTGACAGTGATAAATGTGATTACGTAAAACATAGAGTAATTGGAATTGAAGTGTCCGTAAACATACTATCACACCCTTTTCTCCTAAGGGGTATCTAGAGGCCTACATTACACCAAATTTCAGTAACAGGTGGTGGTACAAAAATAGTAAGTACAGAATTGAGTGTCATTCCTATTTAAAGTCTGGTTTATTAATATCTATCAGCCTATTATCCTGTTCGGTAAAAAGGGGGCTGCGGTTACCTTCAATCTAGTTAATGCCATATTAAATTTGTGTTTATTATTCATGCGATAAAACACCGTGACAATACTAATCCTTGTAAATCTAATGTTTTAAATGACTACCATCAAAATATATATAACACCTTTATATTGCATCCACCCCCAGGGGGACACTAATGGGATGTCATTAGGACATTGTGGGGTGTAAAACGTATCATTATTAGTTAATGAATTAAAGTTAATGACAAGCGTTTTATTTTATTTATGTTTTAAAAGATTTTTTGGTTCGGATCATTTATAGTTTGACTAGTTGACGCCCGCGGCTCCGCACGCGTGGTGAAGATTTCCCGTTTCTGTTTCCCACAGTAACTTATTCCCGGGATAAAAAGTAGCCTATGTGTTATTCTAATGTGTAAGCTATATTATTTCAAAAGTTTCATCAAAATCCATTAAGTAGATTTTGCGTGAAATAGTAACAAATATCCATCCATACTTACATATAGTAGGATTTGATAGTTGAAAAAATGTGTTGTAATTAACTATTTAAAAAAAGAGGCTCTCAAATTGACAATGTGTTTATTTTTTATTTTTTGCTATTGGAACAGGCTTATGTTAGCGACTATGCTGCCTAGAATATGTATTTGAGTTCTCATTTTGAATTATTTAGCCTCGTCTCAGTCAAGTCCAGTTCATGTTGAGATTTTAAAAGTTTTGGAAAATAATACCTTACAAAATTGAGAGAAAAATATTAATTAAACAAATAAAAAATTAAGCGTCTGAAGACTCTGAAGCCTATTGGTAAACGTTTTCGCTGCCTAAATTTCATTCTTAGCCGCTGTACTAGGTACGACGTAAATATATTCTGATCATAAGCAATTTGGCTTAACTTAGTTGCGTTTGAAAATAATTTGTACATAGATTTTCATTTTGTCGCCATTTCTTAAAAAAACTTTTTTTTATTTTGAAGGTTTATTAAAATGTTATAATGACAGTTATTTGACAGGTTAGCTATAAAGTTCTATGGCTATTTACAAAATATATATACAAAAGTATTGAAGATATTATATTTAATTGAAACTAAGGAAATCATCAACCATCCGCACGGTTGAAGAATATTATTTAACGAAACGAATGTAATAACATGTTTTTATTTTTTTTAAATAGTGGATACTTTTTCATTGACATAAGTATTTCGAAAACCTGCATGAGCATATGACTTTGGTACAAGTGAAAGACGAATTTCCCGCGTCAATAAAAACCTTGCAGTGAATAGCGGTTCTTTTTGTGTTACTTACAAAATTTTATTACAATGCTCCAATATATTTTCCGCGCTTTACTGAGAGTGGGACACAGTACTTGGACAGAAGTTGTTAAAGACTGAGTATTTTAATACTAATGACTAGGCAGCATGGACTCTGATCTTAGCCTGATACAAGTGGAACAAAAAAATTAAAAGAAATTATAGAATCTATGTACCTGACTTTGCGCGGGATCATTGACAAGTACGTACGCTTGCTGCATATTATTTTCTAAAACTAGTGCATTTATCTTGTTTTAAGTGTGGGAGTGGTAGTTTCTTGGACATAAAAGTTGTGTTAACGTGTTATAGTGATAGACAATGATATATATGCAATGAAATGCTATTTTCTATTTTGCCGCGTAAATCCACTGAAAGCCTCAGTATAACAACCACCATTATACTGAGGGCAGGACCAGGACCTAGGACCGAGGACTTGACATCGACAAAGGACTAGACAGGACTAAATTAGAAGCTATAGGATTGAAGAAATATGACAAAAAAAATAAGATTTAGGTAAAAGATTTTCGTAACCAGGCCTTTAAATAATTATAAAAAACATCTCAATTTAAATAGCACGTGACTAAGCAACGCAACGCACAAAATAACATGCAAACTTTCACAGTTATTATTACATATATAGTATTTAAATTTACCAAAGGGTCAAGTCAGATCTCAATTACTGCCTTTCACCTAGCACTCACGTGTCTATCAATATTTTTTAAAAAACCTTTTTTAATTGACAATTAGAAAGTTGATTCAACGGAAAAGAATCGCATACAATTGAGGGTGACCTCTCACATCCACATCATAAGAGGCCTATAACTTGATGTTTAATAGCTCGTAGTTAACTCTATAGTCTAAACTAATATTATAAAGAGGAAAGATTTGTAAGTATGTTAAAGTAGTAAGAAACTTCTTTTGGCACACAGATTTTTACGTAGGTAGTAAGTTAGGCTGATCCCTCACGCTCTGAGGGTGAACTCGGTAAAGCCGAGTGTACCCGAGCGAAAAGATACAGTCAGTTGCTCTTCGCTGTTGTGTCGCTGTGTTTAGTATACAGTAAAAGCTCCTTATTCGCGCTTTCTTAATTCGCTTTTTCACTATTAGCGGATTAAAAAAATCCGAAGCCGAATCAATTCGGTCAAAATCTTTCAACATTAAAAAGCTACATTCTTCGTAAGTAACATGACTATATTGGATATTCAAAAAAACTTAATAGTTACATACGACATCTCGAATAGGTAAACTCTTATAACGCGGGCAAAGCTACGGGCATCAGCTAGTCCTACTAATATTATAAACGCGAAACGATGTGTAAGCTATACTATTTACAATAATATAGCTTGCACATCAGAATAACACGTAGGCTACTTTTTCCCGGTAACTAGATCCTGTGGGAAACAGGACGGAAAACCTTCACAACGCGTGCGAAGCTGCCGGCGTCAGCTAGTAAATAACATATTAAGTAGCGCCCCGCTAACTTTGTGTTCTGTAAACGTTGACTGCGTTAAGCAACTTTCGCTATAAATGTCCCCGGATTGATGACCCTTGGTGGCATTTACATTTACGAGCGTTTCCGTGCATCGGAAGGTACGTTAATCCGTTGGTCTTGGTGGCCAGTAACATGGCAGTTGTTAAGTCAAGTTGAAAGCCTTATGGGCGGCTTGAAAGCTTTTAGCAGCAGGTCGCCATAACCTGCGCCTTATTTTTTCAACATGGCACCCATGAATTACTTATTACTTAATATCATTCACGCCTTTATCCCCGAAGGGGTGGCAAAGGGATATTATACGCCCATATTTTAACGTGTGCATTATTGTCCCACGTAACAGTCATAATGTCACACGATTTTAATCTTGTAACACCATAACTTCAAACGCGTGTACCTAATTTAACACACACTTTTTTTAAATATAGTATTATTATGGCCAGGATGTGTACCAATGCAAACAGCCTTTGGCGCTTAGGCGAGTGAATGTTTATATATACTGTACGTTAGTATATATGCAAGTCTAATTGCACAAACGTCTGCCAGTCAATTATCTTGGTTGATTGCAGGATGCATCTACAATTTGGTATAAGGGATTTAGTTCTCTGCGCAATCTGCCAGTAAATACTACAACAATATATATTAGAGGTAAGGTATATAAAATAATGTTTATACTTTTATACAAAGCTGAAGAGTTTGTTTGTTCAGTTGAACGCGCCAATCTCAGTATTTAGTATTTGGTGTTATAGCGACAACAGAAGTACGAGTACATCATCTGTAAAAAATCTTGCGTAGTCTTAGTATTAGGGTCTCGTTTTACTCTTTTGGTGGCAAACCCTAACACATGTTCTATAAGCTCACAAAAAATATTTTACTAAATTTAAATTTAGAAAAAGTTAGCATACTAATTGCTTTTCAAAATTGTTTCTAATTTTAGGCAGGTGTCATCACAAATCGAATGATTATAGATGCAAAATCAATACATTCGTACCGTGCAACTTTGCTAAGTGCCGGTAGATGGCGCCTTACGTCGCCTTAAGACGTAAAGAGGTGGATTAATTCGTCAGTTACGAGCAGGTCACGGTGGTGTAGTTGGTAACGCGTCTGGTGCGTTGAAGCAGAAGTCGATTCCAGTCCAGTCGGTTCGAGTCCAGCTCGTGACTGAAAATTTTATTCACTTTAAAAGTTAAATTTACAAAAAGTTAGCATACTAATTGCTTTTCAAAATTCTTTCTAAATATTTTGCTACAAATATTTTATATTCAACCACATTCCACAACAGTTACCGCCAATACACCCAGTAATTACACTAATTACACAAATTTCCCCGCAGAATGTATCTCTAATTCGCACAAAAGGGTTTCAAACAGAATAATCACTGAATACAACATGAAAATTATCGCGGTCACTCTGCGCTTTACAAAGAAGGTCCCAGAGGCATAATGGAATTAATCCTTTGCCTCGCTAATGATGCCATGGCGGCCATCTTGTGTAGTTGACAGCTGTCACTGTTCGTACCATTTGAGCTCGTTTGATGTTGGTGAACTCTTTTAAAATATTTACATAATATATTAAATAAAAGCTCTTCGGTTTAACCATTTATTTAATCAAAATTTCTTTAAACACGCTTAAATGCGTCTAACAAACGTTATTTACTTTAAATGCCATATAAATCTACAAAAAAATACGAGAAAAACGCTGATTCTACTTTTTTATATTTCAAAAATGGCTGAAATATTTACGGTCAAAGTGCGTATAACGCGGGTGACCGCATACGTCACAAACTCACAACCCTTCTCATTCAATAGTCGCGCTCTCGCTCGCACCCGAACGCCGCCTTGGCGCAGTATGTGCGAGGCTGTGACGTCATAATAGGCGCGCCTAATGTCGGTAATTTAAAAAAGGACTAAAACTTCTCGTCGTTGTAACTTCGGAAATTCTGCAGGTATTGAAGTGAAATAAAAACTAATGTAATGTACACGAGCTACGCTCCAATTTTAGCTGTATTTGATTGTAATATTTTGACCGTTTTTGAATTGACTCGATGGAGAAGTTTTTTTTTATTTTATTTACGTTTATAAAACACAGCTAACAATAAAAGCAAACCATAAGCCACTAAGGCTTCTCTGGATTGTTTTATATTACACAGTACCTAGTCAGGTCATAAGTATTATCACACAGTAAAAACTTTTCTTTTAGAATGCTGGCCACAAAAAAGTTTATTGAATTCGAATTTCGAATTGTTCATGAAAATAAAAATGTATACTTTTTAGAATTTTACTCATTTTTAAATATGGAGTGGACGCTTAAAGAAGACCGTGTTGCAGTTATTGCGTTGCATCGTTGCGGTTACGCGCCAATTCAAATTTTTGACATACTGAAAAATTTGAATATAACTAAAAGATTCGTTTATCGTACCAACGTACAATGAAGACTCTAGTGTAGATGACAGGTCAAGAAGTGGTCGCCCTCGGTCTGTTAGGACTCCAGCAGTGATAAAAGCTGTGAAGGCGCGAATTCAAAGAAATCCCAAACGTAAGCAGAAACTGTTGGCCCTTCAGATGGGGTTAAGCAGAACCACGGTGAAAAGGGTGTTAAATGAAGACTTAGGGCTTCGGTCATATCGAAGAAAAACAGGACATCGTTTAAATGCTCGTCTAATGGACCTGAGACTGAAGAGATGCCGTGCTTTGTTGAAGCGGTACGCGGGAAAAAATATCGGGAAATTCTTTTTTCGGATGAAAAAATTTTTACCGTAGAAGAGAGCTACAACAAATAAAATGATAAGGTGTACGCACACAGTAGTGAAGAAGCGAGCAACCGTATTCCGCGTGTCCAACGAGGTCATTTTCCATCCTCGCTCATGGTATGGTTCGGAGTTTCTTATTGGGGTTTAAAAGAGGTACATTTTTGTGAGAAAGGTGTAAAAACGAATGCAGTTGTGTATCAAAATACAGTCCTGACGAACCTTGTGGAACCTGTTTCTCATACCATGTTCAATAACAGGCACTGGGTATTCCAACAAGATTCGGCGCCAGCTCATAGAGCGAAGAGCACACAAGACTGGCTGGCGGCGCGTGAAATCGACTTCATCCGGCACGAAGACTGGCCCTCCTCCAGTCCAGATTTGAGTCCGTTAGATTACAAGATATGGCAACACTTGGAGGAAAAGGCGTGCTCAAAGCCTCATCCCAATTTGGAGTCACTCAAGACATCCTTGATTAAGGCAGCCGTCGATATTGACATGGACCTCGTTCGAGCTGCGATAGACGACTGGCCGCGCAGATTGAAATCACGGAGGTCATTTTGAATAAACTTTATTGTCATAAGAATCTATGTTTTGTTAAGTTCATTTTGGTATATAAATGGTTACATAATGAATAAACTTGTTTCAATTATTTTATATTAAACATGTGACAGAATTTATGACCTGACTAGGTATATAGAGCGGACAATTTAGCAAGATTTAATAACTTTTACCTTATATAATCATAAATAGGAAATAATAATCTAATATCTACATAATTAATTGTATACGAGTACATAATTACAAAAAGATAGGTGGGTACTCATAACACAGATATACCTTAAGCAATATATTTCTATTTATTATGCGACAGCGCGCTCGCTTCCCACAAACAATAGGAACTGGTTTAGTACACTTACTTACACTTTAACAAGTGTTTAAAAAGTGTGAAAATAATTTATGTTTTAAGTTTGTTTCAGAAATGCTGTTTATGAAATTTAAATTAAAGCTGTTCAACAGGCGGGGAACCATGTATTTAGTGGTTCTCTCACCATAAGCATTTACTGCTCCAGTTGTTACCATTTTTTTATTAGTGATGTGTCGCGTTTCAATTTTGTGATGTAATTGGATCTGTAGTGATTTATTAAAGAAATTTTCTTTAAGGAAATGGTATTTGACTTTAGAGTGAACGGGTAATACTTTAAACTGCTTATAGAATTCCTTTTCACAGTCCTTCAAGGTGAGGCAATGTTCTTCAGAATTCTAGTTTGTATCTGGTATATACGTTCAAGGTAAGTTTTGAAGGTTCTACCGTAGCTGGAGATGCCGTATCCTATGATGGAGTCGGCAAGGGCATTGTAAAGCATGAGTTTGACCCGTAACAGTATCTTATTTCTAATTATACACATATTGGCAAGAAAAGCTTTAAGTTTTTCACATACTCGATTGATATGAGGCTGCCAGCTAAATCTGTGATCAATGATGATGAATATCAATGATGAATACTGATCAACTGTTGGAGTCACTCGTCCGCAGATGGAGTTTACCAGCTGCCATAGTTTTTTGGGGTTAGAATGGTTATTTTTATTTATATTTTGGTAATTTTAGAAGTAAGTTGGCGAATACGAAAAGTGCGATCAGGCGAGATGAACGGAAGATTAGAGGGAGATATTAGTTAGTGAATACAGAGAGAGAGCTATGTTTCGTATATTAGTAGGAGTGAAAGAGAGGGACGAACACACAGTTTCTTTTATTACATTTACGTCAATAATATACTTACTGTGGCGACCAGCGCCACCTAGCGTAAAGCTATCGAACTACATCGATACTAAGAATCCTACATCGCGCTATGAGAGTTCTCACGCTGAAGAATGATATATACAACAGCCCAACATCAACCGTTGGGCCGCGGCCCGCCAGGCGTGATCACCTTGCCTGGTCGGAGGATCCTCCCTTTGTGTCGGAGGAACATCTCCACCCGTTCCTCCACAGTGGTGACCCCGACGTGATTGGAAGCAGCCTTCACGGAGCAGATCAGCAGCATTGTCGCCACCATCACAGCACTCCAGTATGACGGTAATTAGTCTCAGCCAGCCAGCATCTCCGGCCTCATCAGGGATACCACTAGCTAGTTGCGACCGCTCCAGCCTGGCTACCTCCTCGGCCACACCAGCGTCTAGGCACAGCTCACTGCACTACGGTCAATGTAAGAAGAGCACACCTCTCTTACCTTACTTAATTTTCATTATTTTGAACGATAAGGCCCGAACTTATACTCTCATACAGTGCAGAGAATTTTCACCAAAACCATGCGATTTAAAGCATACATCGCTTACATTGTCGAACCTTAGAAATTGGAATGTTCTACCGTACGTGTTTCCGTCTCACAACTCCGGGGTTTTAAGCGGACCGTGAAGAGGCACATCATTTTGACTTAAGACCCACTGTCAATAGTCTTTTGGGATATTGAAAGTGGCCCACCTCAATTCGCAAGATGTCCCCAAGGCTTTTTACCCGTCACTTATAAATTCTACCAAAATGTATAAAAATTTGACCGATTTGTCGACATTTAAGATTACTGCGCCGCTCTCCAGGGTAGTAGCGTGATGATATATAGCGTATAGCCTTCTTCGATAAATTGGCTATCCGACACAAAAAAAAATTTTTAATTCGACCAGTAGTAGTTGTTTAGATTAGCGCGTTTAACTTAACAAACAAACGTAAAAAGTATGGATGTTAACATAAATAATAAATGTCAACAAACCGGACAGATTTCCATACAATATTGTTAATACGGTTATAAATGGGTTAAATAGAGGCCATGGTGTTCGAAGTATATCACAGGCGAACTCAGGGGCACAGCTATTGTGTATGAAATTGGTTGACCAACGCGCCAATCTTGGGGCCGAGTCTACTATTGACAAGCCGTAGAATAGAACCAGAGTCGCTGTTTTTAGCTGTCAAAATGTTAGTAGACTATCAAAAATGCAACTGACTAACGGCCACAAGCGCGGTACGTGTTAGAAGAATTCTATCGGCCGACCGAAGATAGAAGTCTATTGGAGTAAGATTGTAATAGTCTACGAAACACTGTCAAAATTGTACCGGTGGCTTTCCATTGAGCGACGATTTCGATTCTATTTCGACACGATTGAAATAGCAGACTTGGACCCCAGGAGGACACACATACTATGTGAACTGAGTAATTGAGTATGTCTCTCATAATACATACACATTATTACATAACGCATTCCCACACATTGTGCACCCTATTTATGTTCACGACAGTTATTGGGGACAAGGTTTAGCAGCTTATGTAATACACTATTGTTACTACAATAAACAAATATGGCTGCACGTGTGAAATTACGACCCTGAAGCGTACGTGGCCCCACTAACTCAGTGTTCTGTAAACGATCATTGCGTTAAGCAACTTTCGCTATAGCTAGTCATTGGATGGGTGTCCGCTTTGTAGCATTTATAAATGTTTCCGTGCTTCGGAAGGCACGAAATTAATAATCTAATGTGAAATATGCGGAAACGGTAGGTGGTTGCTTGCGATTTATTTCTGCGATGAAGTTGACACTTGTCACATGACGTAGGAATGATTTTTTGAAGTAACCCATTATTCCTTACGCAAAGAGTCTCGGACCATACAGCCTATTGATAATAGTAAAACTTATTTGTTTAATAATCTTGTATTTTTAGCAAGAAAATACTTTTCTTTCAAGTAACGTTGGTCCCGATTGCCAGTAAAATAGCAGTCGTTAAGCCAAGTTGAAGGTCTTATGGGCTTGAAGAAATTCAACAGCATGTGGCCACAGCCTGCGCTTTTGTTTTGTATTTGACACGTCAAAATGGTGCCGCTGATGGTAAACACTGACGACGATCCGTGACTGAGGGCCGCTAACCCAGCCGGTAGGGTCCCGATAGGTACCCTTAGGTTGAAGGCCTAGAAATATGCCTTTTCACGCTTCTCTTAAAAGACCCAGGATTGTAAGAAGAGGAGTTCCATGCTTATATGGTGCGACACAAGAAAGACAAAAATGCAGACGGTGAAATGTGGGGGTATAATACGCCTCTGCCACCCCTTCGGGATAAGGCCTAACTGATGCAACCTAAAGAGATGATTTGCGTGTGACAAGATTTTGATGGAAAAACATTAATTCCAATTCAAGACGTATTTGTAAAGGTATTTTATTATATGATGCAAACATGCCTGCCACGTCCCCTATTCCACCACCGTGATGCTCCCACAGTCGATGGCAGACAGACCGTGACCGGAAGTGCCGTCCGTTATAACAAGCTAACTTCCGGTCCGGCGCACACGGCTACAAATGTCCACACATAATGGTGTTATAAACACTTTTGTTATTTTAAACAGTTATTTAAAACTAGAGCATTCTTGTGATTGGTGAATGCATTTAAGCACTTCACTATGAGGGCAGTATTCTGCCTAAGAAGGGGGGGGGGGGGTTACCCACTACTAAACCGCAACAGTATTCTGCCTCCCCTTTACCTAACCGCAGGATACGCTAGAGCTTAAGTCACTGCCGATCAGCAAAGGCTTCGATTTGTTAATTTACTAATCCGCTCTCTTGGGTAGAGGCGCGATGATACGAGTATACAGCCTTCCTCGATAAAAGGACTATCAAGCAAAAAAGATTTTTTCAATTCAAACCAGTAGTTCTAGAAATGAACGCAACCAAACGAAAAAAATAAACTCTTATTACTAGTTCACGCCCGCGGCTCCGCTCGAGCGGTGAAGTTTTCACGTTCTCATTTCCCACAGGAACTTGTTCCCGAGATATAAACTAGCCTATATGTTTCTGATGTATAAAAACTATATTATTGCAAAGTTTCATTAAAATCCATTCAGCAGTTTTTTAGGTGAAAGAGTAACAAACATCCATTATTACAAACTTTCGCGTTTATAATATTAGTAGGATACGCCCACATTTCATTGCGTACATTTTTGTCCCACGTAATAGGTAGTGAGCCAGACTCGGAGTTTGTACACATAGATTAAAAAAATACACATTTTTGACCCTTTCCATACTCGTTGGGGTAAAATATAACCCCAAATTGAAACACCAGGCGATCTTGTAACATAAATTACGAGTTTTCGATTATTTTTTACAGTACAAGTTGTCCAAATTTGTTATCTTTCCACATCTATTTGCCACCCTTTCGTACGTTTGTCCTATGGCAGGTGCGTATGTCATTAATAACGCTCTCTATAACCCAGGTCTGTCAAATGTATTATAAAAAAAAAGCATTTGAGGGTATGAATATTTTGTAAGTTGAGCAGCTCTGCATGAGCTCCCAGGTTCTTTATTATGAAACTTAACACAACATTTTGACAATAAAAATATATTTTCAAATGATCTATTTAATAAATTTAATACAACTATCTTCACTCTGTATCCCTGACGGGGTAGTCAGAGAGGACAGATCGCCAGGCATCGCGATGCAGGCATACTTCTTCCGCTTCCTGCAGATTCATTAATAATTTCATACATGCACGTCTGGGTATCCAAGTACTTTTGACTTTCCAATTTTGAGCAATCTGCTCACATGGTCTTCGTATGTAATTCTCGGTCTACCCTGACTCCTTCCACCTTATACTTTTGCATAATATTCTTAAATAAATATTCTTCGTCAATCATTCCTCACTCATTCGTTAGAGGTGTCCAAACAAAAAAAAATCACTTAAAAATATTTGTCATTATTTTAATCAGAATTAGTACAAATCTTTGCCGCTAGATGGCCTTGTATGTAAATTTGAACCCAGAATCTCTCACAAAATGGCCATTGTAGTAACCGATGTACCTTTTTCAAACACTACCTAAATATTTACCTTAGAATATATAAACATTAGTTTATTAATCTAAGTTAGGTAATTATAGGTGTTAAATCTCTTTTTAAGACGTGTTTTGCAAGCGCTCCGCCATTTGCATGCGGAGTATTTCCTGCCATCAATCACGCAAGGTATTTTTCAGTAGAAGAATTTTGGCGCAAACACACTAAGTCACTTTTTTATAAATCAAGGTAGATTCTTAACATATCTCGACGAATTCTTCTTTTTGATTCTATTTTAGTTCGAGGGTACGCTGAAAACGTAAATAATAAAACTGAAGAGTCTGTTTATAATTCCAAATTAACAGATTTTCAATAAATGCATTATGAAAGTATACAATTTACTATCATAAATAACAAAATAACAATGTCTTTTCTTTCTTTTTGTTCTGGCTAATCTCTGAAACTGCTGAACCGAGTTTTAACGGGACTTTCACTGGCAGATAGCTGATGTTATAAGTAACTCTAGATAAGTTTTATCCCCGAATTCCAATGGGAACGAGAACTACGCGGGTGAAGTTTCGGGGCGGAGTTCGATGTATGTCACGGGCGAAGCCGTAGGGACTTAGCTATTTTATAATAATGTTTAGTCATCATCATCCTCTTGCACTTGTCTCAATTTACTTGCAAAATGTTTTGGCTTGGTTTTTATGGTCGACCGCCAGCCTGACACCAACCCTTCTTGGGAATGCTATCGTTTGGTGGTTTTTTTTAATGTTTAGTAAGTAACATTATTACACAATAAAGAAAAATATTCAAATAGTTATAGTGATTGCCCGCTTTCAAAATTTTGTACAAATTACCATACGATTACAAAAATCATTTCTCCATTTTGAAGTACAAGAACGGCCATTCGTCATTCCGGCCGAGAGGTCTCGTGTGTATGAATAAAAAAGGTAAAAAAACTTAAAGGTAACAAAGGAAGGGTCGGCTGACCACCTGTCGCTGTAAGTGGGTTAATAATGACATATTAAGTTCGATATTAGGTCTTTTTGCAGTACTATAAAGTCTATTTTCAAATGAACAACTATTTTCTACCTGTCATGTTTTTTTTAATGTAGTTGGCTGTTGCTAAGAGCAGGGCTTTTGGGAGTTTAATGTATATTTTGTGACATTATGTAGTACAAGATTCAAAATCTAAATACAATATTTTACAAGAAACCCGCCCTACACTATCGTACTGTGATCGTAGCGAAGGAATACGATGACTTTTAGACCGAAACCTGTTTTAAAACCGCAAGTGGTAGAAACTTCAAAATCGCGTATGTTAGTATTCATGGTGTTCTGAATCGAATACCGCAAACCATTACTACGATCCTGTCTGGCATACAACTTTCGCTTCTTCTACTTTCATAAGTGTTTATATACGCTCGCCGGTTAAAGGTACTCTTGACATGGCCTTTTCCAAAAGGCCATCGATTTGATTGACATACGTACAGCAAGGTCGACCCCTACCAGTTTGCCCATTCATTCTCGCCACATAAATCTCCTTCGTCAGTCTATTTTCATCCATCCTCTCCACGTGTCCGAACCACCTAAGCATACCTTTTTTTTCATGCATTTATGTATTTTCATATGATATCATATTTATTTAGTACACAAGCAACAATAAATATATAAATCTGTTCAAATTTTAATTCAAATTCAATTTTTAATTAAATTATTTATTCATACGATTAAGTTAATACATAATAATTTACAGTACACTAGGCAAGCCTGTCCTGTGGGTGTCAGCTACGAACAAGATTAAGTTTTATGGAATTCATTCATTAACAATGTTTTTTTATGGTGTCTGTGGCAATGTTTATCATTTTTTTCTTTTTAATATTTTATTAGTGTATGTAAACTAATTTTTTTAGTACTTGGTATATTTAGTTCGAGGCGAAGGGGTGGGTAGTGGCGCCATCTCATGCACGCCGTCATTGGCTTTCTCTGAAAATCAGCGCTGTCAAACTAGGTCTCCAGTGAAGACAGCATTACGCTGAGAGGAAGCCAAATTCCGCACAGTGTCTAGGATTTTAAGATGTGGCTTTTTATGGTTTCTCTATTTTTTGTGAGGAATGAAAACTTTTTTTTTTTATCTTAGTCACTACATCTTCTGTCATACCGCAACGTTCCCTTATAGCACTGTTTTTTTCTTTATCCATCAGCTTCAACAACACATTTCAACAACTTTTATTCCCGAAAATGCTGGAAATCAAACGTCAAACAATAGCTGCTCCTAGTAGCCAAATAAAGTGGACCCCAGACTTCACATCCAGGTAGAGATTGAAAGTACTGGAAATACACTAAGATGAAGACGAAAGCTAGGCACGTTACGCCGTTGGTCCCGGTTGCCAGTAAAATGGCATTCGTTAAGCCCAGCTGAAAGAATTTTTATAAAATTTTGTCATTATTATAAAATTTCAACAGCAGGTCGCCACAATCTGCGTCTGTCTATTTCAACACGGCAATGGGCTCACGACCTGTTACGTGGGACTAAAGAAATGCATACGATGAAATGTGGGCGTATAGTATGCCTCTGTTAACCCCTTCGGGGATAAATGAGTAACAATATTTATAAAGAAAAAAGTATTTTTAAAAATTAATCCACTTACCATAGACATAAAAGGTAAAGAGCTTAATGTGTATTTGAATGAGATAATTACCTGTAACAAAAATAATAAGTTAGCTCGTATAATACTGCAGACTGCTTAGGTGGTGTAAGTTGCAGATTCGATTCCCGGGTCGAAACAAATAATTGTATGATCCACAAATGATTGTTTCGGAGTTTGGGTGTTTCCTATGTATAATATGTGTGTATTTAGCATAATAATATGTTTCAGGATATTAAGTATGTTTATCAGTTGTCTAGATCACATAGCACAAGCTTAGTTTGAGCTAGATGGCGCTGTGTGAAAATTGTCCTACAAAATTTTATAATCATAAAACAATCTCGGTGGTGTAAGTGGCAGATTCGATTCCCGGGTCGGAATTTGAGTGATTCACAAATGTTTGTTTCGGAGTTAAGGTGTTTCTGTGTATGTATTTAGAAATAAATAAGTATAAAAATTTGTCTAGATCCCATACCACAAGCTTATATTAGCTTTAACTTTGGGTTTAGATGACGTTAAAAAACGCTTGTAAAATACTGACAAATTAATTGTATGACGTTAAACATCGGCCATCTTTAAATACAGTCTTCAATTAAACCCATCAATACCAAAATTAATTCAAACGCTTGTGGATCTAATTTTAGCGCTCACCAGAGGGGTCGGTGTTCGTTTAAGCGTTTTGTAACAACCATATGTGTAGAGGAAGCACATCGCTTAGCCTTAAGTGGCTCAAAAGAGGGGGGTTTAATGCAATGTGCCTTTGGAATACATAGAACGAAATAAATAATAATAAATAAATAAATATTGTGGGACGCTTGGCACACAGCGTCATCTAGCCCAAAGTAAGCTAATATTAGCTAGTGTTATGGGATCTAGATAACTGATAAACATACTTATATATTTCTAAATACATACATATTATAGATAAATAACACCCAGACACAGAATAAACCATCGTGCTCATCACACAAGGTTTCATCCTGGCTGGGAATCCAACACACGACCTCTTGCGTAGCAGTCGGATGCACTCCCACCGCGCCACAGAGGCAGTCAGAAAGGGAAAGACGTGCATGGATGAAGCGATTGATGAATCTACAAGAAGCGAAAGAAGTATGCATGTATCGCGAAGCCTGGCGATCTGTCCTCTCAGGGATACAGCGTGGAGATAGTTAGAAAGAGAAAGGACATGGGAGTGAAAAAATAATAATGGTTAAATAAAAAAATTAAAAAACCTAAAACAAAAATAATTAAAATAAATTAAAAAAAAAATATTGTGGGACACTTTTCACACAGCGCCATGTATAATATCATTATCTATAATATATTATCAAAATAATATCATTTATAAAATCAAATCCAAATGTCGATGTGCATCACACCTGCTACGCGGAATAAGGCCTCCTTTCAGTTATAAGCTGCCCCAGGAACAAACAAGTTGCTCCCATGACTGCCCTGGTTTTCAAAGAAGACCTTTTTAGCCTTAGATTAACTAACTATATCACTACATATTAAAAAACTAAGTCCACTGCCTCGTCTGTCTGTCTGTTCGCGATAATCCAAAAACTACTGCAAGGTTTTTTAATTTAGTTTTCACCAATAGATTCTCGTGGTTCATAAAGAAGGTTGGCTATACAAATATTATAAAGAGAAAAGATTTGTAAGTTTGTTTGTAATGAATAGGCTCAGAAAGTACCAGGCCGATTTCAAAATGTTGGATCTTGGATTTTCAAAAAGTTTAGGGTTCCGAACGAAATCTCGAATAGGAAAACTTCACCACGCAAGCGGAGCTGCGTGCGTCAGCTAGTTTTATATAATTTGTTAAGTTGTTTGTTGTTGTTAAGAGTCAAGTAATTTTTTTTTATAACATTGAGGTGGCAGAATACATACCCCCCACCTGGGGGCCTACCATAAACTTTTGCTATATCTGCCAAGCGCAGAGCAGCTCAACTTGACACGTAACCTGGCAGGTTTTCAATTTGTACCATGAACCTTTTCGGTTGAGCTGCAATGTATCGAATTCTGACACGCGTATTTATCTCTGGTCAATTTGGTAGCAAGTCACTTAGTCTGACGTCATAAGACTAATCGTTCTAAAACAGTACCGTACTCATTATCGGTTTACCGGTTTTATGAACCTAGAATATAATAATTGGATAATTATAGTTTATTATCAAGTTGTTTAAACAAACTGTGTTTATTTTCGATAAAAACAACCATAATACGTCATTTGAGACATTGGGGACTCTTAGAAGGCACTTCATATACTCAACTGAAAAAGTTATCAAGTGTTACAATTCTTGAACGACATTTAATACGACTTATGTTTACAATTGGAATGAAATTTACGAGGGAATTTGAAACTCATATGTGGATTGCTTTTTGTTATGTTTTAGTTTAGTTATTTATGTCCTCTAGCCTCTAAAAGCTTTTTGACTGTGTACATTCATTATCGTTTATACGTTTGTCTCGGTCGCATCCGTGCTAAATATTGTGTGTGTTTACAACTAGGAATAAAATAAAATAAATGAATACTATTGAAGTCAAAGTGTGTGCAACTATGAGTTCAAGGAGTGTCGTTTGAAAAATTTGAAATAGGTACCTAAAGTTGGAGTTTCTAAATGCTCACAAAGATATCGCTCTGTGGGCTTCAATAATGTGTTCAAGATTGTGGAATCTTTAAATTCTATAGTGGGCGGTGCTATTAAAGACTGGAAAAATTGCTCAAAGTAAGTTAGTATGTTTTCTTTTCAATTGATTTATGTCGTTCACGTCTCCCAGGGATTCAAGTGGCAGTGAATATAATAATTACTCAGCCAAGTAATATGTTTTAAATCAAAATAAATGTAGTTTTCATGGTCATCGTGATGACATCCTTATAATTTAATATAATATGTATAAGGTTGTTACCATCTAACTATGTGGTATTTGATAAAGTTATTTTTTACAATGGCATGAACACAGGGATAGTTTTTATCAATTTTACACATAAAAAATAACATTGAAATAGTACAATATTATTTTTTTGACTTGTTAACTATAATATTTTGCAAGCAACATCAAATTAATTATCTACTCATGTGCTATAGTGCAAAATCATCATCGTAAAACTCGTAATATGTTATCTTTATCACACATCTAAAATAATGGCAAATATAATGAAATTTATTTTTTAGAATAATGTTTAATGGTGTCAGAATAATATTCTGACCAACAATTAATAAATACTATCGATTTTTAATTAAATTTAAAGGAAACAGTTCAATTAAAGTTACTCTTTTACGCCTGCTAAATATGACAACACGGCAGCTCAGTTCTCGATAGTAAACATGTCAAAAATCACTTCATGGTAACGCCAAGCCGCTGAAATGTTAATCACGTGACCTCTGACAGGCAATCGCTGACTCGCCTGCTGTCCAACGCGTTTATGGTACAAAATAAGGCGGCCATTCAATTATCGGCTATAATTGACCTGCTATAAGAGTTTATGGTAGGCCACCTGATGGAAAGTGGTCACCGGAGCCTATAGACGTTTACAACACCAGGGGTGTTGTAAACTATAAAATATAAAATATTATATATATAAAAATTATAAATATAAAAATTATACACTCGCGCTGCCGACCCTTCTAAGACCCCTTTGAAGAACCCTATAAATTATACATTGGTTAAAATATAATGAGATTTGTTAAGGACGTCGGAAATAAAAGGAAAAAATAAATACGCATAAATATTTCTTACTATTCGATATCAATTTCCAGATGGCAAAAACATTTTTAGACTCCAATAAGTCTTTAAAATTGCTTCAAGACAGGCAAATAAAAAAAATATTAAATTAAAATGTATTCATTTAAATAAAACAGTTTAATAACATAAATAGTGACATTTTGGAAGTTGCTCAATAGTGTCAGTTATTAAAGCCTCGCGTATTTGGTAGCCCCACACGTAGAACAATGCATACCGATGATATTCTGCGTAAAGACGTACGCAGAATATTAATGTATGAATGTTATTGCGTGTTAATTCGATGAGTTTAGAAATGGTGTACCGCAACAAGATCTTTGAATGAAGAACACAAAAGGGTCAACATATTACTGTCAAATACTAGTTAGCTAAAATTGGAGCGTAGCTCGTGTACATTACATTAGTTTTTGGGCATTTCTCTGTAAACTCGTAAGGTCCCATACAAATGCTGTCCTGACAATTATTTTAAACATTAGCCAATAAACCATGTCCTATTTTGAAGAAAATTATAAAATATTTTAGTTAGAATTTATACGTATTTTCCGAGCTATTACCGATTATTCAAAAAATCATGACAGGGGACTGTGTGAGGTATCAGAGTACTGTTTTGAACTTGACAGGGGGTTGCTAAGTGAGACAGAGGACTGTTTAGGTACTTTACAATAAATCATTTTACATTAATAATTAATTTATTATATTTTGTGACATATTTTCGCACCGATAATCAAGTTTCTTCATAAAAAAATAACAGAAAATAAAATAAATAAATAAAATAAATATCCATCACGCCTTATCCCCGAAGGGGTGGCAGAGGCATATTATATGCCCACTTTTCACCGTGTGGATTCCTGTCCCACGTAATAGGTGGTGAGCCCATTGCCGTGTTGAAATAGACAGACGCAGGTTGTGGCTACCTGCTGTTGAAATTTTCAAGCCGCCCATAAGGCCTTCAACCAGGCTTAACGACTGCCATTTTACTGGCAACCGGGACCAACGGCTTAACGTGCCTTCCGAAGCACGGAAACGCTCGCAAATGTAAATGCCACAAAGTGGTCACCCATCCGAGGACCAGCCATAGTGAAAGTTGCGTAACTCAGTGATCGTTTACAGAACACTGAGACCGCGGGGCCACGAGCGCTTCTACAGAAAATAAACTTTCTTTAAACATTCATATCAGAAATTAACCGTAAGTAGAAACATCAGAGCTGTCAAAACTGTCCACGACAAAGTGCTGTCGCAATTTATTTATTTATTTGTTTATCACGCCTTATCCCGGAAGGGGTGGCAAAGGCATATTATATGCCCACTTTTTACTGTGAATTTTAAAGTGATTTATTGTGTTAGGGCACAAATTAGTGCCTCAAAATGCTATAAAATCTTAAAACCTGAAGCGATAATCGTGTATTACTGATAGCCGTGCAAAAGTGATTCGTAATACTACAGAAAACTGTGGACATAAACAAACAGTGACATTTGAAGTTTACGAAAATTATCTTATCTACCCTCATATTTTTGACTTATGTTTTATTTATCTATGAAATGGCACTTGATATTTGGAAAAAGTGTTGCCACAATAATATCATGAATTCCCATGATGAGTGCAGGAGATACTGGTAGAATAGATGAGTCGGAGGACCTAACACCCAGTGAATTAAATGTAAATTAAGAACACATAAATGAACCACCATCTAACATGCCAGCAAAAAAAGAACCATGACTCAAAAAGTCCGCTCAGGGGTGGGCGACCAAGCACTTGCATCGGTGAATATGCCTAGCAGTTTAGCAACAATAGAAAATTTATACAGCAGGCTTTCCATCCAGCCCTATTTATGAATAGACCCAGACCTTTTCCATTGTGAACTACCCAGCAGCACACAGGAACTCCTACTAATGAAGACCACTCTATGTGTACTGATGTAACTAAAGAGTCAACAAAAATTGGTCCCCCAACATAGCAGAGAATGCCATCCAAAAAGAGGAAATTCTCAGCAAGTGCTCCCATAGAGGCAACAACTGAAACATCAAATATATTCTTTGGACTCCCAATTGATCTCACAGATGACTCGGCCATACCAGTGAGACCTTATAAACCGCTACCAATTATACTATATAGTGTAGAAGATTTATCTAAACTAACAGAACTTACAAAAAAGTCTGAATCAAGTATCTGCTACACTTATAAAATAATAAACAGAGATCAACTAAGAATAATGTCCCAGACGGCTGAAGACTACAAAAACTTAATTGATCTAATTCGAAAAAGTGAACTTATTGGCCATACCTTCACTCAGAAAGACAAGAGGTGGCTCAGGTTAGTGATTAAAAATCTACATTATTCATGATCAATTGGGAATTGATCTCACAGATGACTCGGCCATACCAGTGAGACCTTATAAACCGCTACCAATTATACTATATAGTGTAGAAGATTTATCTAAACTAACAGAACTTACAAAAAAGTCTGAATCAAGTATCTGCTACACATATAAAATAATAAACAGAGATCAACTAAGAATAATGTCCCAGACAGCTGAAGACTACAAAAACTTAATTGATCTAATTCGAAAAAGTGAACTTATTGGCCATACCTTCACTCAGAAAGACAAGAGGTGGCTCAGGTTAGTGATTAAAAATCTACATTATTCAACATCAAAGACAGCTATTATTGAAGAAATAGAAAAGACAGAACCAAGTCAGAGGTGAAGTCATATGCCCAATTACAAGAAGAAACAAAAAAGCATTGAATCACCAGCGACATGCACATTGTGTTTCGGTGAACACCCGGCGAACTACAAGGGATGCAAAGTCTACAAAGATATTAAAGCAAGAAAAATTACACAAGTATCTAATAAATATACAAAAAATGTACATCGCAAAATCGGTAAAGAATTTCTCACTAAAACAACTGCAAGTACAATATCTAGACAATAACAATACATCAATAGCTGTACAGAAAACACTGGGTACTGGCAGGAAATACAAAATAAAGTAATGTTCACAGAGAAAAAAGAAACTCAGCCAACAAATTTGCTTGAACAATTGATCATAAAGCAAACAGAAAAAATGGATATCCTCGTCCTATAAAGGGTCTTCTAACGGCACTAGTCGCTCGAAATAAAAAAATTGTTTTTGTTTTTCATATGCTTTTTCTCTAAACTAGCGATCCTTTCATTTCTTTCCCTGTTAAACTTCTTTCGTTGTTTTGTGGCTTCTTTTATTCTTTGCTGTAGACTTACACTGGAAGCTGTGGCTTGGAGTTGGATATATTTGAACTAGAACTGGAGTGGCGGGTCTTATAGGTAGGTCTATCTGCTCTTGGATCTGAAAACGGCGTATTTTCTCGTACAAAAGTATTAGTGACGCTTTTCAGCCTTAGTTTTTGACTCGATGACCAAACACAGTACAGTACAGTGTTCTTTCCACTTCTTTAAGGCAGATCTGAGCTCACGAGGTGTCATGTCCTTTACTAACTTTTGCAAACCATTTTCTTTTTTCTTTTAGTACTTTAACTTCTCTCATTTCTTCCATCTTTTGAGGGTCGTTTTTTTTCTTTTTTTGGTATCGTAATCGCTCTGCTTCTCTCCTTTTCTGTAGTAATTCCTCTCGGGATAACTTTTTCTTTTTAGGAGCCATATCGTGAGTGTTCGATCGCCCTGTGCAATAAAATATATTTTTTTAAAGTAAAACAATGCGAAGCAATGATACTTTAAAGGTTCTTACAATAATAAAACAGACAGGTTATTGTTTTTATGTATTGTTTGTGTAATTTTGGATAAAAGACAAAGAATACATAAAAACAATAACATATACACAGTCCCCTGTTGTGTAAAACAGTCCCCTGCCGCATCTTCAGGCCGAGGACTGTTGCCAGGGTACTGTGTATTTCTGTTAGATTTCACAATATTTACAAAACTGCTGTAAAATAGGTTTTTTGGTACCTACCGATCAATTTAGACATAAATAATAAAACAATTTACTATAAATAGAGATATTTAAAGTAATTATCACAAATATTATCACTTACCAGAGAACTGTGTGTGGTAGCGGACCAAACGCGTGTTTACCTCAAAAATGACACATTGAAACTAAAAAAAATGGCGTCTCATCGCCGCATTCGGCATGGTCGCAAACTTCGCGACAATTTGAGTTTGGCTTCACTTCTAAAACGTTTGTAAATATTACAGTATTTTTTGAATTATGGATTTAAATTTTTGGCAGGGGACTGTATCGAAATTCTGGGGACAAACTTTACAGGTCTTTACTAAATATAATAAATTCTTAATGAGACCTTTTTTTCTTAACGATATTAATGTTTTTTTTTTATTTTTTTTTTTCAGTCCAGCCGCGACCACAGGCGCTGCAACGCGCTCGAAACGTCGGTGAATGTAAGTACAAAATTGTTTCGCGTGAAGTTCCGAGTAGTATATAAAATATTAACGATATTAATTGCCAAATGAATGTAGTATCAATATTTTTGTCGTAAATATCATTTTTAGGCGGGAATACAGTGATGGGGACAGCCAGGGTACTGTATTTTTAGACTTTTTATTACGTTTAGAAGAAAAATTAAAATGGTTATTGTTCTAAAAACAATAGGCTCATACAGTTTTAGGGTTTAAGTTTTATTTGGAGTGACATTTTTTTAAATAATTAAAAAACTATGGCAAAAATCGGTCAGGACAGCCGATTACAAGGTTATAGAGAATCGCCTTTTTATTTTACTTCAATACATGCTGTATTTCTGAAGTTATAACGACGAGTTGTTTTAGTCCTTTTTAGGCGCGCCCATTCTAACGTCACAGCCTCGCACAGACTGAGACAAGGCGCGGCGCGGCGTTCGGGTGCGAACGGAGAGCGACTGTCGAATGAACAGGGTTGTGACGTATGCGGTCACCCGCGTTATACGCACTTTGATCGTAAATATTTAAGTCATTTTTTGAAATATAAAAAAGTAAATTACTGTTTTTCTCGTATTTTTTTGTCATTTGAAGCATAAAACGTTTGTTAGACCCAATCCAAGCTACCTCACCTGTTAGGGGTACACCTGCTGACTAACGAACGAAGCCACGACCTTGTCCGTTATTTAGCAGATGTACGCTTACAGATGTGCCTCACTTCGACTCCGAAAATCGCCGCGAATTTTAACGGAACGGAACTTTACTGCACGTTTTGGCATTGTACGTCATAACTGGTAGAAAGCACGGAGATTAAACGGCAGATATCTGGCGTACTTTATGACGGCTGTACTTTGCTGTCTTTTCTTAAAAGGTATATGTATGGGCCCAGAACCTGAGGACCCCTACCGTAGGGCTACGGTAGGGGTCTGGCTGGCTGTGATAAAGAGAAGCGATAAGGAGGATAAGGAAGGAGGCGCAATTTTGACGTTTCGATCAAATATTAAAAAAGGTTTACTATGTCCCTGTACGCTACGCGCGATATTCTCACACATTCCCGCACACTTTATGGCCCTACACAGACAGTGGTTATGCATAAGAATCGCATGCTTAAACGATAGCCATTGTACGGGTTCGTGAACTCTGTTTCTAATAATTTATTTATGTGTGTGGTTATTTGCCACGATTCTTATTAATAAAAGTTGAATAGATATTTAATTTAGATAGCTGCTTGATGGTCTCTTTATCATTTTCATAAGTTGAAGACAACCATTTACAGACTTCACTAGAGACAGACATATACACATGAAGAAACTTTATATTAACTATTAAAAAAAACTCAAATCAAAAACAAGAACTACACGTTGAGATCGTTTTAAAACATTATATACTACTAACTACTAATCTACTACGCCTTATCCCCGAATGGATGGCAGAGGCATAGTATATGCCCACTTTTCACAATGTATATTGCTGTCCCACGTAATAGGTGTTGAGTCCATTGCCGTGATAAAATAGACTTACGCAGGCAGTTGAAATTTTTCACACCGCCCATAAGGCTTTCAACCCGACCTAACGACTGCCATGTTACTGGCAACCGGGCGTTTCCGTGCTTCGGAAGGCCAGTTAAGCCGTTGGGGCTTAACGGGCCTTCCGAAGCACGGAAACGCTCGCAAATGTAAATGCCACAAAGTGGTCAGCCATCCGTCAAAAACGGAAAAGTCCTCACTCGTATGCATATATAAAGCAATTAATGAATCTGCAGGAAGCGAAAGAAGTATGCATGGATCGCAAAGCCTGGCGATCTGTCCTCTCTGACTACCCCGTCAGGGATATATAATATTTTATTTTTAAAATGTTAGGTTTGGAGCGGTTCCCCAATCCGACGTTTTTATTAGAATTATTAATAAATAGTAAGGTAGTTTAAGATTGAGTTTCTTTTATTATTTTTTACTTTTTAAAGGTATATTAGGTTTTTGAGTCCGGGTTTTTTTTTTAATTTTTGATTATATTTTTTATTTAATACTTTTTATAGGTACATACTTATTGTATGTTAAAAAAGGACCGAATATAAGTGATGAATGTTGAACGTTTTGCCTAAATGCTTTATTTCAACATTTTTTCTCCAATCAAATAACAAACAAACAAACAAATTCACAGGCGCTTATATACACAACCCACGTGTATGGAAATCGGAATTTAAATATTTATCCAGCATATTCGCCATATTCAATATTTTTATTGGAAAATCCATGTTTGTGATGTTGAAAAGAATATCTATTGTGCAAAAGTAGAGGGTAAACGTAAAAGTAAGAGATTTGAGATAGATAGATTTTTACAGAAAAACAGGACAGCAAAAAATACTCAGATTATTATTATTTATTCTTTATTTATTACTAGCGGACCCCGCGACTTCACCCGTGACATATGTACTGCCATCGTTTATAAATTTTACAATAATGTATGAAAATTTGCCGGATTTGTAGACGTTTGTGATTACTGCTCCGCTGTCCTGGGTATCAGCGTGATAATATATAGCCTATAGCCTTCCTCGATAAATGGGCTATCCAATACATAAAGATTTTTTCAATTCGAACTAGTAATTTCTGAGATTAGCATGTTCAACCAAACAAACAAAAAAGCCCTTCAGCTTTGTATATTAATATAGAAGTATGTTTATTTTCATATGAATAGTGGCTGGTCAAATGTTCTAATTAATGTCTTAAACGTTTACCCTTTTTTAACAAATGAGTGAGGAACGATTGAGGTCAAAAATATATTGTGCGAAAGTAGAGGGTTGAAGAAGTCAGGGTAGGCCGAGACTTACATATGAAGACCACATGAGCAGATTGTTCAACAACAGAAAAGTCAAAAGTACTCGGATACCCAGACGTGCGTGTATAAAGCGATTAATGAATCTACAGGAAGCGAAAGAAGTATGCATCGATCGCGATTCCTGGCGATCTGTCCCCTCTGACTACCCCGTCAGGAATACAGCGTAAAGATAGTTAAGTTTTTTTTTAAGTTTACCGCTCTTAAGAGATCAGGTCTGACCATGTAAGACGCTTAACGCGTTGATCGGTGACAGAACACAGGGCAAGCTAAGAGCACTTCAAACTTAGTACGGTACGAAATGACCTTGGAAAATGACCTCAATGTCACGTTGAACCTTGGTTCATCGCCACTTGGATCATTCACCTCTGCCAGACCAGACATCTCAGCAAATAAATATATATACATAAAATGTAAGTACGCACCGTCTGGACGTATCCATTATAGCTACGGTTTTACTTAGAACATGAGAGTTAGAACTTTTTAACTTTAATTTTAAATACAAGTTATACTCTTATACTTCTGAAATGAGCTGGGGTCAAAGGGCAAAGGTCACGGGTTCATGTCTTGTCTGAACAAAGACGTCTTCTCTCAATTTGATAAAATTTATATAAAAGCTATTAATTGCTCATCACGCCTTTATCCCCTAAGTAGTAGACAGTGGCATACTGTACTCTCACATATCATCGTATACTTTTTCGTCTCTCGTTACATATGGTGACTCCATTGACTGTCCAGGTGTCATAAGTATAAGTCGTAGTATGTATGGACTGCTGAGCTGAGTTCCCGGCTTCGATTCCCGGGTCGAGACAAGTATTTATGTAATCCGCAAATATTTGTTTCGGAGTTTGGGTGTTTCCTATGTATAATATAAATAATGTATAATATGTATGTATTTAGAAATAAATAAGTATGATAATCAGTTTTGTTGCCCTCTCTGACTACCCCGTCAGGGATACAGCGTGAAGATAGTATAGTATGTTTATCAGTTTTCTAGATCCCATTTCACAAGCTTATATTAACTTACTTTAGGGTAAACGGCGTTGTGTAAAAAGAAAGTGTGTGTGTGTCGTAAAAAACTATTTGTAATTTCGCAATTAAACTTCTTAAATTGCAGAATAGAGACAAAAAAGACTCCAAATATTTATATAGACTCCCAAAAATGCAAAATAAAAGCTTTTTACAGGCGCTACACGTGTTAATATAATTCTATCGACCGGCCGATAGAATTCTATGCTAGCATAATAGAAAACTGACAATATTTTTCTGTCGTCTCTCTATTGAGCGACGATTTCTATGGTTTTCTGACGCGATTGAATTAGTAGGCTTGTTGTTTGTGTGCCCAAAATACATTCGGTGAAATGTGAGCAATTGCCTCAGAGCTCTGACTATCCCTTCAGGGGTAAAAGCGCGTCTTTCATAATATAAATGACTAGGTGACCCCCTCGGCTTCGCCCGTGACATACTTCGAACACCCTTCGCACCTATTTAATCCCGTCGCTTATAATTTCTACAAAAATGCATAAAAATTTGCCCAATTAATTAGTCCAAAAAGTCGACATTTATGACTACACTCCGCCTATAGCCTTCCTCGATAAATGGGCTATCCTAACACAAAAAGAATTTTTCAAATTCGTCCAGTAGTTTCTGAGATAAAGGCGTACAACCAAACAAACAAACAAACTCTAGTATAGTAATATAGTATAGAAAGATGTAATATCATGTAACATCAACTTGGTTTACCAGACATATTCACCTTTGATAAGGTGAGGAATGCGAGTGGGCTGGAATTCATAGTGACTCATGCTTTATAAGCAGCAGTGCTATTTTTTACTCCACTGAACCCAGTTATGCCCATGTATGTAGTAGCCCATCTTGCATACGGCAGGTGTTATATAAATATATTTTTAGAATATAAAAGAAGCACGCAGGGATATCAGCGTTACCGTTAAACTAAATTAAGGCGCATTTAAAGGATTAATAATACTGTTTTATACCACTAATAGCTAGACCAGAATAAGACAAGACCTCAATAGCTTCTATTCCTGGGTTGTTTTTGATAATCTAATAACATCCTAGGTTATATCACTGTTGGCATCCACGTATGTTCATCTCGCCAGGGCACTAGATTCTAGTCATATTTTGGGTTAAATATAATTGCTGAACTTCAGGCGAATACCACGGCTTTACCTATGACATGCTTGTAACACCTATTAAACCCATATTTGCTCGTACTTTGTCTGGAAATCTGTCCAATTTGTTGACATTTATTATTACTGTATCGACCCTTAGGATCTTTGGTATTATATAGAGGTCATGCTTGAATCCTGATTTGGGAACAACATTCGTGTAATCCGCCAATGTTTCGTTCGGAGTTTGGGTGTTTTCTATGTACAATATGTATGTATTTAGTATTTAGAAATATATAAGTATATTTATCAGTTGTCTTGATCCTATAACACAAGCCTATAGTAGGTTAATTTGAGCTAGAGGTCACTGTGTGAGAATAATCCTTAATTTATTTATCATTTTTTTACTTGCATATTTCTTGAAGCGCTCGTGGCCCCGCGGTCTCAGTGTTCTGTAAACGATCACCGAGTTACGCAACTTTCACTATGGCTGGTCCTCGGATGGGTGAGCACTTTGTGGCATTTACATTTGCGAGCGTTTCCGTGCTTCGGAAGGCACGTTAAGCCGTTGGTCCCGGTTGCCAGTAAAATGGCAGTCGTTAAGCCAAGATGAAGGCCTTATGGGCGGCTTAAAAACTATCAACAGCAGTTCGCCACAGCCTGCGCCTGTTCATTTCAACACGGCAATGGGCTCACCACCTATTACGTGGGACAGGAGTACACATGGTGAAAAGAGGGTATACAATATGTGTGCCTCTGCCACCCCTTCGGGGATAAGGCGTAATAGATAAATATAAATATTAACTCACATATTTCTTCGAGTAAATAGGCGTGATTGTATGTATGTATGGATGTATTATATTTTTATACGATATCATTACAGTTCACCTTTGACAGGGCGCGGAATGCGAGTGGGCTGGTATTCCCAATGACTCACGTTTTATGGGACGCCATGTTTATAGTACCAAGTTTTATTAAACGCGGGAATTTCGCAGATAGTTTTTCTTTTTATGAAGCGTTGGCATGATAGCTTTTGCACGATAGTTTTTTTTTTATTTACCACGTTTGGCTAATGGTATTAGACAATATCGTGGCGCTCAATAGTGACTTCATGAAGTTGTCATAGAGTTCTGGAATAGTAGAAGTTCTAGAAGAATTTTCACTGCTTCATTTTGTACATGGGCTGATAATGTTTAATGTAACGTTCAGATATTAAAATAATATAAATATTGTGAGACATTTTTTTTACACAGAGTCGTCTAGCTCAAAGTAAGCTAATGTTAGCTTGTGTTATGGGATCTAGACGACTGATAAACATACTTATATATTTCTAAATACATACATATTATACATAGGAAACACCCTAACTTCGAAACAAACATTTGTGGATCATACAAATATTTTTCCTACCCGGGAATCGAACCTGGGACCTCAGTTGCGGCAGTCGCTTACACTACCACTGCGCTACCGAGGCAGTCAACTAACAAATCAACAAAAAACCAGAGGTGCAGCACTCGCGCTGCCGACCCTTTATAAACCTTCTAAGACCCCCTTTGTAGAACCCCATACTGTAGACGTTCGGGAAAACCCAGGCAAGGAGTTCATGTTAGTAGACTATCAAAAATGGCGCGGTACGTGTTAGTAGAATTCTATCGGCCGACCGATAGAAGTCTATTGGAGTACGATTGTAATAGTAGACTACGAAAAGCTGTTAAAATTGTACCGGTGGCTTTCTATTGAGCGACGATTTCGATTCTATTTCGACACGATTGAAATAGCAGAGTCGGCCCCCTGATATTATAGCCCGAAGTTTCAACAATGCAACAAAAGACGTAAAGTACTCAGAAACCTATTTGTCTGAGTATTTTTTTTCTGTCTTGACTTTCTGCTCGTATAGAGACAGGCATAAGATTTGTGGCGAGGCATTTTTTGTGGCGTGGTGTCAATAATAAGGCAAACATAATTATTAAATATCGTCCTAGGACTCCTTGCTATGGTTTTATTGAATATCTACAACTTTAAATAGCACGCGTTTTTACAAGTTCTGAAGAGCAAGAGTCACTTGTGTAAACCTTCTGCGAAGAGCCTGTTGATTTTGAACCGGATTTAATGAAAGCTAAGCAGAAGGCATAAGAAATACACAACATTGTTACGCCACAGTAAAACCTCTCCAGAAAATACCTTGCACGTAAAATGATGGCGATTTTTTAAATAAAATGTCATCTTGTCTCAAAAATGTTTAACATAAGTAAATAACAAAAATGGTTTTCGTATCCGAACGAATAATAATGTTGAGAGCAATGTGTACAGCGCAGGTATTTAGTGCATGACAACGAGACATGCCACTGCCAGTCGCTAGGGCTGCCACAAACAAGTTATTTATTAAAATGTTTGTGACGACTCGAGAATGAAAGAATTCAGACAGACGTGAGCTGTTTATTTTCCTGGACAAGTTGTAATAGTCGTGTAAAGTATATTCGGTGTGGTAAAACCTTATGTGGTAACTTTCCCGCAATTCTGTCGCTATCCCATGCGTTATCAGAGTACACTCCATCACGCCTTATCCCCGAAGGGGTGGCAGAGGCATATTATATGCCCACTTTTCACCGTGTGGATTCCTGTCCCACGTAATAGGAGGTGAGCGCATTGCCGTGTTGTAATAGACAGACGCAGGTTGTGGCTACCTGTTGTTGAAATTTTTCAAGCCGCCCATAAGGCCTTCAACCGGGCTTAACAACTGCCATTTTACTGACAACCGGGACCAACGGCTTAACGTTCCTTCCGAAGCACGGAAACCTGAAATCAGCCCCTTTAACCTCAATATGTGTGATTATATGAATGAAGTGTAAATGATTACTGCGTTAAGTATCTTACGTTACGATCATTCCTGTGGTGGGTGACCCTTTGTGGTATTACTTTATAAGACCATTCCTGTGTGGTTAGAGTTTGGTCCTGGTTTCTGGTACAATGGTAGACGTAAAATCAATTTAAAAGGCGGTTTAAAAATTTCAACAGCTGGTGGCCACGACCTGCACCTGTACGATTTAACACAACTATTACCTCACCACTTATTACGTGGGACTAAATAAAGATGGTGAAACGTGGGCGTGGTAAAGTATATATAGCTTACTCATTCGGGGAAAAAGACATGACTGTGTGTTTGTATTTTGCTTTCGCATTATTTTAATAAGTCGGACTGCTGTTTTTGTCCTCCTTACCCGTGTTATGTGACTAGCACTACAGAATAAGTAATAGTACTACGTACAGAAGTTTCCCTCCCTAACAAAAGTCAGTTTTAGGTATGAAAACATGCCTAGACTCGCCGCTTGCAAGCAAAATTGAAACTTATAACTGCGCGCAAACGTTGAGTTTTCTTTGCGCGTCAGAGTTTTATGACCGAGCTGCGAAGTCCGCGCGGGAAGTCTTTGTACCCAGTTGATTTATTTAGAGCGCGACTCATGCAATCCGAACGGCAGCGGCTGCCGTTAGCCGCTCCGAGCGGTGCGCTGCCCGAATATACCTAAACTGAGGAGTGATACCCCCACCGCTTGCATTGCACCAAAGCCTCGTAAGATGTTCAGCATGTACGGCGTTCCGTGAGACAGCAAAGATTTATATTGTTATATTTGAAGTACCAATATCTATTTGTGACAACCCTAGAGGATTGCGTTTCCGATGTAAATAGGATTGTCTGCGTGTTATGTGACTTGTCTACATTTCCTGTAAATGGTTACTTTGAGCAATATAAATTAATGTATTGTATTAGACAAGAAACAAATTTTTCGGCTTTGTCTGTCTGACTGTTCGAGATAAACTAAAAAGCTTATTTTATACCACAGAGGTGGCAGGCAGACAAGCATACGGACGTTTGGTACGTAGCCTATGGACGTTTGCAACACCAGAAATGCGGCACTCGCGCTGCTGCCGACCTTGTACCTACTAAGACCCATTTTGAATACTTTCTTGAAAGGATTTATTTTTTTAAATCTAAGGCTCAACTAGTTCATGACACTGATGACGTCACTGTGAAAAAAGTATTTAAAATTTTGAATATCTCATTAAAAGTTAAATACGATGAATATACCAAAAATATTTAAATTAGTTTCTTAGACTGCTCAATATTATCAAAATCTAAAATTTAAATAAAATTGGCAATCCCCATCCACAACCAAATCAGTTTAAGCTTATAATTCGCGACTGCCTCTGCGGCGTAAGTGGTAGTATATGCGACTGCCGTGCTGAGGTCTCAGGTTCGATTGCCGGGTCAGTAAAAATATTTGTGTGAAGCACAATATGTTTGTTTCGGAGTTTCGGTGTTTTCTATCTATTATATGTATATATTTAAAAATATATAAGTATATTTATCTAAATCCCATAGCACAAGTTAAAAAGCTAACTTTGGGTTAGATGGCGCTGTGTGAAAAGTGTCCCAAAATATTATGTATTTAACAACAACTGTTGTATATCGGGGGTTAAAATAGGGGTTATAAATAACCGACTTCTCATACGTTAGAATGAGCAAGAGAACAATAGCATCGCTTACTGCTATTTGACATTGAAACAATATAACCATTGTTCTTAACTATGACAGATTGTCAATAGATGACCGATTAGATTCGGGAGTTCTAACCCCGGTCGGGCTACGTTAAATAATTATATAGCTGTACTACCCGTTATGACCTACGAAGCCAAGACGAGGACACTTACGGTGGGGGTATTTCTTTTTATTGGGAATAGTCCCACCCGCATTCCCATTACTGTGACTCCTGTAACCCAGGATTACACCGAGCTCGATCTCGGTGAAGTCCCAGGAGAAGTTAAAATGTCTTGGAACCCGCAACGAAATTCAACAAAAGATAATTTGATAAAGTTGAATCGACCCAGTAGTTTCTGAGCTATTCATTATAAACAAACTTAC
The DNA here is from genome assembly GCA_948477245.1 of Thumatha senex. NCBI lineage: Eukaryota > Metazoa > Arthropoda > Insecta > Lepidoptera > Erebidae > Thumatha > Thumatha senex. The sequence goes on from OX419724.1 coordinate 58,076,917, forward strand.
AAATCTTTACTCTGTATAAATATTAGTATAGATGGGATGAAATAGATACGACGGTGGTTCGACGTATGTCACGGGTAAAGTCGCGGGGGTTACCTAGTCTGTCATAAGGATTTTCTTGCCCTAACTAAGTTTAGTCGACTGTTCTCACATAAATCCAAAAAACAATGTAAATAATTATTAATATTATATAGTTAAGTTTTTTTTTTAGTTTAAGTAAAAAATATATACATTTAAAAAAAGCATCCATGGAGTTTCTTGCCAGATTCTTCTCCATGATAGGTAAGCTGCCCTTGGAACTGGCAACTAGAATTACTCTCATTTTAATTATTGTCATGACTATTCGTAAGTGCCTAAAATGAGAGGCATTACGTTCTTTTCTTACTTCCTCACATTATCTTCTGATTAATTTCGTTGCGGGTTCCAAGACATGCTAACTTCTCCTGGGACTTCACCGAGATCGAGCTCGGTGTAACTTTTCTGGTGTTTTGGTCATTGCTGTAGATCCTGGTTTACAGGAGTCACAGTAATGGGAATGTGGGTGGGATTAGTCCCTATTAAATAAAGTGCCTAAAATGGTCTACATACTAAATATATTTTTAATTTATTGATTTTTATTCTGCCTTCAAAGTTCTCAAACGATTTCCACGCGTAAAAACACTTCTTTAGTTACCCTCGAGAACATTTCAATATTAATACGGTAGACGTTGAGCTGGTTGTGTTAAATACAAAGGAGTTGAATGTCTCTTAAATGTAATGAAAGTTTCACAAGTACAGCTCAAGTCAGACAGTTAGAGCGAAGTTTGCAACTTGCCTGCCGTAATTTCTGAATCATTTCATAGTGTTGGCAGTATTTCTCGATAACGAGTTACAATGTTTGTTATTTATAACTAACTAACTAACTATCTTCACGCTATATCCCTGACGGGGTAGTCAGAGAGGACAGATCGCCAGGCTTCGCGATCCATGCATACTTCTTTCGCTTCTTGCAAATTCATCAATCGTTTTATTCATACTTTTGACTATTCCGTTTTTGAGAAATCTGCTCACGTGGTCTTCATATGTAAGTCTCGGCCTACCCTGACTCCTTCTACACTCTACTTTCGCACAATATATCTTCTTCGTCAATCGTTAATTTATGATAAGGATAAATGGATTAACAAGTTTGAAACGTAAAAATTGATGTCGATAACCTCGAATAGTCGATACAACTAGTTTTTTTTTATATATGACATCTAGAAGAGTATGATGTTCTTGAGTTGATCACTGTACCATGTGTCAACTTTGAGTTTGATGAAATACCATTTTACTAATAATATAAACCCTTTTATAAAGTTTGAAAGAATGGATGTTTGTTACTCTTTCATGCAAAATCTACTGAATGAATTTAACAATAATATAGCTTACACATCAGAATAACACATAGGCTACTTTTATCCCGGGAACAAGTTAAGGAACGGAAAAACTTCTCGACGCAGGCGAAGCCGCGGGCGTCAACTACTGATAAGATAGGATAAGACGTAGGTCTTTTTGTACCTACTAAAATTATTCTGATTCTTTATATATATACTTTCCATAACATTCATTCCATCTCTGTAGGACGTCAGTTTTGTATGTTAGGATGGCGTTGTCATACACTGACCTCCTAGTACATGAGCCAAAAATAAAACAGATTCAATGTGGGCGTCTAGTATGCCTCTGCATATCGTTTTGGGGAATAATGCGATATGTATGTATGATGATTATGAAATTAATTCCTTGTCAGGCAGTTGAGTAAATTATGTTACAAGTCTTTTATTTTATATTTTTAATGGTCTACAAAACAGAGTGCTCCTTCAAGGCAGAGTCTAATCTCCAGGGAACCGGGTTTACGCTCAAATGAAAAGCAATCCGCCCTCACCAAAGTGCCTGGTTTGTTAAACGTCAATTCTCTTTTCAGTCATTTTCTCTCAGACTTCTAACTCTTCTCCGTTAAGTACTAGTCTGTTATTAGATTTTTTTTCGTTTCTTTTTTGTTTTCGCGGGGAATGCATTTACGCACCGTCATCCCGGTGCGTAAATGCAATCCCGCACGGTGTGTGGGGCTACCGGCCCGTGAGAGAGGGGCCGTCCTACCCACTAAAACCCGCAGTGTTCCGAATCACCTTAAACCGACTCGCAGGGTAGGCCTGAGGTTAAATCACTGCGAGCCGGCAAGGGGCACCCCAGAACGGAGGGTCCGTCTCGGGGCGGTCTATAAACGACCACCCCGAACTCCCTAAGGAGCTGAAGAACTAGCTCGCACCTCCACCGCTCTCGAGCACCCCTCTGTAAGCAGAGGAGGTGAGAGCGGCCGGTACGGGCGTGCGCAAAAGTGGGCACCCCCTGGAACACAGAGAGGGTGCCCGTCGCCAAGTGGCAAGTTGGGTGGGGTCCCCCGACCTTCCGCCCACAGCCAGACACTATTCGGGGAGCGCGCATGTATTGAGCACGCCGACGCCCCCGATCCGGACGGCGGGGCGGGAGCGTCTGTCCCGTACGCTCCCGCACCTGCAACTCCTCACGTTTCGCCGCCATTACCTCGCTAGCAAACGAGGCGACGGCGGCCCAACACTGTTGGCTGCCGACCATAGCTTGCACCACAGCCGGCAGCGACAAATCAATACCGACAAGACCTTACGATACGCGGCCCGTCCCACGCCGCGCACACGCCGAGTGTGTGCTCCGCCGTGTCCACCCCAGCCACCGCACCACAGGTACTTGGCGAATACGCCATGCCCTGTAAGGAGCTGATAAATGAGGTTGTTAGTTCTTCGGACCCCTTTAAGATACTGCACAACTATATTTCAATTTTTTTTTGATAAATTTTAATACAGCATTTAAGATTTTATATAAGTTTTCCTACGACATTGCCCAGTTTGAACTCTGCTTTATTTATCTGGTTTGGTCACTTTTATACATAAATATATAATAATTAGGTTTTATTGCGGGAATTTTTTTATGGTTAACATAACGATTAAAAAAAATTACAGTATAATACTAATACCGACGATAATATTAGTAAATATAACAATTAGATAAATATTATATCTTCTATGTTAACAACCTTCAGAAACTCTTACACTATACATTCTCATAGAGCAAAGGAAGTGCGTTTTGACAATAGTTCCAATATATAAAACGATAACACGAAACGTCATAACCACATCACTATAAAGCAACAATGGCGCTGATGAAAATCATAGAACTGATCTTATCGCCACAAATTGAGGCAATTCGACTCGTTTGTCACAACGACGCGAAATATTATCGAACACTGTTACATTACTAGTTGATTGTGCGGGAAATAATATTTTGAAAGTTAATATTTTGACGTAAATGGGGAGAGAGAAATCATATTTATTTATTTCTATATCTTTCGAACGTGATTTAGTGATAAATGTTCAATTTGGCCGAAATTTATAAAGTCGTTCACGAATTTCCAAAATATTTCTTGTTTTCCGGGAGTTGCCTTGACTAGTTTTTTTCCTTACATATACATACATAAGGATACAGCGTGAAGATAGCTGGTTAGTTAGTTAGTTAATGTCTTAGAATCTATAATTTTCATACACAAAAACACGAATTTTACATTATCGTTTGGAAAATAATATATGCCAACCGTGCTCTATTCTTCAAGGTCGCGCCCAGACATACCGCCTTGATTGATTTGTTTTTGAGTTTATGGGAAACACTGTCCCACGATTGTCTCGTTCGTTAATCGTCAACTCGTCTTCTCGTCAAGCCAGAAAAAAAAACACTCATGACGTGTGAACTTGTGAAAGATCTCAATATAAATAATCTTTAACTCTTTTACTAAACATTGTAATTCGTATGTATTTCGTTTGAAATCGGTCAAAATTGATATGAATGAGAAAAACCGCGTAATCTGAAAAACTATTGAGCCAATGGCATTATGTGACAACTATACTGATACAATACAACTGAAATCATTGTGATTCTGAAATTAAATCTTTTTATTTTATCAAGTCTGCCACCGAGACCAAGCCTTTGCAATACCAAAACGAATTACTCGAAAAAATAAAACAATATTATTCATGAAGGTTCGCGCCAAAAATAACAATTTCCGTCAATGTTATGTTTTAGAACGTTTCATCAGGCAGAGGCACCCTTAGCATAGAGCCAGTGAAAATAACAATAAAAGAAAAACAATTTAGTGGACTGTACTTCAGTTTTATAAGATTAGATACTTGGGATTGGGTCTTCGAAATAACTGTAAACACTCCAAAAGTAAAAATAGGGACAAACTGGAGTTATTGCTTACGGAATACACTTTCATCGTAATGTATTCCGTGGAGTGTTTCCATTGTTTTACGACTGTTGGCAAGTCTATTGAAGTTGACCCACATTTTATAGCGCATCAGGAACTGACTATAATGATCAAAAATGTAGACGTGTTGTGCTACATAGGCACCAACGGAATACCAGCGCGTCACCTAACAATGCTTATTGCAACCTAACGTGCTTTGGAAAGCCGTTGTTCCCGGTTGCCAGTAACATGACAGTCATTAAGTCAAGTAGAAAGCCTTATGGGTGGTTTTAAAATTTTCAACAGCAGTTCGCCACAACCTTCGCCTGTCTATTTCAACACGCGCACCACCTATAACGTTAGGTATGCCTCTGGCATCCCTAATAAAATAATATTTTAACAATAATCTCTTTCTGGTTGTTCCAGCTAATCTCTGAAACAGCTGGACCGTTTTTAACAGAACTTTCACTGGGTGATATTATAATGAGCAACTTAAGCTACATTATATTCTCTTATTTCTACGGAAACAGGTACTATGCGTGTGAAAAAGCGGGGTTTACGCTAGTTGCTAAAAACATTAAAACTTTTTAAGCTGCAGTAAAGCAGTATCTTCTGAATACGCAATAAAATTCCTACTATAATTATGTAACCCATATTATTTTGTTCCGTCACGAACACAAAAATATCTTAACGGTTCACGTAATGGAAACAGTGCAGTACGTGTTCGCTCGCGGCCTCGTTACATGTCAGTCCACTTCTTCGTGCCCACCTCACTGAGCACCAACTAATTGATGCAGCACCATTTGTACAGGCCTTTTTTTTTAATTAAAAAATAAACAAAATAGGACAAAGACAACATTGAACTTCGGACATCGAACCTCTTTTCTATGGGCGGAAAAAAAGAACTGTTGACTAAATCAAGAATAAAGGATTCTACGCGGAAAAATTGACAAGTGCGGACGCTTGCTATATATTATTTTCTAAACCTAGTGCATTTATCTTGATTTAATGTGCGGGAGTGGTGGTTTCTTGGATATAAAAGTTGTGTTAACGTGCTATAGTGAAAGTTAATTATATATTTGCAGTAAAATGCTATTTTCTATCTTGCCGCGTAAAATCCACTAAACACCTCAGTATAACAACCACCACATTATACTGAGGTGAGACTGACCTTGACTTAAGACTGGACTTGACTAAGACGTAGAGGACGGGGACATTTTATATAATAAGAAAAAAGATTGAAGAAATATAAATTAAGATTTGGCTTGCTCTTAGTAACCAGGCCATAAAATAAATACAAAAAAAGTCAAGAATAAACAAATCTAGGGATTTGTGGAAGGAGTAGGTAGAGACTACTTTAGTTAGTACTTGAGTACGCCCGCGTGGTTAAGATTTCCCGTTTCCCACCTAATCCCAGAATAAAAAGTAGCCAATGTGTTAATCCAGTATGTCAGCTATCTCCACAATTAATTCGAAATTCCACAAGAAGAACACATTGTTTGATAAAACTTTACAACCCCCTTTTCACCCCTTAATTTTCAAAAATACTTTCTTAGTGCACACGTAAGGCACTTAAAGTAAAGTTGTTTATAATTTCATGGTTTCAGATGTACGTTAATCGATCAGTTAGTCAGTTCATGCCGATATATATTAGACTAGGTGATCCCCACGGCTTCGCCCATGACATACTTCGAACTCCCGTCGCACCTATTTAATCCCATCGTTTATAAATTCTACAATTATGAACGAAAAATTGTCCACTTTGTCGACCTTTATGTTTACTGCTCCGCTCTCCAGGGTAGTAGCGTGATGATATATAATGCCTATATATAGCCTTCCTCGATAAATAGGCAAACCAACACGAAAAGATTTTTTAAAATCTGACCAGTAGTTTTTGAGATTAGCTCGTTCAACAAACCAAACAAACTTCAGCTTTATATATTATTATAGATATAGATTCGAAGTAATGACCTAGAAAAGTACAAACGAAACGACGTAAATAATTTGTTTTACAGCCCCTTAACCTCACACAGAACCATCAATAATATTACGAACACACATAAAATGGCGGCCATTTCATAAAACGATAACTCGAGGATAAGTTCGTACCTACTATTTCATCCCGGTAACGGTTAAAGTACTCTTCAGAACCCGGCACCCGTTCACATCATCTGCCAAGGACTTTTCCCGCCGTGTCAAAATCTAAACTGCAATCGACATTTGGAGAATTTTATTAAACTAGCTTAGCCCTACGACTAGAAGAATACAGCTTTTGAAAATATGGGATGAAAGAGACAGAGAAACCGTTACATACCCTCTCTCTCACTCAGATATAAACGACGAAAATGTATGTAAAAAAATATTTTTCCTTTGCGATAAATTAAATTCCCGCGTTTTATTTCACCCGCCATATCTGACAGATGTGACGTATAACAAAGATGCGTTCAGAAATAGTATGACAAGAAAAATGGCGCCTTTTCGAGTATTGTTACATAAACGATTTCTTACATTTTATTTTGACACGAATCCATACCGTATTTTGGTTACATGATTTATTACTTTGAATGATATACGATTTTTATGCTTGCATGTCATCGATAAGGCTTCTTTAGACTACTAAAGTGGTGTACAAGCAGACTACCCCTCGACCGAAGCTTATTAGACGTTTGCAATACCCTGAGCAGTTACATTTGCGCTATCGAAATGTCGTATTCTAATGGTTAAAATTGTTTATGTCGCCCATGTTAGAATATTATTTTCGTCGAAATATTTATTCGGGTAAAGGTGCTTAAATGACGCTATGCCTTCAATTCAAGATTTTATATCTTCCATAAAGTTTCCAGTGGTTTAGTAGACAAAGAACATGTATATTAGATTCTAGTCTTCGTCAACAATATCTGAATAGTTCAATCGAGAGATGAGCGAAGTTTAAAAAAAATAATAAAGACGCAAAAACTATCAAAAAAAAAAAAGTGAAATGGTGCTTTTTTTAAACTAGCGGCACGCTATGATGGCCGTTACCCTTTGTTTTTTTTTACAAAAAACTATTAAACCATCATTATCAATCTGCTGGAAGCGAAAGAAGTATGCATAGATCGCGAAGCCTGGCGATCTGTCCTCTCTGAATACCCCGTCAGTGATACAGCGTGAAGATAGATGAATAATCGATGTGCCCATCTGAGTCAACCGTTTTTATTATCGTAATTGCAATACTGTGTGACTCACTATACTGTGTTGAGTCATACTGCATTTGCACATTATGCAGATATAGCAAGGTCATTTACAACGGGATTTGAAACAAAGAAATCGAACTTAGGGTTGTCATCGCTTTGTTTCATTCTTTTATAGTATTGAGATAACATAATACGACATTTTATAGTATATGACAAGTATACGACCCACCTGATGAAAAGTGGTTACTGCACAACACTCTACCAATAGCTACAGGGTATCGTTCTCAACCGAGCAAAAGCGTAGAGTACGATACCCTGTACCTCGCACCAAATCTGACATTATAATTTTTTGGCTCCTCTTGTATATAACAAATGTTACAAAATTCATAAAGTACGTAAATTTAATATTAAAAAATTTAAAATGGTTGTATCTGACTGGCTACAATATATGGAATATGACACTGTAGAGAATCTCTTAAAAGCTATGACATGACACATTTAGTGCGCGCGCACACACACACACACACACATCGCATGCACGTTTTTCTTATTATGTAAGTTTTAGATTATACTTGTTTAATTTATACATAACTAATGTTCAAACAGAATATTTGAAACCAGTGTCACCTTAATATTGGGGAAGACACTCGCACCTGCAACACAGTTGTTACTAGCGCAGGTGTGAGGGAATCCCATAATGTAATGTATCCAGTTTTTTCAATAAAGAATATTATTATTATAATAGGATTGGCATTTTGAATAAGTTAAAGACTATTTACAGGCATCCTGGAATTAATAACGTATAATAATGTTAATTTGTATATCCATCAAAAAAAGTCTTCAGAGTTTCTTGCCGGTTCTTCTTAGTTTATTATTTTATTTTTAGTTATAGATTACTTTATAATAATATATAACATTATTAATGTATAACATTTTGTAAGCAACGTTGAAATGATCTATGTAAAATAAAGATTTCATTAAATTATGTGTAGGCTTGTCGATATCCCCAAAAAAATTAGTGGGAACAGTGGGATGTATGAAAATACTCCATTTTATGGTTCTTGGTAGCCCGAAATCCACTTTGGTTGACTGCAGAAGGTTGTGATTTAAATGATTGTAGTTTAGCTTTTTTAAATTGAAAGGTTTACTACGGAAAATGACTTATCATTTTCCGTAGTAAACCTTTTTAACAAAAGTCTAACTGTTTAACAAAGAAACGTATATTATTATAGACAAAAATGACACGTTAAACCGTTGGTCTCGGTTGCCAGTAACATGGCAGTCGTTAAGCTAAGTTGTAGGTCTAATGGGCGATTTGAAATTTTTTAAAAGGATGTCGCCACAACTTGCTCCTGTCCATTTCAAAACAGCAATAGGCTGACCACCTGTTATGTGATGGACAAAATAAAATGGTGTAATGCGGGCGTATAGTATGCCTCTGCCTATGCCTACCCCTTTAAAGATAAAAAAATAAATAAATAAATATCGTTGGGACAACTCACACAACGCCATCTGATTCCAAACTAAGCAGAGCTTGTACTATATTAACCCGAAAACTGATAAACATACTTATATATTCCTAAATACATACATATTATAGATAAATAACACCCAGACACAGAAGAAACCATCGTGCCCATCACACAAAATTTTATCCTGGGTGGAAATCGAAACCACGACCTCTTGCGTAGCAGTCGGATACACTACCACCTACACTAAAATAAAGCGTAAAGCGGCATAAAGGCGTAACTACATGCATGAATGTCAATAAGTAGTAAGTTCAGTTGGTCATCCGTTAAGTATCGGTGACTCCTATGATGTGGTCACCAATTGGTCACTCAGTTAATTAGTCATGACTCACTCTGAGTCACAGCACAGCATCCCAAGTAGGTTCTATAATAAATAGCAACGGAGATGTATTTAGTCAGAGGCTATTTGTGTTGCTTTTTAATTTCCCTTTGTGAAGAAACGAGTGGAAATGTTTCTCCTACACAAAGGAAGGAGGATCCTCAAACCAGGTCAGGTAATCACACCTACCACGAACGGTTAATGTTGGGCTGTTGACTATATCATTCTGCGGTGCGAAAACTCTCATTGCGCGATACAGGATTCTTAGTATCGAGTAGCGGATGCCCCGTGGTTTCACTTACGAAGTGGTCGATATTGGGGGAATACGGGGATAAAATGTTGCCTAAGTTACTCCTTATAACAACAGCTATCTGCCAGTGAAAGTCTCGTTATAATTGGTTCCGTCGTTCCAGAGATTTGTCGAAATCAATGCCGTGAACGTTTTACAGAACATTGAGTAAGCAGGTATACGAGAGTTTCACTGCAGTAAATAATTCTTAAAATTAATACCAATCAGAAAGTTATTCTCAAAGCTTTTATAAACGAGACTTTACGCTAAGATGAGAAAGTACCAAGACAAAGTAATGAGCCCTCAAACATTCTTGCAGTCATTTCCGCTTACGACGTAACTTCGCTGCATCGGACGCCCGCGCGGTGTCTGGTTTTCGTCAAGGTGGGTGCGATTTGTTTACAATAGGACCTGCCCCACTGTCAGGGTCACCGAGACGCGACACAGATGCCTTACCTTGATATACAGGCTGTTCTAAATTCTAAATTTAAATTTTCTAAATTCTTATATGCTACTAGCTGACTCCACAAACTTTATTGTGAGAAATAAAGGGCTATCCTTATTACCTAGATTTCAAAAAACCTATACTCAGACCTCCCCAATATACAAAAAAAAGTGTGTGTGTTAAAAGTTTTACTGCTTTAGTCTAATAAGATTTCATCACATATGCCAAAACTCTTTGTTTGTAACAGGAATGATAAATTAGTAAGCAAAAAACATCAAAAGAATGAAAACTACTTTGAATGTAGTTATAAATAGTCATGGAAACACTTATCAGCTAACTTCATGGTGTCGGTTTTTCGTGACGTTATGCGCGCGCGCCGTAAAAATTTACTCTCATCATTTTTCCCTAACGCGCTAAAAGAAGTCTAGATACAAATAAATAATAAAAGTTGGTTAAAGCGGTTTTGAAGAACGAAAGACTACCAGGACTTTAATTGGTCGTGCTAATTAGTGTCTAGCACATAAGACCTTTTAGCCTTTTTGTAATCACCTCACTAAAAAGGCAACGAGTTCAAAATTTCTGCCAAATTTAACATCTAAATTAGACACATTTTATTTATTAAATTTATTCGGCCCTTTAGACCCACCCCAGTTTCGTGCATCGGAAGGCACGTTAAGCCGTTGGTTGGATAAAATGGCAGTCGTGAAGCAAAATTGAAGGCCTTATGGGCGGCTTAAAAAAATTCAACTGCAGGTCGCCGCAGCCTGCGCCTGTCCATTTCAACACGGCAATGGTCTCACCACCCACGTGGGACAAAAATGCATACGGTGAAATGTGGGCGTTTAATATGCCTCTGCCTACCCCTTCGGGGATAAAGGCGTGACAATATGTATGAGGAACGAAACGACAAGAGATTTTTACATATTACATAACACATACACACACATAAACATTTTACATATTATAAAGACAATTGTATTAAAGTAAACAAAAGGAGTGGATGTATTTGGTTAGGTGAATCGAAATACCTCTTGTAACGAAATCTTGAGTTACGTGTGTGCTAAATACCATCCAAATATATTATTCATTTTATAGAAACAAACAAAACACGTCGGTATTACCAAACACAAATGAATCAGACAAATAACTTAGGTTCTATGTAACCCACATGATTACAATAAAAAAAAACATAAAATAAATAAATATCCATCACGCCTTATCCCCGAAGGGGTGGCAGAGGCATATTATATGCCCACTTTTCACCGTGTGGATTCCTGTCCCACGTAATAGGTGGTGAGCCCATTGCCGTGTTGAAATAGACAGACGCAGGTGGTGGCTACCTGCTGTTGAAATTTTTTAAGCCGCCTATAAGGCTTTCAACCAGGCTTAACGACTGCCATTTTACTGGCAACCGGGACCAACGGCTTAACGTGCCTTCCGAAGCACGGAAACGCTCGCAAATGTAAATGCCACAAAGTGGTCACCCATCCGACGACCAGCCATAGTAAAAGTTGCGTACCTCAGTGATCGTTTACCGAACACTGAGACCGCGGGGCCACGAGCGCTTCACAAAAAAACATAATAACCGATAAGGAGGTGCAATAACGATATTCGCGCATTCTACAATACTTTGAACAAGATTTTGTTGATCAATGCAATCCGTTTGTAGAATCTTATGACTCTTTAATCAAAAAAGTCATCAATTAAGTATCAAGTATCATTCATTCTATTCTTTATTATTTGATCAATTTTCGTTCCCACTCTCCCGATCCAAAGTTAAATAAACAAAACTCCTGACACGTAGGTACAACATAACCAAACTAATATGAAATAATAAACAGCAACCTGTAGTTAGTGCTTGTATGTTTACTTTATAAGTTAAAACTGACTTCGTAAACACGACGAGTGAGATGTCTGTGCCGGTGTGCGAGAAAAAAATAGGGTTGTTAAACTTTGGAAAAATATTATTAACTAGGTGGTGACCCCACAGCTTCGCCCGTGGAATATTTCTACCTCCCGTCGCACCTATTTAATCCCGTCGCTTATAACTTCTACAAGATAAATTGTAATGCATAAAAATTTGCCCGATTTGTCGACATTTATGACTACTGCTCTGCTCCCCAGTGTCGTAGCGTAATGATATATAGCCTATAGCCTTCCTCTATAAATGGGCTATCTAACACAAAAAGATTTTTTAAATCCGATCAGTAGTTCCTGAGATTAGCGCGTTCAACCAAACAAACAAACAAACTCTTCAGCTTTATAATATTAGTATACTCGTTGTATAGATAAACTAACAAACTTAACTATATTCAGCTTGCTGACAAAGTAGTTAGAGAGGACAAATCGGCAAGCTTCGCGATCCATACATACTTGTTTCGCTTCCTGCGGATTCATTAATCGCTTCATACGAGTACTTGCACGTCTGGGTATCCAAGTACTTTTGACCTTTTCGTTTTCAAGCAATCTGCCCACGAGGTCTTCATATGTAATTCTCGGCCTACCCTGACTCCTTCTACCCTCTACTTTCGCACAATATATATTCTTTGTTAATCGTTTCTTACTCATTCGTTGGACGTGTCTAAACCAACGGACCACAATAAATATGTAGCAACTAATTACTGGGCTCACCACCTGTAACGTGGGACAAAAATGCATACGGCGAAATGTGGGTGTACCTATAGTATGCCTCTGCCTACCCCTTCGAGGATAAAGGCGTGATAATATGTATGTATGTAACTAATTACCCAAGATATTTAATAAAAAAATAATAAGTCTGCCTCGCCAAAACTAGTTATAATTTAATCTGTAATAGATTCATAAATACTTTTATGGCCCTTTTCCCGGAGAGTAGGCAGAAGTATACTAAAAATACTTATTTAACCAGTATTTAGTCACACGTACTAGGTGAGCCTATTGCTGTGTTGAAATGGACGTTTAAAAATCCGAAGTTCCTGAGAGTAGCGCGTTCAATCAAACAAACAAATTCTTCAGCTTTATATATTAGTTTACATATAGAAGTATTTATGGCGTCTCTAGTAAAGAACGCGCGAGCGACATCGATGCATTGCTCTGTGGATTAAATAAACAAAATAAGATTAATCAGCAAACCAGTTGTTTGATTACGAAACGGAAAACGGTGAAATCAGAATTATAATATTAATTGAACTGGTTCTTTAAATCTGTTCCGCAAAAAGTAAAGCGGAAACCAGCGCATTCTTCAAGTTATTGCAACGAGTCCTTTATGTTTATAGTAATGTGTGTGTGGAATGTACGGTTCCCAGATATCTGGATTTGCAAATTGAAGCAATACCATTTATTTTATAAACATTTTAGGGATTTGATTGAGTATTGTGTTAAGTTTTGTGAAAAAGGTTATTACGCTGTTAAAGACTGTTTGCAGGACAGAGACGCCTGGAAATGATCTGCTGGCAAATTGAAATAATTTTAAATTGTAAATAGGCCATCAACAAAAGCCTTCCTAAGTTTCTTGCTGGTTCTTCTTAGGTGGGCCGCGTTCCGAACCGGTGGTCACTTTAAATATTTTAAATAAGGTATGACATTTTGTAAGCGCCGTTAAAAGGTCTATGCAAAATAGAGACATCCTTTTTTTTTTTACAAAAAATCCATTTTTAAAGTGTGGAAATGTCACGGATGTGATACAGGACTCGATCTGGACTGGGACTGGAACTAAAACCACACGGTCCCAAATTCTCCGTCTAGCGTTTTCGTCTACTTTTCACCATGTGTATTCCTGTATGTAACGAGAGCCCATTGCCGTGTTGAAATAGACAGACGCAGATTTGGTTACCTACTGAAATTTTTCAAGGCACACATAAGGTCTTCAACTTGGCTTAACTACTGTCATATTTCTGGCAACCGGGACCAACGGTTTAACGTTTAGCTTTTAGGCTGTGTATTATTATGGTACTAGTCAAGAGAGCGAGACAGCAATAATACATTTTATTTTATAATGTACTACTCTGGACAGCACACGAAATAATATTTATAGTCAAGGGCGACCGCGGGCGCTGCAACGCGTTCGAAACGTCGGTGTAAGTACGTAAATATTATACTATTGTAAATACGGGCATAAAAGGGTTAAACAGTTGCTATGGTGATGAAAGTATGTCACAGGTGAAGCCGTGAGGCATACCTAGTCCATAATTATATTATAAATACGAAAGTAACTTATATGTCCAAACTACTGAACCGATTTATATGAAATTTGGTACAGATATATTCTGAGTCCGAGAAAGGACATAAAAATAAAATATGCATAGTCCACTAATTATCCCGGGAACAAGCTCCTGTGAGAAACGGGAAAAAAGCTTCATTACGCGAGCGGAGCTGCATGCATCAACCAGTGTTATATAAATTAACAAAGACACAAAGACGTCTTCTATTTGTCTTAATCTCATTGTGTGAGAAGACACGTTAATCTTGGGACTGACAGCGCAAAATAAACAAGGCTGGTCCCTCACAATGGTGACTTACATTTGAATATTGAATATTGCTGCGTCAAATCAAAATGAGAGACAGAACGTATATGTAGTAACTAGTTGAAGCCCGCGGCTTCGCCCGCGTGGAGAAGTTTTCCCGTTCCCGTTTCCCACAGAAACTTGTTTAAGAAACTTGTGTTAAAAAATAAATAAATAAAATAAATTGTTTCTGGGATAAAAAGTAGCCTATGTGTTATTCTGATGTATAAGCTATATTATTGTAGAAATTCATTAAAATCCATTCAGCAGTTTTTACGTGAAAGAGTAACAAACATCCATACAAACTTTCACATATATAATATTATTAAGATTAAGATACAAGATGGCGCGCGGCATTCCGTCGCACACATTTATTCTCGTCGTTTAATACTTTACAATAATGTATGACAAATTGCCCGATTTGTTGTCATTTATGATAACTGTTCCGCTCTCCAGAGCAGTACTAACGTGATTATAGCCCATAGCCTTCCTCGATAAATGGACTATCCAACAAAAATAAAATTCAATTCGGACCAGTACCAAGTACTGACACGTAAATGGATTGATTGATTGATTACTCGACTGCCTCTGTGGCGCAGTGGTAGTGCATGCGACTGCCGCGACTGAGGTCCCGGGTTCGATTCCCGGGTCGGAAAAAATATTTGTGTGATCCACAAAATTTTTAGACCTTTCTTTTAGTGTTACAGCAGTTCGCTTGTGGAATAGGTTGCCACTTCAATTTAGACGAGCTGAGACGTTACAAAGTTTTAAAACTAATGTTAAAAATTATTACTTGACTAATAATTGTTAAAATCTTCCAATATTATAAAGTTATTTAACACATTACGTATAAACATTTTAATACATTTATGTATTTCTATATTTGTATTTATGTATATAGTTCATAAATTTACATTTGTGTATATTGTCTACTTCTTTCTATATATATTTATATATGTTTTAATATTTATATATATTTATATAATGTTTTGTAGAAAGTAATTTATTGTATATAGGAATGTAATAAATTTGACGCCGACAACTACCAGTTCGCTCCTACCAATATTCTTTTCCATCCAAAGGTTGCCTGGCAGAAATTGCTTTAAGCGATAAGGCCGCCCATTGTACTGCTATTTTGTATAACATTTCTAAATTGTAATACTACCTTGGCGTACAATAAAGTATATAATAAATAAATAAATAATGTTTGTTTCGGAGTTTGGGTGTTTCCTATGTATAAAATGTATGTATTTAGAAATAAGTATATAAGTATGTTTATCAGTCGTCTAGATCCCATAACACAAGCTTACATTAGTTTACTTTAAGCTAGACGACGGTGTGTAAAAAAAAAGTAATGTCCCACAGTACTTTCCGAGGTGAGTGCGTTCAACCAAACGGACAAAGAAACAAACCCTTCAGCTATAAATATTAGTATAGATAGTTATCCCGTTTGAACAATATTGATTAATAGATTTACACCCAACTAGATCACTTGGCGCCACTGCATTCAATTTATTAATTAACGGTGTCAATTTCAACTTGTTAACTTTCTTCTATCTCTGTCACACTAAGGTCATTGACCCTAATACTATTTATATTAAGGCTTGAACTAAATATTAGTTTACCTACTAATGAAATTATAATGAACTAGCTTTGCCCGCGTCGTGAAGTTTTCGTATTCGATATTTCGTACGGAACCCTAAGATTTTTGAAAATTCAATATAGCCTATGTTACTCACGAAGAATGTAGCTTTCTAATGGTGAAAGAATATTTCAAATCGGACCAGTCGTTTTTGAGCCTGTTCATTACAAACTTACAAATCTTTCCTCTTTATAATATTTGTTTAGATGTAAGATTATCATCATCCTCTTGCCCTTGTCCCAATTTACTTGGGGTCGGCGCAGTATGTCTAAAATCTATACTACAAAATGTTTTGGCTTGGTTTTTATGGTCGGCCGACAGCCTGACACCAACCCTCCTTGGGGATTATATTAGATTATATATTATTTTTATTATTATTATTTATATTAGATTATGTACCTACTAATTAAATTATACTGAACAAGCACATCTTTTTGAATAAATGGCTGAGAAACTATTGCCGAAGAATATGTATTGTGCGAAAGTAGGGAGTAGAAGGAGTCAGGGTAGGCCGAGTCTTACATATGAAGACCACGTGAGCAGATTGCTTAAAAACGGAAAGTTCAAAAGTACTCGGATACCCAGACGTGCGTGTATGAAGCGCTTAATGAATCTGAGGGAAGCGAAATAAGTATAAATTGCGTAGCCTGGCGATCTGTCCTCTCCGATTAAGAAAGTTATTTAGTTTATAATATATACATATAAAAAGGTAATCGTGACTGACTGTTTGTCTTTCAACGCCCAGCTCAAACTGCAAACTGAAAGTTCAAATTTGCCATTATATAGATCTAATGACACCACTTGAACTATTCCACAACATTTACTTGAAAAACCTAACCGGTTTCGCCTCATGGCATTCAATACTACAAGTGGTGTTATTTAAAATGTGTAGCAAGTTCCACCAATTGCCATCACTCCACAGTATAAATTATCTAATGAAAAGGTTGTCAGAGAGTAAGCGCTTTAAAATGGCTATAAGCTGGTCACATCTGTCGAAGAATCATGACGGTCGGTGATGCAAACAAGTTCTGAAGTGAAGACCACGACACAAAGGAGGGAAGAGGAGTTACGTTCTTTTTCCGACTCCCACAAATTATCTTCTGATTATTATTTCGTTGTGGGTTCCAAGACATTCTAACTTCTCCTAGGACTTCACCGAGATCGAGCTCGGTGTAACTTTTGTGTTCTTGGTCATTGCTGTAGATCCTGGTTTACAGGAGTCACAGTAATGGGAATGCGGGTCGGACTAGTACCAATTAAACAAGATCACGACCTCAGAATAAGTAATAGTACTACGTACAGAAGTTTCACTCCCTAACAGAAACTTATAACCGCGCGCGAACGGTGAGTTTAGTTTGCGCGCCAGAGTTTTATGACCGAACTGCGAAGTCCGCGCGGGGTTGCCACTTGAGAAGTTTCTATACCTAGTTGATTTATTTAGAGCGCGACTGTCGTGCGAGCCGAGCGGCAGCGGCAGCCCAATTGTCATTAGCCGCTCTAAGCGGTGCGCTGCCCGAGTATACCTAAACTGCGGAGTGACAGCCCCGTGCCACGACTCGCCAAATGTTCAAGGGCCACTCTCGCAAGATGGATCGATGACCTGGAAAAGATCGCCCTGGATGCAGAAGGCGCAGGAGCGTGTGTTGTGGCGTGAATTGGGAGAGGCCTACGTCCAGCAGTGGATTGCCATAGACTGCTGGATTTGATTGATAAAGTAGGCATTTATTATTAAAGAATTTTCGATATATTTTAACGTGTGGGTTTGAAGTATGACGCAGGGAATAAGTTAGTATTCTACTTAGAATTATAATATTATTACATTATTCATGATGAAATGTAATGAATGTATAATTTTCTACGAATTAGGAAACTAGTAAATTATCATTACAATATCTATATTCACGCTGTATTCGTCGAGGGGTAGTCAGAGAGGACAGATGCATACATGTTTCGCTTCCTGCTGATTCATTAATCGCTTCATACACGCACGTCTGGGTATTTAAGTACTTTGACCTTACCGTTTTTGAGCAACCTGCTCACGTTGTATTCGTCTGTAACTCTCGGTCTACCCTGACTCTTTCTACCCTCTGCTGTTACATATTGATTGTCATACCTCATTATACTATCGCGCGAGCAGCGAGTGTAAAAGCAGTATTACGGTACACGAGTTGACGCCCGCGGCTCCGCTTGGTGAAAATTTCTCGTTTCCGCTTCCCACAGGAACTTGTTCCCGGGATAAAAAGTAGCCTATATGTAATTCTGATGTGTAAGCTATATTATTGTAAAGTTTCATCAAAATCCATTCAGTAGAATTTGCGTGAAAGAGTAACAAACATCCATTCATACAAACTTTTGCGTTTATAATTTTAGTATGATTTTCATTTCGCGGCTCGTCTCGCAGCTCATCTCGTGGCACGCGCGAGAGTGTAAATAGGTACTTTCATTCGAACGAACTAGAAGGAGGGTAGAACGATATATGTGCTAGTGACAACATTTCAACCGCAGTGGCTCCAGTTACTCCGTGACCATGGCGCTTGCAACAGTGTCGAAATATCGAATACTCGCGAATGAAAGTGGACATGGTAAATATCCCAACAATCAATATTTTACCGCTTTAAAATTTCTCTCAACGTCAATTAAGAAGTTTCACTTCAATAACATCTAAGTTGTGACAACCCTAAAAAGTTTTCCTAAAAAACAGCGGTGCCTGCGACGAGCGGAACTGGTGATTATTTAGTTTATTCTTGGTGATAGAAGATATTATAATAATATAATCATAACAACTTTTAATTAAAAATAAACACAAGATGGCTGTAACTTATAATTAATTTACATAAGTGCTTTCGTTTCTACAGGGCTGACGAAATTTGTGTTAGTTTTTGATAAGTCACAAAACGGCTAGAGCGAATTTTATGATTATGTTATAAAATGGGTACTACTAATCATAAATATCAAAAAATCGGGCAAATTTTCATACATACTATACGCGCCCGCTATATTGAAGCGCTCGTGGCCCCGCGGTCTCAGTGTTCTGTAAACGATCACTGAGTTACGCAACTTTCACTATGGCTGGTCCTCGGATGGGTGACCACTTTGTGGCATTTACATTTGCGAGCGTTTCCGTGCTTCGGAAAGCACGTTAAGCCGTTGGTCCCGGTTGCCAGTAAAATGGCAGTCGTTAAGCCTGGTTGAAGGCCTTATGGGCGGCTTGAAAAATTTCAACAGCAGGTAGCCACAACCTGCGTCTGTCTATTTCAACGCGGCAATGGGCTCACCACCTATTACGTGGGACAGGAATCCACACGGTGAAAAGTGGGCATATAATAATATGCCTCTGCCACCACTTCGGGGATAAGGCGTGATGGATATTTATTTATTTATTTTATTTACATACTATATTATCTTCACGCTGTATCCCTGACGGGGTAGTCAGAGAGGACATATCGCCAGGCTTCACGATCCATATGCATACTTCTTTTGCTTCTTGCAGATTCATCAATCGCTTCATACATGCACATCTGGGTATCCGAGTAGTACTTTTGACTTTTCCGTTGTTGAGCAATCTGCTCACGTGGTCTTCATATATAAGCTTCGGCCTACCCTGACTCCTTCTACCCTCTACTTTGTCACAATATATATTGTGACAAAGTAGGTCATACTCTTAAAATGACAATATAAATATGGTGGAGAATTTCAACTTGATTCGATACGGTTCGGGTAGTTCAGGTGGCTAGAACATTGCCCTGGTTAGGCAAAGGTCTCAGGTTCAATCCCTGTCTCGAATCAAATTGTCTTTTTCCACTTTATTAAAAATTTATGAGAAATTTAGCAAAATAGTTGCTTTAAAAATTTATCAACAATATATATTCTTCGTCAATCGTTCCTTACCCATTCGTTGGACGTGTCCAAACCAACAGAGCACGCTCTTTTCCAGCTTAACGCTTGTACTTTCATTCTAACCTGCCATATTGCTATATGTATTTTCATACATTATTGCAAAATTTATAAGCGACGGGATTAAATAGATGCGACGGTAGTTCGTCGAAGTACGTCACGGGCGAAGCCGCGGATGTGCTAGTATTAAATATCAATCACGCCTTATCCTCGAAGGGGTGGCAGAGGCTTAATATATACCCACATTTCACCGTGTGTATTCATCATTCGACAAAAAAATGGCGTCTACTGATATTGCTCTAGGACAAAGTCACGTAATGCGCGCGAACATAGCCACAGACAGAATTGACGATCATTTTTAATGGACTGTGTCACTTTGTAGCCTTTGCCTTTTGAATACGAATGTATGAAATAAATATTACACAAGTAGGTATGTAGGAACGTTTCATCGTGGATTTTGGCGGGAACAGCGAAGTTCGCGGCCGCAAGCTCGGTTTTAAATTTTTAATACTAATGTAGGGTATATTTTAGAGTGTTAATTTATAAAAATGGTGGTTTCTTAAACATAAAAGCTTCTAAAAGGTGCACAAGTGTAACATAACTTATTAGTGTGCCCTGTGTATTTATGTAATGGAATCATTGTAATTTTCGCCAAAACAATAATTTTCCCCCGAGGTCAAGGAACGATGACAAACCAACAAAAATTGCGTGTTTTTAGCATTTAAACTAAGTATAATTTATTTAAGTAGGTACTTACACATTCTTAAGCGTTATTAAGATTCGCGTGGGAGGTGTTATGCCGAGAAAATTACATTATATGACGCTAAAAGGTGTTAGTAAAGTTACACGGAACTCCCTTTATAATAATAGACCTTACATCATAAGGGAAACTTAACTAAGTATATTTAAGCATGTGTTGAGCGAATGAGATATTTTACGACGCGCGGCATGTTGCACTCTTTCTCTTTATAAAAAATCTCAAATCTTTATCTGAAAACTGAATTTGATTGAGTGAGGAATGAGTGAGGAACGATTGACGAAGTATATATATATTGTGCGAAAGTAGAGGGTAGAACGAGTCAGGGTAGTCCGAGACTTACATATATGATGACCACGTGAGCAGATTGTTCAAAAACGGAAAGTCATAAGTACTCGGATACCCAGACGTGCATGTATTTGTATGAAGCGATTAATGAATCTACAGGAAGCGAACGAAGTATGCATGGATCGCGATGCCTGGCGATCTGTCCTCTCTGACTACCCCGTCAGGGATACAGCGTGAAGATAGTTAAATTATAGTTAAGTTGAATTTGATTCAAATTATAGACAAAAATCAATCTGAATTTTTGTTTTATTAGATTGGTGTGGTAAATCAATAATGTTAACTATTCTTGTTTGTAAATATTTTGTCGTTGCCTTTTAATTAAATAAATGGACACATAAACATGATTATATACTATTATTTTAAATATTTAAGCTGAATTTGAATTGGTTACGTAATAGTTTTAATGTATTTATGTGCTAAAAACTAAAAACAGAATTTTTAAAAAATAATATTCTTATACCCAATGCATAGTTGTCTTTGCGAATTTGCTTTTTTTTTGCTGTGCCCCAACTGGGTACATAATAATGCTTATTTATGTACAACATCCAACCTAAATTGTGGAAATGCATATAAAGAATACTGCATATCAAATTAAAATTAAAAGAAAAAATGTATCATGACAATTCGTCAACGATCATATCACGAAAAAATTATAGAAAACCTCACCTGTCACAACTGCGGCCATAAGCAATCCAATAAACGCCAAAATAACAGCCATATTGAAAAAACACACTTTCAAATTTATCACAAAAACACTTTTAGATTCGAATTTCGAACTTTAGCATACTAGGCGATGCTCGCTACCGTCACTGCTTGAACCGGTTTGATCGAGACAGTTTGTCTCACTCGCACTGGTTAGCTTTTGTAGCGATGTCCTTTTCAATCTGTAACAAAAAAAAAAAACATTTTATAGCAGGCGTAGGATTGTTTCGTATTACAACCGGACCAGCGCAATCTTAATAAGGGTTGGCTAGGATTAAGAGACTTTATTTTCTTTTGTATTCGGGAATGGATAAAGTGTATTTGGAAGTAAATCTTACTGAAATTTGGTTTCTTGTGTTTTTTGTAAAAAAATAATAGATTTGTATGCTTATATAAACGACAGGATGTGATATTAAGAAATAATGTCAATTATATTTTTTATCAGCACAGCGCGTTCTAACCTACATTACAGTATAAAAGATAGGTATATAAAAAAAATACAGTCATATACGCCTATGCTATCTTTACAAATTTTATAGAGGAAAGATTTGTAAGTTTGTTTGTAATGACTAGGCTCAGAAACTACTGGACCGATTTTAAATATACTTTCACTATTAGAAAGCTACATTCTTCGTGAGTAACATAGGCTATATTGGATTTTTAAAAAGTTTTGGGTTCCGTACGAAATCTCGAATATGAAAACTTCACCACGTGCATCAACTAGTCGTACATGACAAAACATACTTATACAGGGTCATTTGTAATACATCAGCGCCCGAGACATACATTGAATCCCCGTCGCATCCATTTATCCCGTCGTTTATTACTTTTACAAAAATGTATGACAATTTTGAAGCGCTCGTGGCCCCGCGGTCTCAGTGTTCTGTAAACGATCACTGAGATACGCAACTTTGACTATGGCTGGGCCTCGGATGGGTGACCACTTTATGGCATTTACATTTGCGAGCGTTTCCGTGCTTCGGAAGGCACGTTAACCCGTTGGTCCCGGTTGCCAGTAAAATGGCAGTCGAGAAGCCTGGTTGAATGCCTTATGGGCGGCTGGAAAAATTTCAACAGCAGGTAGCCACAACCTGCGTCTGTCCATTTTCAACACGGCAATGGGCTCACCACCTATTACGTGGGACAGGAATCCACACGGTGAAAAGTGGGCATATAATATGCCTCTGCTACCCCTTCGGGGATAAGGCGTGATGGATATTTATTTATGACAATTTGACTGATTTTTTGACGTTTATGAATACTGGTCCGCTCTCCTGGGTAGTAGCGTGATGTTATATAGCCTATATACTATAATCTTCCTCGATAAATACCAGTATTCCCTGAGATTAGCGCGTTTAACCAAACAAACAATTTTTTCAGCTTTATATATTAGTTAATACTATATATTATCACAGACATGGAGTACTTGAAACATACTTACACCTATTGTATGATGAGAAAGAAAGAGAAGTACAATAACAAGTATTGGGTAATAGCGCCCACGCACAACAAACACGACCTTGTCTTACAATGGACGCGGTGTAAATGAGTTAAATGTCAGTTTAGATCTCTGTAGCCGTTTGTTGATTAGGATTAATGGTCAAGGAACTTCAAAATTAGGAGGACATTCAATCATTAAGGAATCTTGCGTTGAAATTATGTACAATAGTTTAAATGACTTCAAAGATCACGAGGCATTTTAGATGAGGATCATAAGGTACTATGACGTTGACAGTTATGATGACAGAAAAAATAGAAGACGCCCGACGCTTATCTTCTTAAAGAAGTAGTAAATATCTTCTGGGGAAAATTCGGAGTCCTGAGAGAAGGTATTGGGAGTTCAACAGCAATCAATAATTACGGATCCTAGGATACGAATACAGAAGAAAATCCCTGCTAATATTATAAGTGTGAAAATTTGTGAAGGTTGAATATCAATTCAATATCTTTATTTGCTTAGAACATTGTAATAAAAGTTTAAGGTTTTTCATGTTGAGCCTAAAAACATTAATTATCACAATATCACGCTTTATCCCTTGAACCAATTTCGCTGAAATTTTGGAACACAGATAGCTGACATTCTGGATTAACACGTTACTTATTTATGCCGAGAATAAATAAATTAAACAAATAAAAATGTCTTTATTTTGCATAGACCATTTTAACGGCGCTTACACAATGTCCCACACTAAAACTAGAGAAAATTTTTATATATTTAAAGTGACCAGTTTTACT
The DNA here is from genome assembly GCA_948477245.1 of Thumatha senex. Taxonomy (NCBI): domain Eukaryota; kingdom Metazoa; phylum Arthropoda; class Insecta; order Lepidoptera; family Erebidae; genus Thumatha; species Thumatha senex. The sequence goes on from OX419724.1 coordinate 58,101,016, forward strand.
TATCGCTAACAAAATAAAGGCGAAAGTTTGTGAGTGCTTGTGACTATGTTTGTTAACTAGATAAGCTGAAATGGCTGGAAATATTTTTGTAAAATTTGGTGTGAAGATAGTGGACGCCCTTGATTTACACATAGGTTACTTTATACTCCGTAAACAGGTTCCAGTGGGAAACGGAGAGAGTAAAACTGCATCACGCTAGCAAAGCTGATTACGTCTTTGTTAAATCATTACATATTTTAAAACAAAGTCGCTTCCCGCTGTCTGTCCCTATGTATGCTTAGAAGAATAGATAAAGCGATTCATAAGGAAGGTTTTATTTAATGTATAATTTGTTATGTTTTTGTATACATTGACTAAATTATAACGATATTTGTTGGAGTGTCGGAAAAAATTAGCCGTCTCGTCTGGGAGCTTTCAGTGAAAACGCTAAACCCTTTGAGGTCTACAAAAAACTCCGCGACGGTATATGTCTATTTCTTAAGGATAACATACTATATACATTTTAATACTTTAAAAAACAAGCAGTTATAAAGCAATAATTTGGAGGCTATTTACACAAATACGTTATTAATCCTTATCATTTTTAATACGTTAGTTGGCTTCAGCATTTCATGAAGATTATTTTGTTCTTTTACACCTTGCAAATTAAATGAATATCTTAGGAGATACAGCAAAATAAAAATAATGCGCAAAGTAATAAATTTCGTGTAACCATAATTCGACCGGGCTGTGCGTGCGGGCGTACTGGAGAGCGGAGAAGTAATCAAATAATGTGGAAAATAAATATATGTTATTGTGAAATTAATTAACGGTGGGATTAAATGAGTGACACGGGGTTCGAAGTATGTCACGGGCGAAGCCGGGCGGGTCAGCTAGTAATATATAAAATAAACTCCCACTTTACTACCGAATAACCTTGTTATTCCCTTTATATCCCATAATATTTTCCTTAAATACATGGCACAGTATATATCCAACATTCTCTTGGCGATATTAAAAATATAAACAGCGAAATAATCAAGTTATTTGACATATGAAACAAGATGGCGGATCGCGTAATCTTCTGTAAATATGAGCCACCTAAAGAATTCAGGAGTGCGCGGCTTAGCTCTTGTCGAACTTTAAGCCCTAGTTACATCCGAATACTCAATGGCCGTAATTTTAATATTCGTGTCTAATACAGAGGGTTTTAAGGCACGTTAAGCCGTTGGACCCGTTTACATGGCAGTTGTAAGGGGCGGCTTGAATAATTTCAGCAGCAGGTCGCCAATCGCCTGTCCATTTCAAGACGGCAATGGCCTTACCACCTGTAATGTGGTACAAAAATGGGCGTATAGTATGCTCTTGTCACCCTCTAGGGTATGAAAATGAAATAAAAAAATCTTTATTCATGTAGGTCACAAAGTAACGCTTATGAACGTCAAGATTATTGCTTCTACATTTACATTCACTGACAGATTCGCAAAGCAATAATTTCTTAATATGAAGGCGTTACAACTTTTACAATTCAACTAACTTTTGACTAAGTATTATGAAGCATCAGTTCTGCTCCACGCCAAATCGAGTAGGGTTCGATGAGGAAGGGACTTATTTTATAAGAAAATCAACTACTAGCCTCTATCTCCCCCCTAAATCATTGAGAAAACTCATCCCACATTGAGTGCGGTGCGTTGACTCATGTATATTTGTTTTGTGTCTTGTTTGTGTGTCTGCTACTGCAGCGCTCCCGTTCACACGGACACGTGTGTCATAGCGTCAGCAAAACAAGTGGATCTTTTAATGGACATATATTTTTATAAATCTCTTCTTTACCTTCGAGAGATAAAGATCTTAGAGACATAAAAGAACTTGACCTGGTCAGGGCCGAACAATGGTGTACAGAGATTAGGAGGTCAAACGGCGTTCACTTGCAATAATGCCGAAAATATAAAGTCAAATTGTAGCTAATTAAAGGATCCCCAGGGTCCAAAGTCAAAAAAGGGTTTGGGACCAATTGGAATGATGCTATGACGAGACATACGAATAGTATCCTGATCAGTAAAGTACTGTCAACTTTTAAGGATCATGTTTTTTTTTTAATTTTGACCCATAATAAATACACTAAATAGTATTAAAACAGCTATTAATCAAAATACACACGGTGGAATTCACATAGACAGAAATATACAAGTTGAAAAGTGGGCGTATAATTTTCCTCTGAAAGGGTAAGGTGTGATTGATAAACAATTAATCAAAATATTTCTGTATTCAATATAATTTAAAAAAATATTAAATCCGGATTTAGATCTGGAACTCCGGTATTTGAACTACTATCATCGAAAGTCAGTTTCGGAGTTAAAAGGCTTACCGTTTTACACGCGCCGTACAGTATAAAGTAAAAATATTATTTTATACTGTATAATAAGCTTACATAGCTTCTAACTTTTGTGAGCGTTGTACATTCTTACTAACTAAATGGTTTTACTTACTGCTAGTTGGGCTATACCGAAATTTACACGTTACTAAAACCGTTTAGTTAGTAATAATGGATTCTAACTTTCGTATATCAAAAAGTGAATAAAAGTTAAATAAATTATTTCAATATTTTCTCCTATCCGTACCAACAGGATACGAGGAACAAAAACAAATTAAACGTTTTGTTTTGTTTGTGTTAAATATAGCGCCGCGCATTCGGTTGTGTTGCTTTTGGTTGAAGGTCGGAGATTCGAGTCCCAGTTTAGAACATCGAGGGGCAGTCTGAGTACTCAGACTGGGTGAATTCCTCTACCAAAGATAGCAATGGTAGATATTGGTTGCTGCTTTTATACTAAGACTAGCTAAAATAGCATTAGGCTTACTTAATATATATATGGGCTATCCAGGACCATGAATCCGTCACGCCTTTATTCCAGAAGGGGTGACCGAGGCATATTCCCCACTTTTTACCGTAAGTATGTTTGTCCCATAAATCCAAAGTACTAATAATCGTGGTGCGTGCCTTTTTCTATACTCTGTAAGTATATACATTGTAAATTTGGAATTACAAACAAACACGCTGTATCCCTGACGGGGTAGTCAGAGAGGACAAATCGCCAGGTTTCGCGAGCCATGCATACTTCTTTCACTTCCTGCAGATTTATCAATCGCTTCATACATGCACGTCTGGGTATCCGAGTACTTTTGATAAAGAAGTTTCACTTGAAATCAACATGGCGCGTAACCGAAAAACGTGACGTTTGTCTTCAGTTTTATTTATCAATACCTATTTATGGTATGTATTGGTCTCCCGCTTTGCAGAGGGCTTTCTAACTCCCTTAATATAATTTTCTGATTAATTTCGACGCTGGATCAAAGACACTTCTAACTTACTCTCAATAAAAAAAGGGCTACACAACACAAAAATAATTTTTCATATTGAAATTAGTTTCAGAGATTGTCGCGTTCAGCCAAACATACTCTTCAACCTATAGATGGCCGTTTAATATTCACTATATAGATATAGTGAGCATTAAACGGCGTCGTACCCCGGTTAGATAACTCTATTTTCTGCTCTAGAAGTGTCTCAGAGTACACTACCTTGCCTTCTTTCTCTAAATAGACATGGATTAAAATGATGTGCTCTTCAAAACACTTGCCGTGATAGATTGGCTACGTAACCAATGGACCTCCAAGTTTGGATACTCTTACAAAAGTGGCCGTTCGACTTCATTTTAAAGTCCGTTTGAACGCATCAATCTAACTGGTCTATATGAATTTAAAGTGTCATGGTAATAAACATTACTAAAATATTGATTGTCGCGATATTTACCTACAATGTCTATTTTAAAAAAAATCTAAATATCGGATACTCGCGAATGAAAGTGGACATGGTAAATATCCCGACAGTCAATATTTTAGTAATCATCAATGTAACTGCTGGACTTCTTTTTCAGTACCAATATGTATAGGACCTTCTAAATTCTGTCAAAAGACGGTATTATTTTACGCTGCACCAACGGTTAAAGGCTATCTGTTACCTCAGGACAATCTATAATCCGAGTGGTCTCGACTTGATCCTTACTCAAATGCAAGCTCATTTTGGGGCAAAGCGCAGTTACGCCGACGCGTGACGCGTCTGAAGTACCGATAGCAAATTAATTGAGAACTATAAATAAATTTTCTCACAGCGGCCGTCATGTCGATGAACTTGGCCGTGCGTCAAGAAAAAAAAACTTAAATATGTTGTTATATCGGAATATTATTCACACCTAGTACAGGCCACACAATCTATGCAGCCTACGTATTTTTTTCACACGCATATTTTCGGTCTAAAAATCGTTCAGTGTATTTATTAAATTTTTGGTGTGTACGTAATAGGAATCACTCGTAATCACGCTTGCTCAGGGATCTATAAACGAAACTGTTTATGCGGGAAAACATTTTATTATTATACCCAAGGCAAACACGTTAGAGTGCCAAACCAATTTGACGCAAGTGGAGCAGGGAGCATTCTCCATATTGTAAATAAAAAAAATACATTCCACATTTTCTATTGAATTGTTTATATTTTGTTGAAGTAACGTAACTTAATAAAATTCGTGACTAATTTGTGTGGCAACATACGGGGATATATTGTGGGCAGGCACATTTGAAATCGTAGACGAGGTAATTCATCAATCAATTGAGCCTATCGGCTGTACACACCTGTGTACGTACGCACCATTATTTTAGGAAGATGCTTGGATGTCCTGTACAGGTATCAGTTTTGAGTTTCCCTACTCTTCGCCAAGAGCTCGTTCGTTAATCAGTAGGTTCAATACTTGTAGGCGAGGCTGACTTGGGTTCTGAAGATTTCAGGAGCGTCCCATCGCATCGTTACTCATAACGTACTCAATGTAAACATGTTATTAAGATTTTCAGTCCGTATCAGCTTTTAGTTTTTATTGATTACGACTTATTTTTCTATCCACCGCCACCACCATTGAACTGCAGCGGGTGTCTTTAACCTGGCTATTCCGAAATTCCACTCTCTCTTATGGACATAATGTTCAATAGTGGATTGTTATTCAATCCCTATATTGAATGAAATCCGTAAAATATTAAAACTTAACACAAATTAAACTCACTTAATTTTCAAATTTCACATAAGACAATATGCTGTACGCATTACGTTGTAAGAGTGCTAGAGAGATCTCTGGCACTCTTAGGTCCGTATTCCAGAATGTTTATTAATACTCAGTCAACGCTTGAGGCTATATTTTGCCTCATAAATTTTACTCTCAAGCATCGATTGAATACTGAGAAACGTTCTGGAATACGGCCCTTACAATGCGTGCTCAACCTATGGTGCACTAGTCTTTGGTGCTATACAGTTGGGAAATACTTTTATAGAAAATGCATAGTAATATTTTTTTGTCATAATGAAATAATATACCATTTTTTTACTGTCATATTATAAATACAAAGTGCTAAGAAGATTCTGATAGAGATAAAATAAATCTCCTTATTCTTTGCTTTGTATCTAACAGTAGTATTGCCAAACAAGTTACCTACACAAAATCGTATTTCGTGCGTCATCATTTAGCAAAGAATTAAAAAAGATGCCCCACAAAAAACGTTTTCTTTTTTTTAACCAGATTTTGACACGTTGCTTGTTCGCACCGCTTGCGTTGCCGTATGTTTTCATTTGCAACATTTACACAGACGCGGTCTGATGCACACGAATTGCGTAATTTGTGTTACTTTTACTTATAATTTACGTGATAATGTATTAAAATAAAAAAAGAAGTTAAATAAGTGGCCTTGTATCAAACTTTGACTAGTCTTGTTCTTCAACCAGCTTAAATTTAGGCATCTTCAGAACTTGCAGACTTTTTTTAATTGGGTTTTAACCCTACTATCTGACCCCCGCGTCTAAACCCGGTGGTAACCATTTATATCCATCGTTTATTAATTTTACAATACTGTATAAAATTTTGCCCGATTTGTTGACATTTCTGATTACTGGTCTGCTATCCGGAATACTAGCGTTATGATATATAGCTCTGCTCGATAAATGGGCTAACCAAAACAAAAGTATTTTTCCAATTCGAACCAGTAGTTCCAGAGTACACACATATTAATAACTGTGACTTTCTGTTTGTTTGTTTATCCTTCTCAACAAACATCTTAAAACATACATACACACATACATACATATTGTCACGTCTTTATCCCCAAAGGGGTAGGCAGAGGCATTTTGAACGCCCACGTTTCACCGAATGCATTTTTGTCCCACGTAACAGGTGGTGAGCCCATTGCCATGTTGAAATGGACAGGCGCAGACTGTTGAAATTTTTAAGCCACTGCTGCCACTGCCATTTTATTGGCAACCGGGACCAACGGCTTAACGTGCCTTCCGAAGCACGGAACTGAAGTGGGTCTAAAGGGCCGAATAAATTTAATAAAAGTGTGTTAATTTTAGATGTTATATTTGGAAGAAATTTTGAACCCGTTGCCCTTTTTAGTGAGGTGATAACAAAAGCTTAAAGTTCTTATGTGCTAGACACTAATTAGCACGACCAATTATAGTCCTGGCAGTCTCGGACTTAAAAAATTGACTCTTAAAACATTGTTAAGTAAATTCATCTTACTATCGAAGTGTGTTTCTGGGCGACACAAAGATTATTGAGTCGGCAAATTAGTCACATTACCTACCCTTCTGTGCTGACACAATCGGTTAGAGAAAAGAATATCTTTAAGCGCTCGTGGCCCCGCTGACGCAGTCTTCTGTAAACGATCACTGCGATAAGTAACTTTCGCTATGGCTGGTTACGGATGGATGACCACTTTGTGGTATATTCATTTACGAGTGTTTCCGTGCTTTGGAAGGCACTTTAAGCCATTGGTCAGTCTTTAAGACAAGTTGAAGGCCTTATTAGGCTTAAAATTTTCAATGGCAGGTAACCGCAACCTGCGACTGTCTATTTTAACACCGTAATGGGCTTACCACCCATAAATATCGTTGGGACAACTCACACATCGCCATCTGATTCCAAATTAAGTAGTGCTTGTACTATAGTAACCAGATAACTGATAGACATACTTATATATTTCTAAATACATATATATTATAGATAAATAACACCCAGACACAGAATAAACCATCGTGCTCATCACACAAAGTTATATCCCCACGACGACCTCTTGCGTAACAGTTGGAAACACTCCGACCGCGCCACAGAGGCAGTCGAGTCCATAAAATGAGACAGGAATGCCCACGGTGAAATGTGTACGTATAATATGCCTCTGCCACCCCTTAAGGGCTAGATCTTTAAAACCTCTTTTAACCTCTTCTCTCTGAAGTTATTACTAGCCTTTGGGGGTGGATATTTTAACCCTCGGCGCCATTTTGTGACGTCACTGTTGACGTCCAGTTGCCTAGCAGCCATTGATTCCCTCTAGGCACCCCTTATTGTAATAATAGTAGTGATAATAATCAATAACAGCGTTATTTAGAAGACAGGTGCCACGAAAATGGTGTGGTTTTTAACCGAACTGAGATATATAGAACATTATTGTAGGCTGTAAGAATGTTACCGATAGCTACGCAATTTGTATAATCGATTTGGAGTAAAACAAGTATTTACCAAATTTCAGAAAAATCGATTTGTGGTTTAAGAGTGATTAAGTGATAAACATCCAAATATATTTACAAACTTTAACATCAATACTGATAATTGAAGTGGCGGTTTGTAAAGTATCTATCTATCTTCACGCTGTATCCCTGACGGGGTAGTCAGAGAGGACAGATCGCTAGGCTTCGCGATCCATGCATACTTCTTTCGCTTCTTCAAAATTCATCAAACGCTTCATACACGCACGTCTGGGTATCCAAGTACTTTTGACCTTTCCGTAACATAATTAAATATCCATAATTAACATATATTAACATAATTCTCAACTAATACTTACCTACATGAAAAAACATATTTTTTAAATTGTCTTTGTCTTTTATCTGTCTGTCTGTTCCACCTAATCTCTGATACGGCTGGACCGATTTTAACGGGTCTTTTACTGTCAGATAGCTAATATTATAAGTAGCAACTTAGGCTACATTTTATCCCCGTATTCCCACGGGAACAGGCATCGCGCAAGGCGTCCGCTAGTTTCTAATATTAGTGGTGAGCCTATTTTACCGTTTTAAAATAGTCAGACGCAGGTTGTGGCAATCTGCTGTGTGAATTTTAGGGCCCTTCAACCTGGCTTAACAACTGCCATGTTACTGGCGACCGGGACCAACGGCTTAACGTTCCTTCCGAAGCACGGGAATGCTCGTAAATGGAAATACCACAATATGGTCACCCATCCGTAACCAGCTATAGCGAAAGTCGCTTATCGGAGTCATCGATTATAGAACACTGAGTCAACGAGGCTAAGAACGCTTCTCAATGAAAGGGTATGTAAAAAAAAACAAGTAATAAATCGCAAATCAAGTCCCATATAACTGCAATCCGCCATTTTGAACCCAACTGGGTCACCAGTTTCTTTGTTTAATCACAAGAAAAGTAGGTTCCGATAACTTTAATAGTTCTGCCTAGCAACTATAGGTTTATAGGCGTGACGATAAAGTGTAGAAGCTTGCTGCCCTAGATTTAGACGATTTGTGTTAATCAAATCAGAATTATTTCCTTGATTAATAAGGTATCGATGATGTTGTGAGTTTGATTCCTGATTAGTGCAATTTTTACACGGACTCAGATGTTATGACCTCATGTTAGAAGCAGGTCTTTGGTAAGGGGACAAGCAGGAGTATCCAGGGTTAGAACTGGTCCTTGATCAAGATAGGTTCGTGAAGAAGCATCGAGTGGTTTTAATCGATTGGTAAGACTTGTCCACCTCGCAGCTGGCATGGTGAGGACAAGTTGAGTTGAGGGTGGTAAGAGGAGGGAAAGAATGACTTGTTTCAGAATTTTCGAAAATGCTTGACGTGCCTATGTCACAATGGTTACCCATCCGAGGACCAGCCTTTGCGAAAGTTGCTTAACGCACTAATCGTTTACGGACTGAGTTAGCGGGGCTCGAGTTTTACTCCACGGAAGTGAAGAGATGTGAATTTGCCACATCTCTGCTTTAGTGGAAACACAGCCTAAAAATCAATGGCATAGAAAAGGTTAGGGGCCCATCCTTTTAAGAAACGCTATGCAAGATGGATTGTTTCGTAACTAATGGATACCTGTTACCCATCCATTTCCCTTCCACTCTTGGCCCCACAAGATGACTGATGGGGGTAATCTATCACTACCCGCGGACCTGGTTCCTTACCTAATATGATTTATGTAAATATATACGGCTAATAGTATGTTGCGGAAACTTTGTCGGCTGATTGTATGTGGTTGTTAGTCGGTAGGCTGGTTAATAGCTTCAAGATTAGTTTTAAAAATTTAATTAAAATGTAATTTTTGAATAAAGAGAATAATAATAATTATAGTTTATTGTTACAAAAATATGATACACACACACACACACACACACACACACACACACGGTTTCTTCATATGAGTGTACTTTAAGCCATTGATTATTAATAATGTCTCATACATTATACTCCTCGGGATTCCCTGTACTGGTGAGTATAAACACTCCTGTGCCTGTATAGAGCTTCATCCGTTTATCAGCAGGTGCACCCCTAGGAGATGAGGTTGCCCCGGAGATCTTGATGGAGTTGCTTACCACCAGCCAGGTAACGTAAATTTTATTATGAGTACTTTGATCCACAGACGTGCATGTATGAAACGATTAATAAATCTGCAGTAAGCTAAAGAAGCATGCATGGATCGCAAAGCAGCTACCCCGTCATGGATACAGTGGGATTCGTGGGCGCATAATATGCCTCTGCTAACCCTTCGGGGATAAGGCGTGATAGACAAACTAAACTATTTTATTAATATAAATAAATTACAGTATTTCAATGACATTTCCGTTTCATTCCACAATAATCGAGCATAAACAAAAGGCACCTTTATCAAACTTTATTATGCGAAACGTTCGAATTAATACGCCAGCCGCGAATCAAACCTAACAAACCGTAGTCTTAACGCAAAACAAACGACATGCAACCATCCCACCGGCCATGTTAAATTGTTTTTACCAGCGCGAATGTTTAAATAGATGCTAAATTAAAGATAATGGCTCGACAGCGTCCCGTCCCGGACATAAATAACAGTCATTTCGATAAGAGTTTCTGTTTTAATTATACATACAATATTGATTCTAATAAAAAATAAATTAGTTAATAAATAGATGGTACCTCAACAAAAAAATGCATGTAAACCTGAAACACAGGATCAGACGCGAACAATGTAATACATAAATATACAATTTGTTTATGCACCTAGAACAAGTATCTTTTTAAGTGTAATAATGAACAAATTTAAATTATATGTTTATAAAAGAAAGATTAAGAAATCATGTTAAATATGTACTATGTATAAATTATTATGTTGGAAATAAATGTATTCTTATTCTCTGTAATATCTCCAGGGCCTGTTCACATTTGCATTGTGTATTGCATTTTTATAGGTGCATTTTTTATAGTCTATCTATTTTAAAACCTTTTGTGCGTGTATTTGTATATATTTTAGTCATTTTTTTAAATGCTGTGTTACATTTTTTTTACACAGCGCCAACTAGCCCAAAGTAAGCTAATATAAGCATGTGTAATGGGATCTAGACAACTAGATAATCATACATACATATTTTACGCAGGAAACACCAAAACTCCGAAATAAACTTTTTTTTTATTATGACGTAGATTTTGCAAGATTAGATAGACGCTTTTCCTTGCTTTCTTTCTTTCAATGCTCGTAAAACCTTTCATTAAAACTCCATTATCGCAGAAAAATGTGGGAAAAAATGGACAAAGAATATTAGCGTCAAATATATATTTAAACATACACTCTGTTGACCACAAACTACTTTTAAAATGACATAGTAAGCATGTGACCTACAAAACTATATAGTAATTTTGCTTTAGAATACAAAATATAGTATCCTACTTAATTTGCATAAAGCTGGAGTCTCACTGACGGAGCGAAGCGAGTACTTCGATAACTATGAATCTATAATAATATTATAAAAAAATATATTTGTTTGTTTGTATGCATTTTATGTTATTCGGGTCTTTTTCGCGTAATATTTTAACATTTTCTCACCTCTCGACGTTTCTGGGGAAAGCGGCGGGCGTCATCATCTATGTACGTTCGTCAGGTACCCACATTTCATTTCACAAAAGCATAGTATTCATAGTATGAGTTTAAAAACATTATTGTTTGTTTGTAGTCGACACTGGAACGACTCTGGAACTACTGAACAAATTTTTAAAAATTCCGCAGCCATTTGAAAATCAAGTTTTTTAGAAGAAACACAGGCTGTTACTAATCAAGAGAGCGGAGCTGTAATGATAAATATCGAGATATTGAGCAGATTTCCATAAATTATTGTAAATACATGGGTTAAATAGGTCTTACGGGGTTTGAAGTATTTTACAGACGATGCCGTGGGGCATAGTTAAATAATTAGTAATCCAGTCATTTTAGAAAGTTCACTTCGGAATAATATGAGATAAGCGTTTCAAAATTGGTTTTGGAATTCTCGGAGAACTAGGAATAATTACAGTTTCGAAAATGCAATAGAAGCCTCCGAAATCCACTGGTTCTAAGTCTGTCTCAAATGCGAGTGTTGCACTTGTTGACTAGCAGATGAGCTTGTAGCAAAGAGAAGGAAATTCTAAACAAAACCCTGTACCAATCAGTGGCCAGCGAAGAAACCTCGCTTCGTCCAGCTGCGGACGACGTAAAACTTTTCTGACGGTGTCTTAAAATTTCACGAAGGACTAATTATTATTATTTTTATAATACTACGTGATTTTATCACCACAGCTAGTAAAAACAGACTATTTCTTCTTAGAAGACAGGAAATTTTGATAAGGACTCCATACTGTAATCATGCATCCTTTAGCTTAATATTTTATGTCAGGGATACAGTGTTATTTTATTTTTAATTTATAATATAGGTATATTTCAATATTTTTTTTTTTTAATATATAGTGTACGTACATTATCATAACATTTTCCTTGTTTTCTTCGTTTCTAATAGAGTAAGAGATTGCTTTTAACGATAACGGCGTACATGTGCGTACTCTCCCTCTTTCTGCATTTTTAGAGAATACATGTACTATACAGGGTCATTTAAAACACCAGCAACCTGCTAGGAGTGGATAGCCAAGGTCATAACCAACAACGTTTGTCCTACCACTTTTGGCAATTCGTTACACAGCGAGTACAGGTTTTCTTTCTGGATTCGCTTAAAAGAACTTCTGGGTCTCTTTTTCGTCACGCCTAGATGAAGGATGGACGTGTGCGCATTGTGTGGTTGAAAAAGGTTAAGGTCAAAGGAGTTATGACCGGTCCACCCACAACCCCTTTGATTTTCACGAGTTCCGTATTACTGTAATTCAATCAGTACATTAAAATAAAGTTAATTTGAAAAAAAAAACAAATAAAAAATTAAAAAAAAAAAATTCGTAGTACATGTTTTTATGATGTAAGCTAGTCCTGGCAGTTGCTTGTATTTTACAAATGACCCTGTATATACCATGTAGGTAAATCAATATTTGTCCCATGGCTCGACGTCGAGATCCTTGCTCATTACCCCGATAGCCCGCTGTCAGTGCGACCACAGCACCAGTAGGTCACGCAGCTGAAGTTAATAAATGTTAGACTCGGAGGCTCCACTTGGCATTCAAAGTACGAAATTTTAAATGGCTGTGTGACTACTATTTGTTTCTAAACAACTCCAGACATAGTTTTCAGGGTGTTATGTTATTTTCTTAAGTAGCTAATGCCCGCGGCTTTGCCCGTGTGTTGAAATTTAGGTTTATAGTAAGCTTACCAAATATTTCAATACTAGCTGGTGCTCGCAGCTTCGCTAATGGATGAAGTTCAACTGTAGATATTTCCATTGGCTCAGGGCACGGAGATATAAATTTTAGAAAATTCATTTATTAAAGAGGTTTAACGAGTATTTAAAGTTTGTGTAGAGAAATAAGCTCCGTAAAACCGCGGGGCATAGTTAGTTTGTTACGCCAATCGGCTAGATACGTGCTTGATGCAATAGTAATGCCCTTGGTTTGAGAAAGGCGCGGCCATCTTAGCCATAGATTTAAAATTTAGAAGTCGAATGAGTAATTGTAGGTTTTTTTACATACAGCTTATAGCAAAGGTACATATTGTGTCTTGTCTTGATATCTATGACATTGAACCAATTAAAAGACATATATTGTGCCTGTTTAATCGTAAAATGTACCTATTATAGTGCGTCTGCCTGCTGCTGCGAGGAATCAAGCGTGATTGTATTATGTATATGGGTGAAAGTAGATTCTACCTGCGTCGAACCTTTCCAAAATAGTTACTTATTATTAAAATTAGAAATTTAAAACGAAAATAAGTATGTGGAATTATTATAAAAGAATACGCACACAAAAAACGCATGTAATTTAAAACATTTTCCATTCTCTTTAAGTTAAAAATTCGAGCACATTGCTATCTCCCGCGCAATTAAAGGCCGCCATCTTTGACGGTTGCTAATGTTGCCACAATAAAAAAAACGACCATTATCGGCCACTGACCGGCCGATCAGACGAAATAAGAGTAAAAATATGTGTAAGTAAGACGACTGTCATAAAAGTACCAAGTTTACTAGTTGATACTCTGGAAAAGGTGGCCATAGAAGGGTTAGATGTGTAAACGTTTGTGAAAGGCGATTCTTATAAAATAATATTGGGCAAAATGATTTAAAACGTACTTCTATTTTATATCCCTACTAATATTATAAATGCGAAAGTAACTCTGTCTGTCTGTCTGTCTGTCTGTTACGCTTTCACGCCTAAACCACTAAACCAATTTGACTGAAAATTGGTGGAGAGGTAGCTTAGAGCCAGGAGACGGACATAGGCTACTTTTTATCCCGGGAACAAGTTACTTAATATTATAAATGCGAAAGTAACTCTGTCTGTCTGTCTGTTACGCTTTCACGCCTAAACCACTGAACCAATTTGGCTGAAAATTGGTGGAGAGGTAGCTTAGAGCCAGGAGACGGACATAGGCTACTTTTTATACCTAAACCTTATTTATATAAACAATAATTAATAGTAAAATATGTTGCTAAGAGCAAAACTCTAAGACAGCTGGACCAATTTGAGTTTTTTTTTGTTTATTCCTTGAACTCCAAGGAAGATATTTATGGAGAGAAAAATTGGAAAAACTTTAATAAGAACGGGAAAGCTTCAATACGCGGGCGGAGCCGCGGGCATCAAATAGTTATTTATAAATATTGTGGGACACTTTTTACTCAAAATTATATAGCCCAAACTAAGCTAGCTAGTGCTAATGGATCTAGACAACTGATAAACATACTTATATATTTAAATACGTACATATGTCATATTATTATTTGCATGATGACAATAATTAAATTGTCATAACCCTCTTTCACTACAGTAAATGATGAATATTTTACCGGGAAAAATCCTCAGTCGATTGCGACATGAAAAGCACAGTGGCCAAAAAGAGTTTTGACTTGCTAAAACTAAAAAAAAATATCTAGGCTGTATGGATTGCGATCCTATTCCTGCTAAAAAGAAATTGAATATAATGAAAGTTCATTATTTAATTTGTATTCGATAATACTAGTTAATTAGTCATTCGGGTTCTCGATAGTTACGTATTTATATTATTGTACGCTTGCTATATATTATTTTCCAAAACTACCGCATTAACCTTGTTTAATCTAAAGACAGATGATATATCGCAGTGAAAAGCTATTTTACATCTTGCCGCGCAAATTTCACTGAAAGCCTCAATAACGCTTCTACCATGTTATTTGTGCAAGGACACAGGACCTAGGACTGGACTTGACATCGACGATGACTGGACAGGACTAAATTAGAAGATAAGATTGAAGAAATATGATATAAAAAGTAAGATTTGGCTCTTAAAAAAAGATCTTCGTAACCAGGCCGTAAAAAAATCGATATCGGAAATGAGTCTGCCTGACAGTTGTAGCAGGAGATACGCAACTCATCATTTACCTATTAAAATAAAGCCTTTGAGGGAAATAGAAATGAATAAGAAATATTTAAAAGAATTTAAAGTGGCCATTATTCCATGAGTTTAAACGAGAGCGTGAGAACTTCCACCATTGTTGTTTAGTAGCAGTGTGATGTGAAAGTGGTCAGTAATGAGAACTTCTTGTTGGATATGAGTTCCTGGTATTTGATTGGCGAGCGACAGTACTTTGCATACGTCAATATAAGATTCGCGTATGTACTATGATAATTGCATTACGAGAAACCGGTCAGCCATTCTTCTATTCGATAGAGGATAACTGATTAGGGTTGTAAGACCAAAAATATTATATAAAGAAATTCTTTACAAGCTTGACTATCCTTGTACGGATAATTAAAATATTTGAATAGGTACGACTCCCGAAATATGACCTCTACGGTTTTGCCCGTGACATACTTCGAACTCCCGTCGCAACTATTTTTATCTGTTATAAATTTTACAACAATTTGCTGCTCAACAAACTGCTCCGCTCTCCTGAGCAGTAGCGTGATGATGTACAGCCTTCCTCGATAAATAGGCTAACTAACAGAAAAATAATTTTTCAATTCGAACCAGTAGCACTAGTTTAGCGTGTTGAACCAGACAAAGAACAAACTCTTTGGCTTTATATAATAGTATAGAAATCTATATTATGCATCGATTTTTAGGCGAATTTATACGTGAATACAAGCATAGTTTGTTGTTTAAAGTAACCCTAAAGGGGGTAATCAGAGAGGACAGATCGCCAGGCTTCGCAATCTATGCATACTTATAACAACAACAAATTTACACCTGAAAATAAACTTTTTTGCCAATATTCGTCCACCCGTAATTCACAATAACAAAATATTTGCCATGTTATGATAAATTGTTATTGAGATAACACTATCTGTGCATTGGTATTCACGATGACAGATAGTTTTGACCCACTGAATACGTCCCTTTATCAATACAATAAGCATTTTTGTCTTAATTCATAATTATGAAACAAACAGTGATTATTTATATATTAAATTAGAGCTACCTGTTACGTGGGACATGCATACGGTGAAATGTGGGCGTATGGTATGCCTCTGCCTACCCCTTCGGGGCTAAAGGCGTGACAATATATGTATGTATGTAAATTAGAGCTAGAATTACAAATATCACCTACACTGTCAGCTGCAAGGATCTGGTCATTAAGTATTTTTTTGAGAACTGACATATTTCCTGTACTTTACATATAATAATTTTAATGAACCTTCTAACTTTATGATCTCAGACTGCAAACGTTGAGTATAAATTTTGTAAATATTTGTGCCATCTTAAATTTTTATTTGATAATTATTCAGTTTATTTATTAATGCAACACGTTCTTTCCTTAATTGGATATTTCTGGAAGTGTTTTTGTTTCGGTTCCAAGTTATTTGGAAAAGGGCGTGCTCCGTTGGTTTGGAGTTTTACACGTCTAACGAATGAGTGAGGAACGATTGACGAAGAATATATATTGTGCAAAAGTAGAGGGCAGAAGGAGTCAGGGTAGGCCGAGACTTACATAACATGAAGACCACGTGAGCAGATTGCTCAAAAACGGAAAAGTCAAAAGTACTCGGATACCAAGACGTGCATGTATGAAGCAATTGATGACAAGAAGCGAAAGCAGTATGCATAAATCGTGAAGCCTGGCGACATGTCCTCTCTGATTACCCCGCCAGGGATACAGCGCGAAGATAGATAGTTGGTTAGTTTATTAAAATCGATTCATAAATATAGCTTTACGATTGCGTAAGAGACATACAATCGAATGGAGAACCTCCTCCTTTTGTTCAGTCTATGAAAAATGTGTTGTCTATGCTCTATGACGTCATTAATCCTATCTCGACCCACATCTAGTGGACTTTATGTCGCCATTAGTCTTAATAAACCATGATTATGATTTAGTACAACTATACAGCGCTTCTATAGTGAAGCAAAGGGTTTTGATAACGCGGATAAGGGGCCGTTTATATATTTTTATCTACATATCACATGAATGAAATATTTGTGTGATCCACAAATGTTGGTTTCGGAGTTTGGGTGTTTCCTATGTATAATATGCATGTATTTAGTAATATACCTATCAGTTGTCTAGATCCTATAGTACAAACTTATTTATAGCTTCGTTTGGGTTAGATGGCGCAGTGTGAAAAGTGTCCCACAATGATATTCTAAGGGTTTTAGAGCAAAGTGATAGAGGTCAATCGAATCAGACTATTTTTTTTTATTCTCTGTTGTCCCTGTTAAATCAGTTCAGTCATTTCAGAGATTAGGCGAAGTAAACAGACAGAATTATTTTTATGTAAGTATCGTATATACTTTCATTTATGCTATATATTATTATTTTACGAGAATATTTCGTTACAAGTAAAATATAACATAAATATATGTACTATAATCGGAGGAGAATATGTTGGTCTTATATAAAAAAAGCCATGTAAAATAATAGATATTTTGAGTCTATTATATACTCAAAATACCTATTATTTTACATGGCTTTTTTTGAAACTAGCAACCCACCGGGTGCAACTATTATATTAGTTGCACCCGGTGGGTTGCTAGTTTCCTACTAATTTCTTCCTCAGGCTCTACCTATTGCTTTGCGAATCTGGCAGTAAATGTAGAAGCAATAATCTTTGTGAGCTACATACATACATATTGTCTCGCCTTTATCCTGGTAGGGGTAGGCAAAGGCATCTTAAACGCCCACATTTCACCGTATACATTTTTGTCCCACGTAACAGGTGATGAGCCCATTGCCGTGTTGAACATGTGACCTATATGAACAAAGATATTATCATTTCAATATATTTACTAATGCTTAGCGCATTATTCATAATGATTCAGAATTTAAGTATTTTATTGTAATTGAATATGCATATAATTTTATTATCATCTAGTGCACACTATAACATTTCCGCTGACCGTGAATCCTGTAATGATTAATTTATAGTAATAATCACGCTTATCATCTATACTTACTAATATATAAAGCTGTGGAGTTTGTTTGTTTGATTTAGGCAGTTTAGGCAGGTGTCATCACAAATCGAATGCGAAAGTGCAACTTTGTTAAGTGCCAGTCGATGGCGCCTTACGTAAAGAGGTGGATTAATTAGTTTGTTTGTTTGGTTGGTTGAACGCGCTAGTCTTAGAAACCACTGAGTCAAATTTAAAAATCTTTTCGTACTAGATAGTCCATTTATCGAGGAAGGCTATTTGCTATATAACATCACACTACTACCCTGGAGAGCGGAGCAGTATTCATAAATGTCGGCAAGTCGGGCAAATTTTTATGTATTATTGTAGAATTCATAAGTGACGGGATTCAATAGGTGTGACGGGAGTTCGAGTATGTCTCGGGCGCGGGCATTACATTTTTTTTTATAATCATCATATTAAATTTTAAATGATTTTTTTTTTAAATTGTAAGAATATATTTGAAAAGTTCATTTACGATGACGCATGATGTCTTTTTTTTATAATTATTTTGTAGCCTGATTTTGAAGACCTTTTAGCCAAATTTTATTTTTTATATCATATTTCTTCAATCTTATCGTCTAATTTAGTCCTGTCCAGTCTTTGTCGATGTTGAGTCCTCAGTCCTAGGTCCTTGCCCTCAGTATAATGGTGATTCTTATACTGAGGTTTTTAGTGGACTTTAGGTGGCAAGGTAGAAAATAGCATTTCACTGCTTATATATCATTGTCTATCACTATAGCACGTTAACACAACTTTTATGTCCAAGCAACCACCACTACCGCACATAAAACAAGATAAATGCACTAGTTTTAGAAAATAATATGCAGCTACCGTCCGCACATGTCGCGCTTCCCGCCGAAAGTCCGTGATGTCTTTAGTTTTAAAAACTATTAGTTCTCGATCAGCCGTCCACAATTTATCCACAAACTGTTCGGATTATTATTAAATATATTCATGAAACTTTCATTATCACGCCTTTATGCGCAAAGAGAATATATGCCAATCAATATACATTGCGAGAATATCGGTTTTAATGACAGACGTAAAACGTAATGTATACTATAATTTTCTTCTGTGGTATAATCGAACGGGTATCGACGCTACATGATTGAGTAGTGTTGTAATTACGATAATTACTATTTATATCGATAAAAGAAAGGTCTATTATTAAGCGATTAATTTCTACAGTTATGTATGTAGAAGTGAAACGCCACAAACAAATCTTTGAAAACTCACGGGACAGAAAAACTTGTTTTTTCAGTTCCGTGTGAAAACCTAATAAATTATCGAAATAAAATAAAGAAAGGGCTTATCAAGGTAATTTAGGAGTAATCTATGTACAGATGAATAAATTGTAAGTTTTTGTTTGTGTTTATGTTTATCAACCACGCCTTATTCCCGTAGGGGTGGCAGAGGCATATTATATACCCACTTTTCACCTTGTGTATTCCAGTATATATTGTAATTCCAAATTAACATTTTTGTTACTAAATTCATGTAAAAGCTTATACGATACTTCATAAAAAAATAATTTATTTAAATTATGTCTGTCTGTTTGTTCCGGCTCATCTCTGAAACGGCTGGACCGATTTTCACGGGCTGAGAGTTAAATGTTATAAGGCGTAACTTAGAGTAGACCAAGTTTTGAGTCCATTGAGTGTTGAAAAATACATAAACATGAAAAAAAATTGTCGTAAACGTCCATAACATTTTTTTTTACATTAACTTGGGTTTTAGATATTTTTACAGCTTCAAGGGACCATAGACCTGAGTATATGCGTTCCCGAGATAAAAGATCTTGACAGACAGAGGTACTGACAACAAAGTCCCTGCCAACAAAGGACTGCCTCGGTGGCGCAGTGGTAGTGTATGCGACTGCCACGCTGAGGGCCCGGATTACACAACTGTTAGTTTCGGAGTTTGAGTGTTTCGTATGTATAATAGGATGTATTTAAAAATTTAAAGTATGTCTAAGAGTTGTCTAGATACTATACCACAAGCTTATATTAGCTTATTTTAGGCTAGATGGCGCTGTTTCAAAAAATGTTTACAATGTCAACTAAGTGATCCTATAAGAGTTCCGCTGTCTTCCTATATAAGTACTCTAAATAGACCAAGATAATAATAATAATAAATATCGTTGGGACAACTCACACAACGCCATCTGATTCCAAACTAAGCAGATCTTGTACTATGGTAACCAGATAACTGATAAACATACTTATATATTTCAATACATATTATAGATAAATAACACCCAGACACAGAATAAACCATCGTGCTCATCACACAAAGTTTTATCCTGGGTGGGAATCGAACCCTCTTGCGTAGCAGTCGGATACACTCCCACCGCGCCACAGAGGCAGTCAAGATACCGACATGGCAAGGAATTATCCGGTTTAAATAGCGATGCGCGAGGTTGGAACCCCATTACATGATTGTCTAGGATGAAGCAATTGCTGTAGGTAGGTTGATTATACAGTGTACCTCGATCTTAAATTGAACTTCCTTTACCTGTGAACAGAGAAAAAAAACATTTTACCAACGACAATTTAATGAAGCAACTATATAGAAAAATAATAAAAGTAGGGAGGAATATGAGGAAACACACCACAACACATGCTCTGGAACTGTCAATTCTAGAGCTTTACAGTCAACTAATTTGGGAGGAATTATGAACCGAACTTCTTCGTAAAGGCAAAGGGTAGGACAGGGAGCTGAGTCTGTTATTTGTATCGTGTCAAAATCGTCGCTCAATAGAAAGCCACCGGTACAATTTTTACAGCTTTTCATAGTCTACTATTACAATCGTACTACATTAGACTTCTATCGGTCGGCCGACAGAATTCTACTAACACGTACCGCGCCAGTGGCCGCTAGTCAGTTGCATTTTTGATAGTCTACTAAAATTTTAACAGCTGAAAACAGCGATTCTGGTTCTATTCTACGGCTTGTCAATAGTAGACTCGGCCACCATTTAGTTGTTTAATTCCCCTTCAAATTGTTAGTGACAATAAGTCCATACGACTAGACTAGTGTTTCGATTTCACGCATAGGGTTCTCAAAATTGCCTACGTGCCATACTAAATCTAAGGTACGTTTATTAATTTGTAAGTGTAATCTCTAGATCTACTGAATAGATTTAAAACATTATTTCACTGTTAGAAAGATGTGTTATCCTATAGGTTACTGTTTATCCCGAGAACATTTTGTAGTGGTAAACGGGTACGGAAAATATTCGCTATGCGGGCAAAGCTACGGACATTAACTAGTATTTCATACTGAAATAGTAATTGACAGAAATTTTGAGGTTTATCGATAATCTTGTTTAAGATCCCATCCTTAACTTAACTCAGGGATCCAAATTAAAAAAAATTCTATGTGTTCTGAATTTAAATAATTACGACTTCGAAATTTAAAATTTTTTAATGTTTTTTTATATTATATTTATGGCATAGCTACTTCGACCTTTGTGCCATATTAAAAATGTAAAACAAAGACGATGTTGCCAATTCGAAAATGTTAACATCCTAACACATCATCGGGTAACTTAGACAGTTGCCGGTAAGTTTTACTCACGGCATTTAAAATAATCAGTGCTCATTGGTTCTCAGCCTGCACGCTGCGAGTAACGGAACGACACAGCCTGTCTGGACTACTTTCACATTCAACGGAAAACTGGCCGCTTATCTCAGCAATCGGCGTCTGCACATCGTATTTTATTAATGAAATGTTGCAATTGAACTTAATTATTTTGTTTATGCTTAAAAAGTATTACAGTATTTACAGCTTATAAGAAAGTATTACAGCAACCCACTATTAAATCCCATACTTATTTATTTTATTTATCTATCACGCCTTATCCCCGAAGGGGTGGCAGAGGCATATTATATGCTCACTTTTCAACATGTGTATTCCTGTCCCACGTAATAGGTGGTAAACCAATTGCCATGTTGAAATAGACAGACGCAGATTGTGGCTGCTGTTGAATTTTTTCAAGCCGCCCATAAGGCTTTCAACTTGACTCTACTACTGCCATGTAACTGGCGACCGGGACCAACGGCTTAACGTGCATTCTGAAGAAGCACGGAAACGCTCGCAAATGTAAATGCCTCAAAGTGGTCACCGATCCGAGATCCATCTGAATCGACTTTTGAAGTGCGATTGTAAAATATTAGGTTGATTTAGTAAACTACAAAGTTTTGGACCAATCGCAATAGAATCGATACAGAATAGAAATATAATGGCTTTTCTTTAAAATAGTAGACACGGCCGCGAGGTTCTTTTTCTTTTGGCCATGACCGTTAGTCAGCAGGTGTGTACACTTGCAGGAGAGGTGGGATATGACTTCAAACAAGTCGATAGGAACCCAATCCAATATACCAAAATATATTTCATTCCTCTGTTTAGAGAAAGGGTAAAAGGCAAAGAGGGGATTATTCAATTAATGAAACTCAAATAGGGCCTAGCTTAGGCTACTAGCAAATTTGACACCAACCCATGACCCTTTGCCGCCCGCATCCAGACTAAATTTACAGGTAATAATTCAATGGAAAGTTTGGGCACCTACACAGAGAAATAAACTTAAAGTGTCTGCCTGAATATACAAATTACCTACCAGCTTTTTACTTAATACATATGATACGAGTAGTATATACGGCAAATTTTAAATAAACAAATTTGATTTATTTTCTGTCTGTTGTTGCAGCAATTTTTCAATAACGGCTGGACCGATTTTAACAAAACTTGTAATGGCAGATAGCTGATGTTATAAGGAGTAGCTTAGAGTTTTTTATCTCTATATTCCCACGAAACCGGACGCTAGGCGGGAACTATTAAAACAAAAAGGGTACATAGTTAAAAATGCAGGAATGGCCTCCGTACATGCTTTTTAAGCAACTGTTCCTTCTAGAGATGTGTGGGAATGATTGTAGAATCGTGACAGGTAATGTAATAAAAACTAAGAAATTCATTTTACTGTTCGCGGTACTTCGTAAAAAAGTGGCACAAATACATTAATCACGCGGCAACACTGACTGTACCGTCACGGTGTGTACGCGAAGTTAGTTTTATTATCGTACTATGTTCGTGCTGGCTCGAGTATGATAGAAGATTAAAGATGGAATCTTACCGGGCAAGTCGAGCTGACAGACCCTTTGATCAGGAGGAGACGGGATATTCAGGATCTAATGGGACAGAACAATTCCTCCAATCCGCGCAAAACCTATGATCCTTTATGTATAGACTAGATGACCACCGCGGCTTCGCCCGTGACATATTTTGAACCCTCGTTGCACCAATTTAATCCTGTCTATAACTTCGTATAACTTTTACAATAACGTATGAAAATTTGTCAGATTTGTTATAATGGTCACTGTCACAGACTGTCGACAGTGGGCCTCTAGGTGATGGCCCTGAAATATGAGGTTTCACCCAAAACTTGAAGAACCCCCCATGGAGGAGGAAAGACGTGTGCTGGTCGTGCGTAATAAGTGTCTGTGATGTGGCAAACGTTTTTTATAATTCGGGAGAAAATCTTGTCCAATCTAAAAAATAACACTGTCATCAACCATCAACATCAAAAAATAATTTCATATTAATTCAAAAATTTACAATTTCTACTGAAAATTGCAAATTAATTAAAATCTTTTCAATAAATGGTAAATACGCTGAGAATTTTTAAAGAAATTTGTATACTCACTTTCACATAAATATTTTATTATAGTGAAAAAAGACAAGTTGGTTGGAAACGGAGATTGAACCCGTGACCCGTGACGGGTTCAATACCCGTCTCGATCCCAGTCGTCTTTTTTCACTTTAATAAAATTTTTATGTGAAATAAGCTGAGATTCTTCAAGGGCCTGAATGTCATAAATGAAAGATAAGAATAAATAAATAAATAAATATCCATCACGCCTTATCCCCGAAGGGGTGGCAGAGGCATATTATATGCCCACTTTTTACCGTGTGGATTCCTGTCCCACGTAATAGGTGGTGAGCCCATTGCCGTGTTGAAATAGACAGACGCAGGTTGTGGCTACCTGCTGTTGAAATTTTCAAGCCGCCCATAAAGCCCATAAGAATAATATAAGAACCAAAAACAATGTCAATTATGTAGATTTTAAAAACCGACCTATCAACAAAAGCTATGTTAAGAAACCTGTGATAATGATGGCGCAGGCTTATAATAACACCAGTTATTTGCACAGCTTCAACAATATTGTAATAACATTTGTGTTAGCAGTAGATAAGAACCTAGTCTACTATTGACAAGCAGTAGAATAGAACCAGAATCGCTGTTTTTAACTGTCAAAATGTTAGTAGACTTAAAAATGCATCTGACTAGCAGCCACTGGCGCGGTACGGCTAGTAAAAACTATCGGGCGATCGATAGAAGTCTATTGGAGTACGATTGTAATAGTAGACTACGAAAAACTGTCAAAATTGTACCGGTGCCGCGGTGGCTTTATATTGAGCGACGATTTCGATTCTATTTCGACACGATTGAAATAGCAGTGTTGGCCCCCAGGAAAACGTCCTTGCAATCTAGAGTTCTATTTATTTCTGTTAGTTCTTACAATTCATAAAACACTATGGTATAAGGCTTTGTTAGCAATGGGGTTACTAATGTACGTTATATTAATATGGATCTGCAAAGGAATATTTGTACAATATCAAATTAATAGACTTCTCGGAAGATTTACCAGAAAAGATACAGTGTCCCGACGTTTAACATGAGTATCAACAACAATTCTCAGTGTTTTTATATTACACAAATGACCTACTTTTTAACATTTTCAAGAATAATAATAAGCATTTACTTCAAAATAAAGCGACTGTATTTATAACCTAATTCTAATGTTACGGCAACATGAAACCAACTGTTTCAACTTAGGGTAATGTTTTAAACAAATATCGATTACAATATTTCACCTAATTCAGCGAGTTGCACAATAAAAAATATAGGACTTACGACACGAGCCTTTGCCTCGCTGGCGGCCATATTGTTTGCGCGGGAACTAACGGTGTTATCCGTTAGCATAGGTTAAAGACCTCATCAGCCATAGTATTTGTATTTCCTACTTTGTTTCTATAGAATTACAACTTAAAATCAGCTGTCCGTACATTTGAGTATCATAACCTTTGTGTGCGAAATAACTTTGTAGGTAAAAAAAAACACTACTGAATTCAAATTTATTGATGCTTAACATTACAAAAAGGAAGTTAATTAAATTCTAACGGAAACTTTCAATTTTACGTGAGATAAGATGGGTTATATTATCAAACTATATGACCCCACAGCTTCGCCCGTGGAATTCGTACCTATTTAAACCCGTAGCTTATAAATTCTACAATGATGCATAAAAAATTGCCCGATTTGTCGACATTTATGACTACTGCTCTGTTCCCCAGTGTAGTAGCGTAATGATTTATAGCCTATTGCCTTCCTCGATAAATGGGTTATCTAACACAAAAATATTTTTTAAATCCGACCTGTAGTTCCTGAGATTAGCGCGTTCAACCGAACAAACAAACAAACAAACTCTCAGTTTTATAATATTAGTATAGATTTAAATGCTTTTTAATGCCAAAGTGTTCAGATATAAATATAAGTACGAGATTAAGTATTCGACGTGCGCTAAACAGAACTCATTGTAGTGATTTCTTTTGAAATACTCTAAATTAAGTCTTTTTTTATATATATACCACTAAGCGCTCGTGGCCCGACTGACTCAGGTCCGTATTCCAGAACGTTTCTCAATACTCAATCAACGCTTGAGGCTAGTTTTTGCCTTATAAATTCTACTCTCAAGCCTTGAGTATTGAGAAACGTTCTGGAATACGGGCCTCAGTCAAATCAAAAATCTTTATTCATGTAGGTCACAAAGTAACACTTATGAACGTCAAGATTACTGCTTCTACATTTACATTTACTGCCAGATTCGCAAAGCAATAGGTAGAGCCAGAGGAAGAACCTGGCAATAAAACTCATGGCCACTCTTTTCTAACCGCCATTTGACACAGTTTGATTAACATGATATTTGACCAATTATACAGTAAAGAAATTATACAAAAAAACAAACAAAATAAATGTTGAGTTCATTAAAATTACACTTACATAGTTCCTTTGAATTTATGTGAGAACAGTCGACTAAACTTAGTTTGCCGTTAATTTAAATAATATTATTTGTAACAATTGCTATAACAGCTATGAGCTGACCAGTCCCAACAGACGGCACCCGTTCACGGGTATGACGCATATATCAGCCATCGCCCTATTCAACCGTATTGTAGGGAACAAGGCGACCCGATACATACGCCACCACTGCCAGGACACTTAGGCGAGCATGACATACCCAAAAACTACACAGCAACTATCATGTCAATTTCAAAATAATAAATAAGTCTACATAGTGCTCACACAATAACAAAGTCAAATTACATATAATTATGTATATTAGTTATTACCGGGACTAAACGCAGCCATACCTTTAGTTGCCTGGCGTTTCAAATTATTTATACTGGAGAATGTAAACAAAAATAAGGTAAAAAAAAAAATTCAACATATATATGCAGGTTCAAGACAAGTAGATAATATAACACAAGATTCATTCGAATCCTAAATAGCTCGAGCGAAGAGCAAGCAACTCATTTCCATTTATTTTTATCATTCAAATAATCATTAATTGTGTAATAAGCCCTTTTCAAAAGGTGCGTCTTAATTTCCGCCTTAAATTTATGTAACGGCAGGTTCATAATGTCTAAAGGAATTTTATTATATAGGCGTACGCCAATTCCTGCAAAAGAGTCGTGAACCTTTTGTAAACGATGATGCGTTCCAATTAATTTATGCTTATTTCTAGTATTTATCGAATGTATGTCACTGTGTCGATTGTATAAATGTATGTTCTGTTTAACTAACATGATATTTGCAAATATATACTGTGATGCAACCGTTAAAATGCCAATTTCTTTAAATTTCTCTCTAAGAGACACTCTAGCACTCAATTTATATATTGCACGTATAGCTCTCTTCTGGAGTACAAAAATTACTTGTAGATCAGCTGCTTTACCCCACAGCAAAATGCCGTAAGACATGACACTATGAAAATAACTAAAGTATACTAGCCTGGCAGTTTCTACATCAGTGAGCTGCCTGACTTTACTAACGGCAAAGGCTGCCGAGCTGAGTTTACCTGCAAGACACGTTATTTGCGCGTTCCACTGCAGTTTGCTATCTAAAGTGATCCCCAAAAATACAGTTGATTCTACAATATTAAGGGTATCACCGTTCAATGTTATATTTGTACCGCAATTCCTGACATTAGGCATGCTAAATCTGATACATTTTGTCTTCTTAGCGTTTAGTAGCAAATTATTGGTCGTAAACCAATCTACAACTTGGGCAAGTGAACTATTAACGCTGTTAAAATCAGTAAGCGTACGATCTACTTTAAAAATAAGTGACGTATCA
This sequence comes from Thumatha senex, assembly GCA_948477245.1. NCBI lineage: Eukaryota > Metazoa > Arthropoda > Insecta > Lepidoptera > Erebidae > Thumatha > Thumatha senex. Next base: position 58,128,586 of record OX419724.1, read on the forward strand.
TCAGCAAATAGAACAATGTCGCACAAGTTCTGTATATAGAATGGCAGATCGTTAATATAAATTAAAAATAGAAACGGACCTAGAATTGATCCCTGCGGTACGCCCATAGCTACAGATGCTCCAGAGGAGCGAATTTCATTAACATCAACATGTTGTATCCGATCATTTAAGTAGGAGGCAACAAGATCCAGTGCAGAGTCCTTGATACCATAATAAAAGAGTTTTCGCAATAGTGTTTTATGTTCAACGCAATCAAATGCTTTAGAGAGATCGCAGAATACACCAATAGCATCTTGTCTATTCTCCCAGGCGTCATATATATGATTCAGAAGTGTCACACCTGCATGAATGGTAGAACGACCCCTTGTGAACCCATACTGCTCTTTATGTAGTAGCATATTTGAATTAAAATGAGCTTGTAGTTGTTGCAATATAATTTTTTCAAAAATTTTGCTAATGGCAGGTAATATTGAAATAGGTCTGAAATTACCAGGGTCAGTTTTGGATCCAGACTTAAATAGAGGTATTACCTTACTGTGTTTCATTAAATCCGGAAACACTCCTTTATCGATACATTTATTAAATATTTCAGCTAGATGTGGAGATAAATTAACAATAATAGACTGTATCAATTTCACAGAAATACCCCACAAGTCAGCTGTCTTTTTTGAGTTAAGCGACTTGAATACTTTAACGATATCGTTGGGGTTAACACATTTAAAGGTAAATAAGACATTGCACTGATCTACGCTGCCCCCAAGTATGCGTTGAGCTTTGATTGGACAAGAATTTAAGGAGCTAGTTGTTTTCGCGGGTATGTCTATAAAATAGTTGTTAAAAGTTTGTGCTACATCTAATTTATTATTAATCACCTTGTTATTTATAATTAACTCAAAGTTATTATCACGGGGTAGTAATCGACCGGTTTCAGTATTGAAATATTGTGTAATAAGTGTTTTGTACACGATCAATGCGTTAAGCAACATTCGCTAATAGGTCTCCTTGGTTCGTGGAATTTACATTTACGAGGATTTCTGAGCTTCGGAAGGCACGTTAAGCCGTTGATCCCAATTGCAAGAAAAATGTCAGTCGTTAAGCCTGGTAGAAGGCCTTAAGAGCGGCTTGAAAAATTTCAACAGCAGGTCGCCACAGCCTGCGCCTGTCCATTTCAACACGGCAATGAGCTCACAACCTGTTACGTGGGACAAAAATGCATACGGTGAAATGTGGGCGTGTAGTATGCCTCTGCCTATCTCTTCGGGGATAAAGGCGTGACAATATGTATGTATACTAAAGTAGCAGACAAGCATACGGCCCACCTGATGGAATGTAGTCACCGTAGCCTATAGACGTACTAACTTAATAAAACAGAACTTTTTTGACTGTAATATTTTAAACAATAACTAATGTAATTTTTTTATTGTATATTGTCATAGCGTCATGTTATTTAACCCTCCTTGGAAAGTGCGCTAAGGTTAAAATATGTTTTTAATTCCACCCCCAGTACTTAAGTAGTTACAATAAATTCTTTCAGATTTATGAATATTTAAGAAATAATTGTTCAGTATTTGTTAATTTGGACAGTGTATTTGTTTAGTTCAACTATGAACATAAAAATAATTTTTTTTATATATATTTTGTGCTAAGTAGAGGGTAGAAGGACGAAGGAGTCAGGTTAGGCCGAGAACACGACGACCAGACGAGATATGAAGACCACGTGAGCAGATTGCTCAACAACGGAAAAGTCAAAGTTGATGTCAACGCTTGATGAATCTTGAAGAAGCGAAAGCAGTATGCATGGATCGCGAAGACTGGCTATCTGTCCTCTCTGACTACCCCATCAGGGATATAGCGTAAGATAGTTAGTTAGTTAATAACATTAGAGTATGTCAATAGTAGGTAGCGGGAATTTGTACTAAAAAAAAGTAAAATTAAATAAAACGCAGAGCACTTTTCGAGTTTCGATGTTCCGCCAAGAGAATGGTTTTGAGCAACAGTTTGTAAAACCGACCTTGTAATTTTACAGTTGGTATATACTCGTATTTCGCTATGCGATGAGGAATTCTAACGACCTTACATAAGAAACAATTAGGTAAATGTATGAAAACAATGCAAGTTTTGTGTACGTCTTAGTAACGTAATAATTATGTAATGCCAGCTATAGAGTACTTTATGATGAGTAGTGTCCCGGACGTCTTTAATACAGGGGTTCTTCAAAAAAGGTTTTAAACCTGGGGGCCCAGTCTACTACTCGTATTGACAAGCCGTAGAATAGAACCAGAATCGCTGTTTTAGCTGTCAAAATGTTAGTAGACTATCAAAAATGCATCTGACTAGCGGCCACTGACGCGGTACGTGTTAGTAGAATTCTATCGGCCGACCGATAGAAGTCTATTGGAGTACGATTGTAATAGTAGACTGTCAAAATTGTACCGGTGGCTTTCTATTGTTCGACGATTTCTATTCTCTTCTGACTTGGCCCTTGCATGGCCCTTGAATAGACTTGGCACCCTGACCAGTTTTGCCTTACGGCATTTTCAAAGGTTAGCACATATTTTATGCATCTCAGATGTTATTGAGATAACATTTGAAGTTTTAACAATTATTATTATATCCTTTTCTTATCTCAATAATATGCCTCTGCCACACCTTCGGGAATAAGGGTGTGACTGATAAACATTATAAAATAATTATTTGTCAAAGCATCAATGTACTATGTGCATACATATGTGCTGTATATCTAAGATTTTTGTAAGTGCCACTTTATGTATCATAATCCACCATTATTAAACACAAAATCACTAGTTTTGGAAACTAAAGTACGGCAACCGTGCGTCATGTTTAAGAATTGGCGCCAAACCTAGACATAAATATTAGACGACAATTTTTTTTTTAATTTTTACATCATACAAAAATATGCGAATGATTTATAGGCCGCGCAGCATTAATGCCATATACGAGCCACATCAGTGAATTAAAAAAAAAGCATGACGTATGATCATTGTTGAACAACAATGGCGGATGGCCTAATGTGGACGCGTCGTGAACCGCAATCCGACCCGCTTGGCTTATTGTGAACTCACATGGATTCATGATTTTCACATGTATTATATTTAATTGAGGGAATGGGTACACATAGGAGTACTAACTGACCCTCGCGGCTTTCAAATCGGTCCTGTAGTTTGTGAGATTGACGCGTTCAACCAAACAAATAAACAAAAAAGAAAGCTTAATTTGTTGTATGAGAGCAGGCATGGCCAACGTTTTAATGAGGACCTGATTTCGGGACATAATGAAATCGCGGGCTGTAGGTACAAAATAATATATTATCATTCGGTAGCAATTATATGACTTAGCATAATCCTATAGGAAACAGACGACTTCTAAACCGAAACCAGTTTCAAAACCGCAAGCGGTATGAAGCGATTAATTAATCTACAGGAAGCGAAAGAAGATGCCTGGCGATCTGTCCTCTCTGTCTACCGCGTTAGGGATACAGCGTGAAGATAGTTAGTTAGATTCAGGACACCATGAATTCGTGCATAGGCGTTTGTGAAGTTTCTACCACTTGCTGTTTTAAAACTGGTTTCGGTTTAGAATTCGTCTGATTTCTGCGCCACGATAGTAAAGGGTGCGTTACTTGTCTGCATAAGGGAAGTCTGCCAAAAATACAATCACATACCTACTTGCAATCTCAACTTCAGCAAAAATTATTTAAAATCTATATGAGGATTAAATATTACTTATATAATAAGAATCCAAAATCCTCGATCACAAACAATTTATCTTCACCTTTATGCAGATGATCTCCAGATTTATTCACAAGCTTCATACGATAGGTTGACTGAAGCTATCAGTAACGTTAATGCTGACTTGAGCACCATATGTAGCTGGAGTAAATCGTTTGGCCTGGCGGTGAATCCAAGTAAGACACAGGTCATCATTGTTGGCAGTACTAGGATGATTGCAAAAACCGATTTACTACTCCTTCCAAAAGTTACTTTCAATGGAACCGATATATGTTACAGTACTAAAGTGAGAAACCTTGGAATTTATTTAGACTCGTGCTTATCGTGGGTTCAACAATTGTAGGAGTTGAGTCGCAAAATGTTTGCTGCTGGGAGCTCCTTGCGTAGATTGAGAATTTTTTAGACAAAGATTGCGCTTGTACAAACGTTACTGTTTCCCATCCTCGATTACGCAGACGTCAGCTATCTTGATCTCACTGAAGACCAACTAAATAAGCTTGAGAGGCTCCAGAATTTTTGTATAAGAGTCATATTTGGATTACGCAAATATGATCACGTTTTTGAATTTTTAAAAACGACTCAAGTGGTTACCTATACGTTTTCGCCGGAATGCCCATATCCTCTCTTTATTATACACGGTACGCTTTAACCCCTTGTCTCCTTCCTATTTAAAGACCGTTTTGTTTTTCTGAATAAATGTAATACTAAATTTTTAAGATCGTCAGTTAATCTACAGCTGAAAATGCCACTGCATTCCACTAATTTTATGGACAAATCTTTTTCTGTCCAAGCGGTCAGGTTATGGAATGCACTACCGGTATCAATTAGACGCGCGCAAAGTTTGGCTTCTTTTAAAAAGCAAGTCAATGACTATTATTTGTTAGGGATTGGATATGCTTAGTGTTTCCTTAGCTAATCATTATTCTGTATATATAAATATATATGTTATCTATGTATATGTACATATGTGTATGTAGTATATTGAAATATGTATTGCTATATATTTGCTATATATGATTATATAAATATAATGTAATGTACTTATGTAATATAGTTTTTTTTATTCTTATTTATGTAAAAATGCACCATACTGCCCCATGTCAAAATCCTTATGCCGTAATGTTCACCCATGGTTGCCTGTAAGAAATTGCCATTGTGCGATAAGGCCGCCTATTGTATCACATTAAATTGTATCTATTTCTCTCTAATTGTATTCTTGGTGTACAATAAAGTATTACTTACTTACTTACTAAAGTAAATATATACGATAACTTTTCACATTTCCGGCCACGGAAATTAATCAACGCTGTGATGGTACTAGGTTGGCAACACTGACGAGCACGTAGCGCAAATATGCTGCCACGTAGCCGACTGAGCGGAGTGTATCATCTCCTCGCTTTAATAAAGACAAGACTGTGACTTGTGACACGTGACAAATAAAAATCAGTATATTCGTTTAGAAAAATAACTTATAATCTACTCCATAACCTACCCTTCCAGAGCACATTAATTTGAATGAATTTTCTTAGTATTTAGTTTGGTATTGTAGTGTTGTTGTTGCGCCATTTTCTATGATGGCGCCAAAAATCCTGAGCATAGGTTCATTGGAAGTTTTTCGTATGAAAAAGAAGTTATTAAAATGCAATATTTGAATTTCTCAAATTCAAAAAAAGAACATTAAATTACAACAAAGAGAACACTTTTTCTTATAACATTTATTGAACCACAATTTTTCCCGACTCTTTTTACAATCATAATTAATTTTAAATACTCTTTTATAAGGAAACTCTTTTGTCTACGGCGGCAGTGGGACTTAAGATCTACATTATTTATGGATCTTTAATACTCTGTCGGTTTCAATTTCAATCCATCCGTTTTTAATTAAAATAAAATGGAATTTTTTTGTGTTTAGTATAATGTTGACTGATTTTAAGATAATGTTATAATTTTGAAACAACTAGCTTTAGGTGCTAGGTTTCACTCGGTTTAACCTTTTTTTTGGGTTCGCGGGGAACGCATATGCGTTCTCCTGGCCCAAGAGAGAGAGAGAGAGGCCATCCTATCCACTAAACCACTGCGGTGTTCCGCCTCACCTTAAAGTAGCTCGCAGGGTAGGCCTGAGCGAGCCGGCAAGGGGACCCCAGGAAGCGCGACCCCCACAGAGCTTAGGAAAGCTCCGTGGAGCTGAAGAATTTAGCCCGCACCTCCTCCGCTCTCGAGCGCTCCTCTGAAAGCAGAGGAGGTAGAGAGCGGCCGGTACGGGCATGAGCTAAATGGGCACCCACCGGAACACGGGGAGGGTGCCCTTCGCCAAGTGACCAGTTGGGCGGGGTCCACCGACCATCTGCCCACGGCCAGACACTATTCGGTGGCGCGCATAAATTGCTCCAGACAATGCCTCCGAATACGACGGCGGGGCGGAAGCGTTTATCCCAAACGCTCCCGTACCCGTAAAGCCTCGCGTTTCGCCGCCATCACCTCGCTGGCAAACGAGGCGACGGCCGGCAGCGACATATCTACACCTATAACGCCCGTGAGGGCGATATGCGGCCCGTCCCACGCCGGGCACACGGCGAGTGTGTGCTCTGCCGTGTCCACGACACCACTCGGGCAGTGACGACACACGGGGTCCGGCTCCACCCCCGCCGCCTCCCACAGGTACTTGGCGAATACGCCATGCCCTGTGAGGAGCTGACTGAGGTGAAACGTAGTCGCTCCGTGTGTCCTCTCCAGCCAAGCACGCAAGACGGGCCGGACAGCCCACACGACCCGCGGGCTAACCAAGGGGCCTACCAACCTATCAGCCCTCTTCCAGAAGAGATCGTCGCGAGCCGACTGTCTCCAGCAGTCGATCTCATCCGGGAGCGTCCGTCCACCGTTTCTTCGCACCAGGGCGCTTTCTTCATACACCTTTTCAGGACTCCAGCCTCGAGATCCCAGGGGAGGCTCCCTGCGATTAGGCATGCCGCTTTAACTTTATAGGTTAATAGATTTTTTGAATAGAAAACTTTCTAGATTTGAAGCGTTTATCACATTTCTGCCTATTCTGTTCTCGATTTTGTTCTCATCAATTTTCTGAACTACATTCTATTAGGGACGTAAATTAAATGACATTTTCACGTCAAAAGAAAAATTTTGTTCACAAATATTGGACTTTAATACACAGGATCGTATCCTATTGTTAATTGTGTATGGAGAAATATGCATTTTAATTAGCAACAGATGTCCGATGAATATGTGAGGATTTTCGGGATAAAATCGGCGCTATAGTAATTGATTTTATAATTGAAATTCTGAAATGAAAGAAAAAAAAGGACGTGACTGAGTTTAGAGATTGAGGTTAAATTATCTTTTCTCTTGTGACAGGTCGAAATCCGCCCTTGGGCTATCCTTCCGAGGGCTCACCCGGGACTCCCGGCTATAGACAGATGGAAGGCATACGTGTGGTTTTAGTCGGTAGGAGTCCAACATAGCATCCATGAGGATTTCCACTCGAAAAAAAATATAAAAAAAGTTCTAGAGAATCCGTTATGATCCTGGCATTATTTTTATATGCTTACGTTGCGACTGCCTCTGTGGCGCGGTGGGAGTGCATCCGACTGCTACGCAAGAGGTCGTGGGTTCGATTCCCACCCAGGATAAAACTTTGTGTGATGAGCACGATGGTTTATTCTGTGTCTGGGTGTTATTTATGTATTTAGAAATATATAAGTATGTTTATCAGTTATCTAGATCCCATAACACAAGCTAATATTAGCTTACTTTGGGCTAGATGGCGCTGTGTGAAAAGTGTCCCACAATATTAATAAAAAAAAATATGCTTAACTCTTCACGTAGTTTTCCCTAATTTCATCACTATGATGATATTGCTCGACCAAACCTCGGACATACCTTCAGCAGATTTTTAGAACATTTGTGTTTTTCTTTTCTAAAATCTAAAGTACCTACAGGAAAAAGGACCTAAGCTCTAGATGGCTTAAGAATCTGCCGAATGCAGTCTTCAAACATTACTTGGTATTTTTTTTTACTAGCTATTCGTTTATGGAATTGTATTATGATTAGTTCAAAAGTAATACTTTCATAGTCCAACTTAGATTTCTGGAAAACTATTATCTTGTTAAGTATTTTTGACATTAGCAGCAGATTTCCAAGAAATTTAAATTAAATACTGCAGAGTGAGAACTACGTGGTAAGCTTCCTATTCAAATACTGTGAAGCGAAAAATTTTTGCAACGAAAGCTTTTACAACATAAAGTAATTTAGACTTCGAAAAGTCGGCTCAAACAAAAGTTCAATTTCCGTAAAGCGAGGCTTATCAGGATGGTGGCCATTTTATTGATTCTCAATTAAGTGGAGTGGGGGTTGACAGTTTTGACATGATTAATTAAAATTCTTAATTACTCTGTGATGGGTTCGATTCAATGATTCGATATAATTATTATAAAAGTTTGCGAATCGAAGTTCAAAGCAAGAAGTTTTTGTCAATTGGCGGTAGACTGATATTAAAACTTTACGCACGATTGACTTAGGGATTGAGCATGGGTGTAAGGGGCCCCACCAAGATCTTCGGGGCGCAAGTCAACCTCCCGTGCTAGTGCGTGCACCTGCTGATTAACGGACGAGGCTCTGGCGCTGGCTTTCCCCTCTGGGGTTGGGAGGTCTGAGGGCGTCGCTCCCATAAAAGCCACCCGCCGAAACAAAAATGAAAAGAAATAAAAGGAATGCAGCTAGGGATAGGGCGCCGCCGCAAAACGGCGCGCAGGAGCCCCGACCGACTCCTGTGGCAAGTGGGCTAGGGCTGCCGTGTGTCGGGCCAGCACGGCTAAAGAAGTTAGCACCAACCCGAATCCGCTTCGCATCTTGGAACATTGGCACGCTGACTGGGCGTGCGGTAGAGTTGGCCAAAGTACTCTCCAGGCGGAGGGTGGACGTGGCGTTCCTGCAGGAGACTCGGTGGAAGGGCAACAGAGCCCGGCCTTTGCAGAAAGGCTACAAGCTGTACTACACGGGTGCGCCTGGTGGGGAGAACGGGGTGGCCGTGGTGCTCTCCGAAGGGCTGCAGAGCGGCATCTTGGAGGTGAAACGCTGTAGCGACCGGCTTATGATCGTGAGGGTGCTTATCGATAGGATTATTACCCACCTGATAAGTGCCTACGCGCCACAGGCCGGTTGTAGCGACGCCGATAAGATGTCGTTTTGGGGCCAACTCGAGGGAGTGCTTCGGAGCATTCCGTTGTCACAGGGAATCGTTTTGGGCGGCGACCTAAACGGTCATGTGGGTGAAAGGTGTAAGGAGTTTGAACGTGTTCATGGTGGTTTTGGATACGGCACTCGCAACACTGAAGGAGAAACTATCCTCAGAACGTGTGTAGCTGCCGATCTGGTCATTGTGAACACGTATTTCAAAAAGAAATCCGAACATCTCATCACCTACAAGAGCGGGAGGCGTACAACTCAGATCGATTTCCTACTCACTAGGCGACACAGCATCGGCAAGGTAGCCAACTGCAAGGTCATACCCGGTGAGAGTCTTACTGCACAACACCGTCTCCTTGTCATGGACCTCTGCGTGAAGCCTAAAGGCCAACGCATCGAGCGGTGCCAGCGGATCGGAAAGCTGTCGGACGCGATGGAGTCCCCATCGAAGCCTGGAAGGCGATGGGTCCTCGCGGTGTGGGCATCTTAGTAAACCTTTTTAACCGCATACTCCTCAGCGGGCAGATCCCAAACCAATGGAGACTGAGTATTATTACTCCAGTCTTCAAAGGTAAGGTGTCAGTGCAGGAGTGCGGGAGCTACCGCGGTATTAAGGTGATGTCCCACACCATGAAGATCTTCGAGAGGATTATAGACTCTCGGATCCGCCAGGAGTGTACTCTCTCGGAGTGTCAATATGGGTTTCGCCCTGGTCATGGGACCACGGACCCTGTTTTTGCCCTGATGGTTGTCGCAGAGAAATACAGGTCGAAGAACACGCCTCTGCACTGTTTGTTTCTAGATATGCAGAAGGCCTTCGACTGTGTTCCTCGTGCGATGATCTGGTAGGCACTGCGGTCCAAACGGGTTACAGAGGTCTATATTGACACTATCCGGGACATGTACTGTGACTCCGATTCAATGGTTCGGACTGCTGTTGGCGACACGAAACCCTTCCCCATCACCGTCGGGGTACACCAGGGTTCTGTCCTTAGTCCACTTCTGTTCAGTGTAATATTAGACGAATTGTCGGACAGCATCAGAAACCCGCATGAGCAGCCTCCATGGTTGCTCATGTATGCTGACGATATTGCGCTGGCAGACGTGTAAAGGCGTGGAAGGAGACGCTTGAGAACGGCGGTCTGAAACTAAATGTGGCGAAGACCGAGTACTTGGCACTAAACTCGACAGATCCCACATCCGTCCAGGCGGTGGTTTGGTCGAGCGCACGGACCAGGTTAAATACATGGAATCTGTTTTTCACACGTCCAGTGACATCGATTGCGATGTCAAGTCACGCATTGCTGCCGCTTGGGCCAAATGGCGGGAGATGACCGGTGTCATTTGTGACCCTAAAATGCCGATCTGGTTGAAGGGACAGGTCTACAAAACCATTATTAGACCTGTCCTTTTACATGGCAGTGAGACGTGGCCGATATTGGAGCGACACAAGCAGGAGCTGCGTGTCACGGAAATGAAGATGCTGCGGTGGATGTGTGGAGTCACGCGGATGGACCGCGTGAGGAACTCTCGCATCCGCGGCAGCCTTCACGTCCGTGACATTGCAGACAAGTTGCAAGAGTGTCGCCTTCGTTGGTATGGTCACGTCTTGCGGCAACCGCTGCTGATGCGAGCTGATGAACTGTGACGAGAGCGTTACGAAAAGTGTGATCGTGTGAGGCGAAAGAAAGTTGAGAAGGAGATATAAGTTAGTGAAGATAGCAAGAGACTGTTATTTCGTATAATACTGTCAAGGCAAGAGAGAGGTGAGAGCACACATTTCCTTTCTTTCTTCCTCTTATTTTTCTTATTTCTAATATTGTGTCAACAATACTCGTGAAGATATGTACTGTATTTAATAGATCTAAATTTGACTCTGCTCATACAACAGTAAAAATACTAAGGAGTACCAGCTGCCTTCTATTAATGCTCTCTCATATCTTAAAAATTAAAACAACGCCAAACGCCGCCAGCCAGTCTTGTGTGCTCTTCGCTGTATGAGCTGGCGCCGAATCTTGTTTGAATAACTAGTGCCTGTTATTGAACATGGTATGAGAAACAGTTTCCACAAGGTTCGTCAGGACTGTATTTTGATACACAACTGCATTCGTTTTTACACCTTTCTCACAAAAATGTACCTCTGTTAAGCCCCAATAAGAAACTCCCAACCATACCATGAGCGAGGGTGGAAAATGACCTCGTTGGACACGCGGAATACGGTTGCTCGCTTCTTAACTACTGTGTGCGTTACGATTTTGTTTGTTGTAGCTCTCTTCTACGGTAAAATTTTTTTCATCCGAAAAAAGAATTTCCCGTATTTTATTCCCGCGTACCGCTTCAACAAAGCGCGGAATCTCTTCAGCCTCAGGTCCATTAGACGAGCATTTAAACGATGTCCTGTTTTTCTTCGATATGACCGAAGCCTTAACTCTTCATTTAACACCCTTTTCACCGTGGTTCTGCTCAACCCCATCTGAAGGGCCAACAGTTTCTGCTTACGTTTGGGATTTCTTTGAATTCGCGCCTTCACAGCTTTTATCACTGCTGGAGTCCTAACAGCCCGAGGGCGACCACTTCTTGACCTGTCACCTGGTACGATAAACGAATCTTTTGGTTATATTCAAATTTTTCAGTATGTCAAAAATTTGAATTGGCGCGTAACCGCAACGATGCAACGCAATAAGTGCAACACGGTCTTCTTTAAGCGTCCACTCCATATTTAAAAATGAGTAAAATTCTAAAAAGTATACATTTTTATTTTCATGAACAATTCGAAATTCGAATTCCATAAACTTTTTTGTGGCCAGCATTCTAAAAGAAAAGTTTTTACTGTGTGACAATACTTATAACCTGACTAGGTATATTGATTTCTATATTTAATGTTTTTAATGTTGTAATAAATCGCTATTAGTGCTTATATAGTTGAAATTAATTAGCTTAATAATTGTGAGAAACATATTATATGCAGTTCCATAGGTTTAGTGTAGCTGTTAATCGGCAGTAAATTTACAACTTTGGTACTACGAATTCTTAGATGAAAAATATAGGCAATTTTTCAGAGAAAATACCTCTGGAGTAGGAACTTATAGGTTCATACATGAAATTGTATGTCACTGTAATCATAACAAAGTCTCCGGACGTCAAATTGTATCTAAAAAAGAATACTAAAGTTGTGTGGTTTTATTATAGGCAATTTATAAATAGCAACGGTTAGTCATAAAAATAAATGGACATAAATAGCACAAGCTTAATGAATATATCATGATTAATTAATATTATCTATTTGAATAGCCATGGTTTAAAAAACATGAATATAAAAGGAAAAACTACGCGCTATTTTTCATTCCATCCAAACAGAAACTAGAGTCTGAAAACACTACACATCCGCCTCATTATTTTTATCACTGGCAACTCTATTCAAACATTCTTTTTTTTTTAAATCGAGTGTCACAGGAACCATCTCTACATTATAGAACCTCGTTATAAAAACTCTTTATATCTAAAGAACGTTTCTTTTCACGACACACTTTTTACATGTCATTATTCATTTTGTACATGTAATTAAAGGTGAAATGTCGCGTAATTAATTCGTTATGACGTCAGACAGCGTCATGACGTCAGAGGGGTGGGGTTAAGAAACGTTTTTCTCAATTGCTAATGGAGTTGTAAAACAATGGGATGTAACGGAGCGTGTGTAAATATTCCTTTGCCTCCGGCGTATTTGCTTTTTGCCGAGGATCTTTGATGTTCTTCTCATCATACGAGTAATAATATAAGAAGTTGGCTTGTTTATTTAAATTAATGTATTCAGTAACAGTATGTATATAGTATACTTACAGGTTATATTTGCATGTGGATTTTTTAATACATACAAATATATATGTAGTAAGAAAACTTTGAGGAATTTTTAAGATTGTCAGGGTGGATTTTTGAGAAGGGGCACTAAGAAACAAAAAATCGCCAAAAGATTTTCTTGAATACAAGTTGCTTAACGCAGTGAACGTTTACAGAACACTGAGTTAGAGGGGGGCTCCTACGAGCGCTTGTAACCATTAAGTTCTAATACTTTTTGTCAGGTATTTATTATACTATAACTTGTTGAATGTCTCTGTCTACCCCTTCAGGAGTAGGAGCATACTAAAGAAACCTAATTATACCCAGAAGGTCAATAAGATTTGTAACAGAACATTAAAACAACTGTACAAATTATTTGCAATGAATTACTTTAATTGGAAATCTTGTGGCTACTTAGTATTGACAAAAGTAATTACAAATTGAAGGCTATATATTTACCCGACTCCATTAAAGTTAGGAACGATAATGAACTTTACAGTTTACGTATGTTTATTAAAAGACAGTTTGAATGCAGTTAGTAAAACTGCAATCCAACTGCAAATTAACCAGACGCCGTCTGCACCACGGGCTGTTAGTTTGGTTTGAACGCTCCGCTGGCAGGAGCTCACTCAGGCCCCGGAAATCTTGGAGAAGGAATTTACACCCAATCCATTATAACAAATTCCTTCTAGCAGTTCAGCGAGAAGATAGAATAGAATAAAATAAAGTTTATTGCACACCATTTTAAAAAAAAACATACTAAGAGAGAACAATTTTATAAATGTACAGAGGGCGGCCTTATCGCTATAAAGCAATCTCTTACAGGCAACCTTATTGGAAGATAGTAGTGATTATATAAGAAGTTTTTCAAAGGTAGAAGGGTATACGAAATGTATTGATTCAGACTGAAGTCGCATGCCATATTGCGAGTCGTTATAGTTGTGTATACCTGAAACAAATAAAAAATAACATTAAGCATAACTTTTCGCTACATATCATAAAACAAAGTCCTGCGCCGCTTTTTTCTGTCTGTCTGTTCGTGATAAACACAAAAACTACAGCACCGATTTTCATGCTGTTTTGACCAATGGCTAGAATACATACTTTTTGTATCGAACGGGATTTCGCGCGGCAATAATATTATATTTAAAGGTTAGAATATCTTGAAGCGCTCGTGGTCCCGCAGACTCAGTGTTCTGTAAGTTCTCTCAGGTTGGTTCTCAGATAGATAATGGCTTTGTGACATTTAAATTTACGAGTGTTTCCGTACTTCGGAAGGCACGTTAAGCCCTAAGTCTCGGTTGCCAGTAACATGGCAGTCGCTAAGTCAAGTTGAAGGCCTTATTTATGGGTAGCTTGAGAAAATTACAACTGCGCTTGTCCATTCCAATAAGGCAATGGGCTTACTTCTTGTTTCTTCCCACCCAGGGTAAAACTTTGTGTGATGAGCACGATGGTTTATTCTGTGTCTTGGTGTTAATTATCTATAATATGTATGTATTTAGAAATATATAAGTATGTTTATCAGTTATCTAGATCCCATAACACAAGCTAATATTAGCTTACTTTGGGCTAGATGACACTGTGTGACAAGTGTCCCACAATATTTATTTATTTATATTTATTTTATTTATTTATTTATTTTATTACGCGGGACAAATTGCACCGTGAAATTTTTATGTATAATTTTTAATATAAGTTTTCTTAATATAATACAACAAATTCCACCCAACATAAAATTGAATTTGTCCAATATTCCTAGAGCGATTAAATATTTGTGCCGTTTCAAGGCCTTTTTGTTCAGCTATTGAGTCTCACCCTGTCCACTGTCTATGGTAAAAGCTACCTTTTACCTCAATCCTAATAAACTGGCAACATTGAAATCCTTACATTCTACCAATTAACTTAATTACGAAGTTCTTTCACTTTTACATAAGCTCTCTTTGTACTTTTGCTGCGCTGGCCGGTTAGGAGTCTAATGATAATTACATTAGGTAGCAAACCCGCAAATGAATCGTTACATCAATTTTATGTTATTTTAGAAGAAAATAAACTGGTAACCCTACATATTAACTCCCTCAGGGTCAAATTCTCTATAGTCGATATTTAAATTATTAATTTTTTTAAGTGAAATTTCGTCTTTTGGCGCGGTACGCATGTTTTTAGATAAAATCTCTGGACTCGCGACACCTTTTCAAAAAGCAGAGTGTTTACATATAATATATGCATGTACATATAGCAGACCGCGAACGCGTCTAGATAAATAAATTTAGATTTCACTTCTGTCGGCGCTCCCGGAGTTCAATCCGTATTTTTTAATTTTATACTAGATGACCCCCACAGCTTCGCCCGTGGAATATTTCGACCTCCCGTCACACCTATTTAATCCCGTAGCTTATAAATTCTACAATGATGCATAAAAATTTTCCCGATTTGTCGGCATTTATGACTACTGCTCTGCTCCCCAGTGTAGTAGCGTAATGATATATAGCCTATAGCCTTCCTCGATAAATGGGTTTTCTAACACAAAAAGATTTTTTCTAATCCAAACAGTAGTTTCTGAGATTAGCGCGTTCAACCAAACAAACAAACAAACTCTTCAGCTTTAAAATATTATATATAGTATAGATTTGCAAATATAACGGTGCCATGCCTGCCCGGGACTACAACGCAGCAGTCGCATACACTACCACTACGCCACCGAGGCAGTCATACATGAATTCGATATAATACGATTGTAACCACAAAGATATATGTTACTTTACTAAGCTCTTTTAAAGACATCAAGTTAGTAAGAAGAGTGCAACACGTATGCTGGAAGAGACTTCCAGGTCTCTAAGATCTTACAAAAGACTTGATGAACGGCCTTTCTACGTATGGCATTTCGTAACGTATATCGGGGGGCCGAGTCTACTATTGACAAGCCGTAGAATAGAACCAGAATCGCTGTTTTTAGCTGTCAACATGTAGTATAGACCATCAAAATGCAGCTGACTGCATGAAGCGCGGTACGTGTTGGTAGAATTCTATCAGCCGACCGATAGTCTAATTTCTAAATTCCGAAGTCTATCGGAGTACGATTGTAATAGTAGACTACGAAAAACTGTCAAAATTGTACCGGTGGCTTTCTATTGAGCGACGATTTCGATTCTATTTCGCCACGAATGAAATAGCAGACTCGACCTGGTAAACCCTATGCAAATATTAGCAGTATCCCACGCAAAATGTTCAGGCGTGTTCCTTAAATTATAATTAAAATCAGGTAAATTTTGATCTTAATTAATTTGTTAAGGTTCTGTACATATGGTATTAAGTATCTCATAAAGGTTTAATTACGTTACTAATGAGAAAATGGGGTGCGATACGAAATTGTGTGTCAGCAGGTCGGTAGTTTAAAGTTTTATTATTAACATCGGCGCGTTGGTCCCGGTTGCCAGTAACAGTTGCAGTCATTAAGTCAAGTTGAAGGCCTTAATGGCGAATTGAAAAATTTCAACAGCAGGTAGCCACAACCTGCATCTGTCTATTTCAACACGGCAATGGGCTCACCACCTATTTTGTGGGACAGGAATACACATGGTGAAAAGATGGCATACAATATGTATGCCTGTGCCACCCCTTCGGCGATATGGCGTGACAGATCGGCGCGTTTAGTATTGTCGAGTACACACTTGGAATGCAATCAAACCTTTAGAAATACTACAACTTTGACATAACGACTGTTACGAGGTTAAAGAATACTAGCTGATGTCCGCAACTTTGCCCGCTTGGTGAAGTTTCTCGAGATTTCATACGGAATCCTAAACTTTTTGAAAATCCATGAAAATATAGCCTACTAGTAGACGCCTGCGGCTTCGCTCGCGGAGAGAGTTTTGCCGTTCCTGTTTCCCACAGAAACTTGTACCCGGGATAAAAAGTAGCCTATGTGTTATTCTAATGTATAAGCTATATCATTGTAAAGAGTAATAAACGTCCATGCTTACAAACATTCGCGTTTATAATATTAGAAGGATGTTACTCACGATGAATGTAGCATTCAAATAGGTGAAGAATTATTAAAATCCGTCTAATAGTTTCTGAGTCTATTCAATACAAACAAACTTACAAACATTTCCTCTTTATAATATTAGTATTGATTATGTAGCATGCAGATCATTTCCAGGCGTTCCTGTCCTGTAAATTGTTTTTAATGGCGTAATTGCGTTTATCGTAAAGCTTTTTATAATCAATCTTTTAAATTTATTTAGTGGTAGGTAAATCTAAAATTCAGGTAAGCTTGTTTACACTGTTGGTTGACGGCACTTGGTGGAACTTGCTACACATCTTGAACTAAAACACTTGTACTGTTCCACTTATTTATTAACCTGGCTGGTTTCGGCTTAGGCATTTTCAAAGGTTAGCATATTTTGTCATGACATCTGAAATACGACATCTGAAATACATAAAATAAGTGCTAACCGTTTAAATAATGATGATGACGATGATGACGACGTGAGCAGATTGCTTAAAAAAGGAAAAGACACAACACAAGTACTCGGATACCCCGACGTACTTGTATGAAACGATTAATGACAGCGAAAGAAGTGACTACCCTGTCAGGGATACAGCGTGAGGATAGTTAAATAGATTGAAAGATATTCGAGTAATGATAGATTATTCAATCTAAGATACACACAATTATGTCATAACCCTGGGCTATCAGACTGCAGTATTGTACCGACCCTTAAAAGTAGAATAGCTTCAAAATCAAATTAAAAATATTTTTATTCATGTAGACCATTTTAGGCACTTACAAATAGTCATGAAAATAATAAAAATGAGAGTAATCCTAGTTGCCAGTTCCAAGGGCAGCCTACGGCAAGAAACTCCATGGATGCTCTTTTAAAATGTAGGTATGGTTTACAATAATTCATTTACATTGTTCTTTGGAGTTATGTGAGAACAGTCGACTAAACTTAGTTTGCCTTGAATTTAAATAATATTATTTGAAATACATCTTAGCCAGGAGGCACGCGAATGATGATGATAATGATGTCTAGAGAGATGCCAAAGCGATCATTTACATAATCGATTAATTACTAAACAATTTACCTCCGATACTGTATTTTATTAAGTTAATTTAAACAAGGGGTGGTATTGATAGTTAATTAAGTGTTTAATGTAGCTGAACTAATTTATTTGTGAAGTTACGTAATTAGTTGTTACAAGTGAACACTAGTTAGACCTACAATTAGTTGTAATATATTCACACTTTTATCCGTGAAGGGGTAGGGAGAGGCATACTTTACGGCAACATTTTACCATTTGCATTTTGTTACATGAATGATTTTTATTCAAAAAATCTTTTGTGAGTATATTTTTATAACATTTGCTATTGTGGAGAATTTGGATGAAAATAGACTGACGAAACAGATTTATCATGAGAGGTGAACTGGTAGGGGTCGACCTCGGCGTACGTTGGTTAATCAAATCGAAGACCTTTTGGAAAAAGGCCAGGGGGCCGTGTCTACTATTTTCTAATAGAAAGCCGTTCTAGTTCTATTCTATAGCGGTTCTATTGCGATTAGTCCAAAACTAGGTAGTTTACTAAAACTATTATATATTCCAAAATCATACTTCTTAAACTGCAGAATAGAGACACAATAGCTGTTTTAGCTATCGAAATATTAATAACTAACTAACTATCTTCACGCTGTATCCCTGACGGGGTAGTCAGAGAGGACAGATCGCCAGGCTTCGCGATCCATGCATACTTCTTTCGCTTCTTCGAGATTCATCAATCGCTTCATACACGCACGTCTGGGTATCCGAGTGCTTTTGACCTTTCCGTTTTTGAGCAATCTGCTCACGTGGTCTTCATATGTAAGTCTCGGCCTACCCTGACTCCTTCTACCCTCTACTTTTGAACAATATATATTCTTCGTCAATCGTTTCTCACTCATTCGTTGGACGTGTCCAAACCAACGGAGCACGCCCTTTTCCAGCTTAACGCTGACACTTTCATTCAAACCTGCCATATTGCGTATCACTTCGTTACGTATTCGGTCGGCCAAGGTAACGCCGCACAATTTTCGAAGTGATCGCATCTCCACAGCATTCAATTTACTTTCATGCATCTGCTGACATAACCAGGTTTCACTAACGTAAAGCAAAGTTGGCACTAGCACTGCGTTATGAATCGCCAGTCGTGCTTCTTTTACGATGCTTTGTCGCTTTACTAACTGGGACAAAGCACCGTTAACTTTGTTTCCGGCAGCTACTCGCCGTTCTACATCCGAATCACATCTTCCATCCGCACTAAACATACTTCCTAAATACACAATTTCATTCACTTGCTCTAGACGTTCCTGGTTTACCCTAATCTCGCATTTAGTTCTTACGTCACCTCTTTCAAATACTAGAACCTTAGAAGAAATATTAATGCAACCAAAAATGCAAATTAAGAGCTACACGTGTTAATAGCATTCTATCGCTGGTCGATAGAATTCTATTGGAATAGTGGATTACGAAAACTGAAATCTTTTTCTGTCGGCTCGCTATTGAGCCACGTTTTCTATGCTATGCTAAATACTGTGGTAAGAGGTAAGATATTGCCTCTGTCTACCCCTGTCTCGCAGGCGTGACTGTATGTATACCACACAACAAACTACAAAGTAAACAAACCACTGTAACGTAGGATTACTTCTACAACATCATTCATCATAGCAGGGTTGCCACTTAAAAGTTTTTACGCAAAGTTTCCAGATAAGTTTGCGAACGAAGCTCGGGTGGTCTGCGCTCCGTAAAATGGGTTTCTTATTTTTTTTTTATTAAAAATAACGTCTTGTTGATCACAATGGCGATGATTAACACAAAGCAACTAGGGTTTTTAACCGATTTCAGAAACCAGAAGGTTCTCAACTTTTAACGTGGCTGTGTGTATTTTTGTTAACGCCTCATAATTTTCTTTTATTCATAAATATGTTTTTTTTTTGTTTTATTAAATTATTTAAGTACAAACAGGTCAAGTTAGATTTCTAAGAGTAAATGTCATTTATAATCTATACTAATACATAAAACTGAAGAGTTTGTTGTTTGTATATTTGTTTGTTTGTTTGATTTGATTTGTGTGCTAATCTCAGGAACTACTGCTCTGAATGGAATAATTATTTTTGTGTACGATAGACCATTTATCGAGGATGGCTATAGGCTATACAACGTCACGCTAGTACACAGGAGAGCGGAACAGTAATAATAAATGTCAACAAATCGGGCAAATTTCATACATTTATGTAAAAGCATTAAGCGACGGGATTCAAAGTATGACACGGGCGAAGCTAGTAAATAATAAACGTTGTATATGGGACATAGTAGGACATTTCTTTACACACCATGATAGCTTACCGTGGGTTAGCCAAAGTAAGCTAACATAAGCTTGTGGAATGAGATTTGGACAACTGATAAACATAATTATATATTTCTAAATACATACATATTGTACATAGGAAACACCCAAACTCCGAAACAAACATTAGCGGATCACACAAGAGTAATTGAAATTATTTGACGCGATAAAACTTCTCCTTTCTACCAAAACACTTCAATATTTTATTCTTGGCAACCCTACCGTTGCAAATAAACTACAGAAGTCCAGTCACACTAATTACTGTTAAACTTAGTTCTCTTTAAGTCAACGGTAACTCTCAGTGGCTACATGGGTCCGTACCTACCAGTAACTTAGACAGTGCTATTAAATCTCCTAATAAGCTGTAGTATTTAAACAAGAATTTATGAATCTGTGATTATAGGATGAAGCAGAATAGCGTTAAGTTGTACAAGACATGTGTCAGAGGTATCTACAGTAAAATACTTGTTTAACACATAATAAACACCTTAATTCTATCCACAATAGCATAATATCACTATTTCGGTAAAATATAAGTGGAGATCTTTTTATTTTTAATATCTACCCTATGTTGTGGGGTGTCAATAGATCTACATTATATACGAGTATCTTTTAAAATCCATCTCCAATACGCTAATAGTCAATCGAATCGACTAAATTTTATGAAAGTATTGTAAAGTAAAAGAAATTTCCATTTTACATTTATTTAATTTCATATAAAATAAAAGTTACAAAAATCAATCGCTCAAATAAAATAATCGATAACATTCCCATGCCCGCCACTCACGTAGTGTTGCCAGAACAATAACATTTCCCACGTTGGTTCAAAAAATTACGGGTGACATGGAAAGTGCTTGTATATGCTCTCAGACCAACGTCGTTCCGCACATTGTAGTACGTGTAATAAGTTTATGTAATTACCAACCTATTTTTACGCGCGATTTTTATCTCTACGCTCAATGCCTTTTGAGGTGGGTTAGTGGAAGGTACTCTTAGTTTCGTAGACTCTTGAATAATATATAGTAGGTTGACCCACAGTGAGTGGATTTGATGAAATAATTTATTTAACGTTTATTCGATTACAATGTTTCGGGTTTGTATAAGAAACATAATTGCCATTAAAATTCATTACTTGTGCGTGTTTCTGCGGCCTGACGAGACAAAAGGAAATAATGTTTAGATATAATCATATCAAATCCTTTTACTAATAGCACTTCAGAGAGAATTCGGCCTGCTATCATAGCTGGAATGCCGAAATAAACCTCTTTGATGCCCCCTTAAGAACATGTGTGTTGGTAACGAGTTGAAGCTTTTCTAATAAGGCACTGAAATGAGTTGCCACACTTACTATTTACTGGCTCCGCATGCGTGGTGAAGTTTTACCGTTTCCGTTTCCCACTGGAAATTGTTCTCGGGATAAAAAGTAGCCTTTGTCTTATTCTGATATGCAAGCTATATTATTGAAAAGTTTCATCAATATCAACATCTTTTCTTACAAACAGCTATAATAGAGACGTAGTTCATGTACATTACATTAGTATTTACTTCACTTCAATACATGCAGTATTTCCGAAGTTATAACGACGAGAAGTTTTAGTCCTGTTTTTGAATTTCCGAGATTAGGCGCGCCCATTATGACGACACAGCCTCGCACAGACGGCAACAAGGCGTGGCGCGGCGTTTGGGTGCGAACGAATTCGCGTATGTTGAATGAGCAGGGTTTGACGTATGCGGTCACCCGCGTTATACGGAATTTGATCGTAAATATTTCCGCCATGGAGTGAGTCTAAAGGGCCGAATAAATTTAAAATAAAATATATATTTAATATTTATATAATAATTGTAATAATGGATGTAAATCTGCAAAAAACAATTTCATAATTTCATTTTAATTTCATAATTTTTACCGGTTTTCTTTTATTTTTTTCTAGATTTATTTGGCATTTAACTTAAAAATCGTTAGTCAGACCCATTGAGTTCGTAAGCTACGAGTACACCAAGATGTGCCCAAAGTCAACTTACATAGAACTCGCTTATAATACCGCCAATGCGGCAATACAGCATCAGGAGCAAATCGATTCGCCTTAGAAGTACCACGAAAGGAAAGCCGAAACGAATCGCATTACATCTACAATCAAGTATTCAAATATCGAATCGAGAATTTCATAAACGTAGTCGATTACGACAAGTGATCTTTGATCCGACGCGTCTCCAATACAAATCCCTTTCTACATGACCCACCAGTAGCCGATTAGAATACGTAAATATCACTTCTATAGACTGGTAGGAATATTCTTAATATAGATAATTTAGCAAAGCGTCTTGCCGTTGGCAGTCAATTTTATACAGTTCATTTTTTTGTGCAAAAAAAAAAGGAACATGCATACAAGTCAACCTGTTGCTTTCAAGTGACTTTTTTGCGCAAAAAGTTTTTTTTTATATTCCGTACAATTCGCAAAGGAATACATTTTGCTTCGAGCAAATGATTTATGTCATAAGTTTGTATACTTTCTCTTCCGCAACGAGAAAATGTGGTTAAAAGTTGTGAGGATGTCAACGGAAGGAAGGCATTTATAAAACTTTCAACTATTATTAGGGTTTATTTAAAAATATATTTATGTTACCTATTTACTTAAGGCAAATTTACTTTTATAAATATACGGTTGCCAGAAAAAAAGTATTGTTATACTGCCTGAAATATGTTCATGATTTTAAACTTTCGCGATTTTCACCCATATTTATGATATTTCGGGTCTTATTCGAAACGCCGGGAAGTTTAAGGTAGGCTTTTGTACCTAATAATATACGTTGCTATTTATTATTTTAATTTAATGTATTTTATTATTGCGAAATTTAAATACAACATAGGTCTATATACCTAAGTTGTATTTAAATTTCGTTAGTGGTAAAATAATGACGACTATAAATGTAACATAAACTAACGAATTTATCTTTAGTTAGTCTTAGTTTAGTTAGCTAGTTCCTTGTATAAAACCTGTCAACTTTACCACAGGCCGATTACATAAAAGGTCTTCATCATTTAATTTGTTTTAATTTAATTTATTTAATTTAACTGTTGAATTTATTGTTATTGTTGTTATGTAATATTCATTAAATTTAATTAATAATTGTAATTACATTACATAAGAGGCATATTAAACGCCCACATTTCACCATATGGATTTTTGTCCCACGTAACAGGTGGTGAGCCAATTGCCGTGTTGAAATGGACTGGCCCAGGCTGAGGCAAACAGCTGTTGAAATTTTTAAGCTGCCCATAAGGAATTCAACTTGGCTTAACGACTGCCATTTTATTAGCAACCGGGACCAATGGGTTAACGTGCCTTCCGAAGCACGGAACTGGAGTGAGTCTAAAGGGCCGAATAAATTTAAAATAAAATATATATTTAATATTTATATAATAATTGTAATAATGGATGTAAATCTGCAAAAAACAATTTCATAATTTCATTTTAATTTCATAATTTTCATTTCATTTCATTATGCGGGCAACTTTCAAAATCAAAGAGTCAATGTCGTTTAGAAACAGAGAAAAGATAAAAATCTAAAATAACAAATTTTTCAGAGCTAAATGTCAAATAGATATTAATGAATTTCGGTATAAAGATGGAAGGAATCCTGAAGATGTATGTAATCTACATTTAAACCCACAGCCATGAGCTATTTCTATCATAATTTAAAGTAAGTGCTACTGCTAAAATCAAATTGTAATAAGTCAAGCGTGGTCGTACCAGCTCTCCCTAAAATAAAATTTAAGCGCGGTCGTAAAAGTCATGTTAACTCACCTTACTCATGTTATAATAACCTACTAAATGAATAACATTTTTTTAAGGTGGCAATAATATTTTTTTGTAATGGTTCTTTATTCAAATTTATGCTTTAATTCATTCTATCTATGTATGGTTACCAATATTAAAAATGGACGATAAATATATGGAATATATTATTCTACTAAGTTTCTGAGATTCTACGCGAGAAAAATGACAACAGCGTACGCTTGCTGTATATTATTTTCTAAAGCTAGTGCATTTATCTTGTTTTATGTGCGGTAGTGGTGGTTTCTTGGACATAAAAGTTGTGTTAACGTGCTATAGTGAAAGACAGTGATACCTATATATATGCAGTGAGATGCGATTTGCTTTCTTGCCGCGTAAAATCCATTGTAAACCTAAGTATAACAACCACTATTATACTGATGTGAGACTGACCTTGACTTAAGACTAGACTTGACTAAGACGTAGAGCACGGGGACATTTTAGATAATAAGAAAAAAGATTGAAGAAATGTTAAGATTTGGCTAAAAGGTCGTAGTAACCAGGCCATAAAATAATTACTAGTTTCTAGGTTTTTGTCGAGGTCCACATAGTTTATGATTGACGTTTTCTGGCAGTTGTGAGGCGTAGACAGAGTAACCACGTCTACGTTGCGAGGTCAAAATCCAAATAATAGCTGGTCCTAGCAGTCGAATAAATGTGAAAAGTCAGCCCCGAAGATATTATACAGTACTCAAAGTATTTACTTAATTTTTTTTTTGGTTGTCTTCGCCCATATTGGGCAGGCAAAGGAAACTTTGTCCATACAGCCAGGCTCTATTCGGTATTTATATTTTCTTAGTATTTAGTCATTTCCAGTCTTTGTCGATGTCTAGTCCTCAGTCCTAGGTCCTGGTCCTTGCCCTCAGTATAATGGTGATTCTTATACTGAGGTTTTCGGTGGACTTTTCGCGGCAAGAGAGAAAATAGCATTTCACTGCATATATATCATTGTCTTTCACTATAGCACGTTAACACAACTTTTATGTCCAAGAAACCACCACTCCCGCACATAAAACAAGATAAATGCACTAGTTTTAGAAAATAATATACAGCAATTTTTGTAGACCTACATTAGATACACAATTGCACCATACATTATTTTGTTATATCTCAAAGGGTTTAGGTAGCGTTTTTGTTGAAAGATCCCAGACGGCTTATTTTTTTTTGACATCCCCTACAAATATCGTTATAGTTTGGTCAATGTATACAAAAACTTAACAAATTATGCATAAAAACCTTCTATAAGAATCACACAAACTATTAAAAAAACCGCATCGTTATTCGTTTCGTAGTTTTAAAGATCTAAGCATACATAGGGACAGACAGCGAAAAGCGACTTTGTTTTATAATATGTAGGAGGATGGTAAACGATATTTGCATCGATTTTTAAAGTATTCAAAATCCCACATTCTCAAATAAAACACATTCAAAAACCAACTCAAGTATTAACTTGGCGCCATTTTTTCACTTGAACCTTTTTTTTATGGACCGGTAGCCGAAGATAACAGAGAGCAAGGAAAACTTTTTTTTAATGCGCGACTGAACTTTTGACGCTATAATGAATTTTTAAATAGATCAGGGAGTTCTGTTTCGTGTCTCTTGATGATTTATGTTATTCGATAAGAGTAAAGTTATAGACACCTAAAAATGACATGAAATAGCAAATGTCATATTTTTTTATTTGTTTTACAAACCTTACATACATACATACATATTGTCACGCCTTTATCCCCGAAGGGGTAGGTTGAGGCATATTAAACGCCCACATTTCACCGTATGCATTTTTGTCTCACGTAACAGGTGGTGAGCTCATTGCCGTATTGAAATGGACAGGCGCAGGCTGCTGTTGAAATTTTTTAAGCCGCTCATATGGTCTTCAACTTGGCTTAACGACTGCTATTTTATTGGCAACCGGGACCAACGGCTTAACGTGCCTTCCGAAGCACAAAACTGTGGTGGGTCTAAAGGGCCGAATAAATTTAATAAATAAAATGTGTCTATTTTAGATGTTAAATTTGGAAGAAATTTTGAACCCGTTGCCTTTTTAGTGAGGTGGTAACAAAAAGGCTAAAAGGTCTTATGTGCTAGACACTAATTACCACGACCAATTAAAGTCCTGGTAGTCTCAGACTACAAGACCTCACCTCCACAAATACAAAAAAAAAAGTAAGAAGTGCTCGTGGCACCGCGGACTCAGTGTTCTGCAAACGATCACTGCGTTAAGCAACTTTCGCTATGGCTGGTCAAGAATGGGTAACCACTTTGTGGCATTTATTTATTAGGCACGTTAAGCCGTTGGTCCCGGTTGCCTGGCTAACATGACAGTCGTCAAGTCAAGTTGAAGGCCTTATGGGCGGTTTGAAAAAAATCAATAGCAGGTACACACAACCTGCGTCTGTCTATATCAACACGGCAATGGGCTCACCACCTATTACGTGGGACAGGAATACACTACATAAGTATTAATCCTGGAAGCATCTGTAGCTATTTTCACTTCGGCACCGGCTACTATTTATCTTTTTAAGCTACCATTCATGCCTACCAAAATTCCCAGTAGGATAGATAATAAATCAGACAATGTAATCTATACTAATATTATAAATAGCAAAGATTTGTAAAGAAATAAGTCTAAAATTTCTTATCATTAGAAAGCTACATTTTTTGTGAGTAACATAGGCTCTATTGGATTTTCAAAAAGTTTACGATATAGTACGAAATCTCGAATAGGAAAACTTTACCACGCGAGCGTAGCTGCGGGCATCAGCTAGTTAATATTATAAAGTAATTGACTCCAATGGAAAATATCTCGTGTCTTTGACAGAACATGATCGTTTCTGTAACAAATATTTAATTTAAAAAATATCGATAAGTCTATTGTAATATCGATCGCGGTGTCACCTTCAATTTGCTTAAACACTTCGCGGTGTACAAACAACAAAATGTCGGAAAGGATGTGGTTCCAAATATTATCTAGGATGTACGTTTGAGCTTATCTCTCTTGTTTATGGTTATTAAAAAACACGAAAAAAACACAGTCAGTAGATGTCGACTTTGCGCGGGATCATTGACAAGTGCGGATGCTTGCTGTACATTATTTTGCTAAAACTAGTGCATTTATTTTGTTTTATGTGCCGGTGGTTTCTTAGACATAAAAGTTTCTATTAATCATTTAAAAATCTAAATATTACTTTAAGAATGTATTGTTTCAAACCATTTTGATCCTTTCCCGAAATTCCGTAATCCTTTTTATATATTAACCGCTTCCTAACATTTTACTGCGTCGTGGCTAAGTCCAAGCCGGACATCGCCAAAACAAAAAAAAAAAAAGATACATAAAGTCTTAATTTTGCATAGACCATTGCAACGGCGAAGGCGCTTACAAAATGTCATAAATTTGTTAAGATAAATACTGGTATTATTAAAGTGATAATAAAAGTAAATCTTATAATCAAAGAATAACGTTGGAAAAAATCAAAAATAATTTTGCAGAATTTAGTTATTTGCTGAGATACGTACCCATACGAAGCCGAGATAGATCGCTAGTAAAGAAAGCTAAAGCAAAAACTATCTGACTTCTGATCCCTTCATAGCTAGAACAAACACAAAGAGTGAATGACCTTAGTAGGTGGGGCTTTGCAGCAATATCTAATTCACATTTGCAATAAAAAAAGAAGCAATTCTTATGCAATTTCTAACGTGGGAACATGACGGGATGATCACGCACGTGCAGTTACATACAATACAGAAAGAAGGTTGTAAGTTTGATTGTCTTAGCGTAAATATAACATTCTACTAATGTTTTAAAACTACCCGTAAAGTTTTGAACTTTTTGCGATATTTATGATATTTCGGGTCATTTACTACGTACAAAGCCAAAACCTTATACATCAAAGTTGTGACGACCAAGTGTGAATAGTTGAAAAAAGCACTCGCGTTTCGGGAAGGAGACGCTGAATTTGTCAGTTAATCCGTGACCACGGCTGGAGTAATTCGGTCGAATCGTCGGAAAGTATTAGGTAGGCTTTGTACCAAATAAATCGCGAATAAGAACCAAAATATCATAAATATCCGTAAAGCTTCGCTCGTATAATACTTAGAACTCCTGTGGTAGCCAGTTAATTCCGTCGTTCATAAATTGTACAATAATGTATGAAAACTTGCCCATTGCTCCATTGGATAGGTGTGTGATAGCATGTACCCTACAGCTTTCATCGATAAATAGGCTATCCAACACAAAAAATAATTTATCAATACGAACCAGTAGTTCCAGAGATCAGCACGTTCAATCAAACAAATAATCTATTCAGTTTTATTTATTGCATAGTTATAAATGTGAAACTTTGTGCAGATGTTTGTCATTCAAACTTGGTCTTACCCCTGAACCATTATGGCTCAAATTTGATTTACAGATAGCTAACACTCTGTATTAAAATAATCTACACTAATTAATAAAGCTGAAGAGTTTGTTTGGTTTAGTTGATCACGCTAATCTCAGAAACTACGCATTTGAATTGAACAAATATTTTTGTATTGAATAGTCCATTTATCAAGGAAGGCTATGCACTATATATCATCACACTACTATCCTGGAGAGCGGAGCAGGATTATAAATGCCAAGAAAACGGGTAAATTTTCATAGATTATTTTTAATAAAGAGAGAAAAAAATAAATCATAGTGTATTGTAAAGTTAATAAAAGACGACGAGATTTAATGGCTACGGGGTTTTTTATTACGTCACGGGCGAAGCCGAGGAGGTTAGCTGGTATTAAATATTTAGACTTTTTATTTATATAAGTGGTGAAATATCGGCATATACATAATATACTTCTGTCTACTCCTTTAGGGAGTGCCTTTATATTATGTGATTATTGGCAAAATTCTTCGGAAGGGTTTTCAACGATCTCGCCCGCTATCCAAAATCATTTCCCTTAGGAGCTATAAAATAACCTGCAGATTATAACAGGGATATGAAACTATACACAATATATTGCAGTTTCCATCTATTATCTATTACTAATATAGGGTAGAAGGAGTCAGGGTAGGCCGAGACTTACATATGAGGACCACGTGAGCTGATTACTCAAAAACGGAAAAGTCAAAAGTACCTACTCGGATATCCAGATGTGCATGTAATGCATGTATGAAGCGATTAATGAACCTGTAGGAAGCGAAAGAAGTATGCATGGATCGCGAAGCCTGCCGATCTGTCCTCTCAGACTACCCCGGTAGGGACATAGCGTGAAGATAGTTGGTTAATATAAAGAGCTAAGGAGTTTGTATGGTTGAACGCATTAATCTCAGGCACCACTGGTTGCATTTAAATAATTTATTTGCGTTGGATTGCCCATTTATCGAGGAAGGCTATTATACAGGCTATATACCATCACACTACTACCATGGAGAGCGGAGCAGTAATCAAAAATGTCGACAAATCGGGAATATTTTACGCGGCAAGTTGAAATATGGTATTTCACTGCATATATATCACTGTCTTTCACTATAGCACGTTAACACAACTTTTATGTCCAAAAAAACCACCACTACCGCACAAAAAACAAGATAAATGCACTAGTTTTAGAAAATTATAATTTATTTATATGTTTGAAGCGCTCATGGCCCCGCGGTCTCAGTGTTCTGTAAACGATCACTGAGTTACGCAACTTTCACTATGGCTGGTACTCGGATGGGTGACCACTTTGTGGCATTTACATTTGCGAGCGTTTCCGTGCTTCGGAAGGCACGTTAAGCCGTTGGTCCCGGTTGCCAGAAAATGGCAGTCGTTAAGCCTGGTTGAAGGCTTAAAAATTTCAACAGCAGGTAGCCACAACCTGCGTCTGTCTATTTCAACACGGCAATGGGCTCACCAACTATTACGTGGGACAGGAATCCACACGGTGAAAAGTGGGCATATAATATGCCTCTGCCACCCCTTCGGGGATAAGGCGTGATGGATATTTACTTATTTATTTATATGTGTGAAGTGGGTACAAAGATTGTAAAAA
This sequence comes from Thumatha senex, assembly GCA_948477245.1. Classification (NCBI taxonomy): domain Eukaryota; kingdom Metazoa; phylum Arthropoda; class Insecta; order Lepidoptera; family Erebidae; genus Thumatha; species Thumatha senex. The sequence goes on from OX419724.1 coordinate 58,158,588, forward strand.
TAACACATAAGTTCTCCAAATCTTCCAGTGGCTTAGTCAATTTTCATTAAAAAATAAGTACAAATAGCTGTCATAAAATAGAAAATTTCAGTCCTCACATTAATTTGAACCATTACTTAAAATAGTTGATAACTTGTGGATGTTATCAAATCTGTTAACATGATAAGTACACAAACAAAACTCAAATTATTCTTTATCAAATTTGTCCCTCAAATATTCATACACTGAGTAGAAAATATGATATACTAGTAGACGCCCGCGTAGAGAAGTTTTCCCGTTCCCGTTGTCCACAGAAACTTGTTCCCGGAATAAATAGTGTTATTCTGACGTATAAACTATATTATTGTAAAGTTTCATTAAAATCTATTCAGTAGTTTTTACGTGAAAGATTAATAAACATCCATACAAACTTTCGCATTTATAATATTACTAGATGACCCTTCACAGCTTCGCCCGTGGAATATTTCGACCTCCCGTCGCACGCTTATAAATTCTACAATGATGCATAAAAATCTGCCCGATCACTGCTCCCCAGTGTAGTAGCATAATGATATATAGCCTATAGCCTTCCTCGATAAATGGGGTATCAAAAACAAAAATATTTTTTCAAATCCTACTAGTAGTTCCTGAGATTAGCGCGTTTAACCAAACAAACAAACAATCTCTTCAGCTTTATAATATTAAGTATAGATTAAGATTAAGATAAACATAAATTACTGACATCATACGCTTGCTGTATTTCAACCAAAAAATCCAACCAAAAAATCCTCAAAACTTCGGGCTATAAGTATCTGTATATTATAGCAATTGTTACAAATAATATTATTAAAATTTAAGGCAAACTAAGTTTAGTCGACTGTTCTCACATAAATTCAAAGGAACTATGTAAGTGTAATTTTAATGAACACAACATTGATTTTGTTCTTTTTTTGTATTAATTCATTACTGTATAATTGTTCAAATATCATGTAAATCAAACTAATGTAATGGCGGTTAGAAAAGAGTGGCCATGAGTTTTATTGCCTGGTTCTTCCTCTGGCTACCTGACCTATCGCTTTGCGAATCTGGCAGTTAATGTCAATGTAGAAGCAGTAATCTTGACGTTTATAAGTGTTACTTTGTGACCTACATGAATAAAGATTTTTCATTTTATTTATTTAGATATTTCATTTATAGATATTTTGCAGTAGTGGAAGGCAGGCTGCCCAGTCGAGAAACTTTAACTGCCATCATTATCAAGCGCACTCACTGACTCCGAGGGCAATGCACAGCGTGACATAATAGGAACGAAATTACCCACCGTTCACTCTATAGTTCTGATAAATAGGGTTCAGCAGGAATTTGGAAAATTCATTTCTTTAAAATGTGTTTTAAATCTAAAACCATTTTGAAGAAGAATTATTTACTACTGATGTATGACTTAAAAATGAAAAATAATTATGGAATGTTAGTATCTCAGGCAAAGTGTAAACATCTTCATTTAACCAATTTTCATTTAACCTTCAAATGACGTCATCGTTGGCATTACGGCAGTAAAGCCTTTGCCTAGGAACAGAAATAATGCACATAATTGGATATTTTTAACCTTAATTTTAAATATATAATTAAATAATTTAATACGATGAATATAAAACTAATAAGTAAGGAAAATAAATTTTGGTTTATCCCCAACAAAATTTGAACAAGTAACGTTTATACAAATTGATAGTAGGTAAGAAATCATTTAGGTTATAGTTAATGGGATAAAAGTAAATGGTAACCGACATATTTATGGACAAAATAACAATTACGGTAAATATCCAGTAAGTTAGGATTTTGTGAACGATACCAGAGTTTACGAAATACCTAGCTGACCCTGCGGCTTCGCCTGTGACATTTTTAGATCCCTCATCGCACCTACTTATTCCCGTCGTTAATTACTTTTAGTATAATGTATGAAAATTAGCCCTATTTTTTTTTACATTTATGATAACTGCTTCGCTCTTCAGGATATTAGCTTGATGATATTTAGACTATAGCTTTCCTGGATAAATGGGCTATCCAACACAAAAAGATATTTTTAATTAGAACCAGTCCCAGAGATTAGAGCTTTCGACCAAACAAATAAACTCATGAGTTTTATAAATTACGCTTACGTAATCCGCATTACACTATTATGCATTTAAACGGTCAGTAACTAAGACCACATTTATAATTATTATATTTCGGTCAGTAACTAAGATCACATTTATAATTATTATCCGGTGAATCGAATTAATGCGAATTGCGATTCGAATCAAGAGTAATATAAATTCGAATTTAAAAAAACTCAATTCGCTTCATCGCTCAACTAAAGTATGGAGTGAATATTCCTTCTCTATATACTGTATACTCTTTACTGTCTTCCAAACCAAAGCACACTTGACCGGTTTTATTTTTGTTTTTTTTTCAACGCTAGCCAGGCCCGTGGGCAACAATCACTCGATCTATCTCGGGACAATCTTGTTCTTGCATCTTCAAACTGGTTTCCGGTATTATTTTTAAATCCTTCTAGGATAACGAATGTCTCATTCTTACGTATAGCGCTATCTCTCTTTCCCTTGCGCTAAGAATTTTAGAAACGTTCCGATGATTGTCGAATGATTTTATTATGTATTACTTTAGATTTTTACGTTGTACTTTGTGTACCAATTGAATCTAGACATTTCACTCACAAGTCTTGGGTGTAAGTGACTGCCGTTAGACCTCTCAAATTATTTACGGGCTTTCTAGTTCTTTCTTTATAGTAAAGCTGGCCCTCTTGAAGAAAATTACGGATATATACAACTTTTTATCACGCCCAAAATGGGCGTTAGGGGCATACATATTGTATGCCCACTTTTCACCACGTGTATTCCTGTTCCACGTGAAAGATGGTGAGCCCATTGCCGTATTGAAATAGACAGACGCAGGTTGTGGCTACCTGCTGTTAAAAAAGTTTTATCCGCCCATAAGGCCTTAACGACTGCCATGTTAATGGCAACCGGGACCAACGGCTTAACGTGCCTTCCGAAGCCCGAAAACGCTCATAAATGTAAATGCCACAGAGTGGTCACCCATCTGAGGACCAGCCATAGTGAAAGTTGCGTAACTCAGTGATATTCTTCTAAATTACGGATTTTTTTCTAAATAAAGATAATATTATAAATAAAAACTTGTAGATAGGTTGACTAAAGCAGATTGAATAGATCGATATTCAGAAATGGCATATCGATGAGACGAGAAATAGTCGGTATGATTTATTATTGTCAGCACTGAAAGGGAGGTTAAGATAAAGTTATTCTATAGGGATAGGGATTGATCAAAATTTATTACCATTATTATTATTTTTTTGAAAATATGGTGTAAGTATTCGAAGAAATTATATTGAAATTTTTGTTATATACATTGTAATAATTTTCATACTTTAATATTTATAATAGTTAATTCACAAGACGTCATCAGTGGCATGATGCTTTTGGGCCTGCCTAAAAAATATTAACCAAACCCTTTTTTGTGTTTTATTGGGTTCCAAGGCAAAGGTGTTAATGCCGTCATGCCAAAAATGACGTAATTTTAAGGTTTAATTTGACGGTCAGATTTTGCAGATTTTTATAATAAAAGTAATTAGTAGAATATCAGTAACCCTATTTCTCGAAATTATTTTTGATTAATAAAATATTTTAAAAAAGTTAACTATGCTCTATGGCAAACGTTTCTTGTGCCATGGCATCGGATGTTTTTCATGTACAATATGTTATTAAGTAAATATATAAAAATATTTATCAATGATTGAGATCATATATCTGATCTTTAGTTCATTAATAATAACTCAACTCAATGACATTAATTGTAGAAACATGGCTGCTATCGTATGCAAGCCGAAACTAATATCTAAATAAAACACGTAAACCATCAAACGTAACTTTATACCAAACTAAAATACGTAACGAAAACCAAATCAAAGAAAAATCCTAACTTCACATTCATTAGACCACTCAAAAGAAAAGCCGTAAAATAACCAGTAGTTAATTCGTAAACATGGTACCAACTTTTACCAAGCACTTCGATCAAAGTTTGTTTTTTATTATTATTTTATGGCCTGGTTACAAAGACCTTTTAGCCAAATCTTATTTTTATATCATATTTCTTCAATCTTATCTTCTAATTTAGTACTGCCTGTCCTTTGTCGATGTCAAGTCCAGTCATAGGTCTTTTGTCCTTGCCCCAATAACGTGGTAGAGCGTTATTGAGGCTTTCAGTGGAATTTGCACGACAAGTTGTAAAATAGCTTTTCACTGCAATATATCACTGGCACTGTTTCACTATAGCACGATTACACAACCTTTATGACTAAGAAGCTACCATTTTTACACATAATACGAGGTTAATGCACGAGTTTTGGAAAATAATATAAAGCAAACGGCTTCTCATGGCAACGCGGGATCTTGGTAAATCTTGGATTTACCAAGATCCCGCGCGAATTCCTTCGATTAAAGTGTAACCATAGTGTGGCCGTCTTAAAAATGTGTTTTTTTTCTGAAATGTCTTACACTTCATCCACGCTTCATTAATACATCAGTCTATATTGTAATTATGTAAAACTGTTACAACTTTTGCTCAACTATTTAAATCAATTTTACGCTAACAACAAAAGTTACGTAACAATGTTCGTTTCGCGCCTTTTTTCGTTTTTGGTTGGTACCTACGTGTGTTTTCAATTGTGCGTTTGAGAATGTAAATTGTTTGCCCGGTGTTCAAAATTTTAATTGTGTTGTGTTATCAATGAAGATATTACATGTAGGGATTTACGCATTGAGTTAGAATACTATAGAGTCACAATCAGACAAATAAAATGTCCGCGCCGAAACTCGGCGCACGCTGCGATGTGCGCATAGTTTTTGTTTAGTTGTAAGGCGACCGCAATCCTCGTACAACGTCCGAGATGCCAAAGTGTTCGGTTGTTTCCTGCCCAAATAACAGCAGATACGTGACAAAAAAGGATGGTGTCTCATATTTTAGGTAAGTACGAGTATCAAAACGAATTTACATTTAAATTTCAAAAAAAAACATTTTCTTAGCAAAAATAAAATGCTGACCGCCCGACCGCGCATCGCGTCTAAAGTGTATCTCTTTCACACTTTATATAAATATGCAAGAGTAAAAGAGAAACAAATAGTGTCGCGTCCGAGAGTGACTTGCAAATTGTGTTCTAACGGAAAGCTATGGAGCGGATTGACACTAAATATTTTTTTAGTTTATGAACTAAATATTTATACTTATGTATTACCATGTTGCTGAATGTTTTATTTTTTAGTTTTTCGTACCAAAAATAGGTCGATTGCGTTTTACTATTTTAATGTATTACTAAATTAATTTATAAAGGTGTTCTTAATAGTGTTCTTAACAAAAATGTTGTTTAGGTTTTTTACTATACAACAATACAATTTAGAAACGTTGTTGTATTTATCCTGCTATGTTCATGAAAAGTATTTTCTTATCTAATGTAATTATTCCAGATTTTTCGGTTCATTAATTAAAGTTCTAATACATAAAACCTTTATTCCTCATATTAATTTTGTTTTATTCTGCTCTCTGCTTCACGCATAACCACTACTTACTTAATTTACTAGTGCAATAATATGATAGGTAGATGAAATAAAAATACTGAAACCTTTTTCGAAATCAGATGGTAGTTTCGGAGTTCTTCTAGGTATATTTTAACTCACTCTTTTATACAGTCTAATTTCGTTATATATTACTCTTTACATTTTACATTATACACTCCTTCTAGGCAAAAAAAATAATAATAATTTGGGTATCAATAACGTCTCCACTGCTGACTTGTTCCCTATTCGTACGCAAGCCCATAGTGAATGATGATGACATTGCATACGAGCGATTTTGAACATTATGCAATCGGCCTAACGCCTAAATTCGAGCAAATGTCATTTTGAACTTTGTTATATTAAATGTATAGGTATGTTGTCTGTTTATGATTGTGACTCTATAGTATTCTAACTCAATGGATTTACGTAGTAGTATTGTTCATCATAGGCAAAGGCGATCAGCCATACATACTATTGTGTTAATTACATACTATTGATTTATTTATTTTTATTTAAATTTATGTTAAAGTGAAAAAGACAACGTGGAGATTGAACCTGTGAGCTTAGCCTAACCAGGGCAATGTTCTAGCTACTGAACTATCCGAATCGCACCGAAATAAGTTGAAATTCTTCACCATGGCCTTATATGACCGTGAATTGTTTTCTCATTATCCTTAACGTAATTTCCGCTGAAGCATTTTATTCAGGGTCTAGTCTATATCTAATCGACGAGCAATAGATTACTGCACGATTACTGCCAATATTAATAACTTAATAGTTACCCATACTAATAACAAGTAACCGCTGTACAGCTAATAATAAAATACTTCGCATATTGGCTGTGAAAATATGCACACCATGCCACGATCTAGCAGATCTCCGGCTAATATTAAATTAAGAACATAATTACACGGTGTTGCCGCACTGTTCTACTTTTAAAAACTAACGGATCTTCGTCTAACAAAAAAGGAACTTATTCAAAAAGTTACGTTAATATTGTTTTTTTTTTCTTTTCATGGTGTCTGTAATGGTCTGTAATTCCTATTAGATATTTGGTAATTTCTGTTACTTTTGAACTGTATCGCTTTATTGTTCTATTTTAATGATATTGAAATCGCTTGCTTCAATAAGTTTGGCTGCAAGTAAATTTGGGTGTTTACTCAGTCGAATCTGGTATCTTTTGGATATTATCAAAATATCTTCTTTGACCGTATTCATCTTAAGGTTCTGATAAATTTCACTATTCGTAACAATAAGCCTGAGGAGCATATTTTGCATTCGTTACAGGATAGATATATTGGAGTTACTGGCACTATCCCAGAGCTGTATACCATATATCCACACAAGCTTAAGAATGGCTTTATAGTTCAGGAGTTTGTCAGTTGACAGTTTGCTATTACGTCCCATAAACCAGTATAAACCCTTACTGTATGTTGAGTTTATCTCTTTTTGTCTTTATGTGATGTCTCCAAGTCAGTCTGCGATTCAGATGAAGGCCCAGGTATTTAGCTGTATCTCTGTGTGGAAGTGTTGTGATCTCCAGCACAACTGGTGGGCTGTTCCCATCCTCAAAGTGAATGTGACTTGTATGGATTTTGTAGTACTTGTCTTAATTTTCCATTTATGTAGCCACTCAGACAACATGTCCAAACCTCTCTGCAAAGTAGCTGCCACAAATCACCAGCCTGGATAGCTGTATCGTCCGTGGATATTTATCAAGAGGTAGTGGTGACACCAGCAATCCGAGGGAGATCCACAGTGAAGAGAACGTACAAGACAGGACCCAACACAGATACCTGTTGCACCCCCGCCCCGATATCAAAAAATGCAGATGTTGTCCCGGAATCTTTCACCTGGAACAGTCTCTCTTAGAGATCACAAATGAATAGAATTATGATGCTTTCTGTTCTTAATTTATTTTGAATATCATAGGCTCGGTGACGTACCTAAGTAGTAGTGAAAAGACCTGTATGACACTAAAAGAGGAGAAAGGAAAAGTGGGGGGATTTTAAAAGGAACCTGCCCTATTGCAGAAAAATACAAGTCGGTAGCATATAATGAAGTTAGAAAGACAACAGAGAAAGTTTGCAATATCGTTATCGACGCTACAATCAGACTCCTTGGAACTTTCACCAATTTTATAACTGGCAACATTGTGATTATCTGATTACGGAATACGCCGATGGAAATATAAAAACAATCGCTATATTCATATATTTAAAAAGAGAACGTAAATTTATAATTAGAAAATGGCCATATTTAGATGATTTGTTTTTTTAAATTACCTAGATCAGTTTACTAGATAGCGCGGTTATCTATCGGACAGAGGCTGTGGTAGTAGATAGCCAAAGTCCATCGGGAAGTTTGGGAACCTTCTGGTTATCCAAGGGTTTCGTATGGCGCGTCCCGCACTAGACAGCTAGGAAGTACTCAACTCCGTGTGGTTTTAATCGATTTGAATTTGGCACGTGCTTTTAATTTCCACTTTACTTTTTATCAAAGTCACTATTCACTATGTTAGTACTATGCTATTAATAAGGCTAAACCTGTAAAAATAGTAGATGTGTGTGTAAATAATTAAATAAATGTAAAAAATAGATAAATAGGACATTCAAAAGTGGATTATTTATGGGAATAAATATTTTTTCTGGATAAAAATCTTATATCACACATCGAATCAACGAGTGCCTTTAAAAAAATATATGTTGGGTCCTTAGGTCGAGAAAAGTGAACAGTATGTTTGAAATCTACCCAACGTCTGAGTTTATTCTGGAACAAAAATACCACAATCATTGCTATATATACCACTACATACCACAAATTTTAATACAATACAATATTACAATAATATATATTTATTTTATCCTTGTACACGTACCTATATTAAAACTTTAATATTTTCACGCCGTATCCCTGACGTGACGGGGTGTCACTGACTTTAAGGGAAACAAACACTAATGAAGGAAGATTTATTTTGCGTACTAATTTAATATATTCGTAGTCAAAATAAATTATCAGGATGTGTGAATTGTGGTCCTAAGCGTATGTAGTAATTAAAATTATACTTTATAGTCTCAATACTTACTAATATATAAAGCTGGTAATTAGTTTGGTTGAACGCGCTAATCTCAAGAACTGTCGGATTTGAAAAGATATTTTTGTGTTAGATATCCCATTTATAGATATATATTATCACCCTACTACGCTGGAGAGCGGAGCAGTAATCATAAATGACGACAAATCGGGCAAATTTTCATACGTTATTGTAAAACTCGTTTAAGACCGCGGCTCCGCACGCGTGGTGAAGTTTCCCGTTTCCGACAGGAACTTGTTCCCGGGATAAAAAGTAGCCTATGTGTTATTCTGATGTGCAAGCTATATTATTGTAAAGATTCATCAAAATCCATTCAGTAGATTTTGCGTGAAAGAATAACGAACATCCATCCATACTTACAAACTTTCGCGTTTATAATATTAGTAGGATTAAAAACGACGGGATTTAGGTGGGACGGCAGTTTGAAACATGACACTTGCGAAGCCGTGGGGGTCACCTAGTAGTTATATATAGTGGAACATTTTGTTCAGAGCGCCTTCGGATCTCTGGATCTACTGATTCGATTAAAAAATTATTTAACTGCTAGAAAGGTTTGACTGCCACGGGGTGGCGCAGTGGTAGTGTATGCGACTGCCGCGCTAAGGTCCCGGGTTCGATTCCCGGGTAGGAAAAAAATATTTGTGTGATCCACAAATGTCTGTTTCGGAGTTTGGGTGTGTCCTTTGTGTATATTTTAAAAATACATAAGTAAGTTTAACAGTTGATCCCATAATAAAAGCTTATATTAGCTTGCTTTAGGCTAGACGCAGCCGTGTAAAAAAATGTCACATAATATTTATTTATTAAGTTTAACGTGTATTATCACAGAGTGCTATAGGCTACTTTTTATCCCAGGTACATGTTCCGAAATATTTGCGAATCGCACAAATAATTGTTCCAACCAGGAATTGAACCAGAGACAACGGCAGTCACATTCTAGTCCAATATTGGGTATTTGCTGTTCTTCACAATAAACTTTTGCAAAAGTTGTTACGCCAGGTCACAAGAAGCTGCCTACCCCCTTTCAGCTTAAAGGTTGCGTGTGTAACATCTAATTAAAAAAATACCACTTCAGGGGGATACCATAACGGATTTTACTCAAAGACCCTAAACGTAAGAGATCAAGGGTAAGTTCCTAGACTTTGGCTTAGGGAGTCTGAAAATTTCGCGTCCTAGGTATTTGGTTCGTAACCATTTTACATTTAAAAGCTTCTACCTATTTTTCTAAAAAAAATACTGTAGGTATTAGTTATACCTACTACATTTTACAATAAGTAATTATAATACACCTCTGCCTAACCCATTTAAGACGTGATGGTATGTGTTTTTGACCCAGCTCTGCAATGGTGAAAGCTGATACGTAAGTCTGAGGCTCAAGTTACACTCGCCACGGTAGGTAAGTACCCCAGTTCGTTAGACCAGTTGTTACCTATATACCACAGTTGTAGATAGTTACAATCGACATATAAGTAACTATAGCTTAACTTAAAATATGTAAAAAAGTTTAAAGATTATTTTTCACAAAGAAGACAAAGAAATTAAAAGTTACTTTTACAAACGAATATAAACTTCGTGTTATAGTACCCACCTTATTTAATAATTAACATACAATTAAAACACAAATAAAGTACTACGTACATCAATCTATTATTTACTTAATCTATGCTTAATATTATTCAATCAAAGCATTATGAATTACATATTTAAAAAAAAAAACAACAAATACTGGAGCCACAAAACCGTTCCTTTGCTCTGTTTATTTAAATTTTAATTCTTTTTACTTTTTTTTAAGCAGAGGATCCGGCATTCGTTCCACCTGAATGCGTGCATCGAACAGTTCGGTATAACTAAGAAAGCAAAGATAACAAAAGAGTTTTATTATCTGTATTTTGATTACCTCGAATTGATAGCGCAGGGATCCGATTACTCACAAAACACAGTAAAAGTATTTCTATAAAACACACAAAGTAGTTTATGGAACTGTAACAAGAGTATTTTATGGTTGAACAACGCACTGCGCGCCCACGCCGCACCTCAGGCACTTTCCAACCGGTTTTGGATTTAACCACGTAAAAGTAATCACGCTTCCAAAAGCCGACCGACACGCACTCACTACACGACTGTCACAATCAAACTGAGTTGCTCAACAAAAGTACCGCGGTGTTGCCAGCGCTGGAATCATAAATTGGACGGTTAGGTATAAATAATTTTCTAGTTATTTACTTTTATTGCCGTATAAATTTATTGAATATTATAGATGTTTAGGCTAGGACTCCTCAGAAAGGCATTATACGTTTTACGAACAAAAAATCAATACAAATAAATAAAATTGAAATGACTGTTTGTGAAGTAAAATAACTACAAGGATTTTACTAAACATATGTGAAAAAATAAATAAAAGGTATTAACAGAAAAGCAATTAAACATTTTGTGTATTTGTACTGGGTAATCTCCCAAACTGAATCGCGGAAAAACATACAGTCTAGGAAATGTTGTATATTGTACAAGTTCCGATAATAATGAGAGAATATAGAAATATGTAAATATAAAAATCTGTTCTATTATGTTTTTGCTTGACATGGTAGATCTCACAACATACTTATTTAACTTTGATCTTTATTGTTATTAAAGCCGAGGGGACAAAATTCATACTTAAATTTTCAACCACTTCGAACCATTAGCTCATAAACTAAACAAACAAACTATTCAGCTTTATTTATGTTTATTATAAATATATCATTTATTTATCGTTCATGTCTTTATCCCCAAAGGGCTTCACCGTAAGCATCTTTGTCCCACGTAACATGTGGCAAGCCGTGTTGTCTTATTGAAATAGACAGGCGCAGGTAGTGGCGACCTGCTGTTGGAATTCTTCAAATCCCCATAAGTTCTGCAAACTTGGCTTACCGACTGCCATGGACCAACGGCTTAATGTGCCTTCCGACGCACGGAAACTTTCTGCAAAAGAATTAACTTAACTATCTTCACGCTGTATCCCTGACGGGGTAGTCAGAGAGGACAGATCGCCAGGCTTCGCGATCCATGCATACTTCTTTCGCTTCTTCGAGATTCATCAATCGCTTCATACACGCACATCTGGGTATCCGAGTACTCTTAACCTTTCCGTTTTTGAGCAATCTGCTCACGTGGTCTTCATATGTAAGTCTCGGCCTTCCCTGACTCCTTCTACCCTCTACTTTTGAACAATATATATTCTTCGTCAATCGTTCCTCACTCATTCGTTGGACGTGTCCAAACCAACGGAGCACGCCTTTTTCCAGCTTAACGCTGACACTTTCATTCAAACCTGCCATATTGCGTATCACTTCGTTACGTATTCGGTCGGCCAAGGTAACGCCGCACAATTTTCGAAGTGATCGCATCTCCACAGCATTCAATTTACTTTCATGCATCTGCTGACATACCCAGGTTTCACTACCGTAAAGCAAAGTTGGCACTAGCACTGCGTTATGAATCGCCAGTCGTGCTTCTTTTACGATGCTTTGTCGCTTTACTAACTGGGACAAAGCACCGTTAACTTTGTTTCCGGCAGCTACTCGCCGTTCTACATCCGAATCACATCTTCCATCCGCGCTAAACATACTTCCTAAATACACAATTTCATTCACTTGCTCTAGCCGTTCCTGGTTTACTCTAATCTCGCATTTAGTTCTTACGTCACCTCTTTCAAATACTAGAACCTTAGTTTTACTTGCATTCAAGCGGAGACCCTTACTTTCACACATGCAAAAGAATTCATAATTATAAATAAGAATCTAAAAGCCGTTTTCATGAACACAAATGTTAATGTTATAAACATTTTATTTTTGCATTTTAGTTAGGATTACCATTTAAATTACCCTAAATAAAACGTACAATGCTAGTTAAAATATTAATTGGCAACCCTAAAATACAACTTTCACTGTGCACTCGGCTACCTTCGGCACTGTTCGCTCGACTTCACGGTTCACGAGTGACTTCAGTCAATTACACAAAAAAAATTAAAAGTATTTTTTTATAACTTAAACGGACCCATCCCACAAAGGACGCAGGTAATTTTAAGGTCCTACGATTAAAATTAAATCGACCAACAGTTCAATACTCCCTTTTCTTCTTGACTTTTGTTAAATACCAAATTATTTCTTTATTTAAGAATCGTAGTCACGAAAGAAAGGATTTTTATTCGAAAATTACAGAATCCAAATGTCATTGTCCTTGCTTGAAGAAAAGTCAAGTGATGGAAGAGCAATGGCGAAATGTGTTCTCCAAGGCTCATTTCTGGGCCCTCAATATTTTTACGATTTCGACTTATTCCGTGCTTTCCATAGAATAAAAAATATTTTGTCTTCTATATTTTTCATAGTCTTTTTTCCGGGCTGGTATTCGTCATTAACTTCTATTAAAATTGTACTGAAACAGATTATTTGGTACTTAAGACCCGAGATATTTTTTTTGGGGTATTACATATGAATGGATGAATGTATGAGTGATTTATTTATTCGTCGTTAACTCACTCCTGCTGTTCTAACAAGATATCTTGTTATACAGCGCTGATTATCAGTGAACGCCTGTAAGGGACGCCACGTACGAGGACTTAAAGGGCTTGACCAATTTTAAATTATGGGATGTTATTTTGTTTTTATTAATTTATCTAACACGCCTTATCCCCGAAGGGACCGCAGAGGCAAATTATATGCCCATTTTTCTTCATATGTATTTTTGTCCCACGTAATAGGTGGTGGCCCATTGCCGTGTTGTGATAGACAGACGCAGTTTGTGGCTACCTGCTTTTGAAAATTTTCAAGCCGCACTTGACTTATCTTCATCTCTTCGCCTTCATCTTGACTTAACGACCGCCATGTTACTGGCAACCGGGACCAACAACTTAACGTGCCTTCCGAAGCACCGAAACGCTCGCAAATGAGCCACAAAGTGGTTACCCATCGGTGAAAGTTGCTTGACGTAGTGATCGTTTACAAAACACTGAGTCTGAGGGACCACGAGCCATTTTTTAATACTCATTATGAAAATTAACTTTGGAGGGAGTGTAAGAAGCCTATCGGTGCACCTGTTGAATACCGGATGAGGCAAATACGCAGACGTCCTTACAGGGTTGGGCGTTCAGAGGCAACTGCTTCTAACAAGGTCATAAGATAACTTTTTCTGGTGTAGACTTAACGCACATCATCACATCAGAACTAGGACGATTTAACCAATGGACGCGTAATGTACTCAATAAAGTATGATTCACCTTCAACTAACTTTCGTGCGGGGGGATAACTACACACATATTGTTTTCTTACTCTTGCATGAAGTGTTGTCACTGTCTAACAACCAATAGAAATGTAGCTATGCCGAGCTATGCAATACGAAAGCATCAGAACCACTTAATGGGTAAAGAGCCTGCAGCCTGAAACTGACCGAGGTTGTAGTTACCTGCTGTTGACATTTTCATGCTGTTTGCCTTTTTTAATATTTATTTATTTCCAATAAACAACTATCATTACAAAAGTTTTCACCTAATTCGATAGTGTTAATATTTTATATATTACTTGCATCTATTTTGAAAATTCCAGCCCAAACCCAAAAAAAATCGTTTAAATTATGTCAATAATCTGCTGCTCATAAGCCACCAGCTTGCGTTATTGACTGCCATGTTACCGGTAGCCGGGACCACCACGTGCCTTCAACCTTGAATTCAGGACAGGGTACCCCGCTGCTTAGCACTAGAGGTTACGGTTATGAGAATTTTGCAGGATACCGCATCAAAAATCAATATGGCTGACCGAAGACCTATAACAATGCTGAACTAGCACTTTTTACTTAAAAAAAATGTTTTGTGTTGTGAATCATATATCATTTCGAGGAAAAGAATTACGACTTAGAAAAGGATTATAATGAGGGATTGTAAGAATTTCAAAATGTGAACAATCTTTATTTAACCTTAAAAGACATGATCGTTGGCATTACGGCAGTAACGCCTTTCTCGAGTGGTCACCCATCCGTGACCATCCCGCCGAGCGAAACCTGCTTAACTCAGTGATCGTTTAAAGAACACTGAGTCAGCAGGGCCACGAGCACTTCATTAAATACGATCAACATAACAAAGATATTAAATTCAGTTTCTTAGAATGCTCTTTATTAAAAACTCCCCCACCGCGTCGCGTGACAAACTTCGAACTCCCGTTGCACTAATTTAATCCTGTCGCTTATAAATTCTACAATAAAGCATATATATTTGCCCGATTTGTCGACATTTGAGATTATGGCTCAGCTCTCCACGGTAGTAGCGTGATGATATATAGCCTTCCTCGATAAATCGACTATTCTACACAATTTTTTTTTAGGGCCGACCCGTATTTACTGAGATTAGCGCTTTCAACCAAACAAACAAGCTCTTCAGCTTTATAATATTAGTATAGATAGAAGTAAAGATAAGGATTTTTTTGTAACATATTCCTTAGGAAATAACAGTTTAATTTTGTGTAGAATCAAAGCGCTCCGAAAGCGTTGGTGTACAACTCTCGAACTAAGGACCATATTCCAGAACGGTTCTTAATACTCAATCTACGCTTAAGGCTAGTTTTTGCCATACAAAATCTACTCTCAAGCGTTGTAAGTACCTAGATTGTCTTTTTTTAAAGCGGTCACCATATTCTTTTCTTATAAATTTTATTGTAAATCTTATAAACACTTGTCTAGTGGTTTTTACTCGTATACACCAAAAGTTTTTAATCATGGCAATAACTTCGGGGGCCTATTATATAAGGCCTTATTGTTAAGTAGGCGTAGTTTAAATTATTAATATTTGATATTGACAAATTTGTAAGGGTTTATTTATATCCCAAAAAATATAAAATTAAGGCCATATTTTCGAACTTCATTCATAACAATACTGCTATCTGTTTATCACGTGGTCTAGTTCTGACGCACAGTGACCCCGCGATGATAATGTTATCAAATAGCTTAAAATCCAAATACTACACTTTATTCTAACTTTTCCTTCATACTTAACCGGGCTTAGGACCGGCAAAATTACTTTTCGTAGGTTCAGTTATGAAAAATAAAAATTTATTAGACTGGAATTAAGTTTAAACAAGATAACTTAAGTTTTGAAATCTAAAGATTAAGCATTAAAAAATAATTTTGGCGTATTTAAAAAGTTAGAAGCAACCGATTGCAATTTACAATAATTTACGTATTTACAAAACTTAACAAAATAACTTACATGTGTTTTAATTTACTTTAAAATGTCCTCCTGCATTATCAATACACACGCGAGCACGTTTTATTGAATTGTTTTTAAGGGAAAGAAAATAAAAAAAATAAAATAAAAAATAAACTAACTAACTAACTAACTATCTTCACGCTGTATCCCTGACGGGGTAGTCAGAGAGGACAGATCGCCAGGCTTCGCGATCCATGCATAGTTCTTTCGCTTCTTCGAGATTCATCAATCGCTTCATACACGCACGTCTGGGTATCCGAGTACTTTTGACCTTTCCGTTTTTGAGCAATCTGCTCACGTGGTCTTCATATGTAAGTCTCGGCCTTCCCTGACTCCTTCTACCCTCTACTTTTGAACAATATATATTCTTCGTCAATCGTTCCTCACTCATTCGTTGGACGTGTCCAAACCAACGGAGCAGCGCCCTTTTTCAGCTTAACGCTGACACTTTCATTCAAATATTGCGTATCACTTCGTTACGTATTCGGTCGGCCAAGGTAACGCCGCACAATTTTTGAAGTGATCGCATCTCCACAGCATTCAATTTACTTTCATGCATCTGCTGACATACCCAGGTTTCACTACCGTAAAGCAAAGTTGGCACTAGCACTGCGTTATGAATCGCCATTCGTGCTTCTTTTACGATGCTTTGTCGCTTTACTAACTGGGACAAAGCACCGTTAACTTTATTTCCGGCAGTTACTCGCCGTTCTACATCCGAATCACATCTTCCATCCGCGCTAAACATACTTCCTAAATACACAATTTCATTCACTTGCTCTAGACGTTCCTGGTTTACCCTAATCTCGCATTTAGTTCTTACGTCACCTCTTTCAAATACTAGAACCTTAGTTTTACTTGCATTCAAGCGGAGACCCTTACTTTCACACCCCTCTTTCATATTAGTGACTAATGCCTGTAGGTCGGCTTCTGATGAGGCCATGAGCACCGCATCATCAGCGTACAGCAGACAGTTTACTGTAAAGTCACCCAAATTCACACCCATATTAAAATCTTTCAACTTCTGCAGGCAACTGTCCAGATACACTATGAACAGCCAGGCGGACATGACACATCCCTGTTTGACGCCTGTACAGACATCAAAAAGAGGTGACACATCCCCCCCTACTCGCACGCAAGCCTTACAGTCCCTATAAAGCGACTGTATTGTCCGCAGTAGCGAGCCGTCCGCACCATATCCTGGCAGCAAGTCCCACAGCGTTTCTCTCACAACGTTATCAAATGCTTTCTCTAGATCCACAAAAGCGCAGAAAACCTTCTGGCTAAGAGCCAGAAACTTTTCCGCGATCATGCGGAGAGAAAACACTTGATCCATGCAACCTCTTCCACGTCGGAATCCGCATTGAGCCTCCCATAAATACCTTTCAGACTTTTCTTGAATTCGTGCCGTTATAACCTTTGCATACACCTTACTAGCTAAGCTGACCAAGCTGATCGCCCTGTAGCTGGAGCAGTTTAGGCGCGAGCCTTTCCCTTTGTAAATAGGTACTACAACTGCTACTCGCCAGTCATCTGGGACCTCACTCGTCCGCCAGCACAATTTGCATAACAGACATAGTGTGTCCCAGACACGCGACCCACCGTACTTGATCATCTCAGCAGTAACTCTGTCTTTTCCCGCAGCCTTACCACATTTCATACTTCTTATCGCTTGTTCTATTTCTTTCATACTAATGACTTCAATGACATCGGAATCCGGAGCATCGAAGTGAGCTCCACTTCCCGATGTGGCATCTCTGTCTTTTCTTCCATACATCTTTCCATAATATTCACTCCATCTCTGCAGGACGTCACTTTGGTCTGTTAGGACGTCATTGTTAACACTAAGCACTTTATTCATACTGCAGATTGCCGAACAACTCCGGGTCTTGCCTACCTCTTTCCAGAAGAGCTTGGCATTATCCCGGAAATTGGACGACAACCTTTCATCCGCTTTCATTCTGCACCTTTCACGTGCTTCTTCTATCAGTGCCTTCGTGTTAACTTTCTGCAGCTTGTATCTCTCTTTCATATTAAAATCATTCCGCGAGGCTAAGTAGTCCAGCCATGCTTTCTTCTTCATTCGAACTGCTTCTTTCACTTCCTCATTCCACCATGCATCACGCTTTTTACTACTGCCTCTTTTCGTTTCTTCACACACTTCCACAGCGGCATTTATCATACTGTCCCTAAGGTTCTGCCATACACTTTCCACATTCTCACTGCTTACATTGACGTCGCCAAGCTTTTCGGCTACCCTTTCATTATATTTATCCCTAATGGATGCATCATGAAAAATAAAAATATCTTTATTTTGCATAGACCATTTTAACGGCGCTTACAAAACGTCATACACTATTTAAAATATTTAAAGCGACCACCGGTTCGGAACGCGGCCCACCTGAGAAGAACCGGAAAGAAACTTAGGAAGGCTTTTTTTTTGATGGCCTATTTAAAATTTAATATTATTTTACTTTGCCAGCAGATCTTTTCCAGGCGTCCCTGTCCTGCAAATAGTCTGTAACGGAGTAAAAACCTTTTTCACAAAGCTTGTTTTTAATAAACTTTTTAAATTTATTTAATGGTAAATTTCTCAGGTCACAGGGAAGCCTGTTGTAAAAGCGTATACAGTTACCCTGGAAAGAATCGCCAATCTTATGTAGTCGACTGTGGTGGACTGAAAGATTATTTTTATTTCTAGTGTTTATATTATGTTTATCACAGAGTTTAGAAAACTGTGATAGATTTTTCTGGACATACATAAGATTGGCAAAAATGTATTGTGATGGTACGGTTAGAATATTTACTTCTTTGAATTTTTCTCGGAGAGAAACTCTGGGGCCCAAATTATAAATAGCGCGTACAGCCCGCTTTTGTAGAACAAAAATAATATTTAAATCTGCAGCACTCCCCCAAAGGAGAATACCGTAAGACATAATACTATGAAAATAGCTGAAGTAAACCATTCTAGCCGTATCCACATCTGTTAGAGTCCTGATCTTTTTTACAGCGTATGCAGCCGAACTTAATCTAGAGGCTGTCTTTTCTATGTGTGGGCCCCACTGCAAATTGGCATCAATAGTTATACCGAGGAACACAGTTGATTCTACAAACTCTAACACTTGTTCATTCAGTTGAACATTGGCCGCAACTTGTTTTACATTTGGTAGAGTAAATTTTATACATTTAGTTTTATTTTCATTAAGGCAAAGATTATTTGAGCTGAACCAATGAACTACTCTTGCAATTGCATTGTTTACATCGTCATAGTTATCTAATTGTCTTTTAATTTTAAAAATTAATTAGGTGTCATCTGCAAGCAAAACAATCCTATTCCTGTCCCCTACATAAAATGGTAAATCATTAATATAAATGAGGAACAAGAATGGCCCAAGTATCGAGCCTTGCGGCACACCCATTGTAACCATGGATCCTACAGAACGTGTACCATTAATATCAACCCTCTGTATTCTATTGTTCAAATATGAAGACAGAAGGTCGAGAGCTTTGCCTCTTATTCCATAGTGGTGTACTTTTTTGCACAGCGTTTCATGTTGAACGCAATCAAAAGCCTTTGATAGATCGCAAAATATACCTAATGCATCGTGCTTGTCTTCCCAAGCTTCATGAATACATTTTAATAACTCAACACCAGCATCGGAAGTTGAGCGCCTTTTCGTAAACCCAAATTGATTCGCATGAAGTATTTTATGACTATTAAAATGGGGGGTAGAAGTATGGTTCTTTGGCGTTTCACTTTAGTAAAAGCGTCTATTATGCGCTGTTTTAATTGTTCTAAAGTATTCGGCTCACTAAACTACACAAGTCTTTTTATTTTACTCTGCAAAAAAAAGTCATCATCATCATCCGAGCGTCTGTCCCAGTTGCGTCTCGCGACGCCCGGAGTCCGCTTTCCTACATTTTCTCCTCCACTTCGCACGGTCTTCGGCATCCCCTGTAGTGAGACCATTGGCACGCATGTCATCCCTTACTACGTCAAGCCAGCACTTCTTGGGTCTTCCCCTCTTACCGGGACCCGGCGGGGCTGACATGGCCAGACATTTGTTACCTACGTAGCCCGGCGGTTGCCGCAAGACGTGACCATACAAACGAAGGCGACACTCTTGCAACTTGTCTGCAATGTCACGGACGTGAAGGCTGCCGCGGATGCGAGAGTTTCTCACGCGGTCCATCCGCGTGACCCCACACATCCACCGCAGCATCTTCATTTCCGTGACACGCAGCTCCTGCTTGTGTCGCTCCAATATCGGCCACGTCTCACTGCCATGTAAAAGGACAGGTCTAATAATGGTTTTGTAGACCTGTCCCTTCAACCGGATCGGCATTTTAGGGTCACAAATGACACCGGTCATCTCCCGCCATTTGGCCCACGCGGCAGCAATGCGTGACTTGACATCGCAATCGATGTCACTGGACGTGTGAAAAACAGATCCCAGGTATTTAACCTGGTCCGTGCGCTCGACCAAATCACCGCCTATGCGGACGGATGTGGGATCTGTCGAGTTTATTGCCAAGTACTCGGTCTTCGCCACATTTAGTTTCGGACCGCCGTTCTCAAGCGTCTCCTTCCACGCCTTTACACGTCGCACCAATCTGCCCCTGTCCGCGTCTGCCAGCGCAATATCGTCAGCATACATGAGCAACCATGGAGGCTGCTCATGTGGGTTTCTGATGCTGTCCGACAATTCGTCTAATATTACACTGAACAGAAGCGGACTAAGGACCGAACCCTGGTGTACCCCGACGGTGATGGGGAAGGGTTTCGTGTCGCCAACAGCAGTCCGAACCATTGAATCGGAGTCACAGTACATGTCCCGGATAGTGTCAATATAGACCTCTGTAACCCGTTTGGACCGCAGTGCCCACCAGATCATCGCACGAGGAACACAGTCGAAGGCCTTCTGTATGTCTAGAAACAAACAGTGCAGAGGCGTGTTCTTCGACCTGTATTTCTCTGCGACAACCCTCAGGGCAAAAACAGGGTCCGTGGTCCCATGACCAGGGCGAAACCCATATTGACACTCCGAGAGAGTACACTCCTGCCGGATCCGAGAGTCTATAATCCTCTCGAAGATCTTCATGGTGTGGGACATCACCTTAATACCGCGGTAGCTCCCGCACTCCTGCACTGACCCCTTACCTTTGAAGACTGGAGTAATTATACTCAGTCTCCATTGGTTTGGGATCTGCCCGCTGAGGAGTATGCGGTTAAAAAGGTTTACTAAGATGCCCACACCGCGAGGACCCATCGCCTTCCAGGCTTCGATGGGGACTCCATCGGGTCCGACAGCTTTCCGATTCTTCATGCGGCGAAGCGCAGTCAGGACTTCTACAAAAAAACGCAAAAAAAAAAAAAGTAACTATATTATACAATTTTACACGCACAGTTGGTACTGGACTGGCTTAGGTTAAAATGAGGAGCAACGTCTGCGTGCTACGTCTGGGATCTATCTTCATCAAAGTAGTTCTGTGGTTTGCCGTGGGCATGTGATGGTGTGTAAAAAGAGCCATTATCTAGTAATCACTGGTAAGCGTTTAGAACCGTTCTAAAGCTTGGCTGTCGAGCATCCGGGTATTCTTCTCGGTACATTGTTAAAGTGGCACTCACGTTCTCATCACATAAAAAGTACAAACGTACCATAGCCACATACTCCCGTGATGAAAACTTGTAAGCCATCACAATAAATTAAAATAACAAACACGCGCATGTTAAAAATTTCAATGCAAAAAATAATTATCACGCAGTATCAATTCACTGACACAACATTTAAAACAAAATGGTTGGTTTTGACTTGACTTGTCTCTTTCTTGAGCCAATCGTGTACTTGGGAAGTATGCCGCGATTTATCAATGAAAATCGAAATTCGAATTTACACTTGAACTGAGCATAAAGGCTACGTTCCACTTAACGCCCGCAACGATCGTAACATCATCTGTATCGTTCCGCCTAATAGCCCTGACAAACGTTCGCATTTGGTTTGCCTCCAGTCCAAATCTTACCGTCTGTAGAGCATTCCGGCAGTCTCAATTATTATTAATTGAGTCCGTCTCGGTCAGGTTACTCGCACATCGGACACAGTCTGCTTCGCACTAAATCTGGTAAATAAATCAATGTTGCCGTTTAGCTACTTTGTCGTAAATTTCCCCAAAACTGATTTAATTTTTCCCCAAAACGACACTTTTTCACACATTTTGCCCAATGTTGCCGTTTTAATTACTTTGTCGTAAACTTCCCGAGATCTGATTAAAAAAAATCCAAAAGACACTTTTTATACATTTTTACATACCTAAAAAGGAATAAGAACTACGTTAATACATAACTTAGTGTTTTTTGCTCTATGGAGAGAAATACTATGCAAGCTAGGTATCTACTACATAGGTGAATAAAATTGAAATGAATTGTTTGTATTTCCAAGTTAACAGCTTGTCACTAAATGCATATAAAAGTATTTACATACTTTTGACAGATTAGGGGTGTTCTTTCATATTCTGGGGTTAAATAAAAAATTTGAGGAAATTTTGGAGAAATAAAAGTATTTAATAAGGTAAATACTTTCATATGCATTTCGTAAGGGGGCCCACCAAGATCTTCAAGGCCCAAGTCTTTCCCCTCCGAGGTTGGGAGGTCTGAGGGCGTCGCTCCCATAAAAGACACCTGCCGAAACAATTAATGGAAAAGCACAATAGGAATACTGCTAGAAATGGGGCGCCGCCGCAAAATGGCGCGCAGGAGCCAAGCCCGACTCCTGTGGCAAGTGGTCTAGGGCTATCGTATGTAGGGCCAGCACGGCTAAAGAAGTTAGCCCAATCCCGTATCCGCTTCGCTACGTGGAACATTACGCTGACTGGGCGTGCGGTAGAGCTCTCCAGGCGGAGGGTGGACGTGGCGTTCCTGCAGGAGAATCTGTGGAAGGGCAACAGAGACTGACCTATGCAGAAGAGTTACAAGTTGTATTACACCTGGTGCGCCTGGTGGAGAGAACGGGGTGGCCGTGGTGCTCTCCGAGGGGTTGCAGAGCGGTATCTTGGAGGTAAAACGCTACAGCGAGCGGCTTATGATCTTGAGAGTTCTTATCGATGGTATTATTACCCACCTGGCCTACGCGCCACAGGCCGGTTGTGGCGATGCCGATAAGATGTCGTTTTGGGGCCAACTCGCGGGAGTGCTTCGGAGCAATACGTTGTCACAGGGAATCGTTATGGGCGGTGACCTAAACGGTCATGTGGGTGAGGGGTGTAAGGAGTTTGAGCGTGTTCTTGATGGTTTTGGATACGGTACCCGCAGCGCTGAAAGAGAAACTATCTACAGAACGTGTGCGACTACCGATCCGGCCATCGTGAACACGTATTTCAAAAAGAAATCCGAACATCTCATCACCTACAAGAGCGGGAGGCGCACAACTCAGATCGATTTCCTACTCGCTAGGCGACACGGCATCGGCAAGATAGCCAACTGCCAGGTCATACCCGGCGAGAGTCTCAATGCACAACACCGTCACCTTGTCATCGACCTCGAAGTGTCAATATGGGTTCCGCCTTGGTCATGGGACCATAGACCCTGTTTTTGCCCTGAGGGATGTCGCGGAGAAATAGAGGACGAAGAACATGCCTCTGAACTGTCTGTTCCTAGACATGCAGAAGGCCTTCGACTGTGTTCCTCTAGCGATGATCTGGAGGGCACTGCGGTCCAAAGGGGTTCCAGAGGTCTATATTGACACTATCCGGTACATGTATCGCGACTCCGATTCCATGATTCGGACTATTGTTGGCGACACGAAACCCTTCCCTATCACGGTCGGGGTACACCAGGGTTCGGTCCTTAGTCCGCCTCTGTTCAGTGTGATATTAGACGTATTGCCGGACAGCATCAGGGACGCGCATGAGCAGCCTCCGTGGTTGCTCATGTATGCTGGCGATATTGCACTGGCAGACGCGGACAGAGGCAGATTGGTGCGACGTGAGAACGGCGGTCTTTAAGTGGCAAAGACCGAGTACTTGGCACTTAACAGATCCCACATCCGTCCGCATAGGTGGTGATTTCGTCGAGTGCACAGTCGAGGTTTAATACCTGGGATCTGTATTTCACACGTCTAGTGACATCGATTGCGATGTCAAGTCACGTGTCAACCGCCGGGCTACGTGGGAAACAAATGTCTGGCCATGTAAGAGTAAGGTAAAAAAGTAAAGAGGTAAGAGGGAAAGACCCAAGAAGTGCTGGCTTGTCGTCGTAAGGGATGACATGCGTGCCAATGATCTCACTACAGGGGATGATGACGACTATGCGAAGTAGGAGAAAGGAAAGGAAAGCAGACCTGGCGCGTCGCGAGATGCAACTGGGACAAACGCTAGGATGATGATGACTTTCATATTGAATAAAAGCTGTTAAATTAGAATTTTAAACAGTTATTTCAATTTTATTTATCTGGATTTATGTAGATACCTGGATTGCATGGTATTTCTCTCCATAGAGCAAATAAACACCACGTTATGAATTAACGTAGATCTTATTCCTTTTTGGGGAAAATTTATAAAAAACTAGCTTATTGGGAAAAATTTTAATCAGATCTGGGAAAGTTTACGAAAAAGTAACTAAAACGGCAACATTGGGGAAAATTAATGAAATAGTGTTTTTTTGGGGAATAGTAAATTTAGATCTGGGGAAATTTACGACAAAGCAGCTAAAACGGCGACATTGATTTATTTACTAGATTTAGTGCGAAGCAGACCATGTCCGATGAGTGAGCAAGAGGACCGAGACGGACTCAATTAATAATAATTATAATTTTTTTAAATTAGCTTTGACGGTACATTCCAAATAAATAAAAATAAATAAATGTAAGCGACTAATTAGGGGATTCTGATTTCAAAACTATAATTTTTTTCATTGTGTCTGTTTGTTTGTTTGTTCGGAGTTGGAGCAATATCCAGACAGTCGATCACAATTTTAGCATTAGAATATTGTGGTTATTTTCCAGCTTCAATACTGTGCTATATTTCATCAAAATCGGTTTAGCAGAAGTAATAATTCAGCTTGAACTACATATTACTAGACGCGCAATACATTGGAGAGTTCAAATTATTTTGGTTATTAGTTATAATTTCCTTAAGACAACATTTTTCAATCACATACTGGTATCAAGTTGCCTTCACTGATAACCAACCGATGAGTAAAGTTAAGCTATCTTAGTGTGGCCAAATTTTGGATGGGTGACCATGTGAACTAAAAGTTTTGAACTTTATGTGAGTGACATACAAAACACCACGCGGGCGTAGCCGCATGCAAAAGCTAGTCAACAATAATTGTGTCCGCCGGACTACTCTACAGATGTTAAGATTTGGTCTGGAGGCAAACCAAATACGTTTGTAAGGGATATTAGGTGGCCCGATACAGAGGATGTTACGATCGTAGCGGGCGTTAAGTGGAACGTAGCTTTTATTGAAATGCGTAGAAGTGTAAATTTGATTTCCATTGATAAATCACGGCAAACTCGCGTGTAAGCTCACGATTGGCGAAAGGGGTAAGCGCAAGAAAGAGATAGGTCAATTCGCAACCTGTGTGACCAGATTCAGTATTTTAATATCTTTTCGGTATTTTTATTGACTTTTCCGAATATAGGTATTTATTACTAGTGGTTCTGTGAACCGAGACCTCGGAGTAAATTGAGAAAAAAGGCTAAAGCTATTTTTAGTTAATTATTTATTATTATTTATGTATTATTAAAGCAACAAATTACATTTATTGTAATGACGAATTTCAAAATCAGTATTTTTATTGGAATTTTTTCCTTATGTAAATTGGTATATTTTGGTATTTTTTAAGGTGCTTCGGTATTTTTGTAAACTTTTATCTGGTCACACTGGTCGCAACAACCATTTTGGTTTAAATGTTGTTTCAGTGAATCGGTACTGCGTAATAATTATTTTTTACTTTTGAATTTTTTACCTACGCGTGTTTGTTTAACTTAATTTATTTTGATGGCTTACCAGTTTTCATCACGGGAGTATGTGGCTATGGTACGTTTGTACTTTTTATGTGATGAGAACGTGAGTGCTACTTTAAGAATGTACCGAGAACAATACCCGGATGCTCGACAGCCAAGCTTTAGAACGGTTCTAAACGCTTACCAGCGATTACTCGATCATGGCTCCTTTTACACACCATCACATGCACAAGGCCGGGGGAGACCGGCGTACCCACAGAACTTGTACGAAAATGTCCTGGAGTACTTTGATGAAGATCCTAGACGAAGCACGCATGACGCTGCTCGTCATTTTAACATAAGCCAGCACTGTGCATGGAAAATTTTAAATTCGGTTGGAGCGCATCCATATCACTACCGAAAAGCACAAGAGCTAACCACCAACGACCGTGAACCTAGAAAAACTTTTTGCAATTGGATCCTTAGTCATCCCGACGCAAATGTGTTGTACTCGGACGAATGCTTGTTCACGCGAATTGGATTGTTCAACCAACATTATGAACACTGGTGGTCAATACGTAACCCGATGCTTACTAGGCAACTTTCCTTCCAGCACAGATTTAGTGTAAATGTCTGGGCGGGAATCCTGAACGACCATATCGTTGGTCCATATTTTATTGAAGGACGTCTCACTGGGGAATCGTATTTGAACTTGCTGCGAACCATGGTTTCTTCGATGTTGGATGATATTCCGCTATCCAACTTACGAGGCCTGTGGTTTCAACAGGATGGCTCGCCTCCACACTATCATAGCGCAGTGCGTGAGTTCCTAACACAGGAGTTTGATGATCGGTGGATTGGTTGAGGTGGGCCGGTTGCCTGGCCCGCACGTTCGCCTGATCTAACGCCGCTGGACTTTTTTTTGTGGAGTGAATTAAAAAAACGGGTGTACTTTAGTGAACCAAATACTTTAGAACAATTATAGCAGCGCATAATAGACGCGCATAGAAACGCCAAAGAACCATACTTCTTTCCCTTAAAAACAATTCAATAAAACGTGCTCGCGTGTGTATTGATAATGCAGGAGGACATTTTGAAGGACAATTAAAATACATGTAAGTTATTTTTTAAGTTTTATAAATACGTAAATTATTGTAAATAGCAATCGGTTGATTCTGACTTTTTAAATACGCCAAAATTATTTTTTAATGCTAAAGCTTTAGATTTCAAAACTTAAGTTATCTTATTTAAACTTAATTCCAGTCTAATAAGTTTTTATTTTTCATAACTAATCAAGTACCTACGAAAAGTAATTTTGCCGGTCCTAAGCCCGGTTAAGTATGAAGAAAAAGTTAGAATAAAGTGTAGTATTTTGGTTTTAAGCTATTTGATAACATCATTGCGGGGTCACTATGCGTCAGAACGAGACCACGTGATAAATAGATAGCAGTAATGTTATGTATGAAGTTCGAAAATATGGCCATAATTTCATATTTTTTGGGATAAAAAAAAAATATTTTGAAAATGTTTAATATAATTTTTAACTATGCCTACTTAACAATAAGGCCTTATATAATAGGCCCCCGAAGTTATTGCCATGATTTAAAACTATTGGTGTATATTATGTGGAACATTTCTATACTAAAAGCATACGTATTGGAGCTTGCTATTAAAAAGTAAATAATAACCACTAAAAAGTAAATAATGTTACGCCGGCAGACTAGTGAACAACTTTAAACGTCATTTTCTGGGCCTTGGGAACGTTTTCAGCAGGCTGAAAAGCGGTTTCAGGCCGTTTCCGAGGAGGCTCGGAACCTGGACGTCAAATTTGAGACTAGATTTCACGACGTGAATGAAAAGGTAAACACGCACGAAAACCGCCTGCAGCAGTTGGAGACCAAGGCATCAACAGTTAACAGCTACTGTGTGCATGAGACTACCACGTCGGGAGGCGGAAGATTCAAAGCACCCCCCTTTGATGGTACGTCTTCATAGACTGCAATAAGCTACAATTCAATTCCGTTTCCCAGGCTAACGGCTGGAGTAAGGAGCAAGCTAAGACGGCGTTAACGTTGGCTCTACGTGATGAGGCCCTCACCATCTTGGAGGCCCTGGGAGACGACAGGACGTACGACCGTCTTCTTGAAGCTTTGGAAGCACGTTACGGCGATAGTCACCTAGAGCATGTGTATCGAGCACAATTGAAAGACCGAAGCCAGGGGCGTAATGAGTCCTTACAACAGTGGAACTTAGATATAGAGAAATTGGTCAGGAAGGCTTACCAACGAGCTTCAGCCTCTCTGGTGGACAGTATGCTGGTGTAGGCCTTTATTGACGGGATACGGGACCTTGAGGTAAGAGCCGCAGTGCGATTGGGGCACCACGGGAGTCTTAAGGACGCAGTTGCCCACGCACTGGAAGTGGAGGCTGTACGTCAGGATTCGTCGAGGCCTTACAGGGTGCGGGAAGTATCTGCTAGGGAGCCAATTACACCTCGCCGTGAGTTTGGACCACGATGCTACAATTGTGGCGAACGATGGCACATACAGTCCGGTTGCCCCAAGAAGAAGAGAGAAGTTCGCGACCCAGCCCCGATGACAAGGACGTCAGGCTCAGCCCCTGCGCCGCAGCAGGGAAACGAATAAAAGCCAGGACTACGGAACGAGTGCTGGCTGGTGGTCGAAATGTCCCAGTTATTATCTCACAGGCGAACGACGGGAATAGTCTGGTTGTTACAGGAGACATTAGTGGAATACCATGTCACTTCACCATCGACACCGGAGCTTCTCGGACAGTGATCAGTTCTCGGCTACTGAAGTACCTGCCCAGAGATCATCTAGTCCGACCTAAGCAACTCCAGCTGCTAACAGCTACTGGCCAGCATATTCCCATCCAAGGTGAGCGGGAGGTAGTGTTTGGAATTGGTGAAAAGAACTACCGGCATAAAGTCATCGTAGCTGACATTGTGGACGACTGCATTGTTGGACTAGATTTCATCAGAGGTTACGGCTGCAAGATCGACTTGTAAGTTGGAGTTCTGAAATTCGGATCCGACGAGGTGCCTATGGAAGGCGGAATTAATGGGAATGTGTACTGTGCACGAAGGACCATTCACCAACCGAAGTCTCAAGGGCTGGTTCCGGTAAGTTTGCCATATCACGCAGAGCGCGGGGCCCACCGTTGTGTGTTGGTAGAGAAGATAAATGACGGAGTCACCAGAAAGATTGGGACCGACACATTCCGCTCTTTTTGATGTCGTATAGGTCCGCAACTCATGAAAGCATAGCTGTTACCCCGGCATACGTGAATTTTGGGAGAGAACTTCGTCTACCTGCAGATCTTCTAACTGGGCGTCCTCCAGACTCACCTAGATCCATCACCAAGTACGCGAGCGAGTTACGGGATCGGATCGACGATGTTCACAAACTTGTTCGTTAACACGGGCTTCAAGCTAGTGAAAGGATGAAAACTCGATATGATCGGAGATCAAACCAAGTTGGGTTTGATGAAGGCTCATTGGTGTGGTTACATAATCCTATGCGGCGGAAAGGGAAGTCCCCAAAGCTATCCCCTACCTGGGAGGACCGTATAGAGTGGTTACTAGAATCAATGACGTCACGTATCGAACCGCTGTATTCGATACGTGACGTCCTCGTAGTCCCTGCAAGATTGTTCACGTTGCCTGACTTGCCAGATATCATGGAGACAACGATGCTCGGGACGAGCATGTCTTAGGAGGGGGTAGTGTTACACCGGCAGACTAGTGAACAACTTTAAACGTCATTTTCTGGGCCTTGGGAACGTTTTCAGCAGGCTGAAAAGCGGTTTCAGGCCGTTTCGGAGGAGGCTCTATCCACCTACCACATACCAAATTATCCGAATTTCACCCCAGTTGCCGTTGTTTTCAGGCGCCTGAAACATGTTTTCAGTTCGTTTCAGGCCACCCCCTATCACATGACATCATAACCTGAATACCCTTTTTCAGGCGTTTTCAGGACCCCTTATGGGCCTTTGAAGCCCACTTCAGTATATAGCGTAATTTCATGATAGAGTGACAAGGATAGCAGTATTAGAATGAGAGAGCTACATTCAGAATATTCCAGAGCTATTAGACAGGGATAGCACTATTAAAAAGAGATAGCTACACTAAGAACATTCTAGAACTATGTGATAGAGATAGCACCAGAAGGGACAGCAATAGGTCGAGAACCTTCCGGCACATACCGAAGGAGCAACTAGTATCGTGTGGAACATTCTAGAGATGTACCCGATTGTAGGTACCGAACGAATTCTCCCGAATATTCCAGAACATTACTAGGCGTATATAAAGGGCCGAGCTCGCGGCTACAGTACAGTCTCCTTTGAGGAAGCGAACAGTGCGAATCAAAGCGAATCGAAGTGATCGAAGCTAAATAGTGCAATACTGTTACAGTGCGATTATCTAAGCGAAGAGTTTGTGTTTAGTGTGTTTAGTAGCGATTATTAATTGTGGTGTTATTGTTTTTATTTGGAGTAATTAAAGTGTTTCTTTTAAATTTGTGGTATTAGTGCAATTCCTATTAGTACCCACCCAACGAACGTATACACTAATAACTCTCTTTCTTTAGACATTCACACTAAGGGAATGAATTCCATACATTTTAGCATACTTATTCACAACTATTCGTAAAGTTCCCAACGAACTTTAAAGAACTCTTCCGAATGTCTATAGAATTCGTAATAGTGATTTCTGAATTTGTGGGGCGGGTGTAGATATTCTGTTGCCTTTGTGAATTATGTTGAAAAATTCACGACGTTTTTTTGAATAGGGTGTCAGATCCGTGTAGTTGAATAATATTGTTCTATACAGTAACTGAAATTAATTACTACCTAATTATTAATTAAATTCGAATTATTTTTAATAATTTGATTTAATGTATGAAATCAAGCTTACTTTAAGCATATTCTTTGTGATGCAGGAAATAAAAAGGTTTTATTTTATGTATTTACAACCTGATCCCTGCATCTTCGCCCGTAGCGTTCTTCGAACTCCGTGGCATCCTTTTTTTTATTAATTTTACATACATTCGAACTGTAAAATTAATAAACGAAGTTCGTTTGTGCTTTCCTCGATAAATGGGAATCAGACACAAAAATAAGTTTTCAATTATATTTTTAGCTATTACATTTCGGTAGATACACATAGAAAGAAAGATACAGTAAAATCCGAGTAGTAGAGGACATATCATTTTTCTTCAATAAAATTATAATACAATCTACTACGTATCACAGTCAAGTATACAAAATAAATTTATCTAATCGTCTTAAACCGGAAGTGGGGACAGACGCCATTGTGACAATTTTTCACGCCTTTTACATCAAATAATGACATCCGCAGTCGGACATTGCTTCCGTATAATAGGTAGCTAAAAAGAACTTGTAGCGATGGAATACAGACTAATTAATACACTAATCAGACACGCCTTTATTGCCGAAGGGGTAGACAGGGATATATTATACGCCATATTCCACCATGGTCTGTCACTTATCAGGTGGCGAGATTATTGCCGTGTTGAAATAGACAGGCACAGATTGAAGCGTACACATAGTGGATACCCATCCGAGGACCAGCTATATCAAAAGTAGCTTAAAGCAGTGATCGTTTCCAGAACACTGAGTTAGCGAGGCTATGAGCACTTCAATTATTACATTATTCTTCAATTGGTATAAACTTTTTAATCACCAATGAGCTATAGGTCCAGTGCGTGAATACTGGTGGTTTGTGTAGGTCAGCTCCCACACATTACGATACATTGTTCTGAGAAAGGGTGTAATTATTTTTATTTGTATAAATAAACTGAATTACACCCTTTCTCAGAACAAAAATTAAGTGTCTGTTGTCATTTTTAATTAACAGCTTTTCACTAAATGCGTATGAAAGTACTCGTAATACAGCGGTATTCGATTAATCTCTGAAACGGCTAGACTGATTTTAACGGGGCTTTCACTGGCAAATAGCTTTAAATTATACAGAGTAACTTATGCTACAGTTTAGCCTCGTATTCCCACGGGAACAGACACTACGTGAGTGAAACCGCGGGGCGTTACTATTATAATCAAGTATTTTGTTAGGTCTTCGAATCAAATATGAAGGTATCCTGAATAAAATTTAGACTTTCAGTTAGTAAGCTACTAGGTAAATGAAATTAGCTACTCATACATATCCACGTTTTTCGTTTTTCGAGTTTTTCGTGTACAGGTAAATACCGAAAATTATATTATAGATGGACTTCGATAACAACATACTTTTATTGAACCTCCATTATTTAAAGAGGAGATTTGAGAACCCTTTATAAAATGGATGCCTAGATTTTAGTAACCATCCAAATGTGAAGGAACGGATTAAGATGACCTTATCTGACACAAAGGGCGTACTATCCAATCGGACGAAATAATCAGTACCGCAATTCACAAATCTCGGATACAAATCCTCTACCGCGCAAATGTCATAGATATTAGAGTTCTATGAATATCGATGACATTTGCGCATTTGGATTTGGATCCGAGATTTGTGAATTGCGGTACTTGTCAAGTAATCGGCGACTCATCGGATTACATTTGTCATTTTAAATACATATAATAAGACAATAATAAATTAAGAAAATAATTGGGAATCACAATTTATCATAATAATTTGATATTTAACTTATTAAAATTTTACATATTTACAGAATCTAGTACAAAAAAGGGGTAGTGGGAATTATTACAAGACTGACAATGATGCCCCGACTAGGTGTCGAAGAATTCCTCCTCATCAAAATCAATAGGTGAGGTTCCCATAAGGCTGACCGCCATGGGCGTACCCAGGGGGGGGGGGGGGGGGCAGAGGGGGGCTGCTGCCTCCCCCTGGATTCGGTTCAGGTCATCTACTTTTCTCGATAAAAGTAAAAAATATAACTTCTAGATGTACTTAAAAGGATAAATTATGGTCGTATAAGATAGATGCGAAAGGCGCAGGAGTGTGTGCTGTGGTGTGAATAGGGCCTACTGTCTACGTCTAGCAGTATAGTCTAGCAATATATACAGGCTGATTTGATAGATTAATAGTCGTCTACATAAAAAAATGTTGGCACTATATGTTATTCTGCCACGAACACGTCCTAAACCTCAGAAATTACTTTTAAAATAGCATTTTTTACGTGTGTAAATCCCATAGAGATCTTAACTTTTAGTTATGATATAATCCCCAAGGATGTTGAATGTGATGTTTGTAAGACGCCCCGGGTAACTCCTCGGAAGGAAGTCCCAGATTTTGAGGCAGACTTGTCTACCACCGTGGCCTCGCCTGATGGTTTGATGTTATGCCACTTGCTTAGAGAGGTTGATTTGGGTGTTATCCCGCTTGTTGAATGAGGCTCAGGCTCAGGTCCATGAGGTGTGCGTGAAATTTTCACGTCAAGACGTCGTCTTGAGCCTGATTCTAAGGACAGCGGGAAACCTGTCCCCCGAACTTATAAAAGCTAATTTTTAAAGAAATTCTCTCATCAGTCACGCTTTTATCTCCAATGCGGTGGCGGTGTCGAAATAGACAGACGGTTGTGACTGTTTGCTGTTTAATTTTTTTTTAACTTGACTTACGACCCGCATATTACTGGCAAACTGGACCAACGGCTTAACGTACCTTCCGAAGCACGGAAATGCTAGTAAATGGAAATACCACAAAGCGGTCACCCATCCCTAACCAGCCATAGCGACAGTTGCTTAACGCAGTGATCGTTTACAAAACACTTAGTTAGGGCTACGAGCGCTTAATGCTCTTAGGAAAATTAGATATGCGCCACCCTGGCCCAGAACCTGGGTACGCCCATGCTGGCCGCATTGCCACGTTGTATGGCAATGGCAATGCTTATTCTATGAGCTAGAAAGAGGCCAGCCCTATGGTCACGAGAAGAGCCGACCAGTCGCTTTGCGATATCTCTATATAGCGATATAATTAGATATAACAACCCGGTTGACGGCCCACAAATATGCATTTGACGCTTCTATTCAAGGACCCAGGTTTGTAAGATGAGGAAAACACGCGGCTTTGCCCGCACACAACTTCCAAGTCTTTAGGTTGAGACTTGCGGTATCGTCTGGTTCTGGGCATGATTGTGTCCATTGTGAGGATGATATTACTCCGCCTGTATTGTTCGGGAACGAAAAGGAGAAGCTGTGACCAAGTGGAAGAGTTCTTCAGAAAATTCACCGCGGTAGATACGGTAAAGAGGAGCTAAGCTTGCGACAGTTCAGAGCATTTCCAACGGTCCAAGATAACCAGTGACGTGTGGACGATCTAGGATATCACGTCGCTACAACGCGTCGTACCCTAGAGATCGGAGCAGTAACCATAAATTTCAACAAATCGGGCAAATGTATAAATGTTATTGTAAAAGTTATAAACAACGGAAGACGGAGGAGAAGCGCTCGTGGCCCCGCGGACTCAGTGTTCTGTAAACGATCGCTGAGTTACGCAACTTGCACTATGGCTGGTGCTCGGATGGGTGACCACTTTGTGGCATTTACATTTGCGTGCTTCGGAAGGCACGGTTGCCAGTAACATGGCAGTCGTTAAGTCAAGTTGAAGACCTTATTCAACATGGCTATGGGTTCACCACCTATTACGTGGGACAGGAATACACATGGTAAAAAGTGGGCTTACAATAGGTATGCCTCTGCCACCCCTTCGGGGATAAGGCGTGATAGATAAATAAATATAAACGACGGAATTAAAAAAAGTACAAAAACTTACCAATGAAATGAGTGTAATAGGGGTAGAAAGTAAGTCTCGCATCAAACCATTAAGCTTAGCTAGTCAGTGTCTAAAGATAATTATAGTACCATTGCATGTAAAAATTATTAGCGCTTTTTAAATAAGTAATTACGCAAAATAGGTACCGCAAATTATTGGTTATTGGCCAATTATATCTGGCAAACTTTCTATTTGTGTCTTCTTAGATGAAAATGGAAGTTGTAATTTATTGCCAGTGTAATTACAATACAACTAGCTGATGCGGTGATACGGAAAACATTAAAAGTTTTAATATATCTACGATCCCGTTATGGTTGAATGCAATCAACTCACTTTAGAGCGCTAGGACTATTATCAATAGGGTGAAATACATACACGCCTTTATCCCCGAAGAGTGAGGCAGATTATACGCCTACATCTTACCGTATGCATTTTTGTCCCACATAACAGGTGGTGACTTGTTAGCCCATTGCCGTTTTGAAATGGACAAGCGCAGGCTGTGGCAACTGGCTGTTGAAAATTTTCAAGCCACCCATAAGGTCTTAAACTGGGCTTAACCACTGACATTGTACTGGCAATAATGTGAAATGATTCACTTATTTTATATTTCTTTGTATATTCATTAAATTGTAGTTCTACCTATATAGATTTAACGCATTATTTATGATTTTCTGATGTCATTAAAGTAATTAAGATTTCTGCTCAAAAGTTACTACTAATAAGTATGGCAGCATTTTTATGTCATCCATGGGCGTACCCAGGGGGGGGGGGGGGGGGTAACTGTTTGTTAGCAGCGTTAAGCCGGACTTGAAATGACTAAAAAGTTCACGATCTCTACCTATCAGTTTAACACCCCAGTAACTCCTCGCAAATCCTCCCTGGGTTCCCGGTAGAGTTTGGCTACCATCGCGGCCTCTTTTATTTAATGGTTTGGGCGTTATCCAGCTTCTTTGGAGTTTAGTTTGGATACCGCTTTATGAGGCGGTGAGCGAGCGTGAAATTTTAAGGTCAAGCCGCCACCTTGGACTTGCTTCTGTAAAAACAGTGGGTCATCCAGCGTACTAAACATAGTTATTTAAGAAATTATATAAATAATACCTTTTTTAATTTATATGTATTTCTTATTTACTAGTAGACGCACAGCGGTTTAAACTAAAGAACGGGATAAAAGTAGCCTGAGTTACTTCTTCTACATATAATAAGAGTGCCAGTGAAAGTCCCGGTTCAGTTGTGTCAGAGATTAGCCGGAACATACAGACAGAGATACACATTTACTCTGTCTTCAAATTCTTCTTCTGTTAATTAAAAAAAAGTTTTATGAAAAAGGTTATTACGCTGTTAGGGACGAGGACGCCTAGAAATTATCTGCTGGCATAGTGAAATAATATTAAATTGTAAATAGGCCATCAAAAAAAACATTCCTAAGTTTCTTGCCGGTTCTTCTCAGGTGGGCCGCGTTCCAAACCGGTGGTCACTCTAAAAATATTAAATTTATCTTTAAAACTAGTGTATGATATTTTGGAAGCGCCGTTAAAATGGTCTATGCAAAATAAAGTCATTTTTTTCTGTAGTGAAAATCTGTAAATTTGTAATTACAAACAGACATTTTAATTTTATTTATCTATACGTATAGATTTGAACTTAAACAAATAAATTAAATTTCAAAATTCAAAAATATAAATTTTTATACATACTTATTTTAAGGAATAACCCTTAAAAAGTTTGTACTATTGAACCCAAACACCATGTCTGCTGTGAATTTTCGATGAGTCGGGTTCTCTGGTGAGCATTTTCATTGCAGCCTTAGGTGAAAGTTCTCTATTAATTGTCATTTAACGATTATACTAGCACGCGTTAAGCACTTAACAGAGTAATCGCTTACCAAAAATGCCTAACGTTATTATAAAAAAAGAAAGGTGATACTCTATTAACCAAATATACCTAAGAACCACCACCAAGAAACGTGTTATCAAATGAAAAAAAAAACCGCTTTAAAATCGGTCTGTCCGATTAGAAGCTACGATGCCACAGACAGACACACTCACACACCGAAATCTACGTTTAACTTATAACATTAACACCCCTAATTTTGCTCGGGGGGAACATTATAAAAAAACAGGTAACCTTATAAAAAATCTGAATTGCCCCGCCCTGGCCCAGATCCTGGGTACGCCCATGATGTCATCTTTCACATGGAGTTAGCGCGGGAATTTATAAAAAAATATTGTGGGGCACTTTTTACACAGCGCCAACTAGTCTAAACTAAGTTTTAAGCTTGTGCTATAGAACCTAGACAACTGATAAACATATTATATATTTCTAAATACATACATATACGTAGAAAACTCCCAAACTTTCAAACAAACATTTGTGGATCATACAAATATTTATTTCGACATGGGAATTGCAACCGGGACCTCAGCCCAGTCGCATACTCTACCACTTACGCCACAAAGGTAGTCAATTATATCTCGTAAAGCTGAGGCTTGCGGCATATTATTTACCATAACTAATGTATTAACCTTGTTTTGTGTAAAAATAGTAGTGTCTTTTATATAAAAATTGTGTAAACGTGCTTTAGAAAAAGACAGTGATATGTCGCAGTGAAAAGCCATTACAGTACATCTTGCCGCGCTAAATCCACTGAAAGCCTTAGTAATGCTTCGAACACGTTACTGGAGTAAAATTGACTTTGACCTAAGTATATACTTGAAGTTTTCTTATTATGTAATATCTTTGTCTTGTACGTCTTAGGTACAAGACAAATATTACGTATCTAGGTAGGTAATTAGATAACTAAGAAGAAACGAAATAAATAAAATTGCTAAAAGGTCTTAGTAACCAGGCCATAATATGATTCAAAAAAAAAATCACACGTGCTGTCAGCTGTCACAGTCAAGTTTATGAATGTCAGTAATGTCATAACATTTTTGTTGTTCTTGTTTCGCGTTACGGTCAGTGGACGACTCTTTAGTGAAAAGAATTTGTTAATTATTAGTGCACTCTAGTTTACAAAAAGGAAAAGTTAGTCAAAGTCAAGACTATACTCTAGAATAGTAATGTGAACACCCATAATTTGTGAATACGGTAAGGTAAGTTGAAAGTTGATTATAAAAAAAGGTTGAGAGAAAATTCAATGTCATTCATAATATATTACAATTATTCGCGTTATTAAATAGCTGTCGCCTCTTGGTTTATCTCTATTGAGTGATTGTGATTCCGCCTACATTAATTTGATTAAACACTGGTAAGGGACTGATACATACTGATTCTCTCTTATATCGTTCCTAACAATGTAATTTTCTTTAGGATGATGTGTTTACCGGCCTAATAAATGACTGCAACTGTTTACACAGAATTTGATGTTTGAATCGTAATCTTAGTTAAAGAAATATACTTAATTTATGCTTTATACATAGGTTACAAAGAGTTTATTGAAATTTTAAAAGTTTTGAACATAGGATATTGTATAAAATCATTGTATGAACTGATTTAATGGTGGTCTTCTACCTAGATTTTATTCCATTAGTCAGGTCGTACATGTGACCGGCTTCAATCCTAGCAATATTGCTAAATTTATTTAGAAATATATAAGTATGTTTATCAGTTATCTAGATCCCATAACACAAGCTAATATTAGCTTACTTTGGGCTAGATGGCGCTGTGTGAAAAGTGTCCCTCAATATTTATATTTAATTTATAAAAAAAGATATAAATAATAAATATTGTTACGACTTCTAACACAATGCCATCTGATTCCAAACTAAGCAGAGCTTGTACTATTGTAACCAGATAACTGATATACAAACTTATATATTTCTAATAACATGCATATTATAGATAAACAATACCCAGACACAGAATAAACCATCATGCTCATCACAGAAAGTTTTATCGTGGTTGGGAATCGAACCCACAACCTCTTGCTTAGCAGTTGGATACACCCCCACTGTGCCACAGAGGCAGTCATTAATCATTTTCATCCAAGAGTTATTTATGTACCTTTGTCTATATCTCTATCTCTAAATAAATAAATAAATATCCATCACGCCTTATCCCCGAAGGGGTGGCAGAGGCATATTATATGCCCACTTTTCACCGTGTGGATGCCTGTCCCACGTAATAGGTGGTGAGCCCATTGCCGTGTTGAAATAGACAGACGCAGGTTGTGGCTACCTGCTGTTGAAATTTTTTAAGCCGCCTATAAGGCCTTCAAACAGGCTTAACGACTGCCATTTTACTGGCAACCGGGACCAACGGTTTAACGTGCCTTCCGAAGCACGGAAACGCTCGTAAATGTAAATGCCACAAAGTGGTCACCCATCCGACGACCAGCCATAGTGAAAGTTGCGTACCTCAGTGATCGTTTACCGAACACTGAGACCGCGGGGCCACGAGCGCTTCTCCATCTCTATCTCTCATAACATATTTACTTTTTACAACATGAAAGTATTACTACAACTTCAATATACAAATATTTATAGGTAGGAGACATTTTTAAACAACCATTACTGTGACTCCTGTTAAACAGGATCTAGCTATCAAGCTCTTGTGGCCCCGCGAACTTAGTGTTCTGTAAACGAACACTGCGTTAAGCAACTTTCACTATGGCTGGTCCAGCTGTGTCCCGGTCCCGGTGGCCAGTTACACGGCAGTTGTTAAGCCCAGGTAAAGGCTTGAAAAATTTCAACAGCAAGTCGCCACATGCTGCGCCTGTCCATTTCAACATGGCAATGGGCTCACCACCTATTTCGTGGACCAGGAATACACACGGTAAAAGTGGGCATATAATATGCAGTTAGAAATATACCCATTATCTTCCACTGTAAAGTATACATTGAACTGGAGTAAGAAGGCGCAACAGCTATAGTACACAAGAGG
Organism: Thumatha senex; assembly: GCA_948477245.1. Classification (NCBI taxonomy): domain Eukaryota; kingdom Metazoa; phylum Arthropoda; class Insecta; order Lepidoptera; family Erebidae; genus Thumatha; species Thumatha senex. The sequence continues at coordinate 58,198,108 of OX419724.1, forward strand.
ACACCCACAAGTTAGCTCACATACGGTTAGGTCTGATAGAGGCTTTATTCCGCGTATGCTAAGGTTGTGGAATGATCTCCCAGCCTAGGTTTTAGGTTACAGTATGGGGTTCTTCAAAAGGGGTCTCAGATGGACTTTAAAGGATCGGCAGCGCGATTGCTGCACCTCTGGTGTTGAGAGTGTCCATATGCTACGGTGACCACTATCCATCAGGTGGACCCGTATGCTTGTCTGCCACATCAGCGATATAAAAAAAAGCTCCGCCGGTATTTAAAAGTTTGTATGGGAAAACTTTACACAGGACCCTGTTCCTGGGATTATAAATGGTATTGATCCAGGGTATCAGCTACCTTTCCTCAAAATTATTCTAGCCATTTGAGCATGTAGCTCACAAAATTTGGCTTTAAATTATGTCAAAATACTGATTATGAGTCCTATATGAGCTATGTTTTAGAGGAAGAAGCAAAATAGTGTTGTATATGAGATAAAAGTACTCGTAGATTGTGCGTTCAGAATTGATCTATAAATCCCCAAGTAAATGAATATGTTTAGTCTAAAGAGATTTATAAAAAAAAATATTTACAATACACCTATTGTTATTTCAATACTCTTGGTTTTATATATAGTATACTATAACAATACCTTAAGAATGAACAGCCAAACAAAACAAACTTTTTTGTAGTTTATTCTGCAAAAAGATGACGTCACAAATCACAGTTTGATATCTACTTTTGGAAAATAACCTCTATTAAGCCTGAAACTAGTTGAGTGGTGACTTAGTATTGATAAATAACTACTGAAGTTTTTTAAAACTTTCACGGTGTATACTCATGTTTCGAACGCGTTGCAGCGTCCGTGGTCCGAGTCCAGCCGCGACCACGGACGCTGCAACGCGTTCGAAACGTCGGTGAATGTAAGTAGAATTTTGTTTCGCGTGAAGTCCCGAGTAGTATATAAAACATAAACATTTACTGAATTTATAATTCTAACAAACTAGGATATTTTTGTAAAACTGATATGTTATTAAATTCCGAGATATAATAGCAAGAAGTACAACAGCTGACCTTATCACTAAAGGCTATCTTTTTATGGTAATCTTGAAATGGACTCGAAGTATATAGAAAATGACATTCTTCAAATATATATCTTATAGACATTCGTTTATGACTTGTATAAAAGTAGGTATTAATGAAAAGTTAATAAAAAAATGGAACAAATATGGATTTCCCATTCACCGCTGTCTTTTCCTTCGGGGATAATAAGTGATGATAATCGTGAATTACAATAACAACAGTCCGAGACTACCAGGACTTTAATTGGTCGTGCTAATTAGTGTCTAGCACATAAGACCTTTTAGCCTTTTTGTTACCACCTCACTAAAAAGGCAATGAGTTCAAAATTTCTTCCAAATTTAACATCTAAAATAGACACATTTTATTAAATTTATTCGGCCATTTAACCCCAGTTCTGAAGGCACGTTAAGCCGTTGGTCCCGGTTGCCAATAAAATGGCAGTCGTTAAGCCAAGTTGGAGGCCGTATGGGCGGGTTAAAAAATTTCAACAGCAGGTCGATGCAGCCTACGCCTGACCATTTCAACACGGCAATGCGGCTCACCACCTGTTCCACCTGTTACGTGGGACAGAAATGCATACGGTGAAACGTGGGCGTTAAATATGCCTCTGCCTAACCCTTCGGGGATAGGGGCGTGACAATAAGTATGTATGTACAATAACAAGGAACAAGGAAATTGGGTATACTATACCTATCAATGCTATTGTCTTCCGGAGTAGTACTATGAGGAAGGAAAATTCCAATATGACTGTCAATAAATTCTATTGACAAACACATTGGAGCATTTTTCAGCATATCTTGGGTTAACTCATACTTGACCATTAATTCACTAACGGTACGGCAGCGAAATAATCAAATACTTTTACACTTTTTTAAGAAACTTACACTTACACTTTTGATTCCATAACATACACACTAGTTTACATGTTCCTTTAAATTGGCAGGTATAAAGCCTAACATCATGACGGAACCTGACACGGATACTCTTCGGAAGATGGCTCCATGTTGGACACTAGCCAGTGACGAGCGTCTTCTGTCCATATTACAGACTACACATCAGGTATTTTTCTTTATTTATATTTAGCTCGCCAAAGTGACGCCGCCCGCCTGATGGAAAGCTATGGCGACATCTAGCGAATTAAAAAAATCTAGGTATTACCATTATAATCTTGCATTGCATGACGTTTTGACTAAGTTGCATGAACCATCTGCTTGTGACCATCGCTGATGCAACCCAGTAGCAACGTCAAGCACATTTAAAGGTAAACCTTGACCACGTATATGAAAAGGTATACCTCAGGGTCGTTTACTTGAGCCCTCAGTTTTAGTTTTCCCAACTATGATAGCGAATATCATTTATTTTATGATTTCTTTACACAAAAAGGCGGAATTTTAAGTTCCTAATGCGTTTTTTTGTCATTTTAATAACTATTATTAACAAATTTGATCCAAATCCTTTGAACTGTGCGTATTACTGGTCGCCCATTGTTCGTAATTCGACCGTAATTTTTTATATTTTTAAGTATTTACTGACTGACGCTTTTTAAAAATAAAGCTCTATATCTCTTCTCCATATAAATTTTAATTATGTCAAATTTTACGTTTATTTCTTTTCATATTTTCATAAAAAAAAGCCAAAGTTTCACTTTACGTATTATATTAAATTTGTTTGTTTCAGAAACTAATGGTGAGATGTAAGAACACAAACACACAGCTGGAACAAATGGCGACGGCCCTGGATGAAGCTAGCATCAGTCTGCAGAACGTCAATAATCAGTGAGCATTTCTACGTATTTAAAAAAGTTTAATAAGCGAAATGTTTTTTTAGATAGATATTTCTTTTAAGCCTTTGATATTCTTATTCAATATTTTATTTTTCCACGTTTTTGTCAAGTATAGTCTAATTTCAAAGGCAGGCGTACCCCAGTTAAGTGGTGCAAGCGTTACTAAAACTTTAGTGGAATTTGTGAAAAATATAAGTTACATTTCAGTACGTTATAATCACTTTCCTTCAAAATTATATGTTTATATTTCAAAGTATCCACTATATTTATAAAAATAAAGTTACATAAGAGTCCGCCATTTTACTAGACATATTGTCACGCCTTTATCCCCGAAGGGGTAGGCATAGGCATACTGTACGCCCACATTTCACCGTATGCACTTTTGTCCCATCTCATTTCGTGGTCCATTGTGGAATACAATTGTTTTTTAAATTGGGTATTCTGGAAAACGTATATTAAGTGTGTATATAATGTGATTACTTCGTGCCTGTTAATTTGTGTGTGTATGAAAACACTTATCAAAGTATAGTTGTATGCGAGAATCGTAGCAAGTGGAAAATCATAGTCATTGCCTACCCCAATGGAAGACAGGCGTGATAATATATATGTGTCTGTTTGTTAGGGGTTGACGCAAAACCTAATAAATTCATTTTTTTTTAATTCTCACTACAATATTGAGAATTAAAAAATAATTCTGTTGCTGCATATAATATCAAAATTGGTCGAGAAAGAAATAGTTTGAAAGTAAAAATAGAAAAACAAAACATATATAAAATATATTTTGAAACTTTCTCACACAATACCGTTTCTCAACGTCAGCCCACCCGCCATTCTAAGGCCCTTGATCATAAGACCGGTAGTCTTGGGCGAATACAAGTCTGCGGCACCCTCACGGCACACTGCGGAACTAGGAGGGAGATGTATGTCTTGCTCCACTATGTCTTCTGTTCCCTCTTCGCCGCCTCTTTCGCAAGCATAACTTGTAGAAGAACTGGCGGAGAGGATCCTCAGTCACTAAGCGAGGATCCTCCAACCGCGAGGATCCTGTATATACATTGTCGAGCGTTTCCGTGCTTCGGAAGGCACGTTAAGCCGATGGTCCCAGTTGCCAGTAACATGACAGTTGTTAAGTTAAGATAAGGGCCTTATGGGCGGCTTGAAAAATTTCAACAGCAGGTAGCCACAGCCTGCGTCTGTCTATTTCAACACGGCAATGGGCTCACCACCTATTACGTGGGACAGGAATACACATGGTGAAAAGTCGGCATATTCGGAAGAGAGATTTCTCTCCCGTTTCACCGCCGCCTCTTTCGCGAGTATGAAATACTCGCAAAGAGACGCAGCGGTGTCCCACTTACTCACGCTGGTTCTCACCATGGTCTCCAGCGTGAGAATGTCCACGCCCAGACCTGGAAGAAGGTTCCGGCAGTGCAGGTCCCACGCTGAGCACTCCACCAGTGTACTGTCCACTGCAGATCCTGTAGTACTATCCCCTCACACTCTCTGCACACCTTACGACTTCCTACTCTCTCCCTAATCTCGACCACCACACTCGTATTACACCTCACTCTTACCACATATACCTCCGACACGTGATTTGACTGCCTCGGTGGCGCAGTGGTAGTGTCCCGGGTTCGATTCCCGGGTCGGTAATAATATTTGTGTGATCCACAAATGTTTGTTTCGGAGTTCTGGTGTTTCCTATGTATAATATGAATTGAGAAATATAAGTATGTTTATCAGTCGTCTAGATCCCATAGCACAAGCTTATATTAGCTTACTCTGGGCTAGACAGCGCTGTGTAAAAAAAAAATGCCCCACAATATTCATATTTGTTTATTTACCAACACCGCATACTAAGATTGAGAAAAGTCCGAGAGCATCCATTAGCCCGACTTATCTCAAATTATCTTCAGCACACCCCTCTTAACACTCACACACAATAAAATAAATGGCCCCGTAGTACAGCGCCGTATTGCCTTCTGATTTTTATCAATCACGCCTTTATTCCTGATAGGGTGGCAGAGGTATATTACACATCGACATTTCATCGTCTGCATTTTTGTGGTGGCCTATTGCCGTGTTGACTTGTACAAGCGCAGGTTGTGGCGACATAGGGGCCGAGTCTGCTATTTCAATCGTATCGAAATAGAATCGAATCGTCGCTTTATAGAAAGCCACCGGTACAAATTTTACAGTTTTTCGTAGTCTACTATTAACTTACTATTCAATAGACTTCTATTGGTCGGCCGATAGAATTCTACTAACACGTACCGCGCTAGTGGCCGCTAGTCAGTTGATTTTTGATAGTCTACTAACATTTTGATAGGTAAAAACAGCGAATCTGATTCTATTCTACGGCTTTTATTGGGACTAATCCCACCCACATTCCCATTACTGTGACTCCTGTAAACCAGGATCTACAGCAATGACCAAAAACCAGAAAAGTTACACCGAGCTCGATCTCGGTGAAGTCCCAGGAGAAGTTAGCATGTCTTGGAACCAGCAACGAAATTAATCAGAAGATAATGTGAGGAAGTAAGAAAAGAACGTAATGCCTGTTCCCTCCTTTGCAAAGCGGGAGACCTGGAAGGCAACTAGGTGTAAATCCTATAGAAATAGGGAAGCACCACGGTATATTACGGGTCCTACGTGGGCTATGTTTGATTCCAGTAATATGTATGGCAGAAACGTTTAAAAGCACGAATATTTACCCACGATGCCACGAGATCCGCATAGTAAACTACTCCCGACGTTACTTGTAAACAATTAAGCATATTATATCGCTCATTTTGCCAAATGCTACACTCCCTAAGTATATGAAGGGCGGTCTGATCATATTTGGCGTCAGCAGTTGAACACTGACAGAACGGTGACTCAACCAGCTTAAACGAATGTAATTTGCTCCTAAAGTTACAATGTCCCGTGAGAAATTGAGTAACACAGTGATCAACCTCCAGCCAGGACATTCCCAGGCGTTCACGAACGTCTTAGAAAAACTGGTAGAGGTGGCGCCCTATGATGGAAGTGTTCCAACGCAGCTGCCATTCGTCTAAAAGTTCTTCACGTACATTATCACGATACAGTCTGGAATTCTATGGCGATCTCTTTCTAACAAAAACCTATCATCCATGCCATTCTTAGCCGAATAGTATAAAGCCGCGCGTCTCTGAATTTCGAGATCAACCGGGAGGACCCCTGCCATCACCGGCAGAGCCTTAGTGCTAACCGTCCTGTAGGCCTTGCATAAAAATCATCATCAATGCAAGGCGTTGACTTTGCAGTAACTAGTAGCAGTAGTTATTCTACGGCTTGTCAATAGTAGACTCGGCCCCTGCTGTTGACATTTTTCAAAACCTTCAACTTGGCTCACCGACTGCCATGTTACTGGCAACCGCGACCAACGGCTTAACGTGCCTTCCGAAGCACGGAAACGCTTGTATACGTAAAGCGGCCTTCTAATGCGCAGTCATATATTTTAATCTGCATTTTTATAAGATGTAGGTACAACTATAGTTGTTATAACTCTTAATTCGTGTCAGTGAAATCTTTTCGGAATATCTAGCTTGCATATATTTCATGGTAAGTTTAATTTGAAGTGTGTATTTAATAAATCTTTTCACTGTTTTACATTTTCACAAACAGTTACATACATCGACTTTATGTAATTTATTATTTACTGGCGGACACCCCGCGGTTTCACCCGCGTATTATCCGTTCCCATGGGAATACGGGAATAAAATGTAGCCTTAGTTACTCTTAATAATATCAGCTATCTACAAATGAAAGTCCTATTAAAAATCGGTTCAGCCGTAGATCGTTCGAGATTACCGGGAACTAACAGACTAAAGTTTTGTATATTGTTATCTTTTTAATGTATCGTATAATATACTTTCATATGCATTTAATGAAAAGCTGTTTATTTGGAATAAAAAGCAGACACCGCAATTTTATTTATCTGTATAGACCTGCTGTGCCTCCAGGAATCGTCTGTGATGTACTTTCAACACCTTTGCATCCCAAACCCTTTATTCATACCATAATTTTTTAATTTTAAAGTAAAATATGGAACTAAACGGGTAACGGTATATGATATTGTTACGTTCGTAGGGTGGGCACTAATAGGAATTGCACTAATACCACAAATTTAAAAGCAACACTTTAATTACTCTAAATAAAAACAATAAAACCACAACTAATAATCGCCACTAAACACAGTAAACACAAACTCTTCGCTTAGATAATCGCACTGTAACAGTATCGCACTATTTAGCTTCGATCACTTCGATTTGCACTGTTCGCTTCCTCAAAGGAGACTGTCCTGTACTATGGTAGTTCATCCTCTTGGACCTCTTGTGGTCCCGGGGGTAACTGTGATCTGGCCGTTGGGCCATTTCAGTGGAAGCAACGCCGCCTGCGACTACAGGCGGGTCACTGGGTTGGACCGGGGCGGTCCGTGGTATCATTTTGGCGGTGCGGTCAACCCATTTGTGTGGGCGTCCAGCAGCCAGCCATAGTTGGTTTAGTCCAGTGGTTTGGCTACAACCCGTCGCTTAGCGAGGTCGAGCTTACTGGATGAGGTTCCAGTAAGCACCCGTCAGCCAGCGACGAGGAGCGGTTGTCTTGTCCGGTGTTGCAAGTGTGGAGCGCCTGCAAGTTGGCGTAGCGCTAGCGATTGTTGCGCTTGCAATCGCTTGCGGTCGGACTCGTTGGTCAGCGCGTACCACGCTGGAGCTGCGTACGTGAGCCGCGGCCGGATGTACATTTTGTACACTCCGAGCTTTGCGCGGAGCGGCATGCTGGATGTTAACACTGGTCGCAAGAGGGCGCGAGCGTCACGCGTCTTGGCTATCACATCATCTATGTGCGGCTTCATGGATAGGTTACGGTCGAGGGTCACTCCCAGGTATTTCACTCTGGGGGACCAACTGTCCGGTTCTCCGTATAGCGTCAATGGAGGGATGTGGTGTCTGCCTGTTGAGAGGGCCTGGGTTTTGGCTACATTAACTCTCAGCCTCCAGGCTTGGAGCCAAGTAGGTAGCAAGTCCAGTGCTCGTTGCATTTTCAACGCCGCGTGATCAGTAGACAGCGATGTGGTAATGTATGCGGCATCATCGGCGTACAGCGCCAGTGTAGCTGCATTTGCAACTGGAATGTCATCGGTGTAGCGGCTGTAGCAGATTGGAGAGAGGCAGCTACCTTGAGGCACGCCGGCACGGATGGGTCGCTCCGTAGACAGGGCGTCTTCAACCGCCACTTGAAAACGTCTGACTTGCAGTAAACTGCCCACAGACTTAACTATTCGAGGAATAGTAGACGCGGACAGTTTGTATAGCAGACCGGCGTGCCACACGCGATCGAACGCCTTCCCCTTGTCGAGCGGCTCGCTCGTGCTTGTTGCGAGTGACAGCAAATAGATGCGTCACCCTCGCAACCTGCAGCGTCGTGGAGTGCTAGGCACGGAAGCCGAACTGTTCGTCGCGTGGTGTCAGGTGTGGTACCATGTGAAGCAGCAACAGCTTTCGAAGACCTTCGAGGTGGTCGACAGTAGAGTGATGGGTCTGTAGCTCCCAGGTAATAGAATGTTCTTTCCCGGTTTGGGCAAGAGGATGACTCGGCCAAGTTTCCACGTTGTGGGGAATTGGCCGGTGCGAAGTATGCCGTTGAAAAGACGAGCGAGCGAAGCAATAGCTCGCGGCGGCAGATGGCGGGGAGCTTCGTTTGTTACACGGTCTGGGCCGGGGGCTTTTCTCAGCTTAGTTTGGCGAATCATCCTCAGGACCTGTCCTGAGGAGAACACCATAGGGTCCTCTGTCGGGGCTAACGGCACCTCGAAGTATGTCCTCAAGTGCTGCTGGATTTCTTCTACGTGTTGGACGTCTTCAGTCGGATTTGGCGTAAATTGGGATTCCAAGGAATCTGCGAAGATCTCCGCGCGATCTTCCGTCGTTGTTAGTTCCGTCGCTGGCTAGGAGAGGCCTGGTCGGAGGTGTCTTCTTGGAGAGGCGGTGGCAGAGACGGTGCATGCCCTTCCAGTCATCGCCGGCCCGCTCTATGGTGCGTTGCTAGGACTCGGTCGCAACTGTTTCCAGCGCGCTCGAAATCCTGGCAGCCAGTGAGTTGAGCCGGGTCTTCATAAGCGGGCACCTGGTATGTTGCCAGATCCTACGCAGCTTCCTTTTCTCCTCGAGCATCTTGGTTATCTCCCTGGGAAGTTCGGGGGGCCTTCTTTTGCGAGCAGAGTCGATTTCGGAGGCTCGAAGCGCGGCAGTCATGGCTGGGCTGAGCTCTTCTTCTAACTTTTCTACGTCTGCTGGTTTATCGACTCTCCTGCTTGGCGTCTGTGTGTGCATGTAATCGGCTAAAATGCGCCAGTCATGACAGGTACGCAAGGCGCAGTTGTCGTCTTCGGGGGAGTCTTGAGGGTCATCAGTACTGCCTGGTGGTCGGAAATCAGGTGATCGTCCAGGACGTCTAACGTTATCGCCGTTGCGATACCGCGGACGACGACGATGTCGATGACGTCTGGAGTGTCGGCTGCACGGTACGGGTAGTGCGTCGGGACCTCTGGTCCTAGCACTTCGTAGTTGTGGCGATCTGCATCGGCCAGGAGGCGTCTGCCATCCGGGCAGTTGATGTTGGAGTTTCACGCCGTGTGTTTCGCATTAAAGTCGCCTGCGATGACCGTAGGTAGTGGCGAGTCCAGCAGGCAATGTATGTCTGCCATCGCCAGCCGATTCTGCGGCGGCTTGTAGAAAGCGAACACACGGGTGGGTTGGCGGTCAATGCAGGCTTCCACGCCGAGGTCGTGCTACGACTGCAATGTTGGTACCGGCAGCACTTGATGAACGATGTTCCGACGCACCAGGACGAATCCCTAAAATAGGCCAAAAAATAGGCCCCTGTAGGCGAATTCTCGTGGCGAGGTTTGGTCCTCCCGGTAGACATAGTATCCGGAAACCTTCAACTTGTCCACCGGTCGGAGGTGGGTCTCTGCCCTGTAGCCGCGAGCTCGGCCCTTTATATACGCCTAGTAATGTTCTGGAATATTCGGGAGAATTCGTTTGGTACCTACAATCGGGTACATCTCTAGAATGTTCCACACGATACTAGTTGCTCCTTCGGTATGTGCCGGAAGGTGCTCGACCTATTGCAGTCCCTTCTGCTAGAATGTTCTTAAAACAAACGCTCGCTAAAAACAACGTCAACTGGGGTGAAATTTCAGATAAATTGTGTATGTGATAGAGTCTCCTCGGAAACGGCCTGAAACCACTTTACAGCCTGCTGAAAACGCTTCCAAGGCCCAGAAAATGACGTTTGAAGTTGTTCACTAGTCCACCGGCGTAACACTATTTATGATTGCTGCTCTGCTCATGTCCTACCCAATAAAGGGGCTATCATTAAAACGCTATTAAGAATCACAATGGACGGGCTTTGTGATTGTCAATAGCGTCTGCCGTGTGACTTTATGACATCTCTACGGCCGCTTTCACTAGGGCCTCGTTCATTCAGCAGGGGGCTGAGTCTACTACTGACAAGCCGTAGAATAGAACCAGAATCGCTGTTTCTGTCAGAATGTTAGTAGACTATCAAAAGGAAACTGACTAGCGGCCACTGGTGCGGTACGTACTAGTGGAATTCTATCGGCCGACCGATAGAAGTCTATTGGAGTACGATTGTAATAGTAGACTACGAAAAACTGTCAAATTTGTACCGATCGCTTTCCATTGAGCAGCGATTTCGATTCTATTTCGACACGATTGAAATAGCAGACTCGGCCCCTTAGTAGTTGCTTAGAACCCTAAAAAATCTAAAACTTAACTATCTTCACGCTGTATCCCTGACGGGGTTGTCAGAAAGAATAGATCGCTAGGTTTCGCAATCCATGCATACTTCTTTCGCTTCCTGCTGATTCATTAATCGCTTCATACATGCACGTCTGGGTAACTGAGTACTTTTGACCTTTCCGTTTTTGAGTAATCAACTCATGTGGTCTTTATATGCTAGTCTCTGCATACCCTGACTCTTTCTACCATATACTTTCGCACAATAAAAATTCTCCGTCAATCGTTCCTCACTCATTCGTTGGACGTGTCCAAAACAACGGAGCACGCCCTTTTCCAGCTTAACGCTGACACTGTCATTTGCCAACCTACCATTTTTCGTATCACTTTGTTACCGATTCGGTCGGCCATAGTTACGGGGCACAATTTTCTAATTGGTCCGCATGGCCACAGCTTACTTTCATGAACGTTCTGATATACCCAGTTATCACTACCGAAAAAAATCTTCGTGGATCCCATTTACAGTTTTATATATATAAATATATATTATTTTAGGAATTTTTTACACAGCGCCATCTAGTCCAAAGTAAGCTAATATAAGCTTGTGGTATGGGTCTAGACAACTGATAGACATACTTATATATACTTCTAAATACATATATATTACCCAAATTTCGAAACAAACATTTGTAGATTACACAAATATAGGTTCTGATCCGAAAATCGAACCTGGCTCCTCAGCGCGGCAGTCGCATACACTGTCGCATACTGCGCAACCGCGTCAGCCAGTTAAATCGAAGATATTGCTTGTACACCTCTGACCACCTTCAGAGATATAAAAGCGTCAATATATTTTTTCCAGGTTTATGGCCCTTAGTAGCAGCCAGTTCATAGAGAGAAGAGTTTACGATGATGATGTGGATGTCGTCACAGAAACTCCTGCTGTAAAGGTAAGAGTTAAGTGGAGAGGGAGATCATCTTCTCTACCTTCTTTTATTCTTTCAATTTTTTGTTACTATTATTTTATGGCTTGTTTACGAAGACCCTTTAGCCAAATCTTATTTTCTAATTTTAGGCGTTCTTCTTCTTACTCCTACTATTTTCTCCTACTAGTAGGAGCACGCTTTCCAGTCCTTTGTCGTTGTCAAGTCCAGTCATAGGTCCTGTGTCCTTGCCCCATTAACGTGGTAGAGCGTTATTGAGGCTTTTAGTGGAATTTGCGCGAGAAGTTGTAAAATTGCATTTCACTGCGATATATTACTGTCTTTCACTATAGCACGATTACACAACTTGCATGTCGAATCTTGCAAATCTAAAACAAGGTTAATGCTAGTAGCTAACTAGCTAGCTTCCGTAAAATAATATACAGCAAGCGCCATTTACCAAGATCCCGTGCAAATCCTACTCTTTCAAATGGCTCACATTCTAACTAACTAACTAACTATCTTCACGCTGTATCCCTGACGGGGTAGTCAGAGAGGACAGATCGCCAGGCTTCGCGATCCATGCATACTTCTTTCGCTTCTTCGAGATTCATCAATCGCTTCATACACGCACGTCAGGGTATCCGAGTACTTTTGACCTTTCCGTTTTTGAGCAATCTGCTCACGTGGTCTTCATATGTGAGTCTCGGCCTTCCCTGACTCCTTCTACCCTCTACTTTTGAACAATATATATTCTTCGTCAATGGTTCCTCACTCATTCGTTGGACGTGTCCAAACCAACGGAGCACGCCCTTTTCCAGCTTAACGCTGACACTTTCATTCAAACCTGCCATATTGCGTATCACTTCGTTACGTATTCGGTCGGCCAAGGTAACGCCGCACAATTTTCGAAGTGATCGCATCTCCACAGCATTCAATTTACTTTCATGCATCTGCTGACATACCCAGGTTTCACTACCGTAAAGCAGAGTTGGCACTAGCACTGCGTTATGAATCGCCATTCGTGCTTCTTTTACGATGCTTTGTCGCTTTACTAACTGGGACAGAGCACCGTTAACTCTGTTTCCGGCAGCTACTCGCCGTTCTACATCCGAATCACATCTTCCATCCGCGCTAAACATACTTCCTAAATACACAATTTCACTCACTTGCTCTAGACGTTCCTGGTTTACCCTAATCTCGCATTTAGTTCTTACGTCACCTCTTTCAAATCTCACATTCTTTTATTTTTCAAACCGCTGTTATAGTTTTTTCAAACTTCTGCTGTAAATGTATGTAATACGTATTTTACTATTGAAACAAAAACCAATTTGTTGCTCACAGAAATTTATTTTATCGAATCATGACAAACAGAACTTATCACTACAATCAGAATAATTATAGGTAATTACTAACCTGTAAAGAGAAACAACATTGAAAGCTATTGCTTGAATTTATCTTTTAACAATCTTCAAACAATTATATTGCTTTCACAATGAACTAAAGTACTAGTAACCTTCATCCATCTTCGGATAGGCAGAGGCGTTAGCCATACAGCCTAACCATTAACTAAATATTTTTGTTAAAAAATAAACACAATGTAATAATTGCTGCCACCATAGATAATACCTTTTGTCAATGTTCAAAGAATCCACAAACACAATGAAGAGCCAAAAGAGCTTCATTTACGTGTAATTGGAGATAGAGTTACATGGAGGAAGAGAGTACTTACTCTCCACTCTTTTTGTCACCTAACTTGACGTCGTAGAGGATGACACACTTAGGGGAAGCTAAAGGTCGCGAGAGGGAGAAAAGACTGCGTGGAAGGGAGCGAGCAATAATTGTTGCTTTGTAGGCTCAACTATCTGATGTCTTACGCCTTATCCAGTATTTTTTAAAAATTTCAACTACAGGTATCCACAACCTGCGTCTGTCTATTTCAACACGGCAATGGGCTCACCATCTATTACGTGCAAAAGGACTACACATGGTGAAAATTGGGTATATAATATGCCTCTGACACGACACACAAGGCGAGACAAATAAATATAATACTACTAATATAGTAAACGCAAAAGATTGTAATAATGGATGTTTGTTACTCTTCCACGCAAAATCTACTGAATGGATTTTGATGAAGCTTACACATCAGAATAACACATGGGCTACTTTTTTTTCCTAAGAACAAGTTCCTGTGGGAAACGGGAACTTTATAACTTCACCACGCGTCCGAAGCCGCGGGCGTCAACTAGTATACATACAGTATTTTACTATCTATCCTCAGGAAACACCAAAATTATCAGCCCCGGATGATATTTCCATGCTGAGGAGAGGCATAGCGGTGCTGGAGAGTACGCATGATGTGATCACCATTCTCCATGACAGTGACACGGATTCTGATACCGATGATGACGCGACCAGCAGGTGAGGAAATGCATTTCAAGCACATTGCCATTAAAAGATTTTGATCTGTTGTAAGTGTGCCTTTCGAATCACGGAAACGCAAATGTAAATGCCACAAAGTGGTCACCCATCCGAGGACTAGCTATTGCGAAAGTTCCTTCACGCAGTGATCATTTACAGAACACTAAGTTAGCGCGGCCACGACCACTTCATTAGAGCGCGTTGTTATATTCATCGTATTTAATTTTCAATTATATATTAAAAATTTAAAATCGTTGATTTACACTGACGTCATCAGTAGCATGTAATCGTTGGGCCTTAGCCTAATAAAACACCTAAAAATTACAATTTCTTTTTATGTTTTTCCCAATATGTGTATCAAATGATCAACTTTCTTGTTTTTAAAAAATATGATTAACTGTGAATTTATTTAACTTATGGTTACACCTGATCGACAGTGGTCACCTTAGGCATAGCAAAATACCTGAATACCCGTCTTTGATCCAAAACTGTTAATAGATGATTCATTGAATGTATTTTAACCCCCGACGAAAGCGACAACAAGTTTTTATAGGTTTGACGTGTCTGTCTGTGGCATCGTAGCTCCCGAATGGATGAACCGATTTTGTTTTTATTAGTTTTAAAAGAGAGTTCTTAGCTAAGAACATAGCTATGTTCAAAGAAAATCGGTCACAAATTATCGGATTACATATTTTTTCACAACTTTCTCAATATGACCAATTTCAAATCCAAGATGGCAGCCATTACAAAATGGCCGCTACCACAAAATGGCTTGTATATGTTTTTTTTTTTAAGTTATTACTATTCTTATTATTTTGTGTAGGGGTTTTCAATGTTTTCTATTTAATTTCGTATCAGGCTTGTGATGAAACCAAAAGATATGTACGCGGACAGACCTCTCCCTTACATCATAGGCTCAGAGCCTTGGAAGAGCAAATGGCATGCAGGTATGACATTTTTTTATTTATATTATGTTCACCCCCTTAGTTTATAGCGGGGTAATATTTGGGCATAATTTCGACATTTCGTCATTTTTTCATTGAGGGAGTAAAAGGGACAATTTGATCATTTTTCATTCCGGGGTATATGAGAGATTTAAATGGATAATTTGGTTACCTTTTCATTTCGGAGTAGATGAGAGATTAAAATGGACAATTTGGTCACTTTTTATTGCGGAGTAGATGGGGTATAAAAATGGACAATTTGGTCACTTTTCGTTGCGGGGTAGACGGGGGATTAAAATGGTCAATTTGGTCACTTTCCGTTTCGGGGTAGATGGGGGATTAAAATGGACAATTTGGTTACATTTCATTGTGGGGTAGATGGGGGATTAAAATGGACAAATTGGTAACTTTTCATTGCGAGGTAGATAGGGGATTAAAATAGGTAATTGGTCACTTTTCATTGCCGGGTAGATGGGGGATTAAAATAGACAATTTGGTTACATTTCATTGCGGGGTAGATGGGGGACTAAAATGGACAATTTGGTAACTTTTCATTGCGAGGTAGATAGGAGATTAAAATAGGTAATTTGGTCACTATTCATTGCTGGGTAGATGGGGGATCAAAATAGACGATTTGGTCATTTTTCATTGTGGAGTAGATGAGCGATTAAAATGGACAATTTAGTTATTTTACATTCCGGTGTAGATAAGAGATTAAAATGGACAATTTGGTCATTTTTCATTTTGGGGTAGATGGACAATTTGGCAACTCCAATCTGTATCTAATGATCCTTTGCTTATCATTTATTTCCTAATGTACCTTTAATACCTAGGGGTCGCACATGTCTAACGCTGTAACCTCCCATTTAAGTAACAATGATCACGCGCAGATATCTTTTCCCCGTCAGTCCCCAACATCTCTCAATCGACTTGACATTTTTCCAAGAAGACAGGAGCGTTTTTGAAGAATACTTTTCAACGTTTCCCTTCAAGGTCTAATGCCAGAGGACAGCGATTCGGACAGTTCTACTTCGAAGGTCGATCGAGAGTCAGACCAGTACTCTCAGTCGGAGCCTGAGGATTATGACGTCGTCAACCGGTCTCTGGCTCAGGATGCACCCTCCGCGATGGAATACGGCAGAAAGGTATACATACATGTTATATATATTTGTTTATACCACTGAGGTGGCAGACAAGCATAAGGCCCACCTGATGAAGAGTGGCCACCATAGCCTATGGACGTTTGCAACACCAGGGGTGCAGCACGAAAAATAATATGATGAAGTTAGTTAGGGTTATAAATGTTTCCATCACAACTCGTAACTACATTCAGAGGAGTTTTATTCTGTAGATGCTTTCTTTTTTTATTTATTGATGTGAAGTACGCGAGCAAATTTAATTAGCTGTAAAAATATCGTCACGTTTTGCGATTTCGCGGCCATGTTGTTTTGAAGTGAAATTTTTTTGTTATAAGTGAAACTTTTATCGACGAATGAGAGAAATTTTATAGCTGTAAAAAAAATGCCGTAAAGAAGTTTCACTTGTTACCTGTGTACTCTGGTAGATAAAAAAAATATAATTATACGAGTATAAGAGTATAAATTGTATATAGAATGTGATCTTGTTAAATTTGACTATAAATTCTTGCATTGAAAATTGATATGCAAAGAAATTTATGATACTTTTCATGTATTTTTTTTTTATAAATATTTATCACGCCTTATCCCCGAAGGGGTGGCAGAGGCATACTATACGCCTACATAAAATCTACAAATTACCGGGTAAATCCGAGACAGGTCGTTACCAGTAAATAAATTTCATGTCACCTTAGCTGACACTAAATATAAATTCCAGATGTCAGAGACGAGCTCGGAAGTGGCTTCCGAGCCCACTCCTAGCAGCAAGCCGACGCCCTCGGATGTCGCCGGTGAGCTGGCTCGGAGACTGGGGGGTGCGGACCCCAGGGTAAGTGCACTACGGACTAGGACTTTCGTCCGGGGGTAAACTACACACATATTGTTTTGTTACTCTTGCATGCAGTGTTGTCACTGTCTAACAACCAATAAAAATACAACTGCAAATAGAAAAATGTAGGTATGCAGTACGAATTTGACACAATATTATTCGGCTAATTTGAGATGGTAACTCTTTGTATAATGTTTATAGAGAATGAAAGTATATTTAATATAGACCGATTAATTAATGGTTTTTGTTAAAAATATTTATGTAAATGAAATAAAATTTTACTTACGAGTGAAAACGAACAAAAATTCTTCGACCGCTATAACTTTTACACCATTTCACAGCACATTTCGTCATTTTTTCTTTATAAATTATCCTCCGAACGTGTACGATAGACTGTGCCCGCAGAACAGCGACTTAGCTAAAAATGCTTAGCAAATGGCAAGCGGGGTATGGGCGCAAACGGTAAGATAGCCATATAGTCCATTGGTCAAATCGTCCTAGGTACGGACCCTAGAGTAGATTCCTTATCTGACCAAACATACTTTCTTCAAAAACTATAATTATTATTGTGTCTCTGTGGCGCGGCGGGAGTGTATCCAACTGCTACGCAAGAGGTCGTGGGTTCGATTCCCACCCAGGATAAAACTGCGTGATGAGCACGATGGTTTATTCTGTGTCTGGGTGTTATTTATCTATAATATGTATGTATTTAGAAATATATAAGTAAGTTTATCAGTTATCTGGTTACCATAGTACAAACTCTGCTTAGTTCGGATGGTGCTGTGTGAGTTGTCCCAACGATATTTATTTATTTATTGTTTTTAATTTTATTTTGCAATATGAAGCGCTCCTGTCCCCGCTAAGTGTTCTCTGTAAACGATTACTGCGTTAAGTAACTTTTGCTATAGCTGGTCCGTAGATTGGTGACCACTTGTAGCATTTATATTTGCCAGCGTTTCCGTGCTTCAGAAGGCACGTTAAGCCGTTGGTCCCGGTTGCCAGTAACATGGTAGGCGTTAAGCCCAGTTGAAAGCTTAATGGTCCGCTTGAAAAATTTCAACAGCAGGTCGCCACAACGTCTGTTGCTTATTTATTTCAACACGGCAATGGGCTCACCACCTGTTACGTGGGACTAAAATGCATACCGTGAAATGTGGGCGTATAGTCCGCCTCTGCCTACTAATTCTTATTCTTACTTACTTCATATTAGATTCCTCTTTATTTAAAGGTGGTTAACCGTGAGCCCCAGTACGACGAGCCTGCAAAGGCCGCAGTTAGAACGGTGTACAAACCACAGGAGCCTGTTGCCAGTAAGTATAAAGGGGTAGGTAGGAGTCGTGTACATGACGTAAACTTTCTATTAACCAACTATCTTCACGCTGCCGCGCTGTATCCCTGACGGGGTAGTCAGAGAGGACAGATCGCCAGACTTTGCGATCCATGCATACTTCTTTCGCTTTTTACAGAATCATTAATAAAAATTTAATTTGTTTAATATTTAATTAATTAATTTAATGTTTTTTAATCACACTTTATCCCCGAAGAGACATATATATATACATTTTTACATACATACGTCTTGTCATACTCTCATCCCCGAAGGGATAGGCAGAGCCATATGAAACGCCCACATTTCACCGTATGTATTTTAGTCCCACGTAACAGGTGATGAGCCCATTGCCGTGTTGAAATGGACAGGCACAGGCTGCGGCGACCTGCTGTTGAAATTTTTTAAGCCGCCCATAAGGCCTTCAACTTGGCTTAACGACTGCCATTTTATTGGCAACCGGGACCAACGGCTTACGTGCCTTCCGAAGCATGAAAACACAAGAATTTTTACATAAACATATATTCCCATTCCGTCCCAGGTACGATATTCCCGGACGAACCTCCCCCCCTCGAGTACCAGACAGACTCGGACACGGACATATTCGCCGACCTGCACAGGAAGCAACCCTACAACCAACCCTATAGCCGACAAGAGGTCGCTGACGAACTGTTCGGAGACAGAGACAGCGACAATGGAGGGGATATATTTAGTGATTTTGCAGACCAGGTAGTAGATATAGAATATAAGAAAAAATATGTAACTTTTATATTGCAAGTTTAATTTTCATTTTTAGTTGCCTTTGCTGTTGATAAAACCTTATTATTAGTATTAAAATTAGCTTAGTATTCTTCCAGTCCTGTCTTCATCCTTAGATCGTAGATCCTTTACTGCACCTTTTTATGGAAGTAACAAAAACGTCACTCTTCATATTTGCGCCCAAACTGTCTTTGTTTCAATTCTATTCCTAACATTTTCATAAATAAAATTTGCTTTTGTATATGTCAGGGATTCTCCGCTTACACCAGGATCGGCCATAGCTTCTACGTGGGTATTTGGACAAATAATAGACGAAGTAACGACCAACCGACGATATAATGTTCTTTAATTTAAAGAAGACTATTACACACTGTTGTTTAGCAAAATCAGCACTCAGACACGTAGAGAAACTCTAATTGCCTCTAAGGAAATTATAATCATTAAAGTTATTTCTAAGATTACGCGGAATAATGACGATTAGTCGGACTTGTATCGCGCACGCCGGCGCCGTTCTGAACTCAACTGTCCTAAAATGGCCGCGCTTCTATAACATAGACACGACGCGCCGTCAGAATGACATCTGTTGACAGCTGTCACCCCATTCCGACGTGATAATAGATGGCGCTGGCAACGCGCCGTCATATTTATAATCATGAAAATTCTTTTATTTACAAGGACTCTGATGTTGACAGACAAGAATTATAAAAATACCTTTAAAATTGAATTTTATTTTTGTGTAGAACTTTAACCATCCAAGCCTTTAACTTACACATTAGCTTAAATGGTTCAGAGCAGAATATATGTCGGTAAAACTGGTCGAGGTCGAGAAGTACCCTTAACCGGAGAGCGTGTATGATAATTCTCGTGGAAGTAGAAGAAGCGAAAGTTGTATGTCAGGATTGTAGCAAATGGAAAGCAACAGTCTCTGCCTACCTCAATGGGAGACAGGCGTGATAATATGTATGGATGTATTTAGAATTTTTATCTACTCTGATACTATAATACAAAGATTATAAAACTGATAACAAAATTCTTATGACAAACATTACGTATAGGCCAAAAATAATAAAAAAAAAAGTTTAATTACGATACAGGTCTTGTATGGACACCTGTATCATAATATAACTTTTTAATCATAACGATACACCTATACAACCTCCAGCTGGAGCAAGGCGGTAGAGCGACGCTCACTGCCGCCCTGCCCGCTCGCCTCCGTCACACAATAACACGCAGATACGACACTCTAATGCATTTACATCTCTCATATTAAGGCGCAAGCATTTGACATTTAAAAAATACATTTGTTGTTATATATCATTTTATTTGCAATATTGTTTTACGTATTATAGTATGAGAGTAGATAAAGTAGTTTATGACACTGTACATAACTTGGTCTTATAACACTCGTGTGATACTATGAACACGAGTGTGTTCTTATAACACACTCGTGTTATATGCAACAGTATCATAAACTACTATAAAATGACTTTTTCCCCTATACGAGTAATACCGAAACAAATAATAAAGATATCCCCTTTTTATTTATTTAAAAATATACGTTATTTACGTTTGGAAATCCGCTAACCGGATCTTTGCTTAACTGTCTATTACCCGCGCCCCGGGTACCTCCTCGGAAAGATGTCCCAGAGCTCCCGGCAGACTTTGGCTATCACCGCGGCCTCACCTGGGGTTCGGGTGTTAAAATATGTATATATGTATTTTAAAAGTATGTATGTGTACCATTTTAAAATTGTTATATGTTCTATTTAGCCTTCAGCATCAAAACCAGTGTCCATCTTCGAAGCGGGTCCAACTCCTCACATGTTCGATAGACGACGTCAAGTGGAGCAGCATCCTCCGAGGAATGAGAGACCAGACGGGACTGTTGAACAACCTCCTACAAATACTGCTGATACCGACAGCATTAATGGCGTAAAGGTACATTGAAGATCCTTTAATGATAATGTTGAAAATTTCACTAATCTGTGTTTAGTTTATCAATCACGCCTTATCCCCAAAGGGGATAAGATAAGTTAAGGGCATAATATGTTATGAGCCCACTTTTCACCGTGTGTATTCCTGTCCCATGTGATAGCTGGTCAGCCCATTGTCGTGTTGAAATAGACAGACGCAGGTTTTGGCTAGCTACTGTTGAAATTTTCAAGCCGCCCATAATGCCTTCAAATAGGCTTAACGACTGCCATGGCATGCCACTGGCAACCGGGACCAACGGTTTAACATGCCTTCCGAAGCACGGAAACGCTCGCAAATGTAAATGCCACAAAGTGGTCACCCATTCGCGACCAGCCCTAGCGAAAGTTGTTTAACGCAGTGATCGTTTACAGAACACCAAGTCACAGGGGCCATGAGCGCTTCAATTCTGAAAACCAATCTGTGTCTTCAGTCTAATAAATTGACCAACTTTAAATTTCAGAAACCAGTTGGAGGCATATCTCTATTCGGATCAAACAGTGGCACTGAAAACATAGGGGCTGCAATATTAAAACGAAATCGTAGAAAATCAAGTTCTAGTGATAGAAGTGAGAATGAAAATCACAAATCACCCGTAAAAGATCAACAGGCAAAGAAAGAAAAGAATATATTTGATGATCTTTTCGCTAAATCTGAAACTAAGAATGTAATATCAAAAGATAAAGTCACTAAAGATATAAAAGAAGATCGCAAACAAAAACAGGAAACCGTTATAAAAGATTCTCCAAAACCGATTGATTTGTTTAGTGATAATCTTTTTGATGATATCGATGATATATTTACTACAAATGTTGTAAAACCTTCAAAAGATAAACAGAAATCAATCTTTGAAGACGACGATGATCTTTTTTCTGGAATAGCTGAAACGAAACCTGCCAAAGACATTCCGAAAAAGGAAGGATTGTTTGATAGCGATGATGATTTGTTTTCAGAAAATATTCCTAAACAGAAACCGCTTATTAGTAATAAACCACAGAGTACAGCTAGAACTGAAGCAGGCGATACTGAAGCTAGTGAAAACTCTAAAGAAAATATGGATTTAGATAGAAAAAATGATGAAAAGCCTACCACTACTACTACTACAATACATAGAGCTGCTAAACCACCAGTTAGTATATTCAATGACGAAGAAGATGATATATTTAGTAATAATAAAAATAAAAATAAAGCTACTGAAGTAGAAAACATTGCTGCTGGTGCTGCTGTTAAGACTGTAAATATTAAGAAAAAATTATTTAATAGTCCATCACTTTTCGATGATGATGAAGATGAAAGTGATTTATTTACCGACTCCAATAAATTGAATGACAATAAACATAAAGCTAGAATAGATAATAAAGTTTCAGTTGAAACTAAAACCATACCACATACTAAGAGTGATGATTTATCTGGCAATGATGGACACGAAGTCAGTGCTGATACGACGTGTACCACTATAACAGACATTAAAAAAGATATATCAGATAAACCTATTCCTCCCATCAGGAATAAAATAATCAAAGCAGTTCCCCGTAAACCTGAGACTATACAAGCTGAGATTCCTCCAAGTTTGGCAACCAATATATTAAGAAAACAACTAGATACAGATCAAAATTTACTCACTAAACTGAGTAATAATCACGATGCTACGGTTGAAGATGTAGACGATACAAGGAAAAGTAGTGATCTTAAACTCGTTCAAGATAATAAAAGTGATAGTTATGAAATAACATCTACTAATGTTATTGAGACTGCGTCTGTAAATACAAAAAATAAAGATCTGATAACCAAAACAGTCACTGATGACAAAAATACTCCATTAAGTTACAATTCAGGTCGTACACCAGAAACGAATCCTGTTGAAGTATCAAGCAATAATAAAAATGTTATAAGTAATAACGATTTCGGCATGAATACAGCCAATATTGTGGAAGCGCCTAAAAATACTCAAAATACAAATGAGGATATGATTGAGGAGCCATCTAAAATTGACCATATATCCCCAAAATCAGATATTTTCACTGACATAGTATCCGAACCGCCAGATTTCGAGAAACCAAAAGAGCCCAAAAAGAGTAAAAATGTAAATGCTTTATTTGACGATGATTCAGATGATGAAACGTTGTTTTTCAAGAGAGAAGACGCTATTACCGATGAGAAGCCAGAAGACTTTACTGTGAAACAAGATAGATTATTTGATATATTTACCACCGAACCTCCGGATGAAGATTTTACTCAAATGGATACTAATTCAGATGAAGACTTATTCAGTACGTTACCTGAACCTAAACTTCCAAATAAACAAATCACGGCCAATGTTATTGATACTAATGCTCTTCTTACCAATATCGATACCAGCACTATTAATGAAATCATAGCCGATGAATCATATGTAAAGCCTGAATATCCAAAGCTAGATTTAGCAAAAATAAAAGAAAATGAAAGCAATATATATGTTACTGAAACAAAAATTGAGAAACTTTCAAGAGAGTTTGACAGTTTTTCTGGCGAAACTGAGAGTATTGTAACAAAACCTGAAAGTTTAAAGAGTACTGTGGCAGAAAAGTTATTGTCTGATGACGAAGACTTGTTTAAATCGTTGCCTGTGGAACTTGACGATTCGAAAACTGAACTCAAATCGAAAATTAGTGATACTATTTTCAAGTCAGATGAAGAGATATTTAAATCCCTGCCTCCAAACCTAAACAAAGTCGAAATACCTAAACCTATGTTAAGCCGTAGTGAGAATATCATACTACCTACTGAACCAGAATTGCTCGATTCAATTCCGAAACTAGATAATGTTGAAGTTAAAAAAATTAGCAAATTAAAAGTAGGTCTCAATATAAATGTCAATGCTTTGCTGCCTGGTGCGTCGCCTAAGAAAGTGAAAACAGTAGACAATAATGAAAGTCAAATTGAAATTAACAAAGAACTAAATGTCAATGCTCTCACGCCTAGATCTTTGCCAAATAAAGTAAATGATAATAATGATAGTCAAAATCGAATTGAAATTCAAAACGAAATTAATGTAAACGCTCTTTTGCCTAGAGCTTCACCTAAAAAAGTAAAACCAGTTGATATCATTGATGGTCAGGCCGAAAGCCAAGTAGAAAAATATACTTCACAAGTTACTAAACATATAAGTTTTGATGGAGAGCCTGAATCTAAAGTTTTAGACAGTAAACTGTCTAAAGAAAGACCTAGAATACAAGTGAAAAGAAGACCGTCCAGTCGAAAAGCTAGAAAAGAGGCTGTCAGGAAATCTGGAATAGATTTTGGAGAAGATTCTACGGATAATTCTAGCTCAATAGTCGATCCGCCTATAATTCAAGCTGATATAGTTGAAGTCACTGACAATTTAAGTAGAAATAGTATTGATACCACTAGTAATGAAATAACAAGTTCAAATAATAAAGAATATTCTGAAGAAACTGTAGAAATTAAAACTGGAAATCTAGAATCTGAACATTTTAGTTTGAGAGATGACAGCCTTATTACCGATATCCAGACTGAAGCCAAGACAGAGTCTTTAGCAAATCAAACTCATACATCACAATCGAGTAATACAAAAAAATCTGATAGCACTACAAAAATTGTTTACATATTAAATGACGAAGATATTTTTGATACTAATATAACAGAAAATACTAATACATTTACTAGTATTAGTAAAGAAAATATGTTTAAAAGCTTAGTAAAACCTAATATAAGTGAAGAAAATACTTCTAAAAGCACAGAAATAACTAATATTATTTCAGGAAATACTGATAATGTTCACCCACACAAAATAACAGATACCTACAATATAAATGCCGAACCAATTATAAAAACTCTCGGTAATACTTACAAATCTAATAAAACAGGTGATAGTACAAAATCTAAATCACTTTTCGGTGAAGATGATCAATTAGACGATGAAGAAATATTTAAAAGTAAAACACCTACAACTAAAAGTGCTATATTTGATGATTCTGATAGTGAAGGTGATTTGCTTAGTAAAACTATAAAAGATGTTAATAAAGTTGTGAATGCGGTGAAGGGCTCACTTTTTGGTGATGATGATGATGGTGATGATCTGTTCGGTGTGAAGACTAGCAAGCGTGTTGGTGAGTATTGTTTTCATTAAAGACGTTGCCTCAGATGGGTCACCGCTTATGGTACTTTCAATTAGAGAGAATATTTCCCGTTCCCGTTTCCCACGGGAACTTGTTCCCAGGATAAAAAGTAGCCTATGTGTTATTCTGATGTATAAGCTAAATTATTGTAAAGTTTCATTAAAATCTGATTTAGTAGTTTTTTACGTGAAAGAGTAACAAACATCCATCCATTTCTCATTTATAATATTATCAAGATTTTCTCAATTTTCAGCGGCACCCCAACAGCCTACAAAAGCGACTTCAAGTGTCAAAGAGCCCTCTAAATCAACACTACCGGTGTTCGAAGACCCCCTATCACTGTTCGGTGATGATGATTAACTTGTTATCATTGTAAAAAAGATGTCGCCACTTGATCGAGAGTCTTGTGGAAAATAAGTTAATTATTTAAAAGGCTGTGAGATTTTTAACCCGGGTCAGACCTGTCAGTAATACTTACTTAGTAATGACGGTATATTTAATTAATAGACGCTTTGTATTCCGGTATCTGCTATTTTTTATCGCGGGCTTTGAGCGCGGCGACCTAATCAAGAAATTCCGTAACGAAAAAAACCTAACACCCGAGCTCACACGAACTTCACCGAGCACGGCCGAGCGTTTGCTTAACGTGTATGTATATAATACGACTGCACGAAGTTCGCACGGATCGAGATGAGCTGTAGAAATAATATATATTTTATATATTAATAATCTATATATATATAAGATTCAATGACACTTTACGTTGTAATTTTATAACTCGAGAACCGGCTCATCTATCCAGGCTGTTTAGGCTTTGTTCGGACTATTTAGTAGATGGTTTATGTGAAGTTTGCACAAAATCGGTCAAGCGGTTTTTGCATTTATCACATTTGGCGCTAACGAAGTTATTCGGGTGAGCTAGTACAGTATACGAGGGCGGCACTGAAAATTTCGGTAATCAAGGAAGTGACACAACATTACTATTTAGAAATGTATTTATTGCTTTTCGAAGTATTCTCCGCGAAATTTGACACATTTTTCCATACGATGGAACCAATCATTGAAGCAACCGTTCCATTCGGATGTTGGGGTATCCAAAATGGCCGTTTTGTAGGCGTCCACAGCTTCTTCAGGTGATGAAAATCTCTGACCACGCAATTTATTCTTTATTTTAGGGAAAGTATAGAAATCATTAGGGCTTAGGTCGGGGCTGTACGGCGGATGGTCTAATAACTCTATGTTTTCTTGCTCTAAAAACTCTTTTGCTCTGTGCGCGGTGTGAGAACTCGCATTATCGTGATGGAGGATGATGCGGCGGTTACAGTTCTCTTTACGGAGTTCAGAAACGACCTGTGGCAAACAAATGCTAGCATACCATTCTACATTAACCGTTCTTTGTCCCTCAAGAGGAATAGTCGCAACATGGCCGGTTTTGGAGACAAACGTGGCCACCATTTTTTTTGCAACACTCCGTGAACGAACATTTTTTGTTGGCTTTAACTCATTTTCGAACACCCAAACTCGTGACTGGTTTTTTGTTTCGGGTTTGTACGCGTATATCCAGGATTCGTCACCTGATACGATGTTGTATACAGCATTTGAGGATCCTGCGTGGAATCTTTCGAGAGTTCTGACGCACCAAGTAACGCGAGCCGCTTTTTGCTCTTCACAGAGCGAATGCGGTATCCATCGAAAAAACTACTTTTTTACACCTAATTGTTCATGCAAGATTATTTGTATTTGACTCATGCCAATGTCTAAAGTTGCCTGAATTTCGCGGTATGTCACATGTCGATCTTCCTCAATCAGCTTACGCACAGCATCAACGTTTTCTTGGGTGACTGCAGTTTTTGGACGACCTTGACGGGGATCATCACTGAGCTTGACACGTTCACGTTGAAATTTATCAAACCAGGGATAAATTGTGGTTTTGGATGGGGCTTCATCACCAAATGCAGAAATCATCCGGTCACACACTGTTTTTGTGTTAAACCACTTCGAAAGTCATAATAAATCATTGCTCTTGAATTTTCTCGAGTCAATTCCATTTTCTCAACGACTAAACAAGTTTGACAAAACCTTGTGACAAGACCGAGAATCTTTTTTTTAAATAAATAAAGGTATTATATTTTTAAAACTATGAAGTTTTCAATTATAAAGATTTTAATATGACAGGAACAGTGGAAATGTTCCATTCCCGATACTTTGAGAGCAGCCCTCTTAAATAAATTATTATATTTGCATAAGTTGACAAAAAATGCTATGCAATAGCTTTACCGCGGCATCGGCAGTCCCCGAGTGCCACGTTTTTTTTACAAATATTTGTTTTTTTCTCATACGTCGATAAAAAAGTTTAACTTATGATAAAGAAGTTCCGTAACCGGAAAACGTGACGATTTTTTAGGTTATAAAATTTCTCTCATACGTCGATAAAGAAGTTTCACTTATGATACAAAAGTTTCACTTTAAAACAACATGGCGCGTAACCGAAAACTGTGACGACTTTTTCTACGGCTATAAATTTTTTCCCATATTTTGATAAAGAAGTTTCACTTTAATAAAATTGATTAAATATAATGTCATTTTTATTGACAGAGTCTGGTCTGTTTCATATATTTATAAACAAACGCGCATCACATCTCCTAAGGAGTGGACAGATTATGATATTTAACTGAAAAGTTTGTTTATTTGGGATAATCTTTAAAACTAGTGATATGATTTTTAAAATTCTTACGGCATTCGATAGCACGTTTATAGATGAAAGCTGTATAAGCTTTAAGCTTTTAGCATTAATCATAAATGTCAACAAATCGAGATTATATTCTTGACGTGTATCGGGATTTTGGAGTATTTTATAGGCGAAACCGGGAGGCATAGCTGTTTACTGTATAAACAGGGTAGACAAAGATGTACCCAACATCGTCAATATAGATATATTTTAAAGCAATTATTTAGCTAAATTTCTCAGAAATAATTGCTTTAAAATCTTATCCATAGACTGAGTGGAGTCCATAGCATAAATGGTTAAAAATGGTTGTAACACTGTTCATTGGTATCGAGTTGTTGAGTAGCTCGATAGATGGCTCTGGTGATACTCTTAAAGTGACGGTTAAAATATGGTGGTGGTGGTAAGGTGGCTAGAACATTGTCCTGGTCAGGCAAAGGTCACGGGTTCAATCACCGTCTCGAATCGTTTTTTTTTCCACTTTATTAAAAATGTATCGTCAATATAGTATTATGTAAATGTCACAAAGCAAGTTATCAACGACACTCGCGCCGTGAGATGGGCGTCTTGGTATATGTTTATGTAATCAGAGCTTAATTTGAACAAAGTCAAATTAACTGTTTTGTGTACCTACACTCGAAAAATAAAAACAACAAACTTTTACAAAAATAAAGAACATTTAACAAAAATAAATTATGCTGACTAGCCTGGACTAATGCTTTTATGCGGCAATGGGCTCACCACCTGTGACGTGGGGCAAAAATGCATTCGGTGAAATGTGGGCGTATAGTAGGCCTCTGTCTAACCCTTCGGGGATAAAGGCGTAACAATATGTATGTATGTAATGCTTTTATTTGGATAGATTCTAGACAAGCTATAGTACCTATATTAAATCCCATATTTCGTCAATCACAATATCATGATCATTCAATCCTGATTGAAAAAAAATAGACTTTATAAAATGGCAATAATATTTAATGAACTCTCACATTTGATCCCATTAAATAAGCAATTAAGTCTGTTTTACGCTTCTTGTGTAGAATATTATTAGTGCCTTATTACTTGTGAAAATAATTTGATTTGCCAAACGGGGAGTCAAACTTAATACTTCAGCCATTAACTACATATCGCACAGCACATATTATTATTGTTCCCTATATTTTATAGGTTATGTGCCCGATTAGAGGCACAGCAGACTAAACTACTTTATACAATCGGCTACCGTTGATTTTGCGACTTACGGCCGGTCTCAATAACCTATCTATCTTTTTGTATTGTCTAAAATAATCTCAAAATAGTTACCATTGGTACCTATCGACGAAAATTTTACGACATTGAACTATCTGTCACAAAAGCTAAAAATTCAACTGTTTATCTGTGGTATCGACCTATGTTTAACTGAAGATAGAATATTGTAACCGGCTATATATCGATGCGCCATCTACTCTACTCTACGTGCCATCGTTATATCGATGAAACATTCAATTCAACAGTTAAAAATTTATCACGACTTCACGACTTTCTGTAGTGTCCGAATCGCGAGATTTGCGATTGCTCTACTGCTGAGTCGTATTTTACAAATGATTGACTCAGAGGTGCAGTGTTTAGTAGCTGTGTTGAGGTTCTAATAGGGACTCACTCGCCAGGTTTGTAGATTAAACCTTTCAGCACTCCATTTAAATTCTAATTCTAATCAAAAAGCTACCAAATCGCCGGACCAATCGCTGAAGCTAAAAGTAGCCAGTATGCTACGTCCCTAACTGCAGCTTTTGCAGCTAAAAATACTTTGTTTGTAGGCAATAAGTCTACGATCTATAAAGTTCGAAAGAAATTCCGAATCTATATTTCTGTCTCTCTTTTTACCATAGGAAAGAAAGAAAAGAGAAATTGTATATAATATTTAAAGCGAACTTCGAAATATTGAATCAAAATCTTATTATTTCATCAATTCATTAATTTGGTTGATATTGCCATATTTGGCAACACTGGCAACTACTAAGAAATGCTACCAAAAAACCAATAGAAATTAGTGTATTTCTAGTATTACATATTGACCACATTGTCAAATTTAAGTCATTTGACTATAGTTTGACCAAAACCGCTGTACCGCTCACTGCGGTCGTGGTCAAACTATGTATAAATGAAATATGACAGTGGCACCCTCATTATTTTCTATTTTTTATAGTTGTATTAAACACTAATTGAGTTCCAAATGTAAAAGCTTATCGGTACAGGCAATATTCGCGCGCTTTTGCAAAACATCATTTGATTTGTAAGTGATTTAGCTGTAACCGAGTGGAATATTTTTATTCCTTACGAATTACGATAGTATTCATACAAATCTTTGGATCATACAAATATTTGGTATTAAATAAATCAATAACATTAGCCACAATTCATAGAAAAATCCACGATTTTACATTGTATGTTTAATACCAAGAGTTTGTGAAGATTCAATCAAATTATCAATTTTGTTTTACGTATTAATAAAATTTATTTTATTAGATTTTATCGAAAAGCATTCCAATATTAGTTATTGTTATTTTTTTATCATGATCATTATACATTTTGGCAATAATAAAAGATAAATATTTAGACGCTTTATACTTTTATGTAAACTTTTTAACCCAGCCTAAAAATGACTTTTAATTAAGACTGCCTTGGTGCTGATATTGTATGAATTTTAATGCTGGTGCCTTCACCAGAATCGTCTAAAGAAAGAGTGAGTTATGGCGCGAAACAACAAATATGGCGGATGGTTGTCATCATATTATTTTTCAAAACTTAGTGCATAATTCGTGTTTAAAAATGACCGATTCTACATAAAGAGTTCAAAAAAATGCATGAGAATAGGAAATTTATATATTGCAGACAAAACGGTTATGTTGGTTTACCTTCCAAATTTCTATATAAAGATACTGTAAAGGACTTATCGCTATATTGGGAAATTGACACAGGACTTGGGACTGAACTTAACGTAGACAATTTTATAACTGTGGACTGCCTCGGTAAGTGGTAGTGTCTGCGACTGACGCGCTGAAGTACCGAGTCGGAACAAATGTTTGTATGACTCACAAATGTTGGTTTCGAAGTTTGGTTGTTTTCTATGTATTATGTGTATGTTTTTAGACATATATAAATAAAAATAAATAATAAAAATATCTTTATTTTGCATAGACCATTTTAACGGCGCTTACAAAATGTCATACACTATTTAAAATATTTAAAGCGACCACCATAAGACCATTATAAGTATGTTTATCAGTTGTCTACCATAACCACAAGCTTATATGAGCTTAGCTTACTTTGGGCTAGACGGCGTTGTGTAAAAAAATCCCGAAAGTCCAGTTCTTGCCCCGATAAGTCAGTGAAATCCTTTCTTTAGGTTTTAGGAGATTTGGCACTAACACAAAAAACATCGCTGTTCACTGCAACATATCACTTTCCTTCACTTATGCACATTTGCGAACTACTAATGTATACCATTATTAAACACCAATACACGAATTATACATTAATTTGGGAAAATATAATACGAAAATCGTGCACCATTTTCTATGTTGGCGCCAAAAATCTTTCACTGCTTGACTTCAACAAAATTTTTTTTTTTGATTGCTGTTTTTTTACCGTAGTATAGTGATGCGGTTCTATTATTTGTATTATATTATTGCCACGCTAGCATTTGAGTTTTTTTTTATTATTGTTAACTAAAATATAAAATTAAATGTAAATAAATATATTTGTTAAACGTTTAGTTATTGATGTGAGCGTCGCAGTCAAGTGCCTAATTATTCTTATTCTTATATTGAATGTAATAAAAATGTTATTCATAATTGAATTTTTATTCTAAATCCTTGGTCAAATCAGAGTATTTTTTTAGAGATCGTGCAGTAGAAAATTAACTATAGAGGTGACTCAATGGTTAAATGAGAAAGTCGTTGCTGAGGTGTCGGCTTCGATTCCCGGATACAGAACAAATAATTATATAATCCACCAATGTTTATTGTGGAGTTTTAGTGCGTTTTATTATGAGAAATATGTATGTATTTAGAAGTATATAAAGAGGTTTAGCAGTAGTCTTAATACCATAAAACAAACCTATATTAGCTAAGTTTGGGCTACCAAGATGTATACAAAATTGGAATCGGAATCGGCTTAAACTGTCCACTTCAACCCCACTGTATACCAGTTACAGATCTGTCCTCTCTGACTACCCCGTCAGGGATACAGCGTGAAGATAGTTAGTTAGTTTTTGTATACCAGTTAACACAGAATCAGTCTCAGTGGGCTGGAAATGTATGCGATTGTTTAAAAGGAGTCCGGCAACTTTCGGTGTGTCAAGTCCTTTACATGAGCTTTTTTTTAGAATTTCTAAACTTGCAATCAAAGTTTGTCAAAGACCCAAGCCCTGCATGGTGTCCCAGTAGGGATATCAGGTCCATTACATGATTGACCGGCCCCTAGCCTGGAACAGGGCTAAACCACCTTGGATTTCTGCCTTGCCTTTGTTGAGAGAGGCTCAGCAAAGGAACTTCCCGTACTCGGATTCTCCGCATGGGACCAGTGGGGCAACACCCTCAAGCTCAGCTCTGCTAAAAGCCATTTTTGCTGGCATCTCACTTTGTATTGCTTTGAACGAGAAAGCGCTAAAGGACACACAGGGGCGCCGGAGTCATTTGGCCTTCGGTTATGAGTGGGTCCCCCGACTTTTCGCCCAGAGTAACTAGTCAGAGACGCAGTAAATCTATTGATTCTTTGCCTATGGATATTGTTTAATTGTTCGGCTCCGTTTTAATGTCATGGCAATCGCACGATACGTTATGAACAAAAAGCAATCTTAAAATTTTGGTAAAAAAGAAAACTAACTATCTTCACGCTGTATCCGTGACGGGGTAGTCAGAGAGGACAGATCGCCAGGCTTCGCGAACCATACATACTTCTTTCGCTTCTTCGAGATTCATCAGCAAAATTTTGTTGATATGATAATGCAGATAGATACAATTAATGGATTATGGACGACTCAAGAAGGATTATAAACTTATTTATACTATGTTTAGATTTAATTCTAGACGGGTTATCAATGAATAAACAGCATGCCAAACAAAATCAAAGGTTATAAAATATAAGACTTCTAATTTCGGGTAAAACTAATGGAGAACACAAAAGGGTCAAAATACTACTATCAAATACAGATAAAATTGGAGCGTAGTTCTTGTAAATTACATAAGTTTTTATTTCACTTCAATACATGCAGTATTTCCGAAGTTATAACGACGAAAAGTTATAGTCCTATTTTGAATTTCCAAGATTAGGCACGCTTATTATGACGTCACAACGTAGCACAAACAGGGACAAGGCGCGGCGCGGCGTTCGGGTGCGAACGAGAGCGCGACTGTCAAATGAGTAGTGCTGTGACGTATGCGGTCATCCGCGATATAAGCACTTTGATCGCAAATATTTCAGCTATTTTTTGAAATATAAAAAAGTAAAAACGCCGTTTTTCTCGTATTTATTTGTAGATTTATTTGGCATTTAAAGTAAAAAACGTTTGCCAGACCCATTACAAAATTAATATTAGTAGCACAGACATATTTGACAGTAAACAGACCCAACGATTTCGAAAAATAGATTAGCCTCTTGTATGTCTGTGATTAGTAATATACCTTAATTTTTTCTTTATATACTAGAATGACATTTCTGTATGTCATTATTGCTTAATGTTGCAAGTTTGCAACCGTAATGCCTTACTTATCGATTTAGTTTATAAAACGAATCACTCGACTAGTAGGAAAGGATTATAAATACTATTCTATTAATATTAATACTACAATAATGTTGTAAATATTTCTTAACTATTATTTTTGCTCTGTAACTATCTGTAGGACATGCTGCCCGACTAAGGTGTGGACGGCTTGCTACTGCGGGCAATACAGTCGCTTTAGAGGGACAGTAAGGCTAGCGTGCGATTAGGGGGGTATGTCACCCCTTTTTGACGTCGATACAAGCGTCATACAGGGTTGTGTCATGTCCGCCTGACTACTCATAGTGTATATAAACAGTTGCCTGCAGAAGTTGAAAGATTGAGATTTGGGTGTGAATTTGGGTGACTTAACAGTAAATTGTCTGCTGTGCGCTGACGGCCTCATCAGAAGCCGACTTTCAGGCATTAGTCACTAATATGAAAGAGGAGTGTGCAAGTAAAGGTCTTTGCTTGAATGCAAATAAAACTAAAATTATTTGAAAGAGATGACGTAAGAACTAAATGCAAGATTTGGGTAAACCAGGAACAACTGAATGAAATTATGTATTTAGGGAGTGTGTTTGTCGCGGACGGAAGATATGCTTGGATGTAGAACGGCAAGTAACTGCCGGAAACAAAATTAACGTTGCTTTGTTTCATTTTGTAAAGCGACAAAGCATCTTTAAAGCAGCACGATTAGCGATTTATAACGCAGTGCTAGTACCAACATTGCTTTTCGGTAGCGAAACCTGGGTATTTTCAACACACAATTTTCGAAGTTATCGAAAATGAGTTGGCCAAGGGGCCGACCGAATACGTAACAAAGTGATGCGCAATTTGGCAGGTTTAAATGAAAGTGTCAGCGTTAAGCTGGAAAGGGGCGTGTTCCGTTGGTTTGGACACGTCGAACGAATGAGTGAGGAACGATTGACGAAGAAGATTGGCGAAAGAAGAGATTAGAAGGAGTCAGGGTAGGCTGAGACTTACATATGAGGACCATGTGAGCAGATTTCTCAAAAAAGGAAAAGTCAAAAGTATTCGGATACCCAGACGTGAATGCATGAAGCGATTGATGAATCTGCAAGAAGCGAAAGAAGCTGAATGAATCGCTACGCCTGGCGATCTGTCCTCTCTGACTACCCCGTCAGGAATAATAAGTGAAGCATATAGCGTAAAAATAGTTATTATTTTTGCTCTTGAACGACGATAGCACTGCGGGAGCAAGCACTTCATGCTCGCGAAAGAGGCGGCGTAGAGGGGGCGGGTAGTAACTCTCCAAATAGATCTGCAGTATGTCGTCGTAAACTAATACGATAAGTTATTAGGTGACAAACGAAACAAGCGCCATTGTTCTCAAAAAACTTATGTAGTTTTGGTAATTGGCGTTTCTACTGTTTTATATGTTAAAAGATATAAAAGAGAATGTGATGCTGACTTCGCCGCAACTATCTGGCCATAGGCTGTCTTTTAAAGATAAGTTTGACGACTTCACATTTTCTGCCATTCAACGCAAAGTGCACAGTTTTTTCAGCGTCATTCGCTGTCTCCCGCCAAACCCCTGTAAAATGTTATAAATATCGATAAATTTGGCACAGCCCCAGCAGTGTTCCCAACTTTGGGGTTTCCCCCAAATTTAGGGGGTAATATGTGGGAAAATAAACTAAATGTATAAAATTTACTCTACCAAATGTAAAACAAGTTGCGGCCAATGTTCAACTGAATGGACAAGTGTTAGAGTTTGTAGAATCAACTGTGTTCCTCGGTATAATCAATTTGCAGTGGGGCCCACTCATAGAAAAGACAGCCTCTAGGTTAACTTCGGCTGCATACGCTGTAAAAAAGATCAGGTCTCTAACAGATGTGGGTACGGCTTGAATGGTTTACTTCAGCTATTTTCATAGTATTATGTCTTACGGTATTCTCCTTTGGGGGATTGCTGCAGATTTAAATATTATTTTTGTTCTACAAAAGCGGGCTGTACGCGCTATTTATAATTTGGGCCCCAGAGTTTCTCTCCGAGAAAAATTCAAAGAAGTAAATATTCTAACCGTACCATCACAATACATCCAGAAAAATCTATCACCAATTTTCTAAACTCTGTGATAAACATAATATAAACACTAGAAATAAAAATATTCTTTCAAAATCAAAATCAAAAAATCTTTATTCATGTAGGTCACAAAGTAACACTTATGAACGTCAAGATTACTGCTTCTACATTTACATTTACTGCCAGATTCACAAAGCAATAGGTAGAGCCAGAGGAAGAACCTGGCAATAAAACTCATGGCCACTCTTTTCTAACCGCCATTTGACACAGTTTGATTAACATGATATTTGACCAATTATACAGTAAAGAAATCATACAAAAAAAAACAAAATAAATGTTGTGTTCATTAAAATTACACTTACATAGTTCCTTTGAATTTATGTGAGAACAGTCGACTAAACTTAGTTTGCCTTAAATTTAAATAATATTATTTGTAACAATTGCTATAACAGCTATGAGCTGACCAGTCCCAACGGACGGCACCCGTTCACGGGTATGACGGATATATCAGCCATCGCCCTATTCAACCGTATTGTAGGGAACAAGGCGACCCGATACATACGCCACCACTGCCAGGACACATAGGTAAGCATGACAGTCCACCACAGTCGACTACATAAGATTTGGCTATTCTTTCCAGGGTAACTGTATACGCTTTTACAACAAGCTTCCCTGTGACATGAGAAATTTACCATTAAATAAATAAAAAAAAAAATATCCATCACGCCTTATCCCCGAAGGGGTGGCAGAGGCATATTATATGCCCACTTTTCACCGTGTGGATTCCTGTCCCACGTAATAGGGTGAGCCCATTGCCGTGTTGAAATAGACAGACGCAGGTTGTGGCTAACTGCTGTTGAAATTTTCAAGTCGCCCATAAGGCCTTCAACCAGGCTTAACGACTGCCATTTTACTGGCAACCGAGACCAACGGCTTAACGGAAACGCTCGCAAATGTAAATGCCACAAGTGGTCACCCATCCGAGGACCAGCCATAGTGAAAGTTGCGTAACTCAGTGATCGTTTACATAACACTGAGACCGCGGGGCCACGAGCGCTTCAAATAAATTTAAAAAGTTAATTAAAAACAAGCTTTGTGACAAAGGTTTTTACTCCGTTAAAGACTATTTGCAGGACAGGGACGACTGGAAATGATCTGCTGGCAAAGTGAAATAAAATTAAATTGTAAATAGGCCATCAAAAAAAGACTTCCTAAGTTTCTTGCCGGTTCTTCTCAGGTAGGCCGCGTTCCGAACCGGTGGTCGCTTTAAATATTTTAAATAGTGTATGATATTTTGTAAGCGCCGATAAAATGGTCTATGCAAAATAAAGATGTTTTTTTTAGGGCAATTTTATTTTTAGAGGTATTTTGGGGATTTCTTCTATAAAAATATTTATTTCGTGTATTTATAATTCTTACTTTTTTTGATTAAAACCAGGCAGTGTTTTTGGCCTGCACTGCGGAATTACCTATTTTTTGGTTTTGTACCAAAGTGAATACTGTTGATTTGCGACTGTGCAATATTTGCAGAGACCACTGAACTGTTTATATTCATCAATTCATCGTATGTGCGCGCTATCGTTCGGACAGAACCTCTGTTACCTGATACGTGGTAGGATAAAGAAATAGATCGCCAACCTTTTTTTCATTCTCCTGCATACCAGGGTAATTATAGTTAACGGAAGATGAAGACTTGCTCGGAATGTAACATTCACTTCAGTGACGGTGTCCAGTGTGCTAGTTGTAAACGGGAATTGGACTTCGGGTGTGCAAGTATCTCCGAATCGGGTTGGCGAAAATTGGGAGCGGACAGAAGGGCACAGTGGAAGTGTCCTAAGTGCCGGATCTCTTCCCCGGTTGTGACAAACCCTGAGCCCACAACCCTAGATACAATATTATCCGAAATTCGTTCAATGAAAAGGCAGCTACAGAGTTTACCAACCCTCGTTGAATATATACGCATGATAAAAATGGAGCTGGTTGAGCTAAAAGATAGTTATATCAAGCATAACGAAAAATTACATGACCTCAGTGACCGAGTGGTGGAATTGGAAGCAAATGCTGCTGACTTTAATAAGCTATTAGAAGCCTTTAATGTAATGCAAACGGATCTAGAGAAGACGAAGCACGATCATCTTATCTACGAGCAGCGTTCTCGTTTAAATAATATTGAAATTAAAGGAGTTCCAGTTAAAAAAGACGAGAACCTATATACAATTGTGGACAATATTGGGCGTAAGATTAATTACAACCTTCCTAAGAACTGCATTAACTACATTTCTAGGGTGCCTATCTATAACTCTAATGAAAAACTAATTATAGTAAGCTTCCTGAATCGTTACATAAAGGAAGATTTTGTAGCAGCAGCACGCTCGGTTAAAGACTTGTCGGACATTCAAGGAAGCGCACGTATCTATGTAAATGACCATCTCAGTATGGACTCAAAAAAGTTACTTACCAAAACTAAAACTACTGCCAGAGAAAAGTACTATGATTACGTTTGGGTTAAACATGGGAAAATTCACGTACGTAAGAATAATAATTCAAAATCCTTTGTTATTAGAAAATAAACTGATTTAAACAAGTTGGTATGAACTGTTATTGTGCTGTATATTTAATTATTGTAACTCACCGCAAACTACTTATATTTACTATTTCATATTTTACTAAGTTGGATTATACACGTACTATTATATGTTTTTGTAAAAGGTTTGGTACCCCTGGCGCGCTATTGTACTTGACAATTTATTATTACTTACTTCACGCCGCTTGTGTTGGTCGTTATCGCACCGATTGCATTGAATGCACTAATTGTGGAATTATACTTTGCCTGCTCGCACTTGCAGATGTAGCATACTGTCTTAGTTGCGCGCATATGCTGGCGCGCTCAACGACTTGTTACTGGCCGACATTTGTATTTGTTCTACCTACCGAAGGAATCGATTTATACCTTATACTTATTTATTCTTATTATGACGGTCTATGGTTCAAATGGATTATTTCTATATTGTTTGACTATTATTT
This sequence comes from Thumatha senex, assembly GCA_948477245.1. Classification (NCBI taxonomy): domain Eukaryota; kingdom Metazoa; phylum Arthropoda; class Insecta; order Lepidoptera; family Erebidae; genus Thumatha; species Thumatha senex. The sequence continues at coordinate 58,236,718 of OX419724.1, forward strand.
CTTTGTTATTATGCGTGTTTATGCTATAATTGGTACGTTGACTAATGGCTAATGTTAATTGTTTAAATATATGCTATCAAAATGTACGCGGGTTGAGAACCAAAACAAATAATTTTTATCGCCAAATTCTATTAATCTCCTACGACATAATTGTGTTAACTGAGTCATGGTTACCGGAAGGTATTTGTGATTCGGAAATATTCGACGAACGATATATTGTGTGGCGTCGTGATCGTGATTATTTACTTACTAAGCAAAAATACGGAGAGGGTGTACTAATTGCGACGCGTAGGGACTTACCGGTTTTTTCGCAACCGCAGTTATCATCTTCAGCGGAAGATCTTTGGATTAAGATACCTCTTAATGGGCCTAACTCTTTTAAAAGTGCAAATTTATACATTTGTGTGGTTTATTTATGTAAGCAGAATATGGGCTTCTCATTTTCCTCTCAGTTGAATAATTTTCTTATTAAACTAAATCAATTAACACTTAGTAATTTAACCGATAAATTTATCATTATTGGTGACTTCAATATGAGTGGCATTTCATGGATTTCATCCGGCAGGGATTTGCCATTAGTGCCGGCTAATCTAACCTCCACCGACGAATATTTATTGGCTGACGAACTGTGCACAATGGGTATAGGGCAATATAATGGTGTTACTAATAAATCCGGTAGAATATTGGACCTAGTTCTCTCCAATAGTTTGGTGACAGTGCTTGAACATTCTGACCCCTTATTTCCAATAGATGGATACCACCCAATTTTGCTTATTTATATTAATTTGACGGTAATGCCTATTCTTGAGTGCGCGCCTAGAATGAGATATTTGTATGGCAAGGGTGATTTTGATTCATTAAACAATTGTATATGTGCAGTTGACTGGGAACATGAATTTTTGACTAGATCAATGGATGATGCGGTGGATTTTTTCAACAAGTCCATTGCTAATCTCCAGAACAAATATATTCCTCAAAAGCTTGAACGTAAGGGTAAGTATCCAATATGGTATAGTTCATCATTGATAAAGGCTCTCAAAGAAAAATTCAAATATATGAGAAAATTCAAAACCTATGGTAATTTAGCTGACGAACGTACATTTAAATTATTGCGAGATAGGACCAAAAGTATGGAATCGGCTTGTTATTTTGAATATATCAATAAAATTGAAAAATCTATTAAAGGTAATCCTAAATGCTTTTGAACCTTCGTCAAGAACAAATATAAGTCAGGTGCTACTCCTAGTTCACTTTTAAATGCCAATAATCAACAACTTTGTACAGGTGAATCTATTTGTGAGGCATTTTCCTCGTACTTCAAATCAATTTTTCTGGATCACAGCACTGATGATAATGATAGGTTAATTTTATCTCTTAGCACTTCTTCAATCAACTCATTGGCGAACATTCGTTGTATTGAGGTTAAAACAGTGGTTGTGACCAAGCTGCTCCAAGATCTAGATGTTTCGAAAGGTGCGGGTCCAGACAATATTTCTCCACAACTTCTAGTAAGATGTGCTGAAACTTTATCCTTACCAATTTCGCTTCTATTTGCGAAGTCGTTGTCTTTATGTGCTGTCCCCAAACTATGGAAGTCGGCCTATATTACGCCTGTGTATAAAAAGGGCTCTAAAACGGAAATAGTAAATTACAGACCTATATCGAAGCTCTGCATTGTAGCCAAAATATTTGAGCGAATAGTCTATAATCAAGTTTATCCTGCAATTTCAAGTTTCTTGAAACCTTTTCAGCATGGTTTTCTTAAGGGTCGTTCAACAACTAGTAATTTAGTATTGCTGAATGAATTCGTTACGTCCTCTATGAGTAATGGTAAGCAGGTAGATGTCGTTTATACCGACTATAGTAAGGCTTTTGACAGAATTCACCACTTTACTCTTATAAACAAATTGCACAACATCGGAATAAATGGGGATCTTCTACGGTGGTTCTCCTCCTACATAGAAAATAGGTCTCAGGCTGTAGCTATGAATAACTACAGATCCACGTGGGTCTCTGTGCCCAGTGGTGTTCCTCAAGGGTCCCTGATCGGCCCGCTTTTATTCGTTATTTACGTTAATGACATTGACCAATGTCTGCATTCATCAAACTTGTTATATTTCGCAGATGATATGAAGGTATTTGCGAGCATATCATCGATCGATGACGCGTTTGCACTGCAGGGAGACTTGGATAGATTGCAAGAGTACTGTCATCTTAATAAGCTAGATCTAAACCCTGCAAAGTGTTCCGTAATAACATATACGAGAAAACAAAATGTTCTGAATACTACCTATACCATGGGGGGTCAAACTCTGCCTAGAAATACTTCTATGCGTGACCTAGGAATACATCACGACAGTAAGGTGCAATTTGATGAACACATAGATGTGATAGTGAGGAGAGCTTCTAGGTCGCTTGGTTTTGTAATGCGGCAGGGTAAAACTTTTAGGACATCTAAAACGCTTAAAATTCTGTACTGTACATATGTGAGGAACCATCTGGAGTATGGGTCACAAATATGGAATCCATGTTACGCTAAGTACAGCGATAGAATTGAAAATATACAAAAGCGGTTCATAAAGTATTTATGCTTTCATCAAAAAATACCGTACCGGTCAAGAGATTATCTTCAATTGTGTAAAAGGTTCCACCTTTTACCCCTCTCCACCCGTCGTGATATTGCTGACTTTACCTTCCTCCTCAAAATTATTAATCATGACATTGACTGTTCTGACTTATTAAGTAAAGTAAATTTCAGCGTTCCATGTAAGTCGTTCCGGTTCAATCCTATACTCCATGCGCCTCTCGCGAAAACTAACTACAGGCAAAATAGCTATATGATACGTGCTAGTAAAAATTTTAGCAACTTGTGTAAACGGTATGATATTGATCCCTTTGTGGCTAGTGTGTCATCGGTAAGAAGGTGCTTGAGCCTTGATTTTTTCAAATAGTGCTATATAGTTATGTCACTGAACCTTTTTGTTTATATAGATAATGCATATTTGATTATAGGTGTAAAATCCATAGATAGTTTATAAATCTAACTTGTGTAACCTGTGTGTAAACTTTTGTATGCATAACGTGTATCTATTTAGTTACCTATAATTTTGCCTTGTGTGATCTATGTGTAACTGTAATAACGAGGTTTTTTTTTTCCTTTGAACATGTTTAACAATATAAAGCGCACATTTTTGTACCTAATTAGTCTGCAACTATAAGCGAGGACTTGTAAATGGCTTTTAGATAGCTAAACATAATAACTATTCAGTTATGTGCAGCTGTAAGTCTTCCATGCATTAAATAAATAAATAAATAAATAAATAAATCAATATTGCATGCAAAATGATACTCTAGTTTGCAACGAAAAGTCTGTCTTGACCAACATGAAAGCGCTCGTGGCCCCGCTAGCTCAGTGTTTTGCAAATGATCACTGCGTTAAACAACGTTCACTACGGCTGGTCCTAGGGTGGGTGACCACTTTATGGTATTTCTATTTAAGAACGTTTTCGTGTTTCGGAAAGTCCCAGTTACTGGCAACTGGGACCATGGGCTTACCATGGTCCCAGTTGCCAGTAACATGGTAGTCATTAAGTCAAGTTGAAGGCCATAACGGTGGCTTGAAATATTTCAACAGCAGGTCGCTAATACCTGCGTTTGTCCATAGTAACACGAAAACGGGCTACCTGATAAATTTGTTACATGGGAAATAATGCAGAGCGGTCTGTTTCATTGGTTCATTTTATCGTATACCCACGTTTTTATCGGTGATGGCATATGTAGTTGTACAAGCGAGTTTATGTATCTAATATATCTATCTCATTTGCAAAATACAATGTCAAAAAGTGACTTGAAGTGAAGATATTTTTAGGGTTGGCAGCGCGAGTGCTGCACCTCTGGTTTTGCAAACGTGTATAGGCTACGATGACCACTTTCCACCAGGTAGGCCGTATGTTTGTCTGCCACCTCAGAGGTATAAAAAATAAACACGAAATGAAGACCCCGAAGGGGTCGCAGATGCATATTATACGCCCATATTTCACAGTGTGCCTTTTTGTCCCACATAATATAGGTGGTGATCCTATTGCTGTGTTGAAAAGATAAACGAAGGCTGCGGCCACCCGCTGTTAAAAATTTAAAGTCTTAACTACTAAATAAAATATAAATATTGTGGGACATTTTTTTCCACACCGCCGCCGCCGTCTAGCCCAGTAAGCTAATATAAGCTTATGTTATAGGATCTAGATAACTAATAAACATACTTATATATTTTTCTAAACACATACATATTATACATAGGAGACACTACTGTATACTACTTTGTTACTACCTTTGGTAACCGGGCTTAACGTGCCTTCCTAAGCACGGAAACGCTCGAAAATGGAAATACCACAAAGCGGTCACCCATCCGTACCCAGCTGTAGCGAAAATTGCTTAAGACAGTCGTTGTACAGAACACTTAGTTTACTTTATTGGGTTTTTATAAAGGGTTTTCAAAGGGTCAGCAAGACGAGAGCTTCACCTCTAGTGTTGCAAGCGTTCATAGGCTACGGTTACCACTTTTACATTAGCTTGGTCATCTGGTGAGTTATCTGCGACCTCAATGGTATAAAAAGCAAGCCACGAGCGTTTCACAACCTTAATCTATTATATTTTTAATAATATTATTTTTAGGCGGATTTCCAAGTTAATTGTACCAGTTTTAAGTTTTTAACATATCTTTATTTTAGTAGTTTTTAAATATTTTGGAGAGTTGGTAACTCTGAGCCCCAGTAAACGTCAGTGTCAGGATAAAATCAAACTGAAACGCATGGTGGTTATAGCTTGTTTTCAATCAAAATATTACCAAAATGAAGATTCCGCATCATAAAAGTAAAGAGAAGAAAGACAAAATTCAGAAAGTTGTTAAAGATGCTCCCAAATCGGAAAAAGTTTTAATTATAGCTCAAGAAATAAAACTCGCTAGACTGTTGTCAGGGAATGAGAAGAAAAGTCGTGATAAAGCACTGAAAAATTTAAAGAAGTTGCTTCTCAATTGCTTTGAGAAGAAATATGGTGAGTAGTATTTTTATAGTTGTATCATATTCTGTTTTATTTACACTTAAATCATAAAATGCGTCGTATTCATGATCGGCACTTAACCTCAAAAATATACGAATAAAATATAGAAATATAGTACCTATTGATATCGGTCTTCATTGCCCATTTCACTTTACTAGTGGTCGTCCATTGTTAGAAACTCTACCTTAATTCTTATAAGTTTAATCTAATTTATTTAAAAATATCGTTAAATGCGCTTTTTCCGCATATAAACTTAACTGTGTCAAATAACACATTCATATACTTGCATAGTTTTGTTGAAACGAGGTACAAAGATACATGTTACTTATCATCTCTCACGCCTTTATCTCCCAAGGGTTGGCAGAAACATATTATACACTCATGTACGGCATATTAAATACCTATTATACTTTAAAATCGCGCAAAACCAATGGATAAAGATGTTTTTCCAGTAAAAGAAGTATTCTCCATACCTATCCCTGATTATAAAATATTGCCAATTCGTTAATTTTTTTTTGATTTGAAAGAAGGATGAACAGGCACACTTTACAGCATTACGGAATTATATATATAAAACTCTATAGCCTACTTGCATTACTGTTTTATCGCCATTTGACTTAAAAGTATCTACAATATGGTAAAGCTTCATCTTACATGCTCTTTAATAATCAAATTAATATTATGTAAAATTGTATAACTATAGGTGTCTATAAAAAATAATTTCAGATTTCAAGGAGGATGATTTCGTACGGATGTGGAAGGGGTTGTACTATGCGGTCTGGATGTCTGACATGCCTCTTATACAGGTTAGTACTGAACCCTTCTATCTACAAGCCCGTCTTGTTTGGCATATGTGCCAGACTGCCATGCTTATTATGTCAAAGTAGGAAGTCCTAAAAGAAAAAAAGTAACACATAAAAAACAATATTTTATGTGTTTTGGACTTGTATACCACTCTGTCCAGATAGTTTGATGAAATAGGGTTGAATAAAATAACATATTCTTTTTGTTTATAGGAGGAGTTGTGTGAGAGCATCTCGGCCATCTTAGATCTGTTCCCTCAGGAGCTCCTGAAACAAGCCCTGCTTATGTTCAAAGCTGGCCTCAGGGTGTTAGCCACTGAATGGTATGGGCTAGACTTCCATAGAATGGACAAGTTTCTAATGGTAAGCGTACTACAGTTTCATTTTATATATGAACTAGATGACCTCCCCGGCTTCGCTCGTGGCATAGTCCGTCGCACCTATTTAATCTCGTCGCTTATAAATTCTACGATTCATTATTTGTCGACTACTGCTCCGCTCTCAAGGGTTGCAGCGCGATGATATATAGCCTATATTTCAAGTTGGATTCAATTTGAATAAAATCGGTTAAGTAGTTTAGGAGTCTATCACGTACAAACAATGTGACAGGTAATTTGTATATTAAGATTATCTGACCTTCCCAGATTCACCCGTGATATATTTTGAACCCCTGTTCCATTTAATCCCGTCTTTTTCATACGTCGTCATTTTCATACATTTTTGTAAAATTAAGAGTACTTTTACAAAATGTATGAAAATATGCCTGATTTTTTAGACATTTACCCGCTCTCCTGGGTAGTAGCGCGATGATATATAGCCTATAGCCGTCCTCGATAAATGAGCTTTTCAACACAAAAATATTTATTTCAATCTTGACCAGTTGTTCTTTAGTTTAGCGCGTTCAACCAATCAAACTCTTCAGCTTTATACATTAGTTAGAAAATGCCTTCCATAAATCCCAATCCTATGCTTACAAAGTAAATGAAATAAATAAATATCCATTACGCCTTATCCCCGAAGGGGTGGCAGAGGCATATTATATGCCCACTTTTCACCGTGTGGATTCCTGTCTCACGTAATAGGTGGTGAGCCCATTGCCGTGTTGAAATAGACAGATGCAGGTTGTGGCTAACCTGCTGTTGAAGGTTTTCAAGCCGCCCTATAAGGCCTTCAACCAGGCTTAACGACTGCCATTTTACTGGCAACCAGGACCAACGGCTTAACGTGCCTTCCGAAGCACGGAAACGCTCGCAAATGTAAATGCTACAAAGTGGTCATCCATCTAAGGACCAGCCATAGTGAAAGTAGCATAACTCAGTGATCGTTTACAGAACACTGAGACTGAGGGGCCACGAGCGCTTCACTCTTCATGCTTACAAAGTATATTAGTGATAGTGAATTTCGAAGCACTTTATTATCTATCTATCCTGCATTCATTAATCCATGAAACAATGGATCTGCAAGAAGCGAAAGAAGTCTGCATGGATCGCGAAAGCCTGGCGATCTGTCAGATACAGCGTGAAGATAGATGTTATTTTTAAATTTGAAAATGTTTAGAAGTTATTTCAACTCAAACTAGTAATACCTGTGCACAGTTGTTTAGTGTCTTTAGAACCACCAACACCGTACATAATCATTCATGTCCTACAGTTGGTTCGTCGCTACATCCGGGCCAGTCTCCGATGCTTGCTCCGTTCTGAGTGGAGTGTACCCAGCTGTGTCTTGTATGCTAACATGCTCACTGGCAGTGATGGTGAGTACACTTAGTACACTTAGAAAAAACAACTTTTTCTAAATCTTAATCCAAACAGTTGTGTTCTTTGAGAACTTAATAATAAACTCCCACATAAACTAAAACGAGAACAATAGGACAACACAAAAGATTGTTTCTCTGTCGAACATGACTTAAGGTTTACCTGTTACTGGCAACCGGCAAAGCCCTCGAACAATAGAAATTTGGAATGCTCTGCCAGCGCACGAGTTCCCCTATCTTATAATCCAGGGTTCTTCAAGCAAAGCATGAAGAGGCACATTATTGGGCCGCAACTTGAGAGCGACTGTTAATAGTCCTGTGGATTGTGACAGTGGCTTTCCATTCACTAGGTGTCGCCATGGCTTTCTATCAGCCGGGCGGCATAATGGAGAACACAAAAGGGTCAAAATATGACTGTCAAATACAGCTAAAATTGGAGCGTAGCTCATGTACATGATCATGTACTTTAGTATTATTTCACTTTAATACACGTACAGTATTTCCGAAGTTATAACGACGAGAAATATTAGACCATTTTTGAATATCCGAGATTAGGCGCGCACATCCTCGTGCGTCACAGTTTGCACAGACTGCGAGAAGCGCGGAGCGATGTATCGCTCAGCACATTGATCATTAATTTTTCAGCCATTTTTTGAAATATAGAAATAGTATAGCGATAGCGAAGCGCTCGTGGCCCCGCGGTCTCAGTGTTCTGTAAACGATCACTGAGTTACGCAACTTTCACTATGGCTGGTACTCGGATGGGTGACCACTTTGTGGCATTTACATTTGCGAGCGTTTCCGTGCTTCGGAAGGCACGTTAAGCCGTTGGTCCCGGTTGCCAGAAAATGGCAGTCGTTAAGCCTGGTTGAAGGCCTTATGGGCGGCTTAAAAATTTCAACAGCAGGTAGCCACAACCAGCGTCTGTCTATTTCAACACGGCAATGGGCTCACCACCTATTACGTGGGACAGGAATCCACACTGTGAAAAGTGGGCATATAATATGCCTCTGCCACCCCTTCGGGGATAAGGCGTGATGGATATTTATTTATTTTATTTTTTTAGAAATAGTAAAAACACCGTTTGCTCGTAATTTTTTTTTTAGATTGATTTGGCATTTTAAATAAAGCACGGTTTTCAGGCCCATTGTGGGATATCATTTTACCTACTATTATGCTAAGAGTTGATCTTGAACCACTGATCCAATTCTGATGGAGTGGCACTTGATATAATAAAAATATTGTCCTAATGTTTGGCAACCACTGCAGTTTGTATTAACAGAATAGGTTTCCTAAAAAAAAATTAAGTCCGCCAAAGTGACAAATCGCGGATTGTTTTTTTTTCTACAGTGAGGCATTTTTCACACAGTACCATCACAAGCTTGTGCTATGGGATCTAGGCAACTGATAAACGTGCGTAAATATATTTCTAAATACATATATATTATACATAGGAAGCACCTAAACTCCAAAACAAACATTTGTGGATCATACAAATATTTATTCTAAACTGGGAATCAAACCCGGAACCTCACACTACCTCTTACGCCACCGAGGCAGTCATAAAGCTAGTTACTGTCTAGCCTGTGACATATTTACAACTCCCGTCGCACCTATTTTATACCGTCGTTTGTAAATTCCACAATTATGTTTAAAATTTCCCGATTATATTTCTGCTCCGTTCTCCAGGGTAGTAGCGTGATGATATATAGCCTATAACCTTCCTCGATAGCTATCCAACACAAAAATATTTTTTCTATTTAGTCCAGTATTTCCTGAGATTAGCGCGTTCAACCAAAAAACTCTTTAGCTTTATACAGGGTCATTTGTAAAACACGAGCAACCGGCTAGGAGTGGATAGCCAAGGTCATCACCAACAACGTTTGTTCTGCCACTGCAGGCAATTCGTTACAAAACGGGTAGTATACTACATTGAACCTTTAAGCTGCGTCGTAGGTTTTCGCTCTTGGATTCGCTTAAGAGAACTTCTGGGTATCTTTTTCGTCACATACACACATGCCTCGATGAACGATGGACGTCCGCGCATAATTGCGGTTGACAAAGGTCAAGGGCAAAGGAGCTATCACCGGCCCACCACCCTCATCCATTGTGATTTTCACGAGTTGCGTAGTACTGTAAGTCAATCAGTATCTTAATCTTAATAATATTATAAACGCGAAAGTTTGTATGGATGTTTGTTACTCTTTCACGTAAAAACTACTGAATAGATTTTATTGAAACTTTACAATAATATAGCTTATACATCAGAATAACACATAGGCTACTTTTTATCCCGGGAACAAGTTCCTGTGGGAAACGCGAACGGGAAAACTTCTCTACGCGGGCGAAGCCGCGGGTGTCAACTAGTATGAAATAAAAATAAAACTAAAAAAATATATTTTTCAATCAAAATGACAAAATTAAAAATAATTCTTAGAATCTTTTTTTATGATGTTAGCTACCTAGTCCTAGCAGGTTGCTGGTGCTAAATGACCCTGTATATTAGTAAATATACATATCGTCACGCCTGTCTCCCATCAGGGTAGGCAGAAACTACGGCTTTCTACTTGCTACGATCCTGGCATTCGGCTATTAGTGTAGAAGTATAGATTGAAATAATGGTTTTTTTCTCCAGGTATCTTCGCGCTAAAGACACCTAAGTACGCTCGCAACTCGATGTCACTGTTGCTGCATGTAATGGACTGCTACTTGGAAGAGATAGCTAAGGTACATTATATAAATTGAAAATAAATATATTAATACCACTGTCCATCAGGTGGGCTGTATTTGTCGCTTGTCTGCCACCTCAGTGGTATAAAAAATATGAAAAATTTGAGCAGGTCTTCTCACTTGCCGGATTCTTACTTGGACATAATATGTTCAAGTAAATATTATTTACCTTTGAAAAGCTGCAATGGATTTTTGAACTGAAGAAATTTTAAACCTGTAAAAAAAATCCGGTTTTCTAGTACACAAAAATGTGTGTGTACCAGAGTACACAGGTAAGAACTGAAACTACCTTACGACATTTTTTTTTACAGCTTTTAAATTTCTTTCAACGTCGATAATGAAGTTTCACTTCAATTGATAATGTCATTAACATTTTGTACAAATAAAAAAAGGGGGGCCTTAATTGGACAGGATATTTTTGCTTGATGTGCATAGATTTTGGATATTTTTTTGGGAATAATTTTGAAAAAAAGAAATATAAAAAATATAAAAATGTCTTTATTTTGCATAGACCTTTTTAACGGTGCTTACAATATGTCATACACTTAAACTAGAGAAAAATGTAATATGTTTAAAGTGACCACCGGTTCGGAACTAACTGCGGCCTAACTGAGAAGAACCAGCAAGAAACTTAGAAAGGCTTTTTTTTGATGGCCTATTTACAGTTTAATATTTTAATTATATATTTTATGATTATTAGTATTATTTCACTTTGCCAGCAGATCATTTCCAGGCGTCCCTGTCCTGCAAATAGTCTTTAACAGAGTAATAACCTTTGTCACAAAGCTTATTTTTAATTAACTTTTTAAATTTATTTAATGGTAAATTTCTCAGGTCACAGGGAAGCTTGTTGTAAAAGCCTATACAGTTACCCTGGAAAGAATCGCCAATCTTATGTAGTCGACTGTGGTGGATTGTAAGGTTATTTTTATATCTAGTGTTTATATTATGTTCGTCACAGAGTTTAGGAAACTGTAATAGACATTTTTGAACATACATAAGATTGATGATGATAAACGGAAATGTGTTACAGGAAACTGAGGAAGCGCGCGCTATATGTTTAAAGAATTAGCTCGTGCGGTGGCGGACAAATAATTATATCATATGCGACTTTGCAAGCATCTTATTTAGAATTTACGGATCCGGGGTTTGTAAGAATGGGGAAACACGTGTGATGGTTAGCTGACAAAGCTATTATTTGCTTAAGATTTTAGTAGATTAGTTGACTCGGTATTCATATTAGCGTAAAAATTGTAGTGAATTCGATTTCTATCACTATCGATGTAGACAAATATTTAGTATAGCTTCGTTTTTGGGACAGGTGTCTATGGGGGAAATCCCTGGCGCGTCTCTAGCCGAGTTACTCCGGCCCGTGTGCGCCTACATGTGTGGAGGGGAACAGATGACCTTGTGCAGCGCGGCGCGGAGGGTGCTGACGGTGCTGCTGCGGCAGAGCGAAGCCGGTATTAAGTACCAGCACGCCACAAGGGCCTGGCAGAAGGTAGCCACATCGTCAACACACACACATTTAAAAACAATCACTCACTCACAGATACTCGCTTTCTCTCTCACAGACACTAACTCACAGACAGACACTCACAGACACTCACTCACCGTCACTCACACACTCACTCACTCACAGACACTCACTCACATAAGATTGATACACACTCACTCACTCACACACTCACTTATAGATACTTACAGGTACTCACTCATTCACAGACACACTGACACTCATTCGCAAACACGCACTTACAGATACTGACTCATTCACAGACAGGTAACAAAGCAGGCACCCTTACAGGGTTAGCAGTTCAGACAGCACTCGCTCCTGACAATCTTGATAATTAAAAGCCATATTAAAGTGGTCTCCAGGTAAGAAGCAACTGGGAATATTCTGAGATCAGTGGAACATACACACACACATCAAGATATACACAATGTACCTATTTAAATTAAATTTTCATAATAAATATAGATGGGCTGTCCCGAAGGTGGTCCTGAAGCTTTAGAGTTGGTGAGCGATGATGAGGATGACACTGAGGACCACAACGGTGATGTCGCCGAGGATGAGCACAGGTGAGAGCTGGTAACATGTGAACTGTCAATGTGGGAGTTATAATGACCGGTTTCCGAGTTTGTGAGATAGTGGCCTTCGATCCCAGATTTTCATCAGGACTTTGAATATGGTGGACTTCGTTAAATGGCTCAGTGTTTTGTAAAATGGTGATGTCTGTCCTTAGATGGGTAACCATTTGTGGTTAATCAATTGATGAGCGTTTGGAAAGCTGTTGGTCCGGGTAGCAAAAACATGATTTTGTAGGGTGGACGCCGGCACCGCCTAGCGAGCGATCCGACCGCGTATTCTGGCGCCTACTTCGCTCAAGTGTAGGAACATGATAGTCGTTGAACTAATTTGAAGACTTTGTGGCCAGCTTGAAAATTTTCAACAGCCGGTGACCTCATTCTGGTCTTTTTGAAGAGTGATTGACCTTTGACCTCATTGATTTCCTTATCTCTTCCGTTAGTTAGCAGGTGCATTACTTTCAATGCCCCGAAAACCTCGGTAAAGCTCAATAGCACCCGCACCTATACAGGGTCATTTGTAAAACACTAGCAACCTGCTAGGACTAGGTAGCTTACATCATAAACACAAATTCTACAATTTTTTCTTTCGATTATGAAAATTTTATTTTTGAATATTTTTTTTTCACATAAATAAATATTGTGGGACACTTTTCACACAGCGCCATCTAGCTAAAGTAAGCTAATATTAGCTTGTGTTATGGGATCTAGATAACTGATAAACATACTTATATATTTCTAAATACATACATATTATAGATAAATAACTCCCAGACACAGAATCTAGCTAAAGTAAGCTAATATTAGCTTGTGTTATGGGATCTAGATAACTGATAAACATACTTATATATTTCTAAATACATACATATTATAGATAAATAACACCCAGACACAGAATAAACCACCGTGCTCATCACACAAAGTTTTATCCTGGGTGGGAATCGAACCCACAACCTATTGCGTAGCCACAAGTAACCACAGAGGCAGTCGAATTTCAAATGTATCTTTTATTTACTGTAAAAATATAAATAAATATCCATCACGCCTTATCCCCGAAGGGGTGGCAGAGGCATATTATATGCCCACTTTTCACCGTGTGGATTCCTGTCCCACGTAATAGGTGGTGAGCCCATTGCCGTGTTGAAATAGACAGACGCAGGTTGTGGCTACCCGCTGTTGAACTGTTTTCAAGTGCTCATAAGGCCTTCAACCAGGCTTAACGACTGCCATTTTACTGTTACAGTAATCGTTTATAGAACACTGAGTCCGCGGGGCCAAGAGCGCTTTTAAAGTGAGAATACGGGGATAAAATTTAACTTAAGTTACTCCTTAAAACAACCTATGTAAGATACACAATTCCACCATACTTTATTTTGTTATATCTGAAGAGGTTTTCATTGTAAGCTCCCAAACAGCTTATTTTTTTCAGACACCTTCAACAAAAATCGTTATATTTTAGCCAATGTGTACAAAAACTTAACATATTATAAAATAAAACTTCAAAAACCACTCTCTCTATTGGTGAAAATAGCATGAAAATCAGTGCAGTAATTTTTGAGTTTACTACAAACAGACAGACGGTGTACAAGCTATAGAGTAGTTCTTATAAATAATAAGAACCATTCTATCCATTAGTGAAAATAGCATGAAAATCAGTGCAGTAGTTTTTTTAGTTTACCAACAGACAGACGCTGAAGTGGACTTGATGTGATGATGTGATACAATTATTTGTCAGCTCGGAGAAGCCTCTGGACCCTCGTGCGGGTCGAGTGGACGTGGAGCTACCCTTGCTGCCCGTGCCGGCCGAGCTGCTGGCCTCCATGCTGCATGAGATGTTGGCCAAGGCCAGCGGCAAGGCTTACAAGAGGGTCCGGATATGTTTACAGCGGTGAGTTCATCCATGCATTCATTCCGTGCTTCGGAAGGCACGTTAAGCCGTTGGTCCCGGTTGCCAGTAAAATGGCAATCGTTAAGCCTGATGGAAGGCTTGAAAAATTTCAACAGCAGGTCGCCGTAGCTTGCTCCTGACCATTTTCAACACGGATGGGCTCACCCACCTGTTACGTGGGACAAAAATGCATACGGTGAAATGTGGGCGTATAGTATGCCTCTGCCTACCCCTTCGAGGATAAAGGCGTTACAATATGCAGAGTTGAGTGACATGATGCAGAGTGAGTTGTTCATCCATACTTGTTATAAAAATGTTTTTTTGACATTCTTTCACATACTTTTTAATCAATGTATTGATATTACATTTAATATTGGGTTCATTATAGGTCTGGAGAAACCCTTGTTTTAATCACCTTAAATTATGCCCGAGGGAGGACACTGCTGTAGGAAAACTTGTCTAGTTTTATGTATAAGAATTAGTATTGACTGACTTTTTGATTTTCGCGTATGCCTGTTTTGCAAAATGCTCCTTTTACAAAATATCCCTTTCGCAAAACACGTCTTTTGCAAAATGTCAGAATGTTCCTTACGCAAAACGCCCCTTTTACAAAATTTTCCTTTCTCGAAACACCCTGTTTACAAGATGTTCCTTACACCAAAACGCCCCTTTTACAATTTTATCCTTTTGCAAAACGCCCCTTATACAAAATGTTCCTTTCTCAAAAAGCCCTTTTTACAAAATGCTCCTTTTATAAAACGCCCCTTTTAAAGAATTTTCCTTTTGCAAAACGCCCCTTTTATAAAATGATCCTCTTCCAAACTGCCCCCCTTTACAAAATTTTCTATTCGCAAAACGCCCCTTTTATAAAAATGACCATTTAGTGTCACGTGGGACAAAAATGCAAACGGTGAAATGTGGGCGTATAGTATGCCTCTGCCTACCCCTTCGGGGATAAAGGCGTTACAATATGCAGAGTTGAGTGACATGATGCAGAGTGAGTTGTTCATCCATACTTGTTATAAAAATGTTTTTTTGACATTCTTTCACATACTTTTTAATCAATGTATTGATATTACATTTAATATTGGGTTCATTATAGGTCTGGAGAAACCCTTGTTTTAATCACCTTAAATTATGCCCGAGGGAGGACACTGCTGTAGGAAAACTTGTCTAGTTTTATGTATAAGAATTAGTATTGACTGACTTTTAGATTTTCGCGTATGCCTGTTTTGCAAAATGCTCCTTTTACAAAATATCCCTTTCGCAAAACACGTCTTTTGCAAAATGTCAGAATGTTCCTTACGCAAAACGCCCCTTTTACAAAATTTTCCTTTCTCAAAACACCCTGTTTACAAGATGTTCCTTACACAAAACGCCCCTTTTACAATTTTATCCTTTTGCAAAACGCCCCTTATACAAAATGTTCCTTTCTCAAAAAGCCCTTTTTACAAAATGCTCCTTTTATAAAACGCCCCTTTTAAAGAATTTTCCTTTTGCAAAACGCCCCTTTTATAAAATGATCCTCTTCCAAACTGCCCCCCTTTACAAAATTTTCTATTCGCAAAACGCCCCTTTTATAAAAATAACCATTTAGTGTCACGAGGGACAAAAATGCATACGGTGAAATGTGGGAGTATAGTATGCCTCTGCCTACCCCTTCGGGGATAAAGGCGTTACAATATGCAGAGTTGAGTGACATGATGCAGAGTGAGTTGTTCATCCATACTTGTTATAAAAATGTTTTTTTGACATTCTTTCACATACTTTTTAATCAATGTATTGATATTACATTTAATATTGGGTTCATTATAGGTCTGGAGAAACCCTTGTTTTAATCACCTTAAATTATGCCCGAGGGAGGACACTGCTGTAGGAAAACTTGTCTAGTTTTATGTATAAGAATTAGTATTGACTGACTTTTAGATTTTCGCGTATGCCTGTTTTGCAAAATGCTCCTTTTACAAAATATCCCTTTCGCAAAACACGTCTTTTGCAAAATGTCAGAATGTTCCTTACGCAAAACGCCCCTTTTACAAAATTTTCCTTTCTCAAAACACCCTGTTTACAAGATGTTCCTTACACAAAACGCCCTTTTTACAATTTTATCCTTTTGCAAAACGCCCCTTATACAAAATGTTCCTTTCTCAAAAAGCCCTTTTTACAAAATACTCCTTTTATAAAACGCCCCTTTTAAAGAATTTTCCTTTTGCAAAACGCCCCTTTTATAAAATGATCCTCTTCCAAACTGCCCCCCTTTACAAAATTTTCTATTCGCAAAACGCCCCTTTTATAAAAATAACCATTTAGTGTCACGAGGGACAAAAATGCATACGGTGAAATGTGGGCGTATAGTATGCCTCTGCCTACCCCTTCGGGGATAAAGGCGTTACAATATGCAGAGTTGAGTGACATGATGCAGAGTGAGTTGTTCATCCATACTTGTTATAAAAATGTTTTTTTGACATTCTTTCACATACTTTTTAATCAATGTATTGATATTACATTTAATATTGGGTTCATTATAGGTCTGGAGAAACCCTTGTTTTAATCACCTTAAATTATGCCCGAGGGAGGACACTGCTGTAGGAAAACTTGTCTAGTTTTATGTATAAGAATTAGTATTGACTGACTTTTTGATTTTCGCGTATGCCTGTTTTGCAAAATGCTCCTTTTACAAAATATCCCTTTCGCAAAACACGTCTTTTGCAAAATGTCAGAATGTTCCTTACGCAAAACGCCCCTTTTACAAAATTTTCCTTTCTCAAAACACCCTGTTTACAAGATGTTCCTTACACAAAACGCCCCTTTTACAATTTTATCCTTTTGCAAAACGCCCCTTATACAAAATGTTCCTTTCTCAAAAAGCCCTTTTTACAAAATGCTCCTTTTATAAAACGCCCCTTTTAAAGAATTTTCCTTTTGCAAAACGCCCCTTTTATAAAATGATCCTCTTCCAAACTGCCCCCCTTTACAAAATTTTCTATTCGCAAAACGCCCCTTTTATAAAAATGACCATTTAGCAAAATCTTCCTTTCGCAAATTATCCCTTTTGTAAAATCATGTCATTTTAGAAAAATGTCTAAAAATAAAAATATCCATCACGCCTTATCCCCGAAGGGGTGGCAGAGGCATATTATATGCCCACTTTTCACCGCGTGGATTCCTGTCCCACGTAATAGGTGGTGAGCCCATTGCCGTGTTGAAATAGACAGACGCAGGTTGTGGCTACCTGTTGTTGAAATTTTCAAGCCGCCCATAAGGCCTTCAACCAGGCTTAACGACTGCCATTTTTACTGGCTACCGGGACCAACGGCTTAACGTGCCTTCCGAAGCACGGAAACGCTCGCAAATGTAAATGCCACAAAGTGGTCACCCATCCGAGGACCAGCCATAGTGAAAGTTGCGTAACTCAGTGATCGTTTACAGAACACTGAGACCGCGAGGCCACGAGCGCTTCTTTTTGCAAAATATCTCTTTCACAAAACGTCCTTCTGGAATAGTCCGAAATGATTGATGATTGTTAATATCTGTAGGTTCGAGCAGCTGTCCCGGGACGAGTACCCGCTGACTGTCGAGGCCCCCGAGGTGGAGGCCGATCGGCCCCCCGCGGCGACGCCCGGGAGCGTCGTGCGCTCGCTGCACGCCCTGGACAAGAAACTGGTGTCACAGTCCGACGAACTGGCTCTAAGAGGTGTTATATATGTTGATGTTGTGTTTTTATGTGTGTTCGTTGGTTCATTACTTATTACAGTTTCTGAAGTAAAAATAGCAAATAAATAAATATACACTTTTTTCACAGCGTCATCTAGCCCAAAGTAAGCTATAAGCTTGTGCTACGGGATCTAGATAACTGATATACATATTTTTAAATACATACATACATTTAGCGGCACGGAATTTCACCCAAACTTTTTTTTTCGATTTAAACAAAATTGACATAATATTTTTTATATTTTTAAGTGTTTTCATTTTAAACGTTATTCTTTGATTTATGCAATCTTTTTTTTTGTATCCAAGCTTATTTTCATGGCAAAATCATGGTTCGATTGGGTATTCAATAAAAATCATACATTAAAGATTTTTCTTTAATTGTAAAACAAACATTAAAAAATAAAATTTAATAAGAGCCAGAAAGAAATTAATATCGTGTATTACCACCTCTTGCTCTAATAACTGCCTGCATACGTTCTGGCATGCTGTGTATTATGTTTTTAATCTCCACTTGTGGGATTTCATCCCAAGCAGCTACCAAGGCTAATTTTAGTGCACGAAGGTTCTGTGGTGGGTTAGGGCTAGCTTTGACCCTACGTTTTAGCATGTCCCAGACATGTTCTATTGGGTTCATGTCCGGGCTTCGAGCTGGCCACTGTAGTTTGCGAATGCCAACTTCTGCAAGGAAGTTTCCCACGCTCCGTGCAGTGTGAGCACGAGCATTATCGTGCATTAGTAGAAAATTTTCGGCTCCGATGAAGTCCACGTATGGCACAACGTGTTCTTGGAGAATCTCTTCGATGTAACGTGCTGCATTTTCTCGACCTTCCACAATAACCAACTCTGTGCGAGCGTCGGAACTTATGCCACCCCATACCATAACCGAGCCTCCATGAAAACTTTCTGTCTGTCGGGTAGTTATTGGGAGAAACCGTTCGCCACGTCTCCTATACACGCGTTCTCGACCATCTGGAGCTCTCAAAGCCACTCTACTTTCGTCCGTAAACAAAACGTTGCCCCAGTCCTGCAAACTCCAGTTAGCGTGCTCTCGTGCAAATCGAAGGCGTGCTACTCGATGATACCTCTCGAGCTTTGGAGCTCTGGCTGGCCTACAAGCATGTAAGTCGAACCATTTGCAGACTCTGCCTCACCTCAACAGCAGTGAGGAAGCGATTTCGCTGTACTTGCAACACGACAAAACGGTCATCGCGGGCAGATGTGCATCTTACCCCACCACTGCCTGGTCTCCTTGTGTACAGGCCAGTCTCGCGGTATCGTTTTACGGCATATTTCAAGTTGGAACGCGCAACATTTAATCTTGCGGCCACTTGGCGCTGAGTCTGGCCCTCGTCGATTAAAACGACAGCTTGAGCGACTTGTGCAGGAGTAAGCGACATATTGTTAACCTATAAATGATAAAAATTCAATTAAAAACACTAAAATTTCAATTAAACTCACACTATTAGCATTAAATTTAATTTAACTCAAATTAAACTTACCTGTACTTAGCAATAATTTTCCGTGAAACCGTTTCCCGCCGCAAGTTTTGAAACTGGAATTGACAGCTTGCATTTTTTTTTATGAGACTGCCTAAAAACAGCCAGCATTAAATGAGGTTTGAAACCGAAAAGGAAGTTTATAAAAAAATAAGTTCTATTTTGTGTAAGCTCAAAAATAAAGTTTGGGTTAAATTCCGTACCGCTGTATTATACATAGTAAACACAAATACAAACTCGCTTATACAGATGCCATTAAGCCAAATACAGACCTGCCATATGATCACTCGCTGAAGATAATCACATTTGCAGGTCTTACCCGAAAACATAGGAAGCGACTCCTGGCCAAGAGTCGGTCTGGTCTCAGCATCGTGGAAGATGTGGAAGCTGTCCGCAAGAAGATCTCCAACGCTACAGTGAGTATCTCTATTGTAAATATGAATGAGTAAGAAACGATTGACAAAGGATATATATTGTATGAAAGTAGAGGGTAGA
This sequence comes from Thumatha senex, assembly GCA_948477245.1. Taxonomy (NCBI): domain Eukaryota; kingdom Metazoa; phylum Arthropoda; class Insecta; order Lepidoptera; family Erebidae; genus Thumatha; species Thumatha senex. The sequence goes on from OX419724.1 coordinate 58,256,743, forward strand.
AGGAGTCAGGGTAGGCCGAGACTTACATATGAAGACCACGTGAGCAGATTGCTCAACAACGGAAAAGTCAAAAGTACTCAGATACCCAGACTTGCATGTATGAAGCGATTAATTCATCTACAGGAAGCGAAAGAAGTATGCATGGAAGTAAGCCTAGCGATCTGTCCTCCCTGACTAACCCATCAGGGATACAGCGTGCAGATAGTTAGTTATTAATTTAGTTAAAAGTGTTCTGAAAACGATCTCTGCGTTTAGCAACATTCGCTATAGGTGGTCCTCGGATGGGTGACCACTTTGTGGAAATTACATTTGCGAGCGTTTCCGTGCTTCGGAAGGCACATTAAGCCGTTGGTCCCAATTGCCAGTAAAATGGCAGTCGTTAAGCCTGGTTGAAGGCCTTATGGGCTATGCTTTAAAAATTTTAACACCTGCGCCTGTCCATTTCAACCCTGCCAATGGGCTCACGTGGGACAAAAATCCATACAGTGAAATGTGGGTGTATAGGATGCCTCTTCCTACCCCTTCGGGGATAAAGGCGTGACAAAATGTATGTATGTATGTATATTAAATAAAAATGAGATTATACGGCGCCAACAAGCCTAAACTAAGCTAATATAAACTTGTGCTGTGATATCTTGTGATTTGTGGACCTAAACAATTGATACACATAACCTTTTAATACAAACTAATATTAGTTCGAACCTGGAACTCCAAACTGAGATTTTGCAAGACCGGTCGCTACATATGTGTAAGAAAGTCTCAATTTTTAAAATTCACAGTCTTTTTTTTGAGTGTTTCCTACTCTTTTCCATCAGATGATGTGCAGTGCACATCATCTTTAGCATACTTTGGGAGTGACAGTCTCCAATATGCTTGCTCCATCCACGTCACTAAGTTTTCTTCACTACTACGGTGGCAAGCAAGCATGTAGACCAGCTGTGTAGACCCAGAGCATACCAGAGATGTTACACTCATACTATCGACCCTACCTAACTTCTTTAAATTCATTTCCAGAATGGTGCATGGCAAGTGGAGTCCACAGAACCGGAGCCCAAGAAATCCAAACAGGATACATCTAACAAAGAAAACAGGAAAAGGAAACAGGATACAGAAAAAACAGAATTGCATAAAAAAAGGAAATTATTGGACAGTAATGGTGATGTTACAGACAAACATACAAAAAGTGATTCAAAAAAGGTTAAACTAAACAGCAATATAAAAAATAAAAGTAAAAAAGATAAACATAAGAAAAAGGCAAATAAGATGAACAATAATAGTGATAAAGTAATTAAAACTAATGATAATAACACTGTTAATGATAAAGTTAATGATAAAACAAACATTACATTAAAAAATAAAAACGTTATTGATATACATAAGAAAATGGCAAATAAATTTAATAAAGTAAGTGATAAAGTTGATGACACAATTAAAGTTAATGACAAAACAATTATCAATAAACCTGTAAGTAAGGAAAATAAAGTGAATGTTACACCATTAATTAACGGTAAAAACAAAACAGTCGCAGCCAAAACACAAACCATAAAAGGTTTAGTAATTAATGGTAAAATCAAAAAGGCACATATGAATCAAAGTAAACAAATGCCATTAACTAATGGCAACAATCAAAAACATTCTTTAAAAAGTGTGGTATCACCGAAGAAATCATTCGATACTCCCAAAAAAGTGAAATTTGTACTTAAAAACAATTCTATGCAAGCCCCGGTCGATTACTACAAGAGTATTAGACAAAGTCCAAACATACCGTTCGATGGGACCAAAAAACCAACCAAAACGAATTTGAAACCGTCCACCCCTTCACCAATAAACCCGTTTCACAAAAAGAAATTAAAGCTTAAAAAATTATCTGGCTTAAATAAGTAGAGTATTGTTTTCACACATTTTCCAGTAACCTTGTAGTCATTAAGCCAAGTCGAAGTGCTTATAGACGGCTTGAAACTCTTCAGCAGTAGACAATTTTTCCAAACTTTGTAATATTTTCCAGACCCAACATATCATCATCATCCGAGCGTCTCGCGACGCCCGGGGTCCGCTTTCCTACATTTTCTCCTCCACTTCGCACGGTCGTCGGCATCCGTAGTGAGACCATTGGCACGCATGTCATCCCTTACGACGTCAACCCAGCACTTCTTGGGTCTTCCCCTCTTACCGGGACCCGGCGGGGCTGACATGGCCAGACATTTGTTACCTACGTAGCCCGGCGGTTGCCGCAAGACGTGACCATACCAACGAAGGCGACACTCTTGCAACTTGTCTGCAATGTCACGGACGTGAAGGCTGCCGCGGATGCGAGAGTTCCTCACGCGGTCCATCCGCGTGACCCCACACATCCACCGCAGCATCTTCATTTCCGTGACACGCAGCTCCTGCTTGTGTCGCTCCAATATCGGCCACGTCTCACTGCCATGTAAAAGTACAGGTCTAATAATGGTTTTGTAGACCTGTCCCTTCAACCGGATCGGCATTTTAGGGTCACAAATGACACCGGTCATCTCCCGCCATTTGGCCCACGCGGCAGCAATGCGTGACTTGACATCGCAATCGATGTCACTGGACGTGTGAAAAACAGATCCCAGGTATTTAACCTGGTCCGTGCGCTCGACCAAATCACCGCCTATGCGGACGGATGTGGGATCTGTCGAGTTTAGTGCCAAGTACTCGGTCTTCGCCACATTTAGTTTCAGACCGCCGTTCTCAAGCGTCTCCTTCCACGCCTTTACACGTCGCACCAATCTGCCCCTGTCCGTGGAGGCTGCTCATGTGGGTTTCTGATGCTGTCCGACAATTCGTCTAATATTACACTGAACAGAAGCGGACTAAGGACCGAACCCTGGTGTACCCCGACGGTGATGGGGAAGGGTTTCGTGTCGCCAACAGCAGTCCGAACCATTGAATCGGAGTCACAGTACATGTCCCGGATAGTGTCAATATAGACATCTGGAACCCCTTTGGACCGCAGTGCCCACTAGATCATCGCACGACGAACACAGTCGAAGGCCTTCTGCATGTCTAGAAACAAACAGTGCAGAGGCGTGTTCTTCGACCTGTATTTCTCTGCGACAACCCTCAGGGCAAAAACAGGGTCCGTGGTCCCATGACCAGGGCGAAACCCATATTGACACCCCGAGAGAGTACACTCCTGCCGGATCCGAGAGTCTATAATCCTCTCGAAGATCTTCATGGTGTGGGACATCACCTTAATACCGTGGTAGCACCCGCACTCCTGCACTGACCCCTTACCTTTGAAGACTGGAGTAATAATACTCAGTCTCCATTGGTTTGGGATCTGCCCGCTGAGGAGTATGCGGTTAAAAAGGTTTACTAAGATGCCCACACCGCGAGGACCCATCGCCTTCTAGGCTTCGATGGGGACTCCATCGGGTCCGACAGCTTTCCGATTCTTCATGCGGCGAAGCGCAGTCAGGACTTCTCCAGGCGTTACCGGTGGCACTAGTCCCTGATTCGGAGGGAGGTCCGGAGGCTGCACCTCTTTGTGCTGTTTATTAAGCAGCTCGTGGAAGTACGAGCGCCATCTCTCCTTTACCAGACCCAACATATATTGTGGTTCAATATGTACATCGTGAGACAAAAGTGCATTCGGTGAAATGGGGGCGTATAGTATGCCTCTGCCTACCCCTTCCGGGATAAAGGCGTGACAATATGTCTACGTCTATGTTTCATAGTAGAAATCTATTCGTGTTTCTTAGCTAAAATCTGTTCGCATTTACCTGAGGCACTGAAATTTTATTTTATGTTAAGGAAAATGTATTTTACGCGTATTTCCTACTCAAATATGATGCGTAGTCCCAAAGGAACTTGTTCTCTGGATAAAGAGATCTTCCACGATTAATGAAACTAATATAATTACTTGAAAAAGAGTGCCTCTACCTATTGCTTTGCGAATCTGGCAGTAAATGTTAATGTAGAAGCAATAATGTTGACGTTTGTAAGTTGTATTTTGTGACCTACAGGAATAAAGATATTCATTTCATTTCTGTTAGTTGCATACCAATTTTCAGCCAAATAGTTTCAGTGGGTAGAGCGTGATTAAAAGACAAACAAACAAATACACTTTCGAATGTATAATAATAGTAGTATGAATAAATTGTCATCGTCGTTTTAGACCTGCGATCCTGTAATAATTTAGTTCCATATCTCGATAACAGATGGGGCTACTAGCACTAATATTAGTTCACATATAGCTCAACAGATGGCGCTACGAGTACACAAAATTTTCTTCATTTTCATTTTTGAATGAATTTAGATATAGCTAGGTAATAATGGATAAAATATTATGTTGTACGTTGATTTTATGTTGAACTTTACTTTAGGTGCATAATTAAATAATTTATATTAATTTTGTATATGGCATAATTAATGTTGGTAAGTTTTATTGCAAGAATGAGATCTAGACTAGCTGTTCAACATTATTGCCTATTCTGTCAATTGTCTATTATTTGTCAAGAAGCCACATAATATGGGGTTCTTTAAAAGGTTCTTAGAAAGTTATTGCCAGAGTCCGCAGTGGTTCAACGAAAGTCGATAGCAAGTTCGTGACTAAAACTATTAAGTTTGACGAAAAATTCCGATTTCGTATCATTGTTTTTACGAAAATTCGTAGTTTTCTTTAGCAGAATGCGTTGAAGAATGATTTTGGACTATTTACAAGAAGTTGTAAAAGAATTATCACCCTAAAGTGGTTTGATGGGGAGCACATAATGGACAGAATGGTACAGAAAGTTTAAATAAATTGACATATATTCGAAACAGCGAGCCATTGAGGTGATTATTAGTTTTGTTAATACTCGTAGGTCACCCTGAGGCGCTCGTGGCCCGGCTAACTCGGTGCTCTGTAAACTTTCGCTATGACTGGTCACCGATGGGTGACCGCTTTGTGGCAATTACGAGTGTGTACGTGCTTCGAAAGGCACGTTAAGCCGTTGGTCCCGGTTGCCAGTAACATGGCCGTCGTTAGGCCAAGTTACCTTGTGGGCGGTTTGAAAAATTTCAATAGCAGGTCGCCGTAGCCTGCTAATGTCCATTTTCAACACGGCAATGGGCTAACCCCACCTGTTACGTGGGACAAAAATGCATACGGTGAAATGTGGGGATATAATATACCTCTGATACCCCTTCAGGGATTAAGGCGTGATTGATAAACAATATGTCACCCAAATTGGCGGAATAGCTTTAGTTATAAACATACAGAAGTATGTCCTAAAATAAGACAATAAAATTAGGAAAATACAGTTTAAATATAAATTTGTAATGTTAAAATGCTGTTAACACAATAAACACGGTAATGGGCTCGCCACCTGTTACGTGGGACAAAAATGTGTACAGTGAATTGTGCGTGAAATAGTATGCCTCTGCCTATCCCTTCGGGGATAAAGGCGTGACAATATGTATTTATGTATGAATGTATATTAAACGTATCATGGCTCTAATAAAATGTTGTACATTGGACCTCATTAATGTGCGAGTGAAATGACAATATATTTGGGATTGACCAAAATTTAACCCGTACTTTTTCATTATTAATTTTGAAAATTCTCGCGTTCCACGAAACTAATTTGAATATCTTTGTATTCATCGTATTTCATTATTTTATTGAAATATTTATTATGTTAAAATATTTCATTCGCATTGACGTCATGACTTAAAAAGTATGTGTGTGTACCAGAGTACACAGGTAAGTGAAACTTCTTTACGACATCATTTTTCTACTATTTCCAACGTCACACATATTGGGTAGATAATGCCTTAAGAAAAATCAATAAAGAAGTTGCAACATGGCGCGTAACCGAAAACGTGATGATTTTATTACAGTAATAAAATTTCTTTCATACGTCGATAAAGAAGTTCCACTGCAAAATATTAGTTTGACATTGTGATTTTTTGTGCTTTAATCCATTTGAGTAACGGTCGTAATGCCAAAAATTACGTTGTAATGTACGTACAATATTGAAGGTTGTTCACATTTTGTCTGAAATACAAATAATCCTTATTGTCCATTTTTGATTTATGCTATTTGGTGGAAGTGACAGAGACAGCGAGCACTATATTGTATATGTGATGCGATTCGGCTATAATATATTATCTTGTAAGGATACGAAAGGGTAATTACAATAATGAATGTATTGCCACACGGAAAAATGGTTGATGTTATGCGTTTAAAGTTCATGTTTTGTGTAAGTATTGTACTACTTTTTAAAATAAATGATGAAGTTTTTATGCCTATTATTTTTTATTTCTATTCCTAACTCTGAGTGTCATTAGTAAATGCGTGTGTGTTCATGTTGATATTAAACGCGTCGTGCTATTAAAGACGTGCAGGGGGCCGAGTCTGCTATTTTAAACGTGTCAGAAATCGTCGCTCAATAGAAAGCCACCGGTACAATTTTAAGTTTTTCGTAGTCTACTATAACCATCATACTCCAATAGACTTCTATCGGTCGGTCGATGAGTTCTACTAACACGTACCGCGCCAGTGGCCGCTAGTCAGTTGCATGTTTGATAGTACATGTGTGTGCGGGTGGTTTGTGAGAACTGTGCGTTATTTATATAAGAAAAATAGAAATGTTAGCTAAATCTATCGAAAACAGTGTGCGCGATGTTGCCAAAGTTGTGTTCGACCTTCAGAGCAAAGTGTCATCACTCGAACAGACCATATTAAATCACAATAATAATAATTAATAAGTTGATTGGTGATACTTCAAATTCTAGTGTAACAAAAGTTAGTACAATTAATACATCAGAAGAGGGTAAAAAAAAACTCACATCAGCGGCAACAACCAATGCGCGAAGCTCGCGTTCGTCGCGCAGTCGGCGCTGTCCGTATCTAATCGTGAGGCCAGAGGAGTAAACGCCGTGCAACTCACTGCATCTAATTTGTTTGCGAAACCGGCCGAAAAGACCCGAGCGTCTACGAGTTACAGCGCGCCTCCTGCTACCAGCCTGCGATTGCAATTCATTCGAATTGCAATCGCAGGCTGGTAGCAGGAGGCGCGCACAACCCACACAACCCTACGGCTGGAATTGAAAGAGGGTAGATGGTAATAGTGGTCAAGGGTATATTATTAGCTCCAACATTCCTGTGGTATATTTATCTAACAAATTAACTAATACTAACTAATACTTGTGCTGGAAATGTTAAACAATCCAAAATTTTACAAGTTCTTGAACTTGACACTGGCAGTAATGGCTAACGATTGCCACTAACAAAAAAAATACCCTACGGCTACGGTAATAAAGTCGCCGGCAATGACGGTGACTCATGCGCTTAGCGACGATGTGAATAACAGTGTCGGCACCGTTAATGACGTATGGACGGAGGTAAATAATCGTCGCCAGCGATCCTACCGAGTGCCGCCTGCAAATGTAACCCGTGGTACGGCCGCCCCGGGCTCAACTTCGTGTTTATTATCTGCTGCAGAACGAAAACGTTATCTACATTTGTATTACGTTCAAGTTGGAACTACAGTTGAACAAGTAACTGCACATTTGCTCAGTATTTGTACTACCGATAACTGCTGCGTTGAAAGCCTAAAACCTCGAGGGGATTATGCATCTTTTAAATTAACAGTGCCTACTAAAAATATTGAAAAGTATATGTCATCTGAGCATTGGCCCGAAGATGTTTGCATTAAGCGGTGGCGTAGTGCGTTTTGTAAGCCGCAAGAGGCCGTTACGAGTCCCTAAGAGTTTACAATATGCAGTAGCATATCAGAATGTTAGAGGACTTAGGACTAAGCTTGATCTATGCAAAACATCTATATTACCAGGAGCTGCGGATATTTATGCGCTAACTGAGACATTTTTGATCAGCGACGTCGGTAATATGGAATTCTGCCCGCTTGGTTACACGGTGCTACGTCAAGATCGCGCTGGCAATGCGGGGTGGGGAGGAGTATTGTTGGCGGTTCGTAACGAGTACCCGGTTCACCATATTGTCGATATAGACTGTTATTCTGATGACGTTGAAATCGTAATAGGTGTAATTAGTTTTAAGTATAGGAAAGTTATAGTTTGTGTTTTTTACATTCCGCCCGGCTCTGATCTTAAATATTCTGCAAGTTTTACAGTAATAGAAAATGTTATAACCAAATATCCAAAATTAGAAACAATAGTATTAGGCGATTTTAACCTAAACTCTTGTAGTCAAAACACTCTTATGCAATTTGAATACATGTGTACCTACTTATTGTAAATTTAAGCAATTTAATACTATCTATAATAAATCTGGTGTAATGTTGGACTTGGTGCTTAGCAATTTGGGCATTGACTGCATTGAAGCGAATGGTGATTTGGAACCCGTAGTTAGTCCTGATGTTTTACATCCCCCACTGGCAGTAAGCGTCCGAATTGCCCGTCGTGCGGGCCCGAGGGACGGTGCGACCGACAGGGCGCGTGCGCGGTTCACACAGTCGGACTTTATCCAGCAGCCGGCAGCTCAGTGGAATTTTCGCAAAGCCGATTTTCATGCCCTGTATTCCGCCCTGGCCTCTGCTGAATGGGATCGAGTATATTCTGCCACTGATGTTGATAACGCTGTCCATACCTTCTATTATATAGTGGGAGGCTGTTTTGATAGCTGTGTTCCTTTAAAAAAGCAACAAACAGGACTTAGCTCGCGTTAATAGTATCCAAGTTGGTATAACCCAGACATTATACGCAATATTAAGAATAAATCCAGACATTATACGCAATATTAAGAAGCGCTCGTGGCCTCGCGGTCTCAGTGTTCTTTAAACGATCACTGAGTTACGCAACTTTCACTATGGCTGGTCCTCGGATGGGTGACCACTTTGTGGCATTTAAATTTGCGAGCGTTTCCGTGCTTCGGAAGGCACGTTAAGCCGTTGGTCCCGGTTGCCAGTAAAATGGCCGTCTTTAAGCCTGGTTGAAGGCCTTATGGGCGGCTTGAAAATTTCAACAGCAGGTAGCCACAACCTGCGTCTGTCTATTTCAACACGGCAATGGGCCCACCACCTATTACGTGGGACAGGAATCCACACGGTGAAAAGTGGGCATATAATATGCCTCTGCCACCCCTTCGGGGATAAGGCGTGATGGATATTTATTATTTTTATTTATTTATTTTATATTAAGAATAAATATTTCCATTTGAAAAAAATTAGAATGAATCAATCAGAATTTAATCAAGAGATGTATAAATTTTATAGACTCCGGGTAAAAGAACTCATTTATCAGGCTTATAATAACTATATAAATATATAGAAGCAAATATCAAACACAATCCTAAAGCTTTTTGGAAGTTCGTTAAAGACCAGCGCGCGGTAGACGAGTTCGAACAGGAATTTGAATATGAAGGTACTACCGTCAAGGGAGGAGAGGCTGCAAATACCTTTGCGCGATACTTCAGCTCTGTGTTTTTGACAGACGATCCAACATTGCTAGAGATGCTGATAGGCAAACACTGTCCTCTTTGTATTCTCTGCGAGTTGCGGTAGATGGCGTTACTTCTCATGACTTATTCTATGCAGTCAAGAAGCTAAAAGCGCACTTATCAATAGGACCCGATTGCATACCTTCGTTCATTGTAAAATATTGTTATGAAGCACTTAAGTTGCCACTACTATTTATATATAATCTCGCTTTGCAAACCTGTACATATCCAGCTAAGTGGAAAATATCAAGGGTCACATTCATACCCAAAGACGGTCCCAGGTCGAAGGTACATAACTATAGGCCTATAGCTGTTCTGTCGGCATTCGGCAAGGTGTTTGAGTCTTTATTGAACCGTGATATCACCCGGCAAATAAATACGCAACTATCCGATTCGCAACACGGATTCAGAGCGGGTAGATCGACTGCTACTAACATTAGGTATAATTTTTTTAGATGACTATGTATTGGAAATGGTTAGTGGCAAACAAGTGGACGTGGTATACCTAGATTTAAAAAAAGCATTTGACCGCGTTCAAAATAATGTACTACTAAAGAAGTTTTCTGAAATTGGTTTTACACCAAATTTAATAATTTTTTTTGCTAGCTATTTTTCGAACCGTATACAATATGTACAGTTATCTGGATACCGTTCAGACCCATATGTGACTACTTCCGGAGTAAGCCAGGGAAGTATCCTCGGGCCAACCCAGTTCTTAATCATGGTGAATGACTTGCCGAATGTCGTCAGGTCAGCTAAGTGCCTTATGTTTGCCGATGACATAAAACTTTACTTGGGTGTGGAAAGTGTTGCGGACTGTGAGGCACTCCAAATGGATGTAAGGAGTGTGGTAGCTTGGAGCGAACTCAATCAACTTGAGCTCAATATCTCCAAATGCAAAACGTCAACATTTACCCGTCGTCGTACGCCGATAGTCCACCTCTATAATATCAATGGACAAGTTCTGGGACGAGTCACGGGTATCCGTGATCTTGGTGTGACTTTAGACACAAAATTAACTCTAAACGAACAAATTATGAATCTGTGTGCTCGTGCATATAAGTGTCTCGGTTTTGTCATGAGACAGGCAAGGAGATTCGATGATCGCCATACGATCCTAAGCCTATATTACGCGTTTGTGAGAAGTAAATTGGAGTATAATTCAATGGTATGGGATCCTCACGAACCCAAATAAATTGTCATGCTAGAAAAGGTGCAAAAGAAGTTCGCTCGGTTCTTATATCTAAAGATATATGGATATTATCCCTATCTATATCCGTCTCTTTTTGTAGGTGGCATGGTGGGAATTAACACATTAGAGGTTAGACGCAAGTGTTCGTTAATGATCCACTACTACACACATCAACATGGTCTAGGGATATTTTAAAAAAAGCGAATTACTATCAATGTGTTAATTATTTATATGACATGTATATTTAAAAGATACGTTATTTAATATTCTACCATTTTTTAATAATGGTTAAGGTACTTCGATTAAAATTTCAGGATTTTATGGAAAAAAATGAAGCATAGACGGAAACCGTACATGAATTAACTTTTACTTTAGGAGTAAAAACTGAAAAAAATAGAAAAATCATTTAATTTGTGTTTATAAACTTAAAGTTAGTAGTCTGAGAAAGCGCCCATGATGTTCATAACACATCGGCAACGATTCGGCATGCTCAGAACAAGGTTGTCAATGTCTTGCTGCGGAATATTGTCCCATGTCCTTCTGAGGTGCGCAAAAAGTTGATCTTCTGTAGCCAGATTTTCAGGAACTTCCTTCAGAGCTCTTCTTTGCAGCATATCCCACGCATGCTCAATGGGATTTAGATCTGGCGATTGAGCAGGCCAGTCTAAGGCCCTAACATTGTGTGTATGTAACCAAGCTGCTACCGTTCTCGCCGTGTGTGCCCGGGCATTGTCGTGCATGAGCAGGAAATCTTGCCCCATTTGTGTTCTGTGGGGCAAGATTACGGGCCCCAGCACCTGTTGGACGTATCGTTCTGCCGTCATATTGCCCCGCACCCAAACGAGATCCGTCCGTCCTCCAAGACGAATTCCTGCCCAAACCATAATTGTTCCTCCTTGGTATGGGTGAACTTCCTGAGGGTTCTGAAGACGGCTCCATCGTCCAGGAACTCGCCAAACACGCATCCTTCGTGAATCTGGATGGAAGCCGAACCTGGATTCATCCGTGAACAGCACATTGGACCATTGCTCACGGCCCCAGTCCACGTGGTTCCGAACCCATTCTAATCGTCGTCCACGATTGCCTCTCCGTAAAGGTGGGACCCGGAGTGGTCTACGAGAGCGTAGATTGCTTTCATGCAGTCGCCTTCTTACAGTTTGGTCACTCACAAGCACTTGGTGTTCCACTCGCAGCCTTTGGACCAATTGAGTCGCCGTTGCATTTGGTTGAGCTCGCGCAGTAATTTGCAAAAATCGGTCTTGTCTGGGGGTAGTGATGCGACTTGGCCCCCGGTGCCTCTCCGCTACTTCACCTGTGGCACGATAGCGTGTCCACAATCTTGAAATTACATTTTGGTGGGTCCCTATGGCCTCAGCAACATTACGCTGAACAGACCCAGCTTCCAGCATTCCCACAGCTCGTAACATCTCCGCCCTCGTCAAATGTTGGCGTTGCATGGCTACAATACCTCAATTTTAACTTTATCTTTCGTTTAAAAATGAAAAAAAAACTGTAACTAAACGTAATTCGTATTGTTTTCTAAATTTCGCACAAATGAAAATTCCCTCTCCTACACATCAAGACATTTTTATGCCACCGAAACAAAAGAATTTTCAAAAATTTGAATTTGGAATTAGTCTGAGATACATTACAAACAAATCGGTGTATAAAAGATCCCAATGCGGCCAGTACTTTTCGAGTTATTTAATTGAGTATGAAATATCCCTAGACCGTGTTGATGTGTGTATTTGCTGCTAAATAATAAAATAGACAATCCATCCGCACTGGCGTTCTGCTCACGGCGCCGGTGGACAGAACGCGGCCTCGCCGGCTGTTCGCGCTTCCAATGGCACGCACCAAAACCGCAGAGTACGCGCCGACGAGACAAGCCTTGAATGTCCTCAATGCCTTGATTGCTTACGAACCTAGCCTGGACGTGTTTTGTATTAGGCTTAGTTTGTACATTCACATTTATATGGAATATTTTACCAACAACTTGTAATTGTGTACCTATTTAATAAAATACAATAACAAAACTAATAGCTTGATGTGCGACTTGGCTATGCTGTAAGCACATCAAGCACCTGCATTTAAATAAATAAATAAATAGTCTACTAACATGTTGACAGCTAAAAACAGCGATTCTGGTTCTATTCTACGGCTTGTCAATAGTAGACTCGCCCCCCAGGTTGACGATGAGGCCACTTCGATATACGTGAACTTTAGATGCGACCGCCTGATGGAAAGCAGAGACTAAGACCCCTGATTGAAGGCCGCTATCGTAACTAGGAAAGCCGCAGTCCTTTGCAGTATTGGTTCGCTTGCAGCATATAATTTACTCAGGAGCATCTGATTCTAATTAATTAAACCTATATTTTATATTAGTTGACCCTCGCGGCTCCGCACGCATGGTGAAGTTTCCCCGATCCCGTTTCCCACAGGAACTTGTTCCCGGGATAAAAAGTAGTCTATGTGTTATTCCGATCTTTAAGCTATATTATGTAAAGTTTCATAAAAATCCATTCAGTAGATTTTCCTTGAAAGAGTACTGGCCTTTATAATATTAGTAGGATAGGTTGAAATATGGTAAATTAACCAAAAATATAAATTGTGCGACATTAGAGGGTAGGAGTCAGGTAGGAGAACGAGACTTACATACGAGGATCACTTCAGCAGTTTGTTAAAAAACGTAAAGTTCAAAAGTACTCGAATACCCAGACGTGCCTGTATGAAGCGATTGATGAATCTTGAAGAAGCGAAAGAATGTATGCATGGATCGCATAACCTGGCGATCTGTACTGTCTAATTACCCCGCCAGGGTGCGTGTTGAGTGGCGACCTACTGAGTGGCACCTGGGGGCCGAGTCTGCTATTTCAATCGTGTCGAAATAGAATCGAAATCGTCGCTCAATAGAAAGCCATCTCAACAGAATCGCTGTATTTAGCTGTCAAAATGTTAGTAGACTATCAAAAATGCAACTGACTAGCGGCCATGGCGCCGTACGTGTTAGTAGAATTCTATCGGGCGACCGATAGAAGTCCATTGGAGTATGATTGTAATAGTAGACTACGAAAAAGTCAATTGTACAGGTAGGGTTTTTATTGTGCGATGATTTTGATTCTAATTCGACACGATTGAAATAGCTCACTTGGCCCCCAGTTGAGGTGACAGGGCGGAGTGACACCCCCCTCCTTTGTACTCCTAGCATAACACCACCGAGGCTCTGGTGTGAAGGCTTGTTTGCTTGATTGATTGAAGACGTTGCCGACCTTTCGACTTGATAGAACGGCGTGCTATGAGAATTATCAACGATCCTCTACTGGCGGGCGGTGTCGAACCCCTTCGCGACAGGAGACTTTGCCCCCTTATGCGTGTTCTATCGTCTGTGCAACGGTCTGTGCTCTGAGGAGTTGATATGATGCCCACGACTACCTTCTATCATCACACCGCTCGCCATAGACAGGGTGTTCACCCTCACACTTTGTATTCGAAGCGCACGCTTACGGTTGGATCCGATAGGAAGTATTCCGCGAACGCGTAATTTGTAAAATGAGCTCCCTGCCTGAGTTTCCACGAACGTCTACAGTATGGGGTTCTTCAAAAGGGGTCTTAGAAGGTTTATAAAGGGTCGGCAGCGCGAGTGCTGCACCACTGGTGTTGCAAACGGCCATAGGCTACGGTTACTACTTATCATCAGGTGGGCCGTACGCTTGACTGCCAACTGTGGTATTAAAAAAAAATCTTCGCCATATGCGTCTAATAGCAGTTTAGGTAAGGACGGCCCCGGAGACGTCAGCGGGGCCCGTTAAATAAAACAACAATTTAATATGAATCTCTATTCATTTGTTGGATTTATTTACAACAATTTACAATAACACTATAATGTACACCCTTTGCTCCGCCTGCATTCTTCTATTATATACACCATCTCGCTATCAACAGCACGGGGTGAGCAGAACAATTCGTTTCGTTCAACAAACTACCTATAATCCCTGTGATATTGTATAATAATTATGTCTAAGGCGTAGACCCTATGCGAGTTAACGGACATTTGTTAGTACTAGTAAGGTAACAAATAGCTGATGGTAAGCGGTCACCATCGATTTTGATAAATTTTTAGAAAAAGAGACCTTAAAAGACTGAAGAATATATAAATTGGGTATTTTTAACCCCTACGATAGCTAACAAGTATATGGCTCATCTGTTCTGTACAAGTCTCTTATCTACGAATTGGAAAACTTTACAAGTTTGTTAAACAGACTAGTTATATCCTTATTTGCTACCTCATTAGTACAAGATACTGTAACGCTAAGAAGGGATTCCATCTCGGTCTCACTCCCTGCCACTTATCCTTGCCATATTCTTACTAAATTCCCGTTTGTGCTCGATTGGGTACATCAGGACAGTACTGCATGTGTCAGACCTTACGTAGTTCTTCTATCAAGGAAGTAATGCTTATAAAAAAAGTTTCATAAAAAGATAAATAGCTTATACCACACGTACATAACCTGACAACTGATTATCATACATTTTAAATAAACAGGTAAATATTTTAGCTAATATAAGCTTCAATCTAATTCAACGGATAAACATACACCTATGTAAAAGCCAATTGGATCTCACAGCTCAACGGAATGGGCATACAGTCATTATTATGACGTAGGCATTTTCTAAAAAAAGGTTAAGTTCATCCCCTACTGTCTTATGCTGTACAAATAGGCTACTGCCACTTAATATTCAGTAGCCACTTGATAAAAGTAATACCTATTACGATGTACCCAAGCGAGTACAGATATTAAGTAATTTCTAAATACTATATATTTTAAGTCGGTTTCACAAATGCGTCCATAATTTTCTGGGTCGAGATGACCTCTGTCTCACCTCTCAACCTTATTATAGCGAAGGTTTTTGATGTTAGCTTGGGCATCATTATGACGCCTCTTTTTTATTGGAGCGAAGCAAGCGTAGCTCCATTCTTTCCCGATTCGGATTTTCGCTTTGTTCTCGAACTCTTCCCAAACCACTCAACACTGACTGATCAAATTTGACCCAGAATACGACATCTAGCCATAGATAGTTTAGAAAAAACTAAATCGAAAATATGATATACCATGGAGGAATAATCACCAAAAGGAAAATTTACATCGACAAAAGAACTCGAAAAATGGCAAAACACTTTGCTCCATTTAGACTTACCGGGGACGGCAAGTGCACCTAGTTATTCATCATCATCATCATAATCCGAGCGTCTGTCCCAGTTGCGTCTCGCGACGCCCGGGGTCCGCTTTCCTACATTTTCTCCTCCACTTCGCACGGTCTTCGGCATCCCCTGTAGTGAGACCATTGGCACGCATGTCATCCCTTACGACGTCAAGCCAGCACTTCTTGGGTCTTCCCCTCTTACCGGGACCCGGCGGGGCTGACATGGCCAGACATTTGTTACCTACGTAGCCCGGCGGTTGCCGCAAGACGTGACCATACCAACGAAGGCGACACTCTTGCAACTTGTCTGCAATGTCACGGACGTGAAGGCTGCCGGGGATGCGAGAGTTTCTCACGCGGTCCATCCGCGTGACCCCACACATCCACCGCAGCATCTTCATTTCCGTGACACGCAGCTCCTGCTTGTGTCGCTCCAATATCGGCCACGTCTCACTGCCATGTAAAAGGACAGGTCTAATAATGGTTTTGTAGACCTGTCCCTTCAACCGGATCGGCATTTTAGGGTCACAAATGACACCGGTCATCTCCCGCCATTTGGCCCACGCGGCAGCAATGCGTGACTTGACATCGCAATCGATGTCACTGGACGTGTGAAAAACAGATCCCAGGTATTTAACCTGGTCCGTGCGCTCGACCAAATCACCGCCTATGCGGACGGATGTGGGATCTGTCGAGTTTATTGCCAAGTACTCGGTCTTCGCCACATTTAGTTTCGGACCGCCGTTCTCAAGCGTCTCCTTCCACGCCTTTACACGTCGCACCAATCTGCCCCTGTCCGCGTCTGCCAGCGCAATATCGTCAGCATACATGAGCAACCATGGAGGCTGCTCATGTGGGTTTCTGATGCTGTCCGACAATTCGTCTAATATTACACTGAACAGAAGCGGACTAAGGACCGAACCCTGGTGTACCCCGACGGTGATGGGGAAGGGTTTCGTGTCGCCAACAGCAGTCCGAACCATTGAATCGGAGTCACAGTACATGTCCCGGATAGTGTCAATATAGACCTCTGGAACCCCTTTGGACCGCAGTGCCCACCAGATCATCGCACGAGGAACAGTCGAAGGCCTTCTGCATGTCTAGAAACAAACAGTGCAGAGGCGTGTTCTTCGACCTGTATTTCTCTGCGACAACCCTCAGGGCAAAAACAGGGTCCGTGGTCCCATGACCAGGGCGAAACCCATATTGACACCCCGAGAGAGTACACTCCTGCCGGATCCGAGAGTCTATAATCCTCTCGAAGATCTTCATGGTGTGGGACATCACCTTAATACCGCGGTAGCTCCCGCACTCCTGCACTGACCCCTTACCTTTGAAGACTGGAGTAATAATACTCAGTCTCCATTGGTTTGGGATCTGCCCGCTGAGGAGTATGCGGTTAAAAAGGTTTACTAAGATGCCCACACCGCGAGGACCCATCGCCTTCCAGGCTTCGATGGGGACTCCATCGGGTCCGACAGCTTTCCGATTCTTCATGCGGCGAAGCGCAGTCAGAACTTCTCCAGGCGTTACCGGTGGCGCACCTAGTTATTATTCTGGTTTAATTACTAATTCAAGTCGAAAAGGGTTTTGAGAATGTATAGCACTATATCTGCGTTGAAAAATCGAACGGCCAGATATATCTGACGTTAATATAAAAGAAAAATGTTACAATTGACCCGCGAAAAGTTTTTTATTTGAGATTAACCGTCAGTCGGTGCACGTCACGACCTTCAAGGGACACTGCGATGGAAGGTATAAAGTATTTTTAGTTGATTTTGATTTATATAGATTTCGTTTCTGGTTACTATAGTCATAGTAATTACGCTATAAAGCTTCAAAGCCGAGAAATTTTATAAATATTTCACATATTTATATTAAAATTAACAAAAGTGTGTGTACTTATGTACACGCGTTAGAAATTGTAATGCTTTAGTCTAATAAGATTTCATCACATTTACCTTAACTCTTTGTTTGTAACAGGAATGATAAATTAGTAAGAAAAAAAACATTAAAAGAATGAAAACTACTTTGAATGTTGTTATAAGTTGTCATGGAAACACCTGTCAGCTAACTTAAGGGTGTTTATTAGTTGTCATGGAAACACTTATCAGCTAACTTCATTTCGGATTTTAGTTACGGTCTGCGCACGCATCGTAAAAATTTACTTTCATCATTTTTCCCAAACGCGCCAAAAGAAGTGTAACTTCAAAAACTTGAAGCGCATATTTGGACCTTACGTTTCGAAGATAAGGTTGACATTTGTATGTCATCTTACAACATTACCGACACATTTGTGAAACGACCACTTCGCTATAATAATAAACTATATTGTATTACATATATCCAATTTTAATAAATGTATACACTGCATATCATTTTTATATATTTTATTGTATTTTTCGCTTACAAAATATATGTACAATATATAATATGTATTAAAATTGTCTATAACAACACCGTTATATACGATATACATCTGATTTATATAAAATTCTATGTAATTAATTATACTATACATTTAAAACTCGTGTGTATGTATTTATATAACAAAATTGCTGGTAAATTTATGAAATAACACATACTACTCTTAATACATTTTGTAATTACATATGACGCCTTGCGGTTCTTAATACAAAAAAATATTAATGATTTTTTGACCAATTTATAATAAATAACAGGTTTATACCGTTACAAATAAAATCATAAATAATCGATTACCATATGTAAGCTTGTGTGTGTTATCCCGATTTATTAAATAAATATTGTGGGACATTGTTTTACACAGCGCCATCTAGCCCAAAGTAAGCTAATTTAAGCTTTTTGGTATGGGATCTAGACAGCTGATAGACATAGTTATATATTTCTGAATACATACATATTATATTTTTTTTTACATACATATTATACATATGAAACACCCAAACTCCGAAATAAAATTTGTGAACACAAATATTGTCCATTCACGTTAAATTCTGACAACTATTGTTGCAGCAAATAAAAAAAACTAATTTTTACTCGATAACAAGCTTTTATTTATCTTCACGCTGCATCCCTGACGGGGTAATCAGAGAGGACAGATCGCCAGGGTTTGCGATCCATGCATACTTCTTTCGGTTCCTTTAGATTCATTCGTTTTTAATTCTTTTATTTAGTTATTTCACACACTAACCAGCAAATTTTTACAATAACTTGTTTCAAGCTAAAAAATAACTACGAGTATATATATACATTAATATTATTATTTGTATTTCATGTTCTTAAATGGCAACATTTTAGGAATTAATTTGCACTCTTTACTAGCTTAACAAAAAATATACATTATGGCTAAGCCTTTACGCACATACTCGCTAGAGAGTAAACTATTTATTTCGGTAAAATGTAATAAATTTACTCCCTTTAATAATGATATAGTTTTGACAATGTAATATTATTTTCAAGACATTTTTTTCCAAGGAGCCACAGATCATCTCAAGAGGTCAGAGTTCACCTCCCGAGGTCATCTCAAGAGATTAAAGGGCATTTTTGATGGCTCAAGGTCGAGATATCTTACACACAATTAGATGTATGTCATACACGCATATTATAGAGGCCATTTGAACTGATTTGTGTTTGAAAAAAAAAACAACAAGAAGTGGTCACGTGGTCAACTTTGAATAGTGATATTTCGAGATCTGTCACTTTATAAGTGACGTAATGATTATATTTAGTGATATCTTGTCGTCAAATTATCTATTTATACTACGCCATTATAAACGCCTTTTTAGGTGGTAATATTGTTTTAATTTGACAAGAATGCCTTTCCATCGAAGATATACTGTGCATCATATTATATTAAACTGAAGCTGTTTCATTTCTGTAATTTTCTCGCTAATGGTTACTGAGTTTGGCTGGTATTATTTAGGAAAATATACTCATCTAAGTCTCATGGCAACACAAATCACAAATTGTAATCACAGACTCTTTAGACCCCACACTGTCAATATTATATTTCTTAACATTCATCACATAGGCATAACGTCATAACTCATATAGTGTCTTACTTATGTACTTATAGTGTAAATTAGACATTTAACGAATTTTGAACCTTCCTTTTAGAATATTTGTATTTCAACACAGATAGAATATTAAATCTATAACGCAGATACCTTGATATTTTTTGATATAAAAGCGTCTATGCACAATTTTGACAGAAACGCAGTAATTTATTTTAAATAGAATGTAACAAATAACTGTTTTGATAAATAGTTATAACAGTAGATCGATTATTATTATATATTAGCTGCCCGCCCCTTTTAGGCACGAATCTGTGTGACATAACTACCATCCGCCATTTTGACGTTTATAATTTCAAAATGGCGGTTAACTTATTAGTATCTCAGAAATGTGACATTTAAGAGGGTCCAAGTAATTACATTTTCTGCTTGTATTGATGGCAGCTATTCATTTATATAGAAATTGTGGATGGTCACCATTACAAAATAAAGTCAAAATGGCGGACACTAGGCAAGTCACAATTCATACAAGAGTCTTTCTTTTTATATACAACCGGAGTAGTTCTTTTGTTGGCAGTCAGTTGATATTTAAGATATTTTAATCTTGTTTTCGATAATAACAACTATTGAAATAGAGTACACATATGCATAATATGCATAGATGTACTCTGCATATTATCAAAAGCAAATACAGTACATCTATGCATATTGTACAAGACTACTCAACATTCTTATCAAATGTATTTAGAGTACATCTATGCATAATTAAACATAGCTGTACTCTATTTTAAACAAAATTGCTCTTCAAACAGCTTTATTGCACCACTTTCAATGGCTCAATGGTATTCATTGTCAATTCGTAGTGTTATATATCTAGTGTAATCGTTCTTTTATCAAGAAAATTAGCAATATTATTTTCTTATATTCATTTCAATACTGACTTTTCTGTCAAGAATGTCATTATTCAAAGTAATTTTACAAAATTAATATAGAATTATTTGTGTTAAAGCTTTATTTTCTAATGTGATGTAAAAAATGTACAGACACAATTAAATTTTATTATTGGAAGGTACTATAGGTTCACATTTACTGATAATAATCACGCTACGATCCGCTAGGAGTAGGCAGAAGCCAAACTTATCATACGTACAATATATATTTTATACAGTTATCATAATAGTTTCATCACACATTTTGTAATTTATACATTTTTGTCATAAATGCAATAAATTTGTTATAATCACATAATTTGTTATGTCTTGTAACGGTGTCTCGGTACACGTTTAGCGAATAGTACGTCCAATACGCTATGCTGTGTAGCAAATTTATGAAGCTATTGATTTTGCCTATAGCCCATTGAGACAAAAGGTTTTGTCTAAGGTTTTGAATGATACTGGGACTTAATGCAAAGATTAATATAATTTCAAAGCAATACGACTGAGGACACGGCTATAGGCGCATGGAAATCAGCAAACGGTAGGAAGGATCCCCCTATACAAGTTACTAGATGACCTCCACAGCTTCGCCCGTGGAATATTTCGACCTCCCGTCGCACCTATTTAATCCCGTCGCTTATAAATTCTACAAGATGCATACAAAATTGCCGGATTTGTTGACATTTACGATACTGCTCTGCTCCCCAGTGTAGTAGCGTAATGATATATAGCCTATAGCCTTTCTCGATAAATGGGCTATCGTACACAAAAATAATTTTTCAAATCCGATCAGTAGTTCCTGAGATTAGCGCGTTCAACCAAACAAACAAACTCTTCAGCTTTATAATATTAGTATAGATACAACACAACTGCGTACTCGATTTTGAAATATAAAAGATATACTAGTAATTATCTTCACGCTGTATCCCTAACGGTGTAGTCAGGGAGGTTTCGCGATCCATGCATACTTTTTTAGCTTCCTGCAGATTCATCAATCGATACGTGCACGTCTGGGTATCCGAGTACTTTTGACTTTTCCGTTATATAAACTAGTTTTTTGTTAATCTCATGAAGTTTGCCAATCTTTTCCTAAAGTCCGTGACAAACTGTTAGCCTAACGTGTAACGTGACATAATCACAGACTTACATATTAACTTCAAGATAACCCTATTTATACAAATTTAAAATATTTTTTGCTTAAAACTATTATTCTGATTTTCTTTTTCAATAAATCTGTTCAACTATCTGAACTTATATAATTTTATTATAACTATTATTGGTAATACGTAGGCCCCATAATTATTATTTTATTTATGTTTCATCTATTGGTTGGCACCGCACAGTAAGACATTTATATTATATATACATATATAATGATATATACAAGGTGAATGGTAATATGTAATATGTCAAAGGAGGCGATGGTATATACTTGCGTATTATAATGATTTAAAAAACCAAATTCATTGGTTAACGGACCTATACTCTCTTTTGAAACTCGATTTAAAAATTTAGCATTTATTTATAATTTTGACCCATTATTCACAATCGCAAATTTGACAAGAATACAATGTATTTTTGCTAAAAATGGATTTTCGCAAAAAAACACTAATATTAAAGAAAAATCAACAATTCATTACATTAATATTTCAATGAATATGTACACTAATTAATGGATAATAACGACTTGTTGCTTTGTTCTACAAGTTTTTTTTTCAATAATACAGTTTTGTGAAATTTGAATTTTTCTTGACAATGTTTTTTTATTTTTTTCTAATCTAGAGAGTCACATAATCACAGTAGCGGTGCGCTATAACTGCCGTTTAAAACACATATTCAATCAGTTTAAAGTTTTTATGATAACCACATTCATCACTAATTAAATGTACATTACGCAGCTTTAGAAAGACACACCGCTATTTTGTGTAGAGCGATATCTCTTTCGCACGAACCACAGTCTGATTAACGTTGCCTACATATGAAGTGAGCGAGAGAGATGACGCTCTACTTAAACTAGCGGATGTCTCTTTTCAACATTCTATATGCATAATTTATACCGTAAAACATCACAGGTTGATATTTTATTCACATTTTGTCTACCGTATTATTTTATAAAAAGCTCATTTGACTTACAAAATGGCGGTTATAGCGTGCCGCGTGTATATAGTTCGAGTAAATCGTATTATACAATTAGTAACCACAGTATATATATCTATCTATACAAGTAAATATTGGAATGTCAAATGTACATGTTTATATACAGGTCGGCGAGGGCTACGTCCTCGGCGGCGGTATGCTGCTGGGGGAAGGTTTCGGTGGAAGGCGAGGAGCCGCTCCGTTTGTACTGTCGACAATATCGCGATTATTATATTGACGTCTTTGAGTGATATTATAAAATTATCTTGAAACGCAATTTGTATGAAGCCTATATCATACACTGACTGATCCCCAAGGCTTCGCTCGTTACGTACTTTGAACTCCGTGGCACCTCTTATTTTTGTCGTTTATTAATTTTAAAATACCTACTGTATGAAAATTTGCCCGATTTGTTGTCATTTATGATAATTGTTTCTCTCTCCTGAGTAGTGAGATGATGATATTTAGGCTATAACCTTTCGCGATAAATTGACTATTCAACACAAACATAAATTTTCAATTCGAATTAATAGTTAAAAATATTATTAATAAAATAAAATATTATTCATAAAAAAAATCTAAATAAATTAATTTTTAAATTATTTATTAGATTATCGCGTTCAACTAAACAAGCAAACTTGTCAGCTGAAGAGTTTGTAGAAGGGGGAAGTCGAAGTACTTAACGCGCGAAGCCGTGGACGTCACCTAGTATTAGTACGAGTATAGATATAAAGTATAAAAATATTCATCCAAAAGCGGGACGAATCCGCGAATTCTCATTTCCGACTGGACTATCCCAATATGCCAACAATCTGTGCATTCGGTATATCGGAATTTTGGGTTGGGAATTTCGATATACTGTCATCGGGTACTACCGTCGCTAGGGGCTAAAATAAAACTTAGACAAAACGGAGTAGGCTATGTTCAGTCACAAGAGGGACTATCTCAGAACTTTTCGCATTAAAAACGAGACCGTCGAATACAAAAAAAAAATACCTAAAATATCTCCGTGTACATTTAGACAAAACCATGTCACTCTCTCTCTGTGTTTGTCTCTTTCTGTGTGTGTGTGTGTGTGTGTGTGTGTGTGTGTGTGTGTGTGTGTGTGAGTGTTTGTGTATCTCTATGTTTGAGAGTGTCTGTCTCTTTCTGTGTGTGTGTGTTATTAGTCATTCTTCGTGTGTGTGTGTGTGTGTTTGTGTATCTATATATTCTCTCTCTCTCTCTCTCTCTCCCTCTCTGTGTGTGTATACTTGTCTTTTGCAGTGTGTGTATGTATGTTTGCCTCTTTCTCTCTCTCTCTGTGTGTGTTAGTCTCTCTTTGTGTGTGTGTGTTTATGTATCTCTATGTGTGAGAGTGTGTCTCTATGTGTGAGAGTGTGTCTCTATGTGTGTGTACCTGGTGCGGTGGTGCCTCCGCTGCAGGATGGTGGAGTGCGCGGGCCGCAGCAGCTCGGGCGGAGGCGCCGGTCGCGGCGGGAGGGGCGGCGGAGCGCCTGCCACCGACTGCGACTGTGAACACGCACACACACATACACTACTGTCCACGGTTGAAGCTGAGTTGAAAAAATGACGAAACAAGTTTCTAAAATGACGAGTTTCGATAATGACGAGTCACGAAAATAACGAAATGCGCAAGTGCGACGAGTTTATGTTTCCGGCGACTTGCTACTTATCCGTTTTCGAGATATAAGGAAATATCACACAGACAATAATTCACAACCTGCTTTCTGAACATTACAAAAATAGGATGTGTCTGTGTTATAAACACGAACGTGTCTTGAACGTCTATCGAATACATCTTGTAATGGGAATACGAGTATTTTAAGGACTTGAACAAACGTTCTAACTTCTCCAAGGCAAAAATGATACCAAATTGAAATTTTACAGAGTAACATCATGATAACGGCGCTTTTACGACCAGGCGCGCGATGAGTCACTGTTCTTAGCGCATTAATCCTTTATCTATGGAGTATTGAAATTGAATGCTCGATGGAGATGGTAGACATGCAGCAGCAACACCAAACTGGGGGCCGAGTCTACTATTGACAAACCATAGAATAAAACTAGAATCGCTGTTTTAGCTGTCAAAATGTTAGTAGACTATCAAAAATGCACTGACTAGCGGCCACTGGCGCGGTACGTGTTAGTAGAATTCTATCGGTCGACCGATAGAAGTCTATTGGAGTACGACTGTAATAGTAGGCTACGAAAAGTCAAAATTGTACCGGTGGCTTTTTATTGAGCGATTTCGATTCTATATCGACACGATTGAAATATCAGACTTGGCCCACTCTAAACCCAAATTTGTTATCAACCGTTTCTTTTAATGGCCTCCCTATGGAAGTTATTAAAGACGTATTCACGTTAAACCCAAGATAAAGGTCTCAGCGTCTTAAAGCCGTCCTTAAAAATTAACACATAACTTATCATGAAGAATATTAATGGGTCCGTCGAATCGCTTCAAACTTAATCCGCCTATATGCCAATTTTTAAATGCAATGAAATCAGTGAGTATTTTTGAAATCAAAATAACCATAGTTTAAGTGTAATTTAGGGCCAACGTTTACTCTACTTTCAGCATCGGCAATCTGTGTTTTTGCGAAGACTGCACCGCAGTTTAGCGACTTCCTACGTTTGATGGCATCATTACATCACGCGTTTATAAATTCTGGAGTATGTTTAGCGCAGACAGAAGATGTGATTCCGGTGTAGAACGGCAAGAAGCTGCCGGAAACAAAGTTAACGGTGCTTTGTCCCAATTAGTAAGGCGACAAAGCATCGTAAAAGAAGCACGACTCGCGATTCATAACGCAGTGCTAGTGCCAACCATGCTTTACGGTAGCGAAACCTGGGTATGTCAGCATGAAAGGAAGTTGAATGCTGTGGAGATGAGATCACTTCGAAAATTGTGCGGCGTAACTTTTGCCAACCGAATACGCAATATGGCGGGTTTGAATGAAAGTGTCAGCGATAAGCTGGAAAAGGGCGTGCTCAGTTGGTTTAGACGCGTCCCACGATTTAGTGAAGAACGATTGACGAAGAAGATATTTTGGGCGAAACTAGAGGATAGAAGGAGTCAGGGTAGGCCGAGACTTACATATGAAGACCACGTGAGCAGATTGCTCAAAAACAGAAAACTCAAAAGTACTCGGATACATGTCTCGGACGGACGAAAGATGACGATGCGAAACAAGTATGCATGGATCGCGAAGCCTGGCGATCTGTCCTCTCTGACCACCCCGTCAGGGATACTTTGTGAAGATAGTTAGTTTTTTATAGATTATAACGATGCTGCAACGCGATTTAATGACTTCCTGCGTCGGGTCTGGGATATCGGTATAGCTGTACGTTTTAACGTACTTTTCGTTTTCTCATCTGTCTCATCATCTTCGCACTCTGCTGGCGTAGTTTTTTTTATGAAAGTCACAGCCTACCCTGACTCCCGCTACCATCTACTTCCGCACAATAAATATTCGTAGTCAATCGTTCATCACTCATTCACTGGACGTTTTAGCTGGAACAGGGTGATCGGACACGTCGAATACTCTTTCATTCTCAAAGTGATCACATCAGTTTCAGCAGTTTCATGCATCTTCTGATATACTCAGCGTTTACTACCGAAAACTAACGTTGATAATCTCCAACAGCACTGCGTTGTGAATCGCGAGGCAAATCTTTTACTATTACACTCTACTCTGTCTGTTTACCAATTGAGAAAGAGTAACGTTAACTTATAATGAATGTATATAAATAGACTTACCGGCGGTAGAGGAGTGGGGGGTGCCGCGGAATCTCTCCTCCGTCGCGGCGGCAGCGGAGGGGGGGTGCTGCAGGACGACGCTGGGGGGACATGAGCTGAATAAATAATATGTTCCGAAATATATAAATCTGTATCCATAATTGTTTCTATCCTACTAATATTATAAATGCGAAAGTTTGTTACTCTTCACGCAACATTTACTGAATGGATTTTGATGAAACTTTACAATTATATAGCTTACACATCAGAATAACACAAAGGGTACTTTTTATCCCGGGAACAAATTCCTGTGGGAAACGGGAACGAGAAAACTTCACCACGCGTGTGAAGCCGATGGACACTCCCCTGCATAACGAGTGTCGAGTCTTGCGTAGTCCGCATCCAGTAGATTCCGGCGACCCTTTTATCAGGTCTTCGGTCCAATTAGAGAGATATATTCATATTGGAATGCTCTACTCTGTGGTTCCAGTCTATATTTTAATTCACTCATAAGCTATTGTAGCAAAAATATCAAGATGAAATCTTACTCTATTCTAATGTAATCGTATCTTAAACTAACCGCCAATATTCATAACCGTATCTGAACTTACTACTAATATCCATTTATATATAAATATTCGCATACGAAACTAATCTCTAATACTGAAAACGTATCTAAAACTAACCCCTAATATCCGTAACCGTAAGTGAAGCTACCAATATCCGTTACTGAAACTAACCGCTAATACTGCAACTATATCTGAAACTAACCGCCAATTTCCATAACCGTATCTGCAAAACAAATAACACATCAGAGGGCCGAGTTTACTATTGGCAAGCCGTAGAATAGAACCAGAATCGCTGTTTTTAGCTGTCAAAATGTTAGTAGACTTTCAAATATGCAACTGACTAGCGGCCACTGGCGCGGTACGTGTTAGCAAAATTCTATCGTCCGACCGATACAAGTCTATTGGAGTACGATTGTAACAGTAGACTACGAAAAACTGTCAAAATTGTGCCAGTGGCTTTCTATTGAGCGACAATTTCGATTTTATTTCGACACGATTGAAATAGCAGACTCGGCCTCCTGTATGTTCGTGGGTCTACTTACACTGGTGCGGCGTGAGCGGCGGAGCGGGCGGAGACGGCGTGGGAGGGCCGCGCCACTCGAACTTGAACGTCAACCTGCTGACACGCGTCACACATCAACTATAGCTTCTAACACATTTTAATGTACAAACAGTTCGGAATCCCCGAAGACGAGTTGAGAAAATGACGAGTCGCGAAAACTGATGAGCTGTGGTAGTGTGACGAGTTTGCGTTTATGACGACTTGTGACTAGTCCCACCCGTTGCTTAAATTTACATCCCCTATAGTATACCCTTAAAAGTAAAACCTATCTGAAATCTTGGAACACGTCGTTTAATAATGATGATGAACTGATGATATACCATTATTAATGAATTTTATTATAAAAGACATATTTGTACATAAACCTTTACTCCCTATTTTACACCCCTATGAATTTAGAAAAATTTTAAAACACATGTGTATTTATTTTTACTTTTACTTAATTTGCCACAGCGTTTCACCAAGGGAAGAATTTCTAACATTCCTTCTTAGTGAATATCCAAGTCTCAAAAGAAAACAACTTGGATAGTCTTAAAATAATATATTTTTCAGTTTTTATTGTCAGTAGTTTCGACTGGGTGTTGATGAGTGAGCCAACGATCTCTTTACAATAGAAGACTATCTGTGGTTTACCTATATATCTAAATACTAGATGACGACTCAAAGCTTCGCCCGTGGAATACTTCGACCTCCCGTCGCACCTATTTAATCCCGCCGCTTATAAATTCTACAATGATTTATAAAAATTTGCCCGATTTGTCGACATTTATGACTACTGATCTGCTCCCCAGTGTAGTAGCGTAATGATATATAGCTGATAGCCTTCCTCGATAAATGGGCTATATAACACAAAGAGATTTTTTCAAATCCGACCAGTAGTTCCTGAGATTAGCGCGTTCAACCAAACAAACAAACCAAACAAACTCTTCAGCTATTAAGTACAGATTTCACGTTGTATAATATGCGCATATTTTAATGACGCATGGAAATTTAACAGATTTTGTGGACTTTTATTAATGCTGCGGCCCTCGGGTAGTAACATAAAGATACATAGCCTATTGACTTGGTTTTCTAATGGAGAAAATCTATACTAATATTATAAAGCTAAAGAGTTGGTCCAACGCGCTAATCTCACGAACTACTGGTACTACTAGATAGCCCATTTATCGAGGAAGGCTATAGGCTATGGATCGTCACGCTACTACCCTGAGGAGAGGAGCAATAATCATAAATGGCAAACAAATCGATCAAGTTTTTGTGAAATATTGTAGAATTTATAAGCGACGGGAGTTCAAAGTATGTCACGGACGAAGCCGTGGGGGGTCATCTAGTATATTAATAAAATCGGTTAAGTAGTTCCAAAAATTAACCGACTACAAACAAACAACTCTTTCCCTTTTTTATAATATTAGTATTGAAGTATATACAACAGCCTAATGGCACAGCGCTGAAATGGCGTGAGTATGAAGTTCAGTATATTTATGTAATGGAGGTTCCTGAAAACATATCCCGTTGTCATCATGTAGCTCACCTGTCGTGGACCACCACGGGACTGGGCGGCGGTTGAGGCGCTGGGGAACGTTTGGGTGATACAGCCGGCATCCTGCGATACAATATAAATACCGATAATTTAAACAAAGCGCTCGTGGCCCCTCAGAAATAGATGGGCCTTTCTCTGCTGAATTTGATGAGCTGATTACTGTGAACTTTGGCTATGGCTGGTCACGGATGTGTGACCGCTTTATGATATTTATAATTTTTATGGCTATTTGCCATACTAAGTAGTTTGTTTGTGATTCTAGGCAAAGGCGTTGCTGGCGTAATGTATAGGGCATGTCATTTTGCCAAGGGGGACTGTGTGAACGTACGTGACGTCGTAGATGGGGGCCATCTGAAAATCAGCGCTGCATATTGTCACTACCGATGATATGTAGCATATATGCTGAGATGACCACCCTTTCAGGCTCGCACACTAATTTAAATGTATTTAAAATTTGGCATCAATTACAAATTTTGATTATTGTTATTTTGTATCTTTATTTTTTAGTTTATTTGCATTGGTTGCTATACGAGTATATAAATATATATTTTTTTTTGTGTTATAATGTTTTTCTTTCTTTTTTTCTCTATTTCCGTGACTGAGGGCTGATCGGTATATGTACGTCGAGGTCGATCCTCAATCAAATTGAAGATCTTTTGTCAAAAGGCCAGGTCAAGAGTACCCTTAATCGGCGAGCGTGTATGAAAACAATTATGAAAGTTGAAGAAGCGAAAGTTGTATGCCAGGATCGTAGCAAGTGGAAAGCCATAGTCTCGGCCTACCCCGATGGGAGACAGGCGTGATGATATGTATGTATGAGAGCTGAGCTTTTCCGTGCTTCGGAAAGCACATTAAACCGTTGGTCCCGGTTGCCAGTAACATGGCAGTCGTTAAGCCTAGTTGAATGTGGTTATGATCGGTTTGATAAATTTCAACAGCAGGTAGCCTGTGTCTGTCTATTTCAATACGGCAATGGGTTCACTACAAGAATGCACACAGTAAAATAAAGTTTATTATTCCTCTGCCACCCCTTCAGGGATAAAAACGTGATTGAAAAAAAAAAAAAAAAATGCTAAGGGTTTTTTGGTAAGTAGGCGACAAAGCAACTTGTCTAACTTGATCTTCTCTTCAACAAACCTCGTTTTGGAGTGTGAGGTACACTTTCATTTAGCTGCTAGGAGAAGCTGTTTGGTTTTTTATTTTCTGCATTGTTGGGAACGTTTTATCATTTTCAAGTAGGTTTTATGCGATACTTCTTCTTTGCTCGTTCCTAAGCCTGGAGAAAATGAATTAGTGAGGATGCTAATGCTTCAAAAAATGCTTAGTTTATTACTCATTGTGCTATTTGGGGTACAGACAAACCCAATAAAGGAAGAATCATAAAAAACGCCGAACTGATCTTGAGTTTTAAGTGTTCAAACAAACGGGATTTAGTTTTATGTATATTAAGATTTGAATGATATCGAAATAAATTTGTTGTACAACATTAGTGGTAGGACATAGAGGTCAGATTCAGATTCATTTATTTACAAGAATGTAGGTATTACAATGATGATCTTATAATTACGAAGCCCCAGGTACATTCTACCACTGTAGTGTGGTGTGTAAATATTTCATTATATAAAAAAAAAACAATAATACTGGTCTTATAGATTTTAAGTATTTTGTAACAATTTCTGTACAAATTAATTTCGATAATCTCTTTTTAACACGCTTTTATTAGTTTCACCTGTATGTATGTTTGTCTGTAACAGACTCTTTTGGGTTCGATTTTGCCGTTCTTTGAACGATCAGATTTAATTTAAATTTTGCACAATTATAAGACACCGTTGACTATGCAATAATTCGATTAAAAAATCCGATTATCCTGATTAAATTCGCCAGTATTCATCAATTTCTTTCCGGATACTTTGAATGAGAGTAAGAAAGATGGAGCTAGTGCGCGAACTACGCATGCGTGCACTTCCAGACCATATCATACCGGACATGTCATGTCAGACCAGTCATGCACGCGCAGTGATTTTTTAGTTTTTTTAAACTATTCTTTATTATTATCGATTCTGTAACCACAAATAAATAATTGACATGAAATGATAAATCCCCACAAACTTTGTTTCTGAAATCGAATTCCTGGACCTACAAAATGAATATGTAGTTATCACTAATATTAGAATAATTCTATTTATGTAAGACTTTATATTATTATTTTTATAAAAAAAAAACTAAGTAACTATCTTCACGTTGTATCCCTGACGGGGTAGTCAGAGAGGACAGATCGCCAGGCTTCACGATCCATGCATACTTGTTTCGCTTTTTCAAGATTCATCAATTGCTTCATACACGCACGTCTGGGTATTCGAGTACCTTTGACCTTTCCGCTGTTGAGCAATCTGTTCAAGTGGGCTTCATATGTAAGTCTCGGCCTACCCTGACTTCTACTTTATTTATATAAATAACATTAATACTATTTTCGTACGTTTCTACCTAACGTTTGTTCGTTTTCTGCCAAAGGATTTTTGTGAAGTGGATTATTAAGACGGGGCAGTAAGGCCACGCATTTTAACGGTTATAGTTAGAGAAAAACGTTCCTACAAGACAATCCATATTATATTTATTGACATTTTGCACTGCCATTCACAAATTTTGTAAAGAAAATTGTTAGCAAAAAAGAAATGTGCATAATACTTGACATTTTATGAATTTTTTTTAAGATTCTGTAATTCAGCAAGAAAAAACGGTACCCTTATATTGTTGTCTGTCTGTGAAGATTGTTTTCAATAACGTTTTATTCTACAACAGCTTTTATGAGAATCAAAAAGTACTTTCTTTTTACAAATGTCGCATATCTGTTTCCACAATGAAAGAAATTATTAAAACTTCACCAAACTAACTATACAAGTCAATATTATCAGTAATAACAATACCAGCTTACTCAATCAACAGCAATAAAATGGCAAAAAAAACAGACAGTGAAACATTTTGATCATTTATCTATCACACAGGAGATCAATACAAAACAGACCTAATGTAGATAAATTATACCCGCGGATTTGTTTTCATATTTGACAATATTTAATTATTTATTGACAATTAGGCACTTAATGATACCTATTATCAAACGGTGGCTTTATTGATTGTTATCAAATCACAAGTGCATACATCTTAAAAAAAAATCTATAGAAAAAAGATCGCGTTCAACAGCACAAATAAATTAATATACCTGCCTATTGCTTGTTCATTTCATGCAACTTCGTATTTAAATAGAAAATTTTATCTTATATAATAAACAAAACCTTCACTCAAATAAAACTTTAAACAACAACTTTAACAAAAAAGAAACCTCATTCTTTACTCTGTACGCGCGCATAAAAAACTAATTAATTTTATTTAGTATTATATTATTCATAAGTGTATTGAAAAACGTCGTATGACACACGTGTGTATTGTTGATTACCGTCTTCGGCTCTCTTTAGACTCAATAGCGCCTCAGCGGTAATCGCCAACTTTACACACTTGTACCATAATCTACTATTACTCGTTCGCTCATAGCCAGTGGGATTTTCCATTTATGAATGCTTCGGAAGGCACGTTAAACCGTTGGTCCCGGTTACCAGTAATATAACAGTCACTTAACCAACTAGGCTACCAAGACCCACTCGAAGTCGACGAATTAATCCATCTCCGTTAGTCTTTAAGCGACGTAAGACCCAGCAAGCCAGAAGACCCAAAAAGTCTGGTTCGAGTCCAGCTCGCGACTGAAAATGTTTCTACTTTAAATTTGGGATATAGAATTAGCATAACAATTGCTTTTCAAAATTGTTTCTAACATAACAGCCGTTAATACAAGTAAAAGTTTTTAGTGGCGCTTGAAAACTGTCAAAAAAACTCTGATTGAAACTTGATTTAAAGATTTTTCGCAAATTGATAACATATGTCAGGAGCTGGAGAAACGGGAATATTACAAAAGATAGCTTCAGAGCTTTGTTTTATTCTCATTCCTGGACCAGTAAGGGCAGTGACACACTTATAATTTTCCATATATATATACAATCGGCATCGCATTACTTAGTTAGATAATGATTACACAACATCAATATATCTGGTAATATAATAGGTAGCCATGTGTTCTGGCTTTGTCGTGTGTTTAGAGGGATAATAGATATCAAGGTCCCATTGTAAGTATATACTATACTATCTTCACGCTGTATCCCTGACAGGGGTAGTCAGAGAAGACAGATCGCCAGGCTTCACGATCAATGCATACATTCTTTCGCTTCTTCGAGACTCATCAATCGCTTCATACACGCACGTCTGGGTATCAGAGTACTTTTGACCTTTCCGGTTTTGAGCAATCTGCTCACGTGGGCTTCATATGTAACTCTCGGCCTACCCTGACTCCTTCTACCCTCTACTTTCGCACAATTTATATTCTTCGTCAATTGTGCCTCATTGTAAGTATATCATACAAATAAATACTTATAGTTGAAAATATACAATATGCCACCTTTTTTTTTATTGAAGTGAAAAAAGACAACCTGTTTCGAGACGGGGATTAAACCCGGGACCGTTGCTTAACCAGGGCAATGTTCTAGCCACTGAACTACTTGAACCGTACCGAAACAAGTTGAAATTCTTCACTATATTTTAATCGTCATTTAAGAGTATGACCAGCGCCATCTATCGAGCTACTCAACAACTCGATCCCAATGAACAGTGTTACAACCATTTTTAAAACATTGATGCGATGGACTCCACTCAAGCTATCTATAAAAATATTTTTAGTTAGCGTTTTTTTTTGCTTTAAAAATTTATCAATATCCTAACACTTTGAATGGTGGTATAGTTTTTACGATGACTACAATGATTGAGCGCAAGAACATTTAATTGTTTTTGCGTATGCCCTGATAGAGCAACCCTTTTAAAAGTTGATTTAAATACTTCCTAACATAGTTTAAGAAGTATTTAAATCTTTCTATTTAAATAGAAAGAATTCTGTGAATATGTCTAGGTCTAGCTAGAAAACCTGTGTTCCTGATATATTCATTCACGCCTATGTCCCGAAGGAGTAACAGAGGCATACTTTACACCCACATTTCACCCTAAGCATTTCCTATCCCACGTAACAGGTGGTGAGCCCATTGCCGTAAAAGCCTTCGCCCATCTGAGGACCAGCCATAGCGAAAGTTGCTTAACGCATTAATCGTATATTTAGAGTTCTTTTTGTTGAGTCACTTAAACACTAAAATGAAAATATATGTAACTCACCTGAACAAGTCGTGTTTGGGGCTCGGCAGAGGCCTATCGGGTGGCTCCGGCGGTAATTCATTAGACGTCGAACACACTGCTAGGCAATGGAGAACACAAAAGGGTCACTAAAATACTGTCAAATACAGCTAAAATTGGAGCGTAGTTCATGTACATTACATTAGTTTTTATTTCACTTCAATACATGCAGTATTTCCGAAGTTACAACGACGAGAAGTTTTAGTCCTTTTTTGAATTTCCGAGATTAGGCGCGCCCATTATGACGTCACCGCCTCGCACAGACTGCGACAAGGCGCGGCGCGGCGTTCGGGTGCGAGCGAGAGCGCGACTGTCGAATGAGCAGGGTTGTGACGTATGTGGATCGTCAATAATTCAGCCATTTGTTTTAAATATTAAAAAAGTAGAAACATTGATTTTCTCGCCTTTTTTATAAGTTTTATTTGGCATTTAAAGTAAAAAACGTTTGTTCCCCCTTTAATGTTTAAATAATAAACTGTTAGGAGTGGATAGCCAAGGTCGTAACCAACAACGTTTGTTCTACTACTTTTAACAATTCGCTACGATATTTGTCTCAAAGAACCTCAGGGCCTCCATTCTTGATCATACAAGTTGAAAGCGTAGATGTAACAGTTATCTGCTAACTTCGGGGTGCCGAATTTGGGTGTCGCATTGTGTCTTAAAACTTCACTCTGATCTTTTTTTCGTAAAAGGAAAAATCTTATAAACGTAGTTGAACCATAGTGTTTAGGCAAACAATGGAGTTTCTTTAGTAAAAACTAGATGATTGCGTAATTATGTTTAATCTCCTTCAAGGATCGTACAGAAGTATCGTATCGCCGTACGCACCGAGCAGGCCTATGCGCGGCGGCGGCGGCGCGGGCGGCGACGCGCTGCCGGCGGCGGCGCTGGGCGCGCGCGGCAGCAGCGGCGGCACGCGCTCCTGCACACACAACACACATATCTAACCACCTCATATGCGCGAGCATACATCACTATAAACATCGGTGGACGCACATTCATCCAAATCTTATATAAAAAGCAATAATCTAAAAAAACGTAAACCCTAAAGCGAGAAAGTCGTCGTAGCCGATTACACTCAACTAAAAATCGTCAAAATTGCTAAGATGATGCTTTCAAGCGTCAAATCCATACCAAAATGTAAATTTAGACCTTACATAATACTATATGTATAGTCAGTAATACTTTATAGTCTTTAGGCGTTATATTTAACAAAATTTTACTTAAATTCAAGAAAAATTGTGGCAGTGGGGAAGTAAACTGTCAAATAGTTCATTGTAGAGGGCGCCAAATGTTTGTTACAAAGCATCTGTCAATCTTCATACTGTTTCGTTCGAAATACGCCTTTTTAATTATTTATTAAAGAATGGGTCGCTGTGTGGCTTTTATATGTGGCTTTCATTAATTCAACGACTCGCCAGGTGGAATACATGTTGTAAAGCTTTTTAACACCACAAAAAAGAAACTTAGAGCAAAAACAAAACGCAAGACGAAGGTTTTGCTATGAAACTTAACGTTTTCTGTGTAACAAACACACAGCGCCCTCTACATAAAAGTATTGCGTTTTCTTCAACATTGGGACCCATATCCTACTATACCTAGAAAATCAGCCATCTAAATGTGCAATGTGATATAGGTCAGCGCGCTGAATTTGCTGACCCCCTATTTCTAGACTGGGTCTAGAAATAAAGAAAGAAACCATAACCCTCCTTCTGGTACAGTCGAGAATAAATTTAAAAACCGTATCGACACAACTAAAATAAAGTGTTCCTGAGCACACAAAAGAAATTAAACTTCTTTATAAGATTTCTTTTTACAGCTATAAAATTTCTCTCATACGTCGAAAAAGAAGTTTCACTTCAAAAAATCAAGAGTGCTTTAGACCACATGAGTGAATTAAAACTTTTATAGACTATGAGAGAAAGTGACAGAAAGTATGTGCTCACACCTCGTTCTCTCACCTCTACAGTAATATACAAAACGTAAATATCTCTCTCTTTGTATCTTCACTGATTTCTCTGAGATCTAAGGGGAGCCTACCTACTACTTCTTGGAGAAGAATCTGGCGAAACTCCATGGATGCTTAAAATAAACAAAAAACCTTCCAAGAATAACAAACTTTCCAACATTCTTGTTCGCTGACGACTGTACTGTTATTTTTATGAATAAGGATAAAATTTTAATGGAATCATACATTCACAACACTCTGAGGGACATCAATACATGGCTATTAAATAACAATTTGAAATTAAATATGAATAAAACCAATTTAATGATATTCGGTAACGGGAAAGCTCAAATATCGGACATTAATATAAATTACCTAGGCAATAAAATAGAAGAAATTGAAACTACAAAGTTTCTCGGTCTACATATGGATAATGATTTGAATTGGAAATCTCACGCAGAAAACTTATGCCAAAGGTTATATCGCCAATCGTATGCTCTTTACATGCTTGCTCGAACGGTAAATACCCCAACAGTGTTGACTGCATACCATGGAAACGTGTGTCTTTAATTAGATTTGGTATTATATTTTGGGGGAATTCTACCCACAAAGATATGATATTTATAGCGCAAAAGAGATGTGTCAGAGCCATATGTAACATTAAAAAAACCGAAAGTTGTAGACCTCATTTTGTAATGCTTGGTATACTAACGCTGCCCTGTATTTATATATTTGAAGTAATCATGTATGTCAGAAATAATAGCAATAGTTATATAAACTACAACAGCAGAAGACACTGTCTGAAAATTTGCTGTCCACAGAACAGAACTACATGGCACAATAACAGCATTTTTTGTACGGCACCGCGTATATACAACCATCTTCCAAAAGAACTACTAGAGATAACAATTCATGAGTTATTTAAAGGTAAAATTAAAAACTTACTTATAGAAAAATGCTACTATAGTGTTGACGAATACTTAACAGACAAACTTTGATTAATTGACATGGTTACACACATGACATGACATCTTATCTTTGACATTATAAATTATAGCTTTAATATTCGTATTTCACTGATTATCCTTATATTTTATTTTATTTTTTTATTTTATTTTTTTCAACATTTTAGCATTTGTGAATTCTGTTTCTTTTGTGACATTGTTAGGTTTTGATTTTGAAATGGCTGCCTATTATTTCGGAATATTATTGAATTAAATACTGATGGATTTTAATAGTTAACTTTGATTATATTATTCTATAAATACTAATAAAAAATAAATGTAAAAGAATATAAATATAATTGTAATTGTAGATGAAAACAAATTGAATTTTATAAATATTGAAAATGTTTGCATGCTTGATGTAAAATATGGTGATACTTGCTGTAATCTTATATAACATGTTCCCTACCCATATTTTTTGCAAATAAATGAATTATTATTATTAAAAATAAGTGTAAAATACAGGTATTAACGCGATCATGCTAAATAGCTTGACGTTTCGACTGAGTTGCACCAGCCGTGGTCACGAGCAGACTGTACATCCATGGATGCACTTTTAAAATGTATGTATAGCTTACAATCATTAACTTACATTGTCCTTTAGAGTTATGTGAGAACAGTCGACCAAACTTAGTTTGCCTTATTTTTTAATAATATTATTTGTAATACTTGATATAATTGTTATAACAGCTATGAGCTGACCAGTCCCAGCTGTCTTTCACCAGCCTACCCCCCAATTCAAGCAAGCGTGTTGTTTGTGAACGTTTTAATGAATGTTTTATTATCAATATGTGGCACGTACCTGCTCTGCCTTGTCCGGTTTGCGACAAGTGGCGAGATGGTCGACGCTGCGCGAGTAGAACAACTCCGCATCCACAATGGCGTTTCTTGGCGACAACGCGGTCGGCTTGCGTTCACACGTCGCCGATTGTCTGCAGTGGGAATATATTAATTATATGACTGCCTCAGTGGCGTAAGTGGTTGTGAGTGGGACTGCTGAGGTCCCGGGTCAAAACTAATATTTGTGTGATCTACAAATATTTGTTTCGGCATTTGGGTGTTTCCTATATATGTCATGTATTTAGAAATATATAAGTATGTTTATCGATTGTCTAGATTACACACTACAAGTTTATATTAGCTTAATTTGGGCTAGACGGATTTGTGAAAAAAAATATGGTTACGTACGTCCGTCTTCTTTTTAGTCTATGAGCGAGCTAGTAGTGAGTGAGTTAGCAAGTGGTGAGTAGCGAATGAGTGAGTAAGTATAGTGAGCGTGACTTTGCTAAGTGTCGGTAGATGGTGCCTGTCTTAAGTGTCGCCTTCTCACCCGGCAAGTGAGAAGACTAGACTGAATTTTTTTCCATTTTAAATTTATGATATGGTAAGCATTTTAATTAATTTTCAAAATTGTGTCTGATGGTGAGTGAGTAGTGAGTGAATGAGTAAATAGTGAACTAGTGAGTGAGTGAGTAAGGAGTGAATGAGTAAATAGTGACCTAGTGAGTAAGTGGTTAGTAAGTGAATGGATATTTAGTGAGTGCGTGGTTAGTGAGCGAGTGAGCAGGCACACGTACAGGCTGACGGAGCGGTCGTGTCGCGGCGAGTGGCGCTCGCGCGGCGACGGCGGCTCGTCGCGGTGGCTGCACCTGCAACATAACGCCATAACACTCACTTATACACATTTCGGTGGACTTAGGTCACTATAGCTTTCTCTACCATCACCACTGGATATTTCCAAGCTGATTGAGATGGAGACACTACGCCTAACTCCAGCATCCTATCCAGCTGTTTTCTAGGGCCTGTTGTTTAATGGGAGACAATGGGTAGTATCTCTGAAGTGTTTGTGATCTCCAGTATCAATAGTATGCTGCACTAAAGTGGTTCTACATAACCCCATTAATTAAAATACAGCACTAAATATCACACACACATGGAATGTGAGGAGCCTAAAGCAACACGGTAAACTGGAAAATGTTATTAAGGAAATGAAGCGTTCGAAGATCGAGATTGTGGGTATAGGTGATACTAAATGGCCAGAAAAGAATAAGTTAGTAACAGAAGCAGGAAGCGTGTTATACCTCTCTGGCAGCGATGCAGATACGGAACGTTATGGAGTCGCTGTGTTACTTAACTCAGAAACTGCCAAATCGGTAAAGAATGTTGTACCTCACTCGAACAGGAGCATGATGGTGTGCTTAGAAAGCAAACCCCGCAACATACCCATTATCCAAGTATAGGCCCCTACAGCAGATAAGCCACAAGACCAAATAAAAGAGTTATACGCAGAAATAGAGACGCTCTTGCAGTACACCACAACACACTGCTGATCATGTAGTCCGTAATCAGATCGATTACATTATGGTGAACCAGAGATATCGCAATTGCGTTAAATGAGCTTTAACATACCCGGGTGCTGATATAAATTCAGACCATAACCCAGTAGTGGTCAAGATAGAATGTCAGCTTAAAAAGATAAAACGGGCAATAAAACCTAAGGTTGACATCGTAAAGATAAAGGATCCATCAATAAGACCTCAGGTGTATAATGCAATTAACACATGGGCGCAAGAGAATTTAGAGTCAGCATCTGTCGAGCAAATTGTAGAAAATCTTAACAGAACTATCGATACAATAAACAAAACAATCTTGTATCCTACACCATTTTAGAACTTATGGAAGAGCGCCGTTTACATAAACAAACTGACCCCGAACAATATAAAAAGATAGATAAAGAGATTCGGAGGAAGATTCGAGAAACGCGTGCAAAATTCTATGAAACCAAATGTGAAAAGAATGGAAATATTATACCAGAAATTTGACAACTTTAATCTCCATAAAGAAATTAAGGATATGACTGGACCTAAACAACACCTGATAGTTGATGACAGTGGAAGATTGCTCTCAGATGTAGAATCAATAAAGATAGCATAGAAATCTTACATCGAAAGTATGTTTGGGGATAGTAATAGGGGAAATACCATTCACATCGCAGATGATTCAGGTCCTCCTATTATCAGATCTGAAGTTATTCAAGCTCTTAAAAAAACAAAACCGGGGAAAGCACCTGGACCTGACAACATTCAGATTGAAATCCTTAAACTTATTGAAGAACATCTTTTAGATTCCCTAACAAATTTATTTAACAGGGTATATAGTTCAGGAGACATACCAAAGGAGTGGTTGAGGTCGACCTTTGTAACTCTTCCAAAAAAGCCCACAGCCAAGAGATGCTCCGACTACCGAACCATAAGTCTCATGAGTCACGTTTTAAATTTGTTCCTTTCTATTATTCATGAGAGAATTAGAGTGAAATGTTATGAACAATTAGGTGAAAATCAGTTTGGCTTCAGATCAGGCGTTGGTACGAGAGAAGCATTATTCGCATTAAATGTTCTTGTTCAGAAGTGCAGAGATATGCAAAAAGATATCTTCATATGCTTCATAGATTATGAAAAAGCTTTTGACCGTGTTCGACACGAGGTACTTTTGCAGCAATTACTGAACATCGGACTTGACGGCAAGGGTGTGCGAATTATACAAAATCTTTATTGGCATCAGACAGGTACAGTAAAAGTCGACGGAGAAGAGACTGACGAAGTTGCTATATGTCGAGGTGTGCGACAGGGTTGCATATTGTCACCGCTGTTATTTAACGTATATTCCGAAGCAATTATCTCAGGAGCATTGGAGCATCGAGAGTGGGGTGTCGTAATCAATGGCCAAGTAATTAACAACCTGAGATATGCCGATGACACAGCTCTAATTGCATCCACACCAGAAGATCTACAGAATATAGT
The DNA here is from genome assembly GCA_948477245.1 of Thumatha senex. Classification (NCBI taxonomy): domain Eukaryota; kingdom Metazoa; phylum Arthropoda; class Insecta; order Lepidoptera; family Erebidae; genus Thumatha; species Thumatha senex. The sequence continues at coordinate 58,298,081 of OX419724.1, forward strand.
GAATGTCGTTAATGAATGCAGTTCAAAGGCTATATCGCGAGATCCAACTCTTAACCCGTGCTTAAAGATTGCCGGAACACCACTAGAAAGAGTTCAAAAATACAAATACCTAGGCACATGGGTTAATGAAAAATGGGAGTCTGACAATGAGATTAAGACCCGGATTGAAATAGATCGTGGGTCATTCAACAAAATGAAAAAGGTACTTTGTAACAAAAAACTAGACATTAAGCTTAGATTCAAAATTCTTCAATGTTATATCTGGCCAATAATTTTCTATGGATGTGAGGCGTGGACTTGCAAGGAACCAATTCGCCAAAAACTGGAGGCTTTAGAAATGTGGCTTTACCGTCGTATGCTTCGAATAAGTTCTACGACGTGTCAAAAAATCGCGAGAACTAGAGAAAGAGAAGAAAGGTAGCTTATCTGGGACATGTATTGAGACATGAGCGCTACCATCTTCTCCAGACAATTATGATGGGTAAGATTGAGGGGAAAAGACGCGTCGGAAGAAGAAAGCTATCCTGGCGCCGCAACATCAGGCAATGGACCGGTATCACCAACGTAGAGGAACTTTTTCGCCTCGCGAGAGATAAGAATCGATACGCAGAGCTGACGGCCAACCTCCAGTAGTGGAGAGGCACTCCAAGAAGGAGAAGAACGTAATATCAAAGCGTGGATACCTTTCACGTACATAACAATAATTATTTAACAATTTTGTAATCCGTGCAAGCACTCGAGGCTCTGCAGACTCAGTTTTCTGTAAACGATTACTGAGTTAAGTATCTTTGACTAGGGTTGATCCTTGGATAGGTGACCACTTTGTGGCATTCACATTTGCTTCGGAAGACACGTTAAGTTATTGGTCCTGGTTGCCAGTAACAGCAGTCTTTAAGCCAAGTTGAAGGCGTTATGGGTGGCTTGAAAATTTTCAACAGCAGGTCGCCACAACCTGGGTCTGTCTATTTCAACACGGCAATGGGCTCACCACCTGTTACGTGGGACAAAGATGCATACGTACAGTATGCCTCTGCCGACCGCTTTGGGGATGAAGACGTGACAATATATACTAAATATCAAAGCGTGGATGGATACCTTTCACGTACATACCAAAAAAGTATGTGTGTGTACCAGAGTACACAGGTAATAAGTGAAACTTCTTTGCGACATTTTATTTACAGTTAAAAAAATTCTCTCATCATACGTCGATAAGGTTTAACTTCAAAACAACATGGTGCGATACCGAAAAAAAGTGACGATTTTTTTACAGTTATAAAATTTATCTCAACGTCGATAAAGTTTCACTTCAATAATATTTCAACAAGTTTGTAACTCAATTACAGTCTAACTCCTAAACCAATATGGTAAAGAACAGCTTACAGCCTTTTTATCCTGTCAGCGAGCTTAACCAACAGTTATATCGCCAATGAGGCTCGCTTGACGCCCCATCGCATCTAGTTTACTATGAAACCATAAAATTAGCACTCATCAGACATACAATATCCTTTTTCTCTTTATCTCAAGTGTATTCCCAGTTGCTTCCAAACTCTACCTGGATTTTGAGCCTGAGATCCAATGCATTTAGAAGTCAGACATTTCCGGAATTATTGAAAACTACTACCCGTATGACTTTCTACCTACTGCCAGATTCGCAAAGCAATAAGGTACAGCCAGAGGAAGAACCTGGCAATAAAACTCATGAATACTCTTTTTTAATCGCCAGTAAAAACATTGGTTATCGTTTACATAATTAAAATGAATGCCTTTTTTATAACAGTCTTCGTCTATTACATTATAGTTATGTATTATTTTATTTATTTACACGCCTTATCCCGAATGGGTAGCTGAGGCATATTATATGCTCCCTTTTCACCATGTGTTTCCTCTCCCACGACAGACACAGGTTGTGGCTACCTGCTTTTGAAATTTTTCAAGTCGCCCATAAGGCCTTCAACTTGACTTAACGACTGCCATGTTACTGGCAACCGGGACCAACGGCTTAACGTGCCTTTTGAAGCACGGAAATGCTTGCAAATGTAAATGCCACAAAGGTTCACCCATCCGTGACCAGCCATAGCGAAAGTTGCTTAACGCAGTGATCGTTTACAGAACAACGAGTCCGCGGGACCAGGAGCGCTTCAGTTTAGTTATGCATTATGTTTCTTTATTATTATTTTTCTATTTGTATATTTAAGTTGTGATGGCTTAGTGACTTACGGCCGAATACTGAAAGGTCACTCAAATATCTAACGGCATCTTAAATGTTTGTGCAGCTTCTAAATAAAAAATTCGTATTCTCAAACATCAAATTTAAGCATGTGATAAATTTAAGATGATCTCAGGTTAGTTGCGCTCAGACGCCACTCAATGTAAAATTCGTATACTGGAATGCTACTTAATTTAATTTAGCTGTCACATGACCAACAAACTGCTTTGAACGTCCCCTAAATGTAAGAGTAGTCGAGAGGTCTCCTAAATCTGGAATTGAATATATTGAAGCGTTAAAATAATGTGTTTATCTTCGCTATCTTTACTCTCTGACCATGAAAGACTGACCGCCTGTCGACGAAACCCTAGAGAACCTAAATACATTCGAAAAATGCAACGCTGCGGAGTTTCCTGCTCGGTTCCGTATCTCCAATGAGACAGTTCTATATTTGGATAATTTATTCCATGGGCGTACCCAGGGGAGGGCAGAAGGGGAGCTGTCCCATTCCGGACATGGTTTACGACTCCTACTTTTGTCTATAAAATTTTGCCTGGTAGAAATCGCTTTATGTGATAAGGCCGCACATTGTACTTTTTCCACAGCTTTCAATCTCAATGTACAAATGTATTGGCTGGCGCATATTACGTATTGCGTACGTGAAATTCTCACGTAAAGCCGCTGTATCTGTAAGGAAAGCGGGTAACCCATCCACCGTACTTTTAAAATAGCTAATACTAGGTGAGCCCCACGGCTTCGCCCGTGACATACTTCGAATTTCCCGTCTCACCTATTTAATCCCGACGCTTATATATTCTACAATAACGCATAATTTGCCCGATTTGTTGCCATTTTTGATTACTGATCCGCTCTCCAGGGCAGTAGCCTGATGATACATAGTCTATAGCCTTCCTCGATAAATGGGCTATCCAATACAAAAGGATTTTTTAAATCAGACCAGTAGTTTCTGAGATTAGCGCGTTCAAAAAACAAACAAACTCTTCAGCTTTATTATTAGTAAAAAATCCTACTAATATTATAAACGCGAAAGATTTTAAGTATGGGTGTTTGTTACTCTTTCACGCAAAAATATACTGAATGGATTTAGATGGAACTTTAAAATTATAAAGCTTACACATCAGAATAACACATAATGCTACTTTAATCCCGGCAGAAAGTTCCTGTGGGAAACGGGAACGGGAAAACTTCACCACGCGTGCGGAGCCGCGGACGTCAACTTGTATAAATTAAAACAGATATTTGTATAAAATAAAAAATCTTGTTTGGGACATAAAGACAGACATTTAATAGAACACTTGTAAAAGTTATTTATTATATAACAGACCAAAAAAACATCAAAGATGAAAAATATATGCCGACTAAACTGTGTTCCTCACACCACACACGTGTGCCACAAGGCTCGATACTTGGGCCATTCTTGTTCCTCATTTATATTAATGATTTACCATTTTATGTAGGGGACAGGAATAGGATTGTTTTGTTTGCAGATGACACCTCATTAATTTTTAAAATTAAAAGACAATTAGATAACTATGACGATGTAAACAATGCAATTGCAAGAGTAGTTCATTGGTTCAGCTCAAATAATCTTTGCCTTAATGAAAATAAAACTAAAATTATAAAATTTACTCTACCAAATGTAAAACAAGTTGCGGCCAATGTTCAACTGAATGGACAAGTGTTATAGTTTGTAGAATCAACTGTGTTCCTCGGTATAACTATCGATGCCAATTTGCAGTGGGGCCCACACATAGAAAAGACAGCCTCTAGATTAAGTTCGGCTGCATACGCTGTAAAAAAGATCAGGACTCTAACAGATGTGGATACGGCTAGAATGGTTTACTTCAGCTATTTTCATAGTATTATGTCTTACGGTATTCTCCTTTGGGGGAGTGCTGCAGATGTAAATAACATTTTTGTTCTTCAAAAGCGGGCTGTACGCGCTATATATAATTTGGGCCCCAGAGTCTCCCTCCGAGAAAAAATTAAAAAAGAAGTAAATATTCTAACCGTAGCATCACAATACATTTTTGCCAACCTTATGTATGTCCAGAAAAATCTATCACAGTTTACTAAACTCTGTGATATACATAATATAAACACTAGACATAAAAACAATCTTTTAGTTCACCACAGTCGGCTGCATAAGATTGGCGATTCTTTCCAGGGTAACTGTATACGCTTTTACAACAAGCTTCCCTGTGACCTGAGAAATTTACCATTAAATAAATTTAAAAAGTTTATTAAAAGAAAGCTTTGAGAAAAGGGTTATTACTCTATTCAAGACTATTTACAGGACAGGGATGCCTGGAAATGATCTGCTGGCAAATAAAATATTGTAGTCATAATATATTAAATTGTAAATAGGCCATCAAAAAAAAAAGCCTTCCTAAGTTTCTTGCCGGTTCTTCTCAGGTGGGCCGCGTTCCGAACCGGTGGTCACTTTAAATATACAATTTTTTGTCTATGCAAAATAAAGACATTTTTATTTTTTATTTTTATTTACACAAGAAAGATAAATGTCTTATGCTAATATCCCTTCTCATCTTTCCTTTTCTACATTAAGTTTTAGTAGAAGTCTTGAAATGCTTTGTAAAAACGAGTGGAGAATAAACAGTAACTATCAACGCAATTTGATGATAGTGATTTTGTCAATATGATAATTCTTGGAGATAGCGGCTATTCATGTCAGCCTTTTTGCTGTGCTGACTCCATTGCTACATACAGACGCCTGCTGAAGAGGTACATTCCAATGTTTTTCTTCTATATCCCAATTTATTTTTGAAAAATGTTTACAAGTCACTCTAATGTCACTGGTTTCAATCAAATTTGAACGTTTCGTTCTACGACAATTGGGTCAGCAAATGTTTACGTTCAATTTCGAAATAATTTTTAAGTTATTTGTTCTTATACATAACTTAAAAACCTATCTTTCAGAACATTATAGAAATTACATTGTGTACCAAATAAAACTATTATTATTTTCTATTATTTTAACTAAATTAAGTAGCATTGTAAATATTGTTAAGTCCAAAACTGTTGCGTAAAATGAGGCATCGTGAATGTTGCCATGACGCAAATTATTTGGCGGCTGCTTAGCTGATTATGCCTGCAAATTTAAATTTTGAGAGATACTGAAATCTCAGAGCCCTTCCACTGTGCGTTGTATTTAAGTGACGTTTCAGTATTCGGCCGTTACTCCCATCCATTTTTATTATTTATTTAATCATAAAGATTTAAAATATAGCCATTTTTGGTAATATGCCTTTTTACACAATTTGACTTTGACGGTGGTCTGTTGTTGGTTTAAAATGTATGTATGGCTTACAATAATTAAATTACATTGTTCTTTGGATATATGTGAGAACAGTCGACCAAACTTAGTTTGCTTTAAATTTAAATATTATTTGTAATAAAGTCACGTTGCCTCGTCCGTTGTTGACTAGGAGCCCGGAAATGGCGTTCCTTACATAATGTCACGCCTTTATCCCCGAAGGGGTAGGCAGAGGGTAGGGTTCCTTGTACTACAATATTGTCTAACTTACTTGTTATTGTGCGAAGATTTGTTCTTATCGAAGAACGAAGCGAAGAGAGGCTGGCCCTTGTCGAATAAGCTCAGCTGGCTCAAGTGGTTCAGCTGGCCTAGCTGGCTCAGCGAGGTCCTCTCCAGACGAGGACTGACTATCTCTGATTTGCTACCTGCAGGGGACACAAGTGTTGCTTAAAATATAGTTTTGGAGTAACAGCATGCTTCTCTTAAAGACTTGTCTATTAAAATACGAAAACTGAAAAAGAAAAAACTAGAAAAGGCCGTGAAAATGAGTGAGATACAATTGGCGAATAATATATATTGTGCGAAAGTAGAGGGTAGAAGGAGTCAGGGTAGGCCGAGAGTTACATATGAAGCCCACGTGAGCAGATTGCTCAACAACGGAAACGTCAAAAGTACTCGGATACCCCGACGTGCGTGTATGAAGCGATTAATGAATCTGTAGGAAGCGAAAGAAGTATGCAAGGATCGCGAAGCTTCACAGTCTGTCTGATTTGACTAGCCCGTCAGGTGTACAGCGTGAAGACAGATAGACAGATGGATAAAGAAACTACAGTAAATATCATTCTTATTCCTCCTATTTTGACTATTCCGTCAGAATTGTTCAATTCAAAGTTTCTGAGTTAAACTCAGAAACTTTGAATGTCATTTTTAAACAGGGGCATATAAAAAAATATTTGTTAATGAAATAGAACTATAATTACGCTATATCCCTGACGGGGCAGTCAGGGAAAATAAAATGAAATTTGAATTTGTGTGTCACTATACTATCTTTTTCACTATTTGCGTCAATCGAAGACATTATGCTAATCCAACAACAAACGGCATAACCGATTTGAACGGACAGCAAACAGTAGCCCAAAGTAAGCTAATATAAGCTTGTGTTATGGGATCTAGACGACTGATAAACATACTTATATATTTTTAAATACATACATTGTATACATAGGAAACAATCAAACTCCGAAACAAACATTTGTGGACCACACAAATATTCTATCCCACCCGGGAATTGAACCCGAAACCGCAGTCGCGGCAGTCTATACTTTACCACTGCGCCACCGAGGAAGTCTATCTATATATTATTTAGCAATAGCCTAATATTAGCATAATCTTGGCATAACTTTAGTTAGTAAGTGACACTCGCGGCTGCGCCAGTGCGATACGTCTAATTATGTCATGGCGGGGGTTAGTTAGTGTAAACATAAAAGGCAGTAGTAGATCAATGGTACAGGAGGCCGAGTCTGCTATTTCAATCGTGTCGAAATAGAATCGAAATCGTCGCTCCATAGAAAGCCACCGGTACAATTTTGACAATTATTCGTAGTCTACTATTACAATCGTACTCAAATAAGACTTCTATCGGTCGGCCGATAGAATTCTACTAACACGTACCGCGCCAGTGGCCGTTTGTCAGTGGCATTTTTGATAATATCGTTGGGACAACTCACACAGCGCCATCTGATTCCAAAGCAAGGCTTGTACTATGTTAACCAGATAACCGATAAACATACTCATTTATTTCTAAATACATGCTTATTATAGATATATAGATAAATAACATCCAGACATAGAATAAACCATCGTGCTCATCACACGAAAGTTTTACCCTGGGTGGGAATCGATCCCACGACCTTTTGCGTAGCAGTTGGATGTATTAGCTAATATTAGCCCAATTTTGGCATAACTTCAGTTAGTTACTGACCCTTGCGGCTGCGCCAGTGAATACATCTCAGTATGTTACGGCGGTTACTAAGTGTAAATATGAAAGGCAGTACAGTAGTAGTGTATATTCATACCTCGGTGTTCCTCGTGGGTGACGGGCAGAGACTGAACCGAGGCACCGTCCCAGCCCACCCCGCCGCACGCGCCCGTCGGAGAGATCTGGGACGTCATGCCTACAACACACACATATACATTTATAAATAAATAAATATTTAAAAAATAAAAATAATTAAATCTTGTTGGGACAACTCACACAACGCCATCTGATTTTCCACACTAAGCAGAGCTTGTACTATGGTAACCAGATAACTGATAAACACACTTATATATTTCTAAATACATACATATTATAGATAACTAACACCCAGACACAGTATACACCATCGTGCTCATCACACAAAGTTTTATCCTGGGTGGTAATCGAACCCACGACCTCTTGCGTAACAGTCGGATGCACTCCTACCGCGCCACAGAGGCAGTCCTTTTGAAAATCCATTTGTATAGAATACACAATATAAACAGGTTAGAAGCGCTCGTGGCCCCGCGGCAGTGTTCTGTAAGCGATCGCTGAGTTACGCAACTTCTACTATGGCTGGTCCTCAGATGGGTGACCACTTTGTGACATTTACGTTAAGTCGTTGGTCTCGCTTGCCAATAACATGGCAGTCGATAAGTCAAGTTGAAGGCCTTATGGGCGCCTTGAAAATTTTCAACAGCAAGTAGCCCCAACCCGGCAATGGGCTCACCACTTATTACGTGGGACAGGGTGAAAGGTGTATGCCTCTGCTACCCCTTCGGGGATAAAGCGTGATAGATAAATAAATAAATATTTTAATAGAGTACACAATGAAAAAAATCAAACAGAAACAGCCTGCTGATATCAGTGTGAAGGCTGGTGAACATAGAACCGATAGATAGAACCAAAAGTTGTTCGGACGATAGACGTACAAGAGCTGGGTCTGCCAGAGCTTGATGTACTAAGCAACGGTGAATAGGTTACAATTTCACAAAACTGGGACAGTAGAGACCTTACGTTTGTCAATCAAGCCTTAAGTGAGGATTATTACTTCAAAAGTATTGCTTCAACTAATTGCAAGATGACTTTGTAATGTCTGGAATTGTAGTTTTGGTTGTTAATATATTTTACTTTATTTTTTAATATATACAGGTTGGCCCATTTAAAATGATCAGTATGGGCAACTATGAAACTATAAGACATAGTAAGATCTGTTCTAAGAAATCATGCCGCCGATTGGTGAAAAGAAAAACTGCATTTATAGATTTATAATAATACTTGCATACTCATGTACTATCGATTGTGTAGGATACTATAAAACTTGATATCTTAAATAATTAACACACATTGTTTTCCATATTCATCTTATCTAATTTAGTAGGTAGTTCGAAATTACAACCATTTTATTTTCAAGACTGCAATTAACTCGTATTGCATAAATCTGTATCTATCGTTGATGTCACAACTTGTTACATACACTACTTTCACATATTCATCAGGATGGAACACCGGCTCACAATAGTCAAATGACTAGAGACTATGGGAGGGAGGGGACTACAAATTTTACGGGACAAAGTTACACTATACCCAATGTCAGAGCAATTGAACTTGTGGATTTTGGTGAGATCCGTTCATCACCTAGGAAGTAAGCTGATGATTCTCAAAATTTATAGCTAGAACAGAATCTCATCGACTTTCCAACAAAAATCCGCATCAGAATTGATCCATCCATCGAGAGCTATGATACAACAAACAGACAGATTTATAACATATTACCAACACCACTTGTACTGTGCCATAACATATACATTGAACAGCTGTACCTATGAGCATATCGAAAGGCGAAATTTGTGTAACAGTATAAGTGGTGTCGTTTAATATATGTAGCAAGTTCAGTCAATGTCAAATCAAGTGCCATCAATCAACAGTTTACCTATAACACTTTTTTTCCCGTCAGGGGTTAAAGTTAGGGCGCTAAGACAATACTCACTGAGCGTGTCGTCGCTGGCGGCAGTATACGAGGAGGCGGTGGAGGCGAGCGAGGCGAGCGACGAAAGCGACGTCAGCGATGACGCCGAAGATACGGAAGCGCCGCCCTCGCCACCGCGCCTTACCTTCACCTGCTTCGTCGACAGCTCGGGGTAGCGCCGCGGCTGTTACAAACGCGCACACATCACCTTCGGCATTAATAACGCGCCGACAGCCTTACAGTCAGTGGCTATTACAAATCCGCACATATTACTTTCGGCCTTAACAACGCGCCGTCAGCCTTATAGTCAGTGGCTATTACAAATCCGCACACATTACTTTCGGCCTTAACAGCGCGCCGTAAGCCTTACAGTCAGTGGCTGTTACAAACCCTCACACATTGCTTTCGGTCTTACCAACGCGCCGTCAGCTTTACAGTCAGTGGCTGTTACAAATCCGCACACATTGCTTTCGGTCTTACCAACGCGCCGTCAGCTTTATAGTCAGTGGCTATTACAAACCCGCACACATTGCTTTCGGTCTTACCAACGCGCCGTCAGCTTTATAGTCAGTGGCTGTTACAAACCCACACACATTGCTTTCGGTATTACCAACGCGCCGTCAGTTTTACAGTCAGTGACTGTTACAAACCCGCCCACATCACCTTCGGACTTACCACTTACCAACGCGCCGACATTTTTAGTCAATGGAACGTTAAACGTTCTCACTTGGTTACATCTAAACCAAACCACATTTTAACAAACTTAATTATTATTTTAAAGTGCTCCACAAGCTCTATCAATTGGTTTTTGAAACATCAGAAGTATCAGATACCGCTACATTTGAGAAACGATCTATACATATTCACAAAAAAATAATTAAATAACATAATTATATACCTACTTTGTTTTGGAATCGAAAGGTCCTAGATTAAAACCTTGTGGTACTCCTGGTTTGGTATTTGAGTACTTTGAATTTGAGAAACGATCTATACATATTCACAAAAAAATAATTAAATAACATAATTATTTACCTACTTTGTTTTGGAATCGAAAGGTCCTAGATTAAAACCTTGTGGTACTCCTGGTTTGGTATTTGAGTACTTTGAATTTGAGAAACGATCTATACATATTCACAAAAAAATTATTAAATAACATAATTATTTACCTACTTTGTTTTGGAATCGAAAGGTCCTAGATTAAAACCTTGTGGTACTCCTGGTTTGGTATTTGAGTACTTTGAATTTGAGAAACGATCTATACATATTCACAAAAAAATAATTAAATAACATAATTATTTACCTACTTTGTTTTGGAATCGAAAGGTCCTAGATTAAAACCTTGTGGTACTCATGGTTTGGTATTTGAGTACTTTGAATTTCTATCAAAATAATGATTTAATTCTATTTATAACAACGGGACAATGTTAAATTATTAAAATATTTTCACGAATAAACCACAGTTACAGGTTTTAAAATAAATATTATGTTAACATTGTCGAAGGCAATTGAAAATTCATAACTTTCCTTATTTGGAAACGATCTAGTAGAGCCACCAGAATCTAATCTACCAGTTTTCATAATTTATGTTCAACTTAAGTTACACGGAACTAAAACTTTAATATAAATAAAAAATAATGTACAAAAGTGACTCACAAACTTAGGCGTCTGTTTGGCTGGCGGTCGAGGTTCGATCTCAAGGCTCTTGGCGTACAAGTAGTTGGTAATCTCGCTGTCGTTCTTGCCCTGGAATGGATCCAGGGACTCCAGGAATGCCTGTAAACATGAGAATATGGGGTACTATTCAATGTCACGAGTCAACACAGTTTTTATATGAACTAGTTTACGCGTTTTCCATAGGCAATGGCCGTACAACTCACTCGCGTCGTATTTAGACGCCCAGCGGTCGCGCATATAGGATTTTAAACATATCGATCTCTGTTAACCAGTTTTCCTGTAATAAATAGCTTTTAGCGGTAAGGCCAGGTCATTTTTGATTTTATAGAACTGTTATCTCTGTATACAATATTTAAAAATTAGCAGCTACAAATGTCATAAAACCATCTTTCCCACATCATCTGTGTAAGGGTTTTTTTATATCAATGAGAAAATGTGTATTCCTAGTTTCTTAATAACCTGAATTTCAAGTTTCACTCTTATTTGGCTGTTGGAAACAGCTTTTGTTTGGCTTTTAATGTTCGTAGGGATCGACTGTCGCATGACCTTCCAACCGTACAAAGACCACTGCGCGATGTGTCGTCAGCAAATCAGCTGGTGTACCATTAGCAGGTGACGCCACTTGGGCCCAAGAGCTCTTAGTGGGGCCCTTTACACCCAATAGTCTGTCATAACCAGCAGTGGAGCTGCCAGATAGAGCGCTATGGTACACGGCCACAGTACGTACCCTGGTCTTGGGCTCGACGGTGAGGCAGTACGGCTGGTTCTGGTACTGCTGGATCTCGCCAGTGATCTCCGCCACCTTGCGCCGCTTCGAGAAGTTGATCAGCTCCGAGTCCGGCAAGAAGTCTGCACAAATACATACTAGATTAGTTAAAAAATGAATAGAGTACATTCTTCTGTTTGAAGTCGGTCAAAAACGACATATTTAGAGTGAATAAACTAAATCCAGATATCTCGAGAGGATTAGCTAAGACCACGTATCTAGAATGGATTAGCTATATCTGCGCTCCTGGTAGCGCCAGAAGTGGTCCGAGTTGAGGTCGCGAGTGATGAGTGAGTGCGAGTGTGGAGGTTGCACTCACCCAGGTTGCCCTCCTCGATGTGCAGGATGTTGGTGAGGTACATGCCAAGGAAGGGCACGCAGGGCGGGTTGATGCTGCGCAGGCGCTCCTGGTAGCGCCGGAAGTGGTCCGAGTTCAACTCACGGAACTCCTCCAGCGAGCGCAGCAGTCGGATCGGCACCATCTGACGACCGATCTAAACTTAGCAATGTGCCATCATAGCCAGCAGAGCTCCGATAGCGGCTCAGAGATGTTGATGAGACCCCATATATACATTGAAAACAAAACGTGTTTTGTTTCATTTTATAATCCTAAAAGTAAAAGATGAAAACGAGTTTAAAGCTGGACTTGGCAAAAAGTTAATAATAACATATAAACTTTCAATCAAAAAGTAAATATATACACAATAAATATTAGTTCCGTGGTCATACTGGCAGCGGTCAGCGCCACAATGGCGTAAAACAACTGGGCTGAGTTTATTATCGAATGAACAATAATCTTAACCCAGTTGATGGATACCTTGATAGAGTTAGTACCATTACGATTTGGCCACGGAAATATCAGCTGAATCCTTTTGGCCATCATACCTGGAAGGTGGCCCGTAGTCGGTGCACGGAAGCGGACCCGCAGGCCGCCACTACACTCAGCACTCCGTTGAAGTTGTTCAGGTCCCGGAGCGCTACGGCCACTTCTAGGAACCGACACAGGACGCCCGCTCGTTCTTCCAAATTCTCACTTTCTACAATCCACTTCTCTATCCAGCGGGTGAACTGAAATGGAATATTAATGTTGTTTTATCTGTTCTAAGTCGATGTGAATGTACTTAATCAAAAAAGAAAGCTGGTAATCTATCGATCAATCATATGTATATTCATGGCTCAACAAAACACATTGTAATTTCACATCTAGGTTTAATATGATGCAAAGGAAATCTTGTTGGGCCAATTAAGACAAGCTAAACTATTATAATTAAGTTTTGTTGTATGAGTTTAACAAAATATGGCAATTGGTATTAAAATGACACTAAGACAAAAGCCTAACACAAATCCACTCCCGGACACCTAAATCGAGCCACCTTGATTTTTTTGGTTCGGAGTACTGTAATTTATAAAAGATGTATGTAGAAGGAAAATGTTTTGATGCAGTTTTGGAGCTGGTATTCTCATCATTCATTTAGAGTGCCACTGTTCTAAATTTGAACTACAGTTTATTAAAAAAGTCGGGTTACGTTGAAACAAGTCCATATATTTGTTTTTTTCAAGGAAAAATATCTAATTGATTTTTAAATAAAGACATGTTTTACATGAAAAGAAATGTTTATTTTGTAACTTGTATTGCCTCCCAGTGCATTTATGACAGCTCTCATACGGTTTGGCATAGAATTAATCAATGTCGTTATGACATGTTGAGGAATGTCCTCCCATTCTTCCAAATTTACATTTGTGAGCTCCTGCATGGTTTGCGGGGCAGGATGATGAGCTCGAACACGCCTCTTCAGCTCATCCCATAGATCCTCTATAGGATTCATATCAGGACTTCGCGCTGGCCATCTCATAACAGTGATACCAATGTCATTTAAGTACTCCCTGACGATTCCCGCAGTACGGGCCCTTGCATTTTCATGCATTAAAACGAAATCTTGGCCAATAAATCCAGCATATGGCATCACGTGATTCTCTAAACATTGGCGAATGTATCTATTGCCATCTAGGGGCAGCAGTCGTGGTCCCGTCACTACCTCTAGCTCAGTTTTGCCTTCCATAGAGATTCCTCCCCGGACTGTCCATGATCCTCCACCATAACTCACTTTCTCGTCAATACAGCATTGCGCGAAACGCTCGTTCTGTTTTCAGGACACCTTACTCCTTCCGTCATTACCGTATAGCATTATCTTGGACTCATCTGTGAAGAGAACCTGGCTCCATTGATGTCGAGTCCAATTTAGATGTTCGCGCGCAAACTCTAGGCGGGCTATTCGGTGTGCTCGTGTCAATTTGGGTCCCTTGGCTGGCTTATGGGGCTTTAAACCACGTTCATTGAGTCGCCTTCTAACGGTCCGAGCACTTACAGCCACTCCGTGAAAGTCCCTGAGCTGTTTTTGTATCTGAACAGAGTTAAGGAGTCGATTTCGTAAGCTAGTAGTGACAATGTATTGAACTTGTCTCGCCGTTGTCACACGGTAACGAGGTCCTCCTGTTCGTCGAACGAAGCCGCCAGTCTCCAGGTATCGGTGGTACACTCTTTGAACAGCGGAACGACTTATGTGAAGTTGTGAACTCACATCTCGCTGACTTAGCCCAGATTGAAGAAGTGCTACAGCTTGCGCGGCTACTTCATGTGAAGTATCCATAATTTTATAGCCAAAAACGGTTCAAATTATAGAAAAATAACTAAACTAAACTTCGGTTAACAACAATTGCGAAAATTAAAAAAAAAACGACATTAAATTGCTTCAAAAGCAACTTTCAACAGTCATTATTTTTTTTCAAATCAGGCAAAGCTCGACTTTTGTTCTTTATTTTAAATTCTAAAATTCAAATTTGGAATAATGAAAAAAAATGGAATAATGAAAAAGCTTAAATGCTTCGTGGCTCAGAGGCTAAATGTGAGTCGGTCGACAGTTCAAAGGACCTGGCAGCGCTATCAAGAGACCAGTTCCGTCAAGAGAAGGCCTGGTTCTGGCAGAAAGACATGTACCGAACCACGTGATGATCGTTTTCTAGTTAGTCGAGCGTTGAGAAATCGCAAATCTTCTTATGTGGACCTCAAGAACAGCCTCGAAGACGTAAGAAATGTGCAAATTAGTCTATGGACGGTCAGGAGAAGGCTTCTCGCTGCTAATATACACAGTCATCGCCCCGCACGCGGCCCTAAATTACTCCGTGGACATCGAGTTGCCAGGCTTAGCTTCGCTCGAAATTGTGTGTCATGGACTCATGAAGACTGGGATAGGGTATTGTTCTCCGATGAAGTCAGGATATCTCTGCATGGTGAAGACCGACGTCGGCGAGTGCTACTTAGACGAGGAGAACGCTTTGCAGAGGCATGTTTTGAAGAAATCACACCTTATGGAGGGGGCTCTGTTATGTTTTGGGCAGGAATAAATTCTATGGATCGTACGGAGTTTCGAAAACGGTACACTGACTGGACACCGAAACATAACTTAAGTTCTAAATTCTTATGCACAACCCGCTTTAACCAATCTTGGCGAAAACTCAATTTTTATGAACGACAACGCTCCCGCCCACCGGTCTGGCGATGTGGAAGCGTATATGCTAGAAGTCAGAATTCGTCGTTTGGACTGGCCAGCTAGAAGTCCGGACCTCAATCCCATAGAGCATGTCTGGGACGTTCTGAAGCGACGAGTGAGATCAGTGCAGCCGGCTCCGCAGACCATCAGAGATCTAAAAAATGTGATTACCGCGGAGTGGGAACGTATTTCCCAAGAAACCATAAAAGATATACTCGCTAGCATGCCCAGACGAATGCAAGCCGTGATTTCAGCAGGAGGGGGTCACAATCAATACTAAACTTTTATCTGCTTTTAATGTATTCTAGAAAAACAAAGAAATTAACGCGTTTCATTTTTATTTAGCGAGCAGGTACAATAATAGTGTTTTGAGCTTAAACATTATTTCTCAACAATTTAATCAAATGCTATGATAAAACTGATGAAAACTATTCCTTCCTAATTAATTTATAAAATTCTGAGGATAACAATACTTAAAATTGTCAAACAAACTAATAGTAACTATAAAATAGTTCTTTGCTTAAGTGCCCGTTTTTTTTTGCAAAAAAGTTTATATAAACCAACTGTTGATTAAAACTAAAAAGAGGGCCCAAGGTGAAGCCCTGGGGTACTCCCATAGACATGATTTGACAATCGGATTTGCAACTTCGGCCGATAGATGTTGAGAACTATTACTTAAACGCAAGTGGCAAATTTAAATAGTGATCCGCAAATAACGGCATGCCTCAATTTTAGCACAGGTAATTATGATCAACAGAATGTCGAACGCTTTAGACAAATCTGTATTTCACGTAAATGAGTACACTGGCGTTACGAAAATAACACCAACAAGAGTTGACTGATATTTTCTTTTATTTATTAGAAGTTTATTTAAGAAAGAAAGTCTTTTTTATTTAGACTTACGTTGGTCGTGTGTTTGATTATCCTAAGTAGATTTGGGCTGGTCGTCTCTTTGTCTTTCTTGGTCCACACCGCGCCCACTAGCTCTGAGGGTTTGACCTGCAAAATATCACTCAATAATGTTAATCGACATTTACTTAAAAGCGCTTTCAAAACTTTAATGCACAAAATGTTTGTGTTTGGTGGTCCACATAATTATATTATTTGGAAAATGTTCATTCTAGAAGTATGCGAATTTTGTGAGCTTAATACAAAACGTAAAAAAATTACAACAAACATAAGTTCTCCAGCTAACACACTGCGGTCAGCGCCGAAATAGCGAAAACAATTTGGTTGAGTTTAACATTAAGAGGGAAATTTATAATGAACGACAAACGACAATACGGGATTCGGTGACATTTTAAAATTTAAAGTAAGTAAAAAACGGAATCTTGTAAGTAAGACATTATACTTTTTTACCCTAAAAGAATAAAAATTCTATCCAGTATCCCACAATTTGTATTAACGAAAATTAACAAAATATTATAAAAATTAATATGACAATTTTAAAAAAAAAGACTAAAGGAATAAAAACTACTTTGAATGTACTTACGAGTTTGCTCGGAGATAGTTATCAGTCAACTTCATCATACAACAGTTATCGGCTATCTTCACCATGTAGCAGTTATCGGTTAACTATCATGTCGCTTTTGGGATGTGTCGGTGTGAAAATAATTACTTACATATTTTTGTAGGTAGTACTTCAAGAAGTGAGTATATATACAATATCCTGAAAAGTGAGTATAATACAAAAAGGCAGGTGGTGTGTCGGTGCCAGGCGAAGCGCGCGGGGTCGGCCACGTGGCGCAGCACGGGGGCGGCAGGTAGTGTGTCGGTACCTGGCGGTAGAGGTGGAACTCCAGCAGCGTGAGTTGGCGCGCCAGCTCCAGCGGGTGCAGCGCCAGCGGGTGCCAGGCGAAGCGCGCGGGGTCGGCCACGTGGCGCAGCACGGGGGCGGCAGGTAGTGTGTCGGTACCTGGCGGTAGAGGTGGAACTCCAGCAGCGTGAGTTGGCGCGCCAGCTCCAGCGGGTGCAGCGCCAGCGGGTGCCAGGCGAAGCGCGCGGGGTCGGCCACGTGGCGCAGCACGGGGGCGGCAGGTAGTGTGTCGGTACCTGGCGGTAGAGGTGGAACTCCAGCAGCGTGAGTTGGCGCGCCAGCTCCAGCGGGTGCAGCGCCAGCGGGTGCCAGGCGAAGCGCGCGGGGTCGGCCACGTGGCGCAGCACGGGGGCGGCAGGTAGTGTGTCGGTACCTGGCGGTAGAGGTGGAACTCCAGCAGCGTGAGTTGGCGCGCCAGCTCCAGCGGGTGCAGCGCCAGCGGGTGCCAGGCGAAGCGCGCGGGGTCGGCCACGTGGCGCAGCACGGCGGGCGGCGCGCGGTCGAACACGTGCGACACGCCCGCCTCCGCCTCCGCCACCACGCTCTGCCAACCAACACACACCACACCACGATCCGTTATTGTACATGTACGCAGTTAACTTCGCAAAATGTACCCCAGTCGATCAATGTTTCCTTCACAAAAAACCCTATTGCAAAATGTTCCTTACGCAAAAGTCCCCTCCGCAAAATTGCCGGACTTAGCGACTAAGGTACATTTTGCGAAGGGGACTTTTGCGTAAGGGACATTTTCTTAAGGGAACATTTAGGGAGTAGGGTTCATTGTGCGAAGGGAACTTTTGCGTAAGGAAATTTTGTTATGGACACATTTTGCGATAGGGACATTTAACGACTAAGGTACATTTTGCGAAGGGGACTTTTGCGTAAGGGATATTTCGCGGAGTGAACTTTTGCGTAAGGGACATTTTGTGAAAGTAACGTTTAACAACTAGAGGATATTTCCAACGAAGTCTTTTATTTTGATAGCTGGAAAACCAGAGCCGTAAATCTCGATCAAAAACTAGACGAGAAGTTATTGATCTAATTAAATTTTTGGTTCATGTTTTACTGTTTATAAATTTCCGCTAACGATTTCTGGTTTTATGATTGAGAATAGCCTAAATAATTATAGAATAGAAAAGGAACAAAATCAGACCGGCTTCGTTTCGTTCCCGGAATAAAAAATTTCCTATGTGTCCAGTCCAGTCCAATCCAGGCTCCATCCACACCAAATTTCATCCAATTGGGTCCAGTGTTTAAGCGTCAAGGATACATTAAACTTTCGCATTTATAATATTAGTACTTAATACTGATAGATGTACTGTAGAATCAAGGAAGTTGAAACGTCTTCATTATTTGATCGTATTGTATACGGACCAACCCGTACATTTGCTATGTACACTCCTTTGCAAAAAAAACGGGCGGTTTCGATTTTTTTACTGGCTGAAAAAAATAAAATACCAAAAAGGTTTTAATCATTTGAACATGTTACTGGCCAGTTATAAAAGTGCCATTATGTTTATAAGAGTACATTCCAAATTCAAATTTTTGACTGAGCCTGGTTTTCAAAGAAAACAACTTTTAACTACATTTTTGGTGCGAATTCCCTATAGTTAATATCGACTCTAATTAACTTTTTGACAATTTTTATTAAATTATGATGTTGATGACCTGATGTCCTTGACATTTAAAAGTATTGTTATTGCTGTTTAGCAATCTCGAAAATGGTAGATAAAGTGATAAAAGCGATCAAAATTATTGCGCTGCTTGAAGAAGGTTGCAGCCAATGCTTCGTGGCTCAGAGGCTAAATGTGACTCGGTCGACAGTTCAAAGGACCTGGCAGCGCTATAAAAAGACCGGGTCCGTCAAGAGAAGGCCTGGTTCTGGCAAAAAAGACATGTACCGAACCACGGGATGATCGTTTTCTAGTTAGTCAAGCGTTGAGAAATCGCAAATCTTCTTATGTGGACCTCAAGAACAGCCTCGAAGACGTAAGAAATGTGCAAATTAGTCTATGGACGGTCAGGAGGAGGCTCCTCGCTGCTAATATACACAGTCATCGCCCGGCACGCGGCCCTAAATTACTCCGTGGACATCGAGTTGCCAGGTTTAGCTTCGCTCGAAATTGTGTGTCATGGACGCATGAAGACTGGGATAGGGTATTGTTCTCCGATGAAGCCAGGATATCTCTGCATGGTGAAGACCGACGTCGGCGAGTGCTACGTAGACGAGGAGAACGCTTTGCAGAGGCATGTTTTGAAGAAATCACACCTTATGGAGGGGGCTCTGTTATGTTTTGGGCAGGAATAAATTCTATGGATCGTACGGAGTTAGTCTTCATCAAAAACGGTACACTGACTGGACACCGATACATAACGGAAGTTCTAATTCCTTACGCACAGCCCGCTTTAACCAATCTTGGCGATAACTCAATTTTTATGGACGACAACGCTCGCGCCCACCGGTCTGTCGATGTGGAAGCGTATATGCTAGAAGTCAGAATTCGTCGTTTGGACTGGCCAGCTAGAAGTCCGGACCTCAATCCCATAGAGCATGTCTGGGACGTTCTGAAGCGACGAGTGAGATCAGTGCCAAATTGCAGTACTTAAGGAGGAGCTACAACGATTAGAGATCAAAATATCACAACTTGAAACTGAGAAACAGAGCACCGTGGTTCAATCTAATCAGAGTTTGTTCGATGAACTGATGGCTACAAGCATAGATACTGCTAAAGCTCACCCTTCCATTATCATAGACCTCACCTCTGATGATGAATCCGGGGGCTGTTCTAAGTCATTGAAAATTATTAAATGTAGTAAAAATAAGTTAAAGAAATATTTAAAAATTAAAGAGTTTATCACTAAATCAAAAAAAAATGATACATAAATATAAGTTTTTTATAAATACTATGTCACTTAATAAACAGAGATTGCAACTGATTGACCAGGTTAATATGTATATGTTAGAACTGGACACTGTCGCACTACAGTACAAAACTGATACACGGGCCCTTCAATATCAGATTGACCGGCTCCAAGACTCTTTAAAATCAATTACATATAAATATGAAACGGCAGAGAAACAGAGTAGGGAACAGGTGTTAGCTATAGGTAAATTAGTAAACTCATGTCATTGTCAAAATGACCAATTGATATGCGGCCATGTTCCCTCCTCACCCTTGAATTGTAAAAAAATTATATGCTGTGATGGAATTGGTGAGCAAACAACTTCTTCAATCCTAAATGAAAATATGTGCGGTGGTAAAAACAAATCATTTTGTCCACCTTGCCATACAGCACTGCTATAAGCCACAAGGAAAACAACTTAAGATACAAATTAAATATGAAACTACATACCATGGTAGCATATTCCAAAAAAATTGAATTGTTAGATTGGAATATTATTTTCAATAATAATAGTCTGTTGACATTAGATAGATATTTTCGATCAAAAACTTTACAACGAAAGGTAGCTCTGTTGCTACCTAATTTTTTAATTTTTCAAGCCAAATTATTGGCAAGTACAACTGCTTTTATTGAGCAGGATAGTTTTGATACTTCACATTTGGAAAATGAAATTCCAAAAAACTAGTTTATAGGACAACAGATAATAAATCTGGCCAGTTGACTTTGGCCCCTGAGAATAATCTTAGTAAAAATATTGTTTTTATAAACCTGGTGCACCATAATGTTAGAGGTTTAATAAATGGTAAAGATTTAGTGTTAGAGCTATACATTAATGCAAATTCTATTAATATTTTTTGTGCTACAGAGCACTGGTTAAAAGATCATCAAATCACATTGTTGAACTTCGTAAATCACCAGGTTGCTAGCTCGTTCAATAGAAAACATTCTAAACGTGGAGGCTCTTTAATATTAATTAATAAAAACTTAAAATTTAAAGAACGTAAGGATTTAGTAGCCCTCTCCATTGAGCGAGTTATTGAGATTGCCAGTATTGAGTTTGAGCATTTCATCTTGTTAAGCGTATACAGTCCCCCTGATCCCGTGCATTAAATTTGAAGAAAAGCTTGAAGAAGCACTGTTCAAATGCCAATGTTCTAAGAATTCTATAATAGTTTGTAGAGATTTTAATGTTGATATACTAGATACATCATTAACTCCATCAGAGAGAAATAAAATGAAAAATTTATTTAAATCCTTTAATCTGCATAGTACTTTCTTAGAACCTACTCGTTGTAAAATGTATTGATTTGGTTTTGGATGCTGTAGAGTCAGATCATCGTGGCCAATGGATAAAGTTTCCTAAAATTAGTAATAGTCTGCAAAAAACAAATTAAATATGTACCAATTAACCAAAGTCGTTTGAATATTTTTAAAGAAAATATAGTAAAGAGATTGCCATATCTACCTGACTTTACTAGTGTAGACCAGTCATATACAAACTTATTTAATTTGATTAATGATGAGTTTGGCAAAGTTTTTACCTCAAAACGTCTACAGATTGGTGGTCGTCCTGTTTTCAGTGATTGGGCTACACCAGGTATTTTTAAAAGTAGATACAAATTATTTGAATTATATTCAAAAAAATCATATAATTTTAACCAAACCTTTCAGGAATATGTTAAAAATTATTCTAAGATATTTAAACAAACATGTTATCTTGCAAAGTCAAACTTTATTAAAAATAAAATTTCTAATTCTAGGAATAAAATAAAAATGACTTGGAATATCATTAACTCTGAAGGCGGTAGAACTATGGTGACAGAAAGGGATTTCCACTTAAAAGTAAATGATTGTCATGTTACAGGGGACCTGGTGGCGACGGAATTTGAACATTTTTTCGAAAATGTACCTATTTTGACGACTAAATCTCTGCAAGCGTCTTCCAGTTCCTCTGAACATTTATTAGAAGAATCTGTTCCTTATTGCAGGGATGCATTTGTATTCACAGATATTTGCGCTCAGGATATTATAAAAACTTTTAAATGTATTGAAATTAAGAAAACCGCGGACCTTTGGGGATTATCAGTCAAAACTGCATCATGTATCATTGAGGTCATTGCGCCGCACCTAGCAAATGTGTTTAATGACTGTGTTTCCAGTGGTATATTGCCTGATTTAATGAAACACAGCAAAGTCATACCCTTGTTCAAGGCTGGCAGCGCTACAGACCCGTCTAATTTCCGACCAGTGTCAGTGCTGCCAACTTTGAGCAAAGTATTTGAAAAAATAATTTTGTATCAAATGCTATCCCATTTTGATATTCATAAAATATTTCATACAAAACAGTTTGGTTTTACGAAAGGGCGCTCAACTTCCGATGCTGGTGTTGAGTTATTAAAATGTATTCATGAAGCCTGGGAAGACAAGAAAGATGCATTAGGTATATTCTGCGATCTATCCAAGGCTTTTGATTGCGTTCAACATGAAACATTGTGCAAAAAATTACATCACTATGGAATAATCTCTCGACCTTCTGTCTTCATATTTGAACAATAGAATACAAAGGGTCGATATTAATGGTACACGTTCTGTAGAATCCATGGTTACAATGGGTGTGCCACAAGGCTCGATACTTGGGCCATTCTTGTTCCTCATTTATATTAATGATTTACCATTTTATGTAGGGGACAGGAATAGGATTGTTTTGTTTGCAGATGATACCTCATTGATTTTTTAAATTAGAAGACAATTAGATAATTATGACGATGTAAACAATGCAATCACGAGAGTAGATCATTGGTTCAGCTCAAATAATCTTTGCCTAAATGAAAATAAAACTAAATGTATTAAATTTACTCTACCAAATGTAAAACAAGTTACGGCCAATGTTCAACTTAATGGACAAGTGTTAGAGTTTGTGGAATCAACTGTGTTACTTGGTATAACTATTGATGCCAATTTGCAGTGGGGCCCGCACATAGAAAAGACGGCCTCTAGGTTAAGTTCGGCTGCATACGCTGTAAAAAAGATCAGGACTCTAACAGATGTGGATACGGCTAGAATGGTTTACTTCAGCTATTTTCATAGTATTATGTCTTACGGTATTCTCCTTTGGGGGAGTGCTGCAGATGTAAATAACATTTTTGTTCTTCAAAAGCGGGCTGTACGCGCAATTTATAATTTGGGCCCCAGAGTCTCCCTCCGAGAAAAATTCAAAGAAGTAAATATTATAACCGTAGCATCACAATACATTTTTGCCAACCTTATGTATGTCCAGAAAAATCAATCACAGTTTACTAAACTCTGTGATATACATAATATAAACACTAGACATAAAAACAATCTTTTAGTTCACCACTGTCGGCTGCATAAGATTGGCGATTTTTTCCAGGGTACCTGTATACGCTTTTACAACAAGCTTCCCTGTGACCTGAGAAATTTACCATTAAATAAATTTAAAAAGTTTATTAAAAGAAAGCTTTGTGAAAAAGGTTATTACTCTATTCAAGACTATTTACAGGATATCATAATAAATTAAATTGTAAATAGGCCATCAAAAAAAAAGTTTTCCTAAGTTTCTTGCCGGTTCTTCTCAGGTGGCCGCGTTTTGAACCGGTGGTCACTTTAAATATACATTTTTTTTCTTTCGTTTTAGTGTATGACATTTTGTAAGCGCCGTTGAAATGGTCTATGCAAAATAAAGACATTTTTTATTTTATTTTAAGTGCAGCCGGCTCCACAGACTATCAGAGAGCTAAAGAATGTGATTACCGCGAAGTGGGAACGTATTCATCAAGAAACCATAAAAGATATACTCGCTAGCATGCCCAGACGAATACAAGCCGTGATTTCAGCAAGAGGGGGTCACACTCAATACTAAACTTTTATCTGCTTTTAATGTATTCAAGAAAAACAAAGAAATTAACGCGTTTCATTTTTATTTAGCGAGCAGGTACAATAATGGTGTTTTGAGCTTAAACATTATTTCTCAATAATTTAATCAAAATGTTATGATAAAACTGATGAAAACTATTCCTTCCTAATTAATTTATAAAATTCTGAGGATAACAATACCTAAAATTGTCAAACAAACCAATAGTAACAATAAAATAGTTCTTTGCTTAAGTGCGTTTTTGTGTTTTGTGTTTTTGCGTGCTTTGCGTAAGTTTATAATATGCAATGCTAGCACAACTCGACAATGTAATTAAGTATAATAAGCATTCATTTTCTTGAGTACCAATAAACTCCTCGTACGGTAAACGTTGTTTTAAAGGGGTCCGTATTGGGTTGCATAACGTTTTTTGGCATACTCTTCGTTTCGCATAACGTTCAAGCAGAATAAATCATTAGGCATACCTTTTTTCCCATAACTTAACATTAACTTAATAATGATATGCCCGAATAAAATGTTTACGCGTTTTTTTTTTACAATAACGATTACTTATCGTTATGATTAGTAATCGTTTCGTAATGTTTATTGGCATCTCACTCACTCTCGCATATAGATTACAAGTCATTGAATACCATAATGTTAACGAGTACATTTTTTTTAATTTTTTTTATCTATGCATGAACTGTCTAAGATTGCAATGCCCACCGATTAAAAATGTCGATAGTCACTATACTGAAGTTCAAAATGTCAACACTTATACATAGAATATATAAATAAAAAGAAGTAGGTAGATTAAAACGAGCGATTTAGTACTCGCTCGGCTCGCGCGTTGTGGTCACTGGTGACCTAACACTCCTCCTCGCTTCGCTCGTCCTCGCACCTATTTACGACTTTGCTCAAGACAAGTCTAAAATTAATAACACTTTTAAAATGTCGTTTCATATGTTACAGCTTACAAACTTGGCTATGAGTGAGATGATTATTTACAACGGTGTCTTATCATTTCTTAAATATTCTTAGTCAAATTTATTATTCATTTATGATTTTAACGTTTATCCCATACCTCCATTATGCGTTTTGTATTTTATGATAAATTATCTTTAGGCGTATAACAATTATGCCCTTTACATGTATGCTGAATAAAATTATGATAAAGAAATTAGAGTAAATAAAATATAAAGTTATGCCAATAAAACCATTATGCGTTTATAACACTCTGCTTATAATAATTTATGCGAGAAACTTTATGCTGAAACTGTTATGCCAAACTACATTATGCTGAAAAAGATTATGCGATCGAAAGGGCTCCCGTTTTAAAGAGTGAAACCTCGCGCACCGTCGGTCGGCACTCAACGCTCCTTCCTAACTCGGCTCCACTAACAGTGTAGGGAGTTTGCGCGGGAACTTCCCGAATAATACACGCTTACTCTTTTCCAAAACTAGTGCATTAACCCTGTTTTATGTGTAAAAATAATAATTTCTTAGACATAAAAGTGCTATAGCAAAAGACAGTAAAATGCAATTTTACATCTTGCCGCGCAAATTCCACTGAAGGCCTAATTAACTGGTTGACTAAAACGTAGAGGACGGGGACATTTTAGATAATAAGATTGAAGCAATACGTAATAAATAAGATTTGGATAAAAGGTCTTAGTAAACACGTCATAAAAAAAACAAAGTTGTAGGGCTCTCCCTGTACATATTGTAATGACAAACTCCGTCATGATATTTCCATCGGTCGCTTGCCTTCGGTTAATTTACAAACACATTACTTTTAATACTTCAAATGAAATCTTCAACTGACCTTTCTCTGCAGGGTTTTCAGAACGCTCTGCACCCACTTCTTCATGGGTTTGCCGTCCACTGACTCTAGGAACTCCCGCAGCTTCTCTAGCAGCGCCTCGTCGCGCTCGAAGTCGTAGAAGTGCTGGTCCACCCAGTGGCGGAGTACGTTGATCACCCTGGACAAGTGTCAAACATATTTTTATAACTTGAGGCGAAGCGATCCATGCGCGTGATGATGTCGAACCCATAATAAGTTACATATATACGTAAATGACATGCCTTTTTCCCAAAAGGTAGGCATAGGCATACTACATGACCGCATTAAAAAATTTGTCTGACGTAATAGGTCAATGATACTCTTTAAATGTGTTGAAAACTATAATTATTTTGAGAAAATTCGTCCCCATTATCGGCAACTAATGAACATAACATAATCCAACTCCTTTCTCTTTTCCTGGCTGTATGTAGCCAGGCTACCTGGTGTTTCCTCAACAGGAAATCATATACTACTTTAAGCTGATTTTTTCTGAAAACCTTTTACATTACCATCCGGCTCGAAGGACCACAATGTTGATGATGCTATCGGACGACCTTCTTGTTAGGACTTGATAAATGATAACACCCTGATGGTTATATAACTTTATTGTTTTACGAGTATCTGTGAGTCTTACTTGCTAAAACTGCCATTGCACCGTACACTACCTTTCTTTTTTTTTATATTGTGAGACACTAACACAGCGCCATCTAGCCCAATCTAAGCTATAAGCTTGTACTGTGGGATCTAGACAACTGACATACATGCTTATTGTAGGGTTTGGGTCCACACACACCAATTACCACCAAAAGCTGCACCGCGATACGAGTCAGTGCCGCGAGTGAATTAGTCACGAACCGTTCGCATCATCATCGTGGCGCCTGTGTGCATTTGAGCGGGCTTTATGTCAACACCGTAAGGATATGTGCTCCGTATAAATCAACCAAATTAACGGTAAAACGCGTACCAGATTTACCTATAACAGCTGTGAAAGTGTATGTGGAAGCCCCAAAAACTATTTGTGCAGTCAAATTCGTGGCTGGACCGTTCAAAATTATTTTTTCGTCGTAGCCCAATATTAATTCCAGGGGTATTTCAGTATACTATTCATAATTATATATTATGACTGAGCTAAATCGATTTTACTTATATTTTTATAATTACGTACATTTGTGGATCACACAATATTTATTCCAACCCGGGACCTTAGTGTGGCAGTAGCATACACTACCACTGCGCCACCGAGGCAGTTAATACATAACAAGTGTAAGTTAAATCCGTTCAACAACACTCCATCACGGCTTTATGTTTAGCGTACCTGAACTTGACAGGTTGCTGGAATTCCTTCCGATACCTCTTCCAATCTTCCCTGGCCGTGTTCTTGCTGAGCTTCTCTGCATCGCTGCTTGCCACCAGCTCTATGCATTCAGCTGGAAAACATTTTTTTTTAGTTAAATAACATAGTATGACTGAATGCCGTTTGGATACATTTTTAAAGCAATTGTTATACTAAATTTATGAATGCCGTTTAGTAAGATATACCTATCCATTAGACCAATTCCACTGTGAATTCTGGTATACTCAGCAATTTCTCATATAAATTTAGAAATGATAAGAGGAATACCAATAAAAGAGAAACTATAGACTTTAGCTATATGATATCTGCTACTTTTAAAAGGCTCACAGCTAGCAGAAGGTCTACCTTACCTACCCTGTATTTTTCGTTTAGTTGTTAACGAAATCGAGAATCTTTAAAAGTTATCGCCTGACCATTATTTCGGTGCTTATATAATTAGCAAACTTATTGGTAATAAAGTTACCATTAGAAAAGTAAGTTATAATTAGAAAATAGTTATCCTTTGTTTGTTTTTTTAATTGTTCGTGTTCTGTCACAGTCCCCACTTTTTCAATATACAAAAGAATCTAAATAATAAAATGTCATTAATAAATGTAGCTTAATTCAATTTTTATGGAATTACAACACTATAATGTATATAAAGTGAAAATAATTTTCAGTCTTGAGCTGGACTCAAATCAGCGTCTTCTGGTTCAATCCACCAGACGCGTTACCACTGCACCACCGAGACCTAATCGAAATTGACGAATTAATTTATCTCTTTCCGTCTTAAGGCGACATAATGCGCCATCTACCAGCACCAAGTGTGTGAAAAAAATACGGGCTGCACTCTGGGAATGACGACATAAGTGAAAACTTATTTAGGCGCGTTAGACATTTTTTAGATGGGTACTAGGGTAAAACCCAATTACATTAAAAATAAAAGTACTTACGGATTAAAAACCACAATAGCTATTTATAATTTGACTGTGTTTAAATACACAAAAAGAGTTCCTTCGAGCCGGATTTGAACCAGCTACCACCAGGATTCCAATTTATAACCATCTACAGTCCACCGCTCTACCATCTGAGCTATCGAAGGTTGATAACTGAGTTCGAAATTATCGATGTAATACTTCAAATCTTTTTATATGCACACACTATAGCTGCGTCTCGGTAACGGTGTCGCGAGTCTAGAGACTTTATCTTATCTAAAAATATGCGTACCGAGCTAAAAGAATTTTTTACTTCAAAAATTTCTACTTTAAATTTGGGAATTATTAATTGCTTTACAAAATTAACACTATAATGAGTTGGGAAGTCTAGTGACTTTCACGAACATTAAAAGGGGTTTGTCGGATAAGAGATACAGGGAGCGATCCAAAAGTCTATACTGTAGGGCAATATATAGTGGTCTTCGAGTTTTATAGTTACCTAGATCGAGGTCCAACAGAGAAGTGGTGGGACTAATTTCCTTCTTCGGAATCTTGATCCGAGGGACTTGCGTGCGCAATACATTACATAATATTACCAATTAGACAATAATATATATAAATACAGGGTCAGTAATAAAACATTAGCAACCTCCTAGGACGTCGTGTCCCTGACGGGGTAGTCAGAGAGGAGAGATCGCCAGGCATCGCGATCCATGCTTCATACATGCACGT
This sequence comes from Thumatha senex, assembly GCA_948477245.1. Classification (NCBI taxonomy): domain Eukaryota; kingdom Metazoa; phylum Arthropoda; class Insecta; order Lepidoptera; family Erebidae; genus Thumatha; species Thumatha senex. The sequence continues at coordinate 58,326,990 of OX419724.1, forward strand.
CTACCCAGACGTGCATGTATGAAGCATGGATGAATATAATATATGAAACACCCATCCGAGTACTTTTGACTTTTCCGTTGTTGAGCAATCTGCTCACGTGGTCTTCATATGTAAGTCTCGGCCTACCCTGACTCCTTCTACCCTCTACTTTCGCACAATATATATTCTTCGTCAATCGTTTCTTACTTATTCGTTGGACCTGTCCAAACCGACGTAGCACGCCCATTTCTAGCTTAACGCTCTTTCATTCAAACCTACCATATTGCGTATCACTTAGTTACGCAGTCAGCCAAAGTTACGCCGCACAATTTTCACCACAACATTCAAATTACTTTCATGCATTTTTTGACATTTCCAAGTTTCGCTGACGTAAAGCAAAGTTGGCACTAGCACTGCGTTATGAATCGCGAGTCGTTATTAATTTACGATGCTTTGTCGCTTTACCTCGCAAGTATAGTAAGTAAGTGATTTGAGTGGGTCTGAGTGAGTGAGTGATTGAGTAAGTGAGTGAGTGAGTGGGTGAGTGGGTGACTGAGTGAGTGAGCGAGTGGTACATTACCGGGTCGTGGGGAGATGTGGAAGCGCTCGACGACCAGGTATAGTGAGTGAGTGAGTGGGTGAGCGAGTGAGTGTGTGAGCAAGTGAGTGAGTGAGCGAGTGGTACATTACCAGGTCGCGGGCTCGGCGTGTCGTACACGTCGCTGGCCTCGGGGATGTGGAAGCGCTCGACGAGCAGGTAAAGCGAGTGAGTTAGTGAGCAAGTAGGTGAGTTAGTGAGCAAGTAGGTGAGTTAGTGAGCAAGTAGGTGAGTTAGTGAGCAAGTAGGTGAGTTAGTGAGTGTGTGCCACCCACACACTCACTAACACGTGAGTGAGTGAGTGAGAGAGTGAGTGAGACTTTTCCTTGTGGCAACACCAGGTATAACAGCTGATTTGAATTAGCTCCTTATTTTATATTGTAATATTGCAAAAATAATTATAATTTTAACTAAAAACCAATTCATCATTGCCAAATAATACCAAATTGAGTATTAAATAATAATATTCACCAATTATTATGCTAAAAGTAGATAAATATAAACTTAAAAATTGTACCGGTACAGTGACAGTTAGAACATCGGAAAAATTTTCAATATTTGAAATTATTACTTGGATTTGGCAAGATTTATAAAACTAATAGTTTTTTCAATCAAGGTTTGTGAGTTTATTTACTTTTACATCCTCATATGTCCATTAATAGTGCGATTTTGTAATTTTCTATGAATAAAACATAACCTTGTTTTGTTTCGCATTTCTTTGCTCTAAGTCTACTTTGCTAATAATTACTGATTCTGTAGCACATAATTATAACAAAATGTCGAATACTATTAACATGATATTGACGCGTAAGGCCTTTGCTCATCAGCAAGAGACAAGGCTTCAATTAACGTTGAAAGAGTTACAGATTTTGAGTGAACAGTGCGATAAACTGAACAAGTAAAGGGACGAAAATGAGTTAAGTTTTAACTCATTTTGTCGCTAGGTATTTTAAGTAAGAACGGACAACTCAAAAAAGAACTGGCACAGTTGCATTCACTGTATACTGATACCTTACAGGATCGGGATAGGTTACAACTTATAGTTGACAGTTTTGACTCATGTAGGGATCATTATGAACAAACTCTGCACCAAATTAGAACACTAAAGGAGGAGCTACAACGATCGGAGATCAAAATATCGCAACTAGAAGACGAGAAACAGAGCACAGTGGTTCAATCTAATCAGAGTTTGTTTGATGAACTGATGGCTACAAGCTTAGATACTGCTACAGCTCACCCTTCCATTGTCATAGACCTCACTTCTGATGATGAAACCGGGGGCTGTTCTAAATCATTACAAATTATTAAAAGTAGTAAGATATAAGTATAAGTTAAAGAAATATTTAAAAATTAATAAGTGTATTACCAAATCTAAAAAAATGATACATTAATACAAGTTTTTTATAAATAGCATATCACTTAATAGACAGAGATTGCAACTGATTGACCAGGTAAATATGTTAGAACTTGATACTGTCGCACAACAGTACAAAACTGATACACAGGCCCTTCAATTTCCTCCCGAGTTCCGCAGTCTGCGACGAGGGCGCCGCAGACTTGTCTTCGCCCAAGACTACCGGCCTCCGTGACCGGGGGCCTGAGTACGGTGGGCGGGCTGCTCGCCGTGCTTACAGAAACAGGCCAGGGAAGGTGGCGTAGCGTGAGCGTTACACGCACGTAGCTCACTCCCTCAAGATAGTGGTATATAACCCGAACCCCCCAAAGAAGCGAGATAACACTCGAACCCCCCAAAGAGGCAGGATACACACCCGAACCCCCCCTGAAGGAGCCTGCGGTAGCGGACAAGGTCTGTCGGGAGCCCTGGGGTTATCCTTCCGAGGGCTCACCCGGGACTCCTGGCCATAGATAGATAGAAGGGTAACGTGTGGTTTTAGTCGGTAGGAGTCCGGCATAGCATCCATGAGGATTTCCAAAAAAAAAAAAAATGTCCTTCAATTTCAGATTGACCGACTTCAAGACTCTTTGAAATCAATTTCATATAAATATGAAACAGCAGAGAAACAGAGTAGGGAACAGGTGTGTGTTAGCCATAGGTAAATTAGTAAATTCATGTTATTGTCAAAATGACCAATTGATATCCGCAGGCCATGTTCCCTCCTCACCCTTTAGTTGTGAAAGAATCAATCAGTCAGTCACTGTGTGCAGTGTGGATAATAGTATATTATGTTCAAATAGTAATTGCGAGGCATCTATAATAGAAAAGTTGCAAATAAAAAGTGATGCAAAGACCATAGTCTATTGCGATGAAATAGGTAATAATTTTGGCCATTATTTATCACAGTTAGGTCATTCTGTAATAAATCATACATATCCAGGAGCTTCATACTCTCAAATTATAGATTTTATATTGACTGGTACACACTGCATGCAGTCTACTATAGTGGTGCTGGTTGGTAGAAGAGGCAATATTAATAGTGACAAACTTTTAAAAATTTTTGATAAGGTATCAAGTCTGCAAGTAAAGCAAGTAATTTTGTCCACCTTGCCATACAGCACTGCTATGAGCCACATGGAAAATCACTTAGGATACAAATTAAATATGAAACTACATACCATGGTTTCATATTCCAAAAAAATTGAATTGTTCGATTGGAACATAATATTCAATAATAATAGTTTGTTGACATTAGATAGATATTTTCTATCAAAATTTTTACAACGAACGGTAGCTCTGTTACTATCTATTTTTTTAATTTTTCAAGCCAAATTATTGGCAAGTACAACTGCTTTTATTGAGCAGGATAGATTTGACACTTTACATTTGGAAAATGAAATTCCAAAAAACTAGTTTATAGGACAACAGATAATAAATCTGGCCAGTTGACTTTGGCACCTGAGAATAATCTTAGTAAAAATATTGTTTTATAAACCTGGTGCACCATAATGTTAGAGCTTTAATAAATGGTAAAGATTTAAGAGTTAGAGCTATGCATTAATGAAAAAGCTAGAAGAAGCACTGTTCAAATGCCAATGTTCTAAGAAATCTATAATAGTTTGTGGAGATTTTAATGTTGATATATTAGATACATCATTAACTCCATCAGAGAGAAATAAAATGAAAAATTTATTTAAATCCTTTAATCTGCATAGTACATTCTTAGAATTTTTTTTCTAACATCAAACACAATGTAACAATTGTTAATGATAAATAAATAAAATAAATAAATATAAACCTACACGTATTACAGCCACCAGTGCAAAATGTATTGATAATGTATCGATATTAAACCTATAGATAAAGGTATTGTGGATCCTGTAGAGTCAGATCATCGTGGCCAATGGATAAAGTTTCCTAAAAGTAGTAATAAAGTCTGCAAAAAACAAATTAAATATGTACCAATTAACCAAAGTCGATTGAATAATTTTAAAGAAAATGTATTAAAGAGATTACCATATCTACCTAACTTCCCTTGTGTTGACCAGTCATTTAAACACTTATTTAATTTGATTAATGATGAGTTTGGCAAAGTTTTTACCTCAAAAACACTACAGATTGGTGGTCGTCCTGTTTTCAGTGACTGGGCAACACCAGGTATCTTTAAAAGTAGAAATAAATTATTTGAATTATATTCAGAAAAATCATATAATTTTAGGCAAACCTTTCAGGAATATGTTAAAAATTATTCAAATATATTTAAACAAACGTGTTATCTTGCTAAGTCAAACATTAAAAATAAAATTTCTAGTTCTGTGTATATGCAAATAAAAATGACTTGGAACATCATTAACTCTGAATGCGGTAGATAACTTTGGTGACTGAAAGGGATTTCCACTTAAAAGTAAATGGTTGCCATGTTACAAGGGACCGTACGACGAGTGGCGACGGAGTTTGAACATTTTTTCAAAAATGTACCTATATTGACAACAAAATCTCTCCAAGCGTCTTCCAGTTCCGCTGAACATTTATTAGAAGAATCTGTTCTTTGTTGCAGTGATGCATTTGTATTCACAGATATTTGCGCTCAGGACATTGTAAAAACATTTAAATGTATCGAAATTAAGAAAACCGCGGACCTTTGGGGATTATAGGTCAAAACTGCATCATGTATAATTGAGGTCATTGCGCCCCATCTAGCAACTGTGTTTAATGACTGTGTTTCTAGTGGTACATTTCCTGATTTAATGAAAGACAGCAAAGTCGTTCCCTTGTTCAAGGCTGGCAGCGCTACAGACCCGTCTAATTTCCAACCAGTGTCGGTGCTGCCAACTTTGAGCAAAGTATTTGAAAAAATAATCTAGAATCAAATGCTATCCCATTTTAATAGTCATAAAATACTTCATGCGAATCAATTTGGGTTTACGAAAGGTCGCTCAACTTCCAATGCTGGTGTTGAGTTATTAAAATGTATTCACAAAGCCTGGGAAGACAAGCACGATGCATTAGGTATATTTTGCTGTGCAAAAAAATACACCACTATGGAATTAGAGGCAAAGCTCTCGACCTTCTGTCTTCATATTTGAACAATAGAATACAGAGGGTCGATATTAATGGTACACGTTCTGTAGGATCCATGGTTGCAATGGGTGTGCCGCAAGGCTCGATACTTGGGTCATTCTTGTTCCTCATTTATATTAATGATTTACTATTTTATGTAGTGGACAGAAACAATGCAATTGCAAGAGTAGTTCATTGGTTCAGCTCAAATAATCTTTGCCTTAATTAAAATAAAACTAAATGTATAAAATTTACTCTACCAAATGTAAAACAAGTTGCGGCCAATGTTCAACTGAATGGACTAGTGTTAGAGTTTGTAGTATCAACTGTGTTCCTCGGTATAACTATTGATGCCAATTTGCAGTGGGACCCACACATAGAAAAGACAGCCTCTAGGTTAAGTTCGGCTGCATACGCTGTAAAAAAGATCAGGACTCTAACAGATGTGGATACGGCTAGAATGGTTTACTTCAGCTATTTTCATAGTATTATGTCTTACGGTATTCTCCTTTGGGGGAGTGCTGCAGATTTAAATATTATTTTTGTTCTACAAAAGCGGGCTGTACGCGCTATTTATAATTTGGGCCCCAGAGTTATTCTCTGAGAAAAATTCAAAGAAGTAAATATTCTAACCGTACCATCACCATACATTTTTGCCAATCTTACGTATGTTCAGAAAAATCTATCACAGTTTTCTAAACTCTGTGATAAACATAATATAGACAACACATAACACTAGAAATAAAAATAATCTTTCAGTCCACCACACTCGACTACATAAGATTGGCGATTTTTTCCAGGGTACCTGTATACGCTTTTACAACAAGCTTCCCTGTGACCTGAGAAATTTACCATTAAATAAATTTAAAAAGTTAATTAAAAACAAGCTTTGTGAAAAAGGTTTTTACTCCGTTAAAGACTATTTGCAGGACAGGGACGCCTGGAAATGATCTGCTGGCAAAGTGAAATAATATTAAATTGTAAATAGGCCATCAAATAAAAAGCCTTCCTAAGTTTCTTGCCGGTTCTTCTCAGGTGGGCCGCGTTCCGAACCGGTGGTCGCTTTAAATATTTTAAATAGTGTATGACATTTTGTAAGTGCCGTTAAAATGGTCTATGCAAAATAAAGATATTTTTTTTTTAGTGAGTGAGTGAGTAGGTGCGTGGATGAGTGAGTGAGCGAGTAGTACGTTACCGGGTCGTGGGCGCGGCGTGTCGTACACGGTCTCGGGGATGTGGAAACGCTCGACGAGCAGATATAGTGAGTGAGTGAGTGGGTGAGCGAGTGAGTGAGTGAGAGAGTGAGTGAGTGAGTGAGCGAGTGGTATACTACCAGGTCGCGGGCGCGGCGTGTCGTACACGTTGCTGGGCTCAAGGATGTGGAAGCGCTCGACGAGCAGGTATAGTGAGTGAGTGAGTGGGTGAGCGAGTGAGTGAGTGATCGAGTGGTATACTACCAGGTCGCGGGCGCGGCGTGTCGTACACGTCGCTGGGCTCGGGGATGTAAAAGCGCTACGAGCAGGTATAGTGAGTGAGTGGGTGGGTGGGTGAGTGAGTGAGTGAGTGAGTGGATGGGTGAGTGAGTGAGCGAGTGGTACGTTACAGGGCCGGGGTCGCGGCGTGTTGTACACGTCACTGGGCTCGGGGATGTCGAAGCACTCGACGAGCAGGTATAGTGAGTGAGTGGGTGAGTGAGTGAGTGAGCGAGTGGTACGTTACCGGGCCGGGGTCGCGGCGTGTCGTACACGTCGCTGGGCTCGGGGATGTGGAAGCGCTCGACGAGCAGGTCGAGCAGCGCGGCGGGCGTGCAGAAGGAGCGGTAGGTGGTGAGGAAGGTGCGCACCAGGTTGAGATCGGCGTAGATGTGGTACGTCAGCCGCTCCACCAGCTTCAGCAGCGTCGCGCCCTGACACACACCGTACCATCATTATAATGTCGTTGGGACAACTCACACGCCTTCTGATTCCATACTAAGCAGAGCTTGTATTATGGTAACCAGATAACTGATAAACATACTTATATATTTCTAAATACATACATATTATACATAAATAACACCCAGACACAGAATAAACCATCGTGCTCATCACACATAGTTTTATCCTGGGTGGGAATCGAACCCACGACCTCTTGCGTAGCAGTCGGATACACTCCCACCGCGCCACAGAGGCAGTCAATTCACCATATACTTGTGTAGTCCCTTAGACCCTAGCTGGTTGAGAAAAAGTTGGAGCACCACGAGGTTTAGTGGGTAGGACGGCCCCCAAGGACCGGAAGTTCCACACACAGTTCCAGCTACCCCCGCAGTAGGCATTTACCTCGTTAACGAAAATATATCATTTATTTAATCATCATTATCATCCGAGCGTCTGTCCCAGTTGCGTCTCGCGACGCCCGGGGTCCGCTTTCCTACATTTTCTCCTCCACTTCGCACGGTCGTCGGCATCCCCTGTAGTGAGACCATTTGGCACGCATGTCATCCCTTACGACGTCAAGCCAGCACTTCTTGGGTCTTCCCTTCTTACCGGGACCCGGCGGGGCTGACATGGCCAGACATTTGTTACCTACGTAGCCCGGCGGTTGCCGCAAGACGTGACCATACCAACGAAGGCGACACTCTTGCAACTTGTCTGTAATGTCACGGACGTGAAGGCTGCCGCGGATGCGAGAGTTCCTCACGCGGTCCATCCGCGTGACTCCACATATCCACCGCAGCATCTTCATTTCCGTGACACGCAGCTCCTGCTTGTGTCGCTCCAATATTGGCCATGTCTCACTGCCATGTAAAAGGACAGGTCTAATAATGGTTTTGTAGACTTGTCCCTTCAACCGGATCGGCATTTTAGGGTCACAAATGACACCGGTCATCTCCCGCCATTTGGCCCACGCGGCAGCAATGCGTGACTTGACATCGTAATCGGTGTCACTGGACGTGTGAAAAACAGATCCCAGGTATTTAACCTGGTCCGTGCGCTCGACCAAATCACCGCCTATGCGGACGGATGTGGGATCTGTCGAGTTTAGTGCCAAGTACTCGGTCTTCGCCACATTTAGTTTCAGACCGCCGTTCTCAAGCGTCTCCTTCCACCCATTTACACGTCGCACCAATCTGCCCCTGTCCACGTCTGCCAGCGCAATATCGTCAGCATACGTGAGCAACCATGGAGGCTGCTCATGCGGGTTTCTGATGCTGTCCGACAATTCGTCTAATATTACACTGAACAGAAGCGGACTAAGGACCGAACCCTGGTGTACACCGACGGTGATGGGGAAGGGTTTCGTGTCGCCAACAGCAGTCCGAACCATTGAATCGGAGTCACAGTACATGTCCCGGATAGTGTCAATATACACCTCTGGAACCCCTTTGGACCGCAGTGCCCACCAGATCATCGCACGAGGAACACAGTCGAAGGCCTTCTGCATGTCTAGAAACAAACAGTGCAGAGGCGTGTTCTTCGACCTGTATTTCTCTGCGACAACCCTCAGGGCAAAAACAGGGTCCGTGGTCCCATGACCAGGGCGAAACCCATATTGACACCCCGAGAGAATACACTCCTGCCGGATCCGAGAGTCTATAATCCTCTCAAAGATCTTAATGGTGTGGGACATCACCTTTATACCGCGGTAGCTCCCGCACTCCTGCACTGATCCCTTACCTTTGAAGACTGGAGTAATATTACTCAGTCTCCATTGGTTTGGGATCTGCCCGCTGAGGAGTATGCGGTTAAAAAGGTTTACTAAGATAGAGGCCCACACCGCGAGGACCTATCGCCTTCCAGGTTTCGATGGGGACTCCATCGGGTCCGACAGCTTTCCGATTCTTCATGCGGCGAAGCGCAGTCAGAACTTCTCCAGGCGTTACCGGTGGCACTAGTCCCTGATTCGGAGGGAGGTCCGGAGGCTGCACCTCTTTGTGCTGTTTATTAAGCAGCTCGTGGAAGTACGAGCGCCTTCTCTCCTTTACCGCGAGGTCTTCGCTTAACAGGTTGCCCTCAGGGTCTTTTACACAGCGACACTTGGATATATCCTGTGCCGCTTTGACCCTGGAGCGCGCCAGCTTATAGATGAGCTTCTGCCGCTCCGACGATTCCAGCTTATCATACAAAGGTTGTAAGTGGTCTCGTCTGGCTCTGGCTACAGCTCTCTTTGTGGCGCGCTTGGCAGCCCTGTACGCGTCGCGGTCTTCGGGAGATCCGGTCGCTTACCACTTTTTAAAGAGGGCTTTCTTCTCCCTAGTCTCCCTCTGGACTGCGTCGTTCCACCACCAAGTTTCCTTGTCACATTTGCGTCCACCCTTAGACTCACCGAGCACCGCCTTCGCCGCTCCAAGGATGGCCGCCTGAACTTTGTCCCAGTCCCATTTCCATTACAGTTTTTGGTGATTACTTGTCTTTTTTTAAAGCCTCTAAATTCTATTGTTTATTTAAAAAGTCATAAGGTTACAGCTTTATTTCTGACACCGTAGTGGCGCAATTTTTAACAAGCAATTCGTGATGAACAGTCGAAGGCTTTCGAATAAAACAAACCTTTATTAGTCTGTTTTTTAACAATTTATGTACACAAATTTCTATATATAAAATTTAAAATAGCAGGAAAATAGTACAACGGTACTGCTTATTTCTTAAAGACATCTCTTCCAGCAAACCGGCGAGAGGAGAGTATCTAGAAATGGTTGAAAAGGTAAAAATGTGTAAAACAGTTTTAAGGAATAAGAGTACATACACATACTTAATACATAAACACATACTTAAATAAAGAATGGATAAATACCAAAAACTTTATGGATAAGAGGAAAGATGGTGTTCATGGACTAATTTCTTTATCGGGATTTAGAATTCAACACTATTACGGCTCGTTTAGAGAGCACAGTGGGACCCCCATTATTTTATACTGTTTTTATAGAACCATATAATACATACTAACGAATACTTAACCTCTGTTTCTAAAGGTCAAGCAAGTAATTTCCCTTACCTTAATGAGAGGCTGTGACGCATGCTGCCTGTTGGGCGGGAGGTCTTCCAGCACTATGTTTTTTGGCGAGTCGGGCACCGCGAACCGGTATAACGCGACCGGTGGCAGCTTGAGAGGGTGACGCTTTTCCAGATCTAGGAGGATGCTGGAAAATACATATTAAATTACATACGAATGTCCACAACTTCGTTAGCGAAAAAAATCAAAATGGATCCAGCCGAAAGTAAAGAAGGAAGCAAATCAATCAAATCAGCCCATCACAGTCCAGTGCTGGATGTAGACCTCTGCCAATCTATTGGGAGAGGCGGCCTGGCCTTTCTTTCTTCTTCTTTAAAAAAAACGGAAATGTATTTCAAAATTAAAATAAAAGATCAAACAGGCCCATGAACAAAATTAATTTACAAAATGACAATGGAGTGTGAACTATGAGGTTCTACGGCAATCAATGTGTATCTGTGTTGGAGTGTGTGAGAGAATGAGTGGGTGGGTAGGTGAATGTATGAGGCGGTGAGAGTTTGAGAGGTTGGTGAGAGGGTAAGTGAATGGGTATGTAGGTGAGTGACTGGGTATGTATGTAAGTGTGTGGGTATGTAGGTGAGTAAGTGGTTATGTAGGTGAGTGAGTGGGTATGTAGGTGACTCAGTGGGTATGTAGGTGAGTGAGTGGGTATGTAGGTGAGTGAGTGAGTGTGAAGGTAAGTGAGTGAGTGGGTGTGTCGGTGAGTGAGAGTACCTGTCGAGCACCCTGTCCAGCATGGGCTTGGTGTTGAGCATGACGAGGTCGCACATCCAGTTGCGCTTCTCGGCGCACGACGCGCACGCCAGCAGCACGGGGCCGCCCACGCGGGGTTGCAGTTCTAGCATGTGGCGGCCCTCTGCCGACATTATACCACATACAGGTTCAAATTAAAACAATGGGCTCATCACCACCTATTACGTGGGACAAAAGTGCATACGATGAAATGTGGGCGTATAGTATGCCTCTGCCTACTCCTTCGGGGATGAAGGCGTGACAATATGTCTATGTCCATGTAAACTTCAGAATGACCAAAAATCAAAATAGGTGTCGATGTAAAATAGGATCTCCCACCCCCTACGTGATAATAAAAATAAATATCACGGCCCTTTCGCAAACTGATTATATCTACGTGTATACGAGTATAAATACTAAAATTTAATAATAATATTTAATTTAAAAATTTTAACAGCAGGTCGCTACGACCTGCGCCTGTCTATTTCAACACGGCAATTGGCTCACCACCTATAACGGGGGACAAAAATGGAAACGGTGGGCGTATAGTATGCTTCTGACTACCCCTTCGGGGATAAAGGCAACATGTTCTCGTGGAATTAGCTTCACAATGATACATAACACAACCACTCTTGGGCATTGTGCATATAGAAAATTTTAGTTTTTAACTCCGCGACTATTGAGGGTAGTTTTCGATTGTAAGGCCCACTTGCGCGATCTTGGGTTAACGGGTGTAACTCGGAGGTATAGACTAACCCCGAGTTAAATCATTAATTTGTCTCGCATGACCCCGAGTTCAAGGTATACCTAGGGTTAAATCGCTAAAATTATAACTCACCGATTTCTGAGGGTTAATTCGTCAAACGTTGGGTTAGCAGCTGACAGACAATGAAGTGGCACGTGACACATGCGTGACACGGACTCCTCAAAATGACACGTCGCGCATATATAATACGATAAAAATAAATTGGACTCGGCTGTCATGTTACATTCATTCGTGTAAGAAAAAGTCTTATGTGGCAAACTGTAGTGTAAAAGAGATAGACATACCTGTTTCATTCTTTGTTCAATCATTAATGTTTGGTTGGATGACATAGAGTGACATAAAACACTGGGTTAGTTAACCCGATGACATTTTTCTATGGTGCAAGACATGATTAGGGTTAAAAAGGTATTTACTTAGTTCCGAGTTAACTAACTCTATAATTATTTATTTAACCCCAGCATTCATGCAAGTGGGCCTAAGGAATTCCTCATAAGTTTAAACGCAAAAAACTTCATTTTCAAAGACAGTAACACCAAGTATCATACTGGTTCTGATTAAAATAAATTAACATTTGTTTCAGAATTCACTAAAATTTAACAATCTCATGATACTTGTTGTAACAAGTGAAACCATTTCTTTAATTATATGTATATAGCAGGGCTACTCCAAGGAGCGATATTTGGGCCCTAATATAAAGGACGAAACCAACCTCATTTTTATCATCAAACCAGTCCATCAATCGATCTCTAACATTTTGAGTCTTATCGACAAACTTGGTTTTAGCTTTACAATGACCCCCCCTTCACACATTAAAAAAAATTAAATTGCATCCTCTAAAAAACGCAAGATAAGGCCTAAAAATGTAATACACTCCTGAATCTACTCTTGAATCGAGCCACCTTACATTCCCGGGCCTAAAAGCCCAATACACAAAAAATATACAATATAACAAAAAGTTTTCATGCATTTCATCGTCTTTCCCGTATGTATTATTCCAAATTTGAATTTTAGAATTTAAAATAAAGAACAAAAGCCGAGCTGGGTCAATGATTTGAAAAAAATAATGACTGTTGAAAGTTGCTTTTGAAGCAATTTAATGTCGATTTGGTTTGAATTTTCGCAATTGTTGTTAACCAAAGTTTAGTTTAGTTATTTTTCTATAATTTGAACCGTTTTTGGCTATAAAATTATGGATACTTCACCTGATGTAGCCGCGCAAGCTGTAGCACTTCTTCAATCTGGGCTAAGTCAGCGAGATGATGTGAGTTCACAACTTCACATAAGTCGTTCCTCTGTTCAAAGAGTGCGCCACCGATACCTGGAGACTGGCGGCTTCGTTCGGCGAACAGGAGGACCTCGTTACCGAGTGACAACGGCGAGACAAGATCAATACATTGTCACTACTAGCTTACCAAATCGACGCCTTAACTCTGTTCAGATACAAGAACAGCTCAGGGACTTTCACGGAGTGGCTGTAAGTGCTCGGACCGTTAGAAGGCGACGCAATGAACGTGGTTTAAAGCCCCATAAGCCAGCCAATGGACCCAAATTGACACAAGCACACCGAATAGCCCGTCTAGTTTGCGCGCGAACATCTAAATTGGACTCGACATCAATGGAGCCAGGTTCTCTTCACAGATGAATCCAAGATAATGCTATACGGTAATGCTCTAAATGAATGATGAGTATACCAGTTCCAAAATGGCCTCAAAACATTTTCCTTCTACATACATCTTATATAAGTTACAGTACCCCAAACCAAAAAAATCAAGGTGGTTCGATTTAGGTGTCCGGGAGTGTATATCAATGGACTATTTGTAGAAACAAACATATACACATGATTACATAACTCACAAAACTAACTTGTTTGTTAAGCGTGGACTAATGATTATACGAACTACAAAACATCATCATCATCCGAGCGTCTGTCCCAGTTGCGTCTCGCGACGCCCGGGGTCCGCTTTCCTACATTTTCTCCTCCACTTCGCACGGTCGTCGGCATCCCCTGTGGTGAGACCATTGGCACGCATGTCATCCCTTACGACGTCAAGCCAGCACTTCTTGGGTCTTCCCCTCTTACCGGGACCCGGCGGGGCTGACATGGCCAGACATTTGTTACCTACGTAGCCCGGCGGTTGCCGCAAGACGTGACCATACCAACGAAGGCGACACTCTTGCAACTTGTCTGCAATGTCACGGACGTGAAGGCTGCCGCGGATGCGAGAGTTCCTCACGCGGTCCATCCGCGTGACTCCACACATCCACCGCAGCATCTTCATTTCCGTGACACGCAGCTCCTGCTTGTGTCGCTCCAATATCGGCCACGTCTCACTGCCATGTAAAAGGACAGGTCTAATAATGGTTTTGTAGACCTGTCCCTTCAACCGGATCGGCATTTTAGGGTCACAAATGACACCGGTCATCTCCCGCCATTTGGCCCACGCGGCAGCAATGCGTGACTTGACATCGCAATCGATGTCACTGGACGTGTGAAAAACAGATCCCAAGTATTTAACCTGGTCCGTGCGCTCGACCAAATCACCGCCTATGCGGACGGATGTGGGATCTGTCGAGTTTAGTGCCAAGTACTCGGTCTTCGCCACATTTAGTTTCAGACCGCCGTTCTCAAGCGTCTCCTTCCACGCCTTTACACGTCGCACCAATCTGCCCCTGTCCGCGTCTGCCAGCGCAATATCGTCAGCATACATGAGCAACCATGGAGGCTGCTCATGCGGGTTTCTGATGCTGTCCGACAATTCGTCTAATATTACACTGAACAGAAGCGGACTAAGGACAGAACCCTGGTGTACCCCGACGGTGATGGGGAAGGGTTTCGTGTCGCCAACAGCAGTCCGAACCATTGAGTCGGAGTCACAGTACATGTCCCGGATAGTGTCAATATAGACCTCTGGAACCCCTTTGGACCGCAGTGCCCACCAGATCATCGCACGAGGAACACAGTCGAAGGCCTTCTGCATATCTAGGAACAAACAGTGCAGAGGCGTGTTCTTCGACCTGTATTTCTCTGCGACAACCCTCAGGGCAAAAACAGGGTCCGTGGTCCCATGACCAGGGCGAAACCCATATTGACACCCCGAGAGAGTACACTCCTGCCGGATCCGAGAGTCTATACGAAATTATATACGAACTACAAAACAAAAACTGTTAATTTATTTTTTGTGTAAAACTTAGTTTAATATTTTTTTTTGAGATTTATTACAAAACTAGTTAACGGCCTCGGCTCCGCACGCGTGTTTTCCCGTTCCTGTTTCCCACAGGAACTTGTTCCTGGGGTAAAAAGTAGCCTAAATGTTAATCTGATGTGTAAGCTATATGCTTGTAAAGTTTCATCAAATACCATTATCATTATCCGAGCGTCTGTCCCAGTTGCGTCTCGCGACGCCCGGGGTCCGCTTTCCAAAGTTTCATCAAATACCATTCAGCGTTAAAGAGTAACAAACATCCATTCTTAAAAACTTTCGCGTTTATAATATTAGTAGGATTGTATCAAAACCGTATAGTCACATTAGAATACTCACCCTCAGTGTCAGGCCTGTCCACGAGCTCCAACTTCCTCACGTGGAGTTTCTCTTTTAGCTTCAACTGCTGCGAGCCGCCGGCGCTACTGCTGTTGCTGCTTGCCCCCACACCCACTTGAAGGGACTGAAGATATACACGGATGTTCGTACATATAAACATTCACCGAAGTATTAAAGAACATGTGACCCCCACGGCTTCGCCCGAGACGTAGTTCAAACTCCCGTCGCACCTACTTAATCCCATCTATACTAATGTATAAAGCTAAAGCGTATGTTTGTTTGTTTGTATGGCTGAACGCGCTAATATCAGGAACTACTGGTCGGATTTAAATAAAATATTTTTGTGTTAGATAACCCATTTATCGAGGAAGGCTATAGGATATATATCATCACGCTACTTCCCTGAAGCGGAGCAGTAGTCACAAATGTCGACAAATTGGGCAAATTTTAATGCACTATTGTAGACGAGAGAGAGCGCGACGGGAGTTCGAAGTATGTCACAGGCGACGCCGTCACCTTGTTGTTTATAAATTCTACAAAACTGTTCAACATTTTTTTACCTATTGTGATTACTGCACCGCTTTATAAAATAAATAACGTAATGATATACAGCCTATAGACTGCCACGATAAATGGGCAACTCCAAACGATTTTTTCAAATCCAACTAGTAGATTCTAAAATTAGCGCGATCAACCAAACAACCAAGTTCTTCAGCTTTATAATATTACTATAAATTGAAATAACGTAATATTTACGTACCCTATTATAACTTATATTATGTGTTAATGCTTTTGAAGTTCAAACACACATATAACATTAATTTCACAATAACATTAAACAAATTTTGACGCCCGCGGCTCCGCACACGTGGTCAAGTTTTCCGGTTCACGTTTCGCACAGGAACTTGTTCCCGGGATAAAAAGTAGCCTATGTGTTATTCTGATGTGTAAGCTATGTTATTGTGAAGTTTCATCAAAATCCATTCAGCGTGAAAGGCAAAAACATCCATCCATACCTACAAACTTTCGCGTATACAATATTAGTTGGATAATAATAATTGACACAAGCAGTTGTATTATAAGTTATATTATAAATATAGTAATGCGTAACAGGAAGATAAACCAACAATAATTATTTAGAATAGGAAGGAAACTGATACAGATAGGATATTTCAATTTTGTATCAATTTTCGATACCTATACTGATATTATAAGACCGAAGAGTTTGTTTGTTTGATTGTCTGGTTGAATGCGTTATTCGCAGAAACGACTGATTCTAATTGAAATATTCTTTTTGTATTGGATAGCCCATTTACTGAGCAAGTCTACAGGCTATATATCATCTACTACTACTACCCAGGAGAGCGGAGCAGTAATCATAAATGTCATCAAAACGGGCAAATATTTATTCATAATTTAAAAGAAAAAAAACGACTGGATAAATGGTTGTGACGGCGGTTGGAAGTATGTTATGGGGAAGCCGCCAGGGTCAGCTAGTAAATATATATTTATAATACGTCAAAGGTGACAAATATATTTTATGATAGCATGTGAGTCTATGGGTATGACGTGAGTGGTTGACGGGGGTAATCAATGTATGTGTGAGTGTATGGGTATGAAGTGAGTGAGTGGGTGACGGAGTAATAAATGTATGTGTGAGTGTATGGGTATGACGTGTGTGAATGGGTGACGGAGTAATCAATGTATGTGTAAGTGTATGAGTATGACGTGAGTGAGTGGGTGACGGAGTAACAATGTATGTGTGAGTGTATGGGTATGACGTGAGTGAATGGGTGACGGAGTAATGAATGTATATGTGAGTGTATGAGTATGACGTGAGTGAGTGGGTAACGGAGTAACAATGTATGTGTGAGTGTATGGGTATGACGTGAGTGAATGGGTGACGGAGTAATCAATGTATGTGTAAGTGTATGAGTATGACGTGAGTGAGTGGGTTAAGGAGTAATCAATATATGTATGAGTGGGTGTGTGAGATACAGGAAGAAAATGAACTACAAGGATGTAAATCGCTATTATTTTAGACAAATTTAGACAATAGGACACATGTTTGTCTGCCACCTATAATTTTGAAATCGCCACAAGCGTGTTTGCCCGTCGGAATAAAATGTAGCTTGTCAATCTTCAAATCCACTACTATCTCCAATTTAAACATAACGATCATCAATCACCTCCTTGGGACATAAAACAATGGCGAAAAAACACACTTTCTTGTTCATTTAATAGCTTAAAAGCGTTATTGGTAATAAAAGTGTAAGGAGTGCCGCACGGCAGTGTTCTCGGCCCTTTACTGTTTACATTTTAAAGCCTAGAAGCGTTAATGTTAATCAACCTATAAGGAGTGAAGCAAGGGAGTGTTCTCGGACCTTTACTATTTACATTTTAAAGCCTAGAAGTGTTACTGGTGAGTAATGTGTAAAGAGTGCCGCAAGGCAGTGTTTTGGACCCTTTACTGTTTATACACTCCCGGATTCTTGAATCGAGCCTCCTTACATACCCGGGCCTAAAAGCCCAATACACAAAAAATATACAATAAAACAAAAAAGTTTTTATGCATTTTTAATGCTGGCATATTTCATCGTCTTTCCCATATGCATTATTCCAAATTTGAATTTTAGAATTTAAAATAAAGAACAAAAGCCACGCTTGGTCACTGATTTGAAAAAAAAATTGACTGTTGAAAGTTGCTTTTGAAGCAATTTAATGTCGATTTGGTTTGAATTTTCGCAATTGTTGTTAACCAAAGTTTAGTTTAGTTATTTTTCTGTAATTTGAACCGTTTTTGGCTATAAAATTATGGATACTTCACCTGATGTAGCCGCGCAAGCTGTAGCACTTCTTCAATCTGGGCTAAGTCAGCGAGATGTGAGTTCACAACTTCACATAAGTCGTTCCGCTGTTCAAAGAGTGCACCACCGATACCTGGAGACTGGCGGCTTCGTTCGGCGAACAGGAGGACCTCGTTACCGAGTGACAACGGCGAGACAAGATCAATACATTGTCACTACTAGCTTACCAAATCGACGCCTTAACTCTGTTCAGATACAAGAACAGCTCAGGGACTTTCACGGAGTGGCTGTAAGTGCTCGGACCGTTAGAAGGCGACTCAATGAACGTGGTTTAAAGCCCCATAAGCCAGCCAATGGACCCAAATTGACACGAGCACACCGAATAGCCCGTCTAGAGTTTGCGCGCGAACATCTAAATTGGACTCGACATCAATGGAGCCAGGTTCTCTTCACAGATGAGTCCAAGATAATGCTATACGGTAATGACGGAAGGAGTAAGGTGTACCGAAGACAGAACGAGCGTTTCGCGCAATGCTGTATTGACGAGAAAGTGAATTATGGTGGAGGATCATGGACAGTCTGGGGAGGAATCTCTATGGAAGGCAAAACTGAGCTAGAGGTACTGACGGGACCACGACTGCCGCCCCTAGATGGCAATAGATACATTCGCCAATGTTTAGAGAACCACGTGATGCCATATGCTGGATTTATTGGCCAAGATTTCGTTTTAATGCATGATAATGCAAGGGCCCATACTGCGGGAATCGTCAGGGAGTACTTAAATGACATTGGTATCACTGTTATGAGATGGCCAGCGCGAAGTCCTAAGCGTGAATCCTATAGAGCATCTTTGGGATGAGCTGAAGAGGCGTGTTCGAGCTCATCATCCTGCCCCGCAAACCATGTAGGAGCTCGAAAATGTAATTTTGGAAGAATGGGACGACATTCCTCAACATGTCATAACGACATTGATTAATTCTATGCCAAACCGTATGAGAGCTGTCATAAATGCACTGGGCGGCAATACAAGTTACTAAATAAACATTTCTTTTCATGTAAAACATGTCTTTATTTAAAAATCGATTAGATATTTTTCCTTGAAAAAATCAAATATGGACTTGTTTCAACGTAACTCGACTTTTTTCATAAACTGTAGTTCAAATTTAGAACAGTGGCACTCTAAATGAATGATGAGTATACCAGCTCCAAAACTGCATCACAACATTTTCCTTCTACATACATCTTTAATAAGTTACAGTACTCCAAACCAAAAAAATCAAGGTGGCTCGATTTAGGTGTCCGGGAGTGTATTTTAAAGCCTAGCAGCGTTAATGGTAATCAATGTATAAGGAGTGAAGCAAGGGAGTGTTCTCGGACCTGTACTATTTACATTTTAAAGCCTAGAAGCGTTACTGGTGAGTAATGTGTAAGGAGTGCCGCAAAGTGGTATTCTCGAACCTTTACTATTTATAAACTCTTTTGCAAAAAAAAAACGGGCACTTAAGCAAAGAACTATTTTATAGTTACTATTAGTTTGTTTGACAATTTTAGACAATTTTTACCTCAGAATTTTGTAAATTAATTATGAAAGAATAGTTTTCATCAGTTTTATCATAGCATTTTGATTAAATCATTGAGAAATAATGTTTAAGCTCGAAACACTATTATTGTACCTGCTCGCTAAATAAAAATGAAACGCGTTAATTTCTTTGTTTTTCTTGAATACATTAAAAGCAGATAAAAGTTTAGTATTGAGTGTGACCCCCTCTTGCTGAAATCACGGCTTGCATTCGTCTGGGCATGCTAGCGAGTATATCTTTTATGGTTTCTTGGGAAATACGTTCCCACTCCGCGGTAATCACATTTTTTAGATCTCTGATGGTCTGCGGAGCCGGCTGCACTGATCTCTCTCGTCGCTCCAGAACGTCCCAGACATGCTCTATGGGATTGAGGTCCGGACTTCTAGCTGGCCAGTCCAAACGACGAATTCTGACTTCTAGCATATACGCTTCCACATCGCTAGACCAGTGGGCGCGAGCGTTGTCGTCCATAAAAATTGAGTTTTCGCCAAGAGCGGTTAAAGCGGGTTGTGCATAAGGAATTAGAACTTCATTTATGTTTCGGTGTCCAGTCAGTGTACCGTTTTCGATGAAGACTAACTCCTGACCGTCCATAGAATTATTTGCACATTTCTTACGTCTTCGAGGCTGTTCTTGAGGTCCACATAAGAAGATTTGCGATTTCTCAACGCTTGACTAACTAGAAAACGATCATCCCGTGGTTCTGTACATGTCTTCCTGCCAGAACCAGGCCTTCTCTTGACGGAACCGGTCTCTTGATAGCGCTGCCAGGTCCTTTGAACTGTCGACCGACTCACATTTAGCCTCTGAGCCACGAAGCATTGGCTGCAACCTTCTTCAAGCAGCGCAATAATTTTGCTCGCTTTTATCACTTTATCTTTTACCATTTTCGAGCTTTTACAATTTTCGAGATTGCTAAACAGCAATAACAATACTTTTAAATGTCAAGGACAACAGATAATTTAATAAAAATTGACAAAAAGTTAATTAGAGTCGATATTAACTATAGGGAATTCGCGCCACAAAATGTAGTTAAAAAATGTTTTCTTTAAAAACCAGGCTCAGTCAAAAATTTGAATTTGGAATGTACTCTTATAAACATTATGGCACTTTTATAACTGGCCAGTAACATGTTCAAATGATTAAAACCTTTTTGGTATTTTATTTTTTTCAGCCAGGACGAAAATGGAAACAGCCCGTTTTTGTGCAAATGTGTTAAAGCCTAGAAGCGTTACTGGTGAGTAATATGTAAGGAGTGCCGCAAGGTAGTACTTTCGGCCCTTTACTATTTATTACTGTTATGATGATTGATGATGGTAGATGAGAGAGACGTGTATATGTATGTTATTATGAATGACACTGACCGTGGGCATGCTGCTGACCAGACTGGTGATGGGTTTGCACAGCAATAAGAGTCCGTCGAACAAGTAAGCGCGTCGCTCTGCGATCCGCTTGCCCGGACCCATCTTGGACAGCGTGTCCTCTGCAATATACAAGGGCACAGAAATTAACACAATGTACGGATGATGAAAAAGACATAATACAATACTAGCAAATCCAAACAGTATAGCCCGCGTCAAGATTTTCCGTTCCTTTTTCTTACAGAAACTTGTTTCTGAGATAAAATATATTAAATAAATAAAATAAAAGTCTTTACATTGCATAGACCATTTTAATGGCGCTTAAAAACATTTCATACACAAGAACTAAAGATAAATTGAATATTTTTATAGTGACTACAAGTTCGGAGCCCACCTGAGAATAACCGACAAGAAAGGAAGGCTTTTTTAGCACATAGCCTATGTGATAAAACACCAAATTCCTTAACAGTTCAAACGTAATTGAGTAGAAAACATCTTTATAAAAATTGTTATTTAGAATATTATTAATAGGAAGCGCTCGTGGATCCCGCTAACTCAGTGTTCTGTAAACGATCACTGCGTTAAGCAAGTTTCGCTATATATCGTCCTTGGATGGGTGAACATTTTGTGGCATTACATCTGCGAGCGTTTCCGTTCCGTTCTCATTGGTCCTGGTTGCCAGTTAATTGGCAGTCGTTAAGCCTGGTTGAAGGCCTTCTGGGCGGATAGAACATTTCAACAATAGGTCGCCACAACCTGCGTTTGTCCATTTCAACACGGCAATGGGCTCACCACCTGTTAAGAATAATATGTTAAGAATGTAGGTGGCAGTATTCCTCTGCCTATCCCTTCGGGGATCCAGGCATGACAATATGTATGTATGTACTAATATGATATTATATCGGTACAGTATCAGTTTATTTATTTATTATTAACTTGTGGACGCCTCGGGATTTCACCAGCGTCGTGGCCGTTTCCAAGAGTTTCCGTCCCGCAGAGCCCAGTGTGGCGTACCTCGTATAAACTCGTTACAGTACTGCACGATGTCGCGCGAGTCCCAGTTGTCGACAATGCGCGCCAGCTCGCTGCACTTCTCGGACGCCAGTTGTCGTCTCGTGCGGGCTGCCATTCGAAGGGTAGAGTCCCTGGACACATGGATTTTGATGTGATATAATACTTTAAAATACAGAGCAAATCATAATTATTTTTAACTATGTAGAAAAATCGTAACATGAATTCATAAAGCCATTGAAAGTAGCAGGGCGCGTTCATAATCCAAATGGTTGTATCACGAATTTATAATTTCCAGACATTTGTCTATTCGTAAGACCAAATGGTTGTACCACGAATTCATAATGTCCAAACATTTTTATACCTTCTTTCTCAAGGAAGTTATTCATTAC
Source organism: Thumatha senex (assembly GCA_948477245.1). Lineage (NCBI taxonomy): Eukaryota > Metazoa > Arthropoda > Insecta > Lepidoptera > Erebidae > Thumatha > Thumatha senex. The sequence goes on from OX419724.1 coordinate 58,349,200, forward strand.
AAAACGATTGCAGCCTGTAGCCAACTAATTATTACTGTTTGTAATAAATACCATACTTAATGAGTAAAAGTAAATAAAATAAGTTATAAGCATGTATGTGTATATTATATTTGCCTGTCTAAGGTTATGAATTATCACAAATTTATTAACTCTAAAAACTAAAAATATGTCACTCACGTTTTAGGTCCATTCCCTAAAGCCTTTAATAACAATGCCTTGATTGGAAGTAAATTGCATTCCACCTGAAAATTAAAATAACTTGAGGTTATGGAATGGTAGCAAAGCAAGTATGTAAAGATAATAAAATATACACCTAGAAAATGTATCGAGTAAATTAGTGAAAGTAGCAATTCAATATCACCTAATATTGATAGGACAGTTAAAAGGCATCACTGTCAAAATGTGTCACGCTGTAAGCTTTACAAAATTGTTTTTCATCGTTGCAACATTTTCCATCGAAATCCTACATTTGATTTGGATAAGCAGGTACCTAAGGCAATTATTTGTCCCTAATCAGCAGATGCTCCATTTGCAATGAGATTAGCTCGAGCTAGGGTAGTATACACATGGGACAGGAATACACATGGTGAAAAGTGGGCATATAATATGTATGCCTCTGCTACCCCTTCGGGGATAAGGCGTGATAGATAAATCTTAGTATCACACTGGGTTTCCAAAATGCCTTTTACTTTTTACATTAGGAGAGGAAACCCTTTTAAAATGTCAATTTGATTTTACAACAAGCTTGGATTTTGTGGAACATAGAAGAGGACACTCCTGGGTATTCGGGAGCCCACCAGTATCTCCAGGAACCTCACCTGCTAGAGGTAGCTGGGGTCCTCCATTCTAAGACCATTTGGGATTGGGAGGTCAGGCGGCAATTGCTCCCAATAAGGCCAAAAATAATAAGCCAAATCAAAGCTTTTTTTTTAATTATTTAATGGCCTGGTGAAGAAGACCTTTAAGCAAAACCTTGTTTTCTATATCATATTTCTTTAATCTTATCTTGTAATTTAGTCCTCTTCAGTTTTTATCGATGTCGAGTCCTCAGTCCTATGTCCTGGCCTTCAGTATAATGGTGGTTCTTATACTAAGGTTTTCAGTGGACTTTTCGCGGCAAGAGAGAAAATAGCATTTCACTGCATACATATCATTGTCTTTCACTATAGCACGTTAACACAACTTTTATGTTCAAGAAACCACCACTCCCGCACATAAAACAATATAAATGCACTAGCTTTAGAAACTGTGTGTTCTCGCGTGAAGTCCCAAATAAAAGCTGCTGCAATAAACGTGTAGAGTTCGGAAGTAACTGGAAATGAAGATGATGGGAAAAGGATATACCTGCTTGAAGCTCTCGCGGTCCTCCGTGGCGGGTGCGAGCTGCAGCAGCGCCAGCACGTAGTTGTGGTAGAGGAAGACGTGCGCGACGGGCGCCATCAGCAGCTTGGGCAGGTAGTACTTCACGGCCAGCCGGAACCCGTGGCCGGCCGTGTCCAGCCGCTCCGACAGCTGTCGTGCCAATCAAACTAATGTCATGGAGAACACAATAAGGTCAAAATGTTACTGTCAAATACAGCTAAAATTGGAGCGTAGCTTATGTACATTACATTAGTTTTTATTTCACTTTAATACATGCAGTATTTCCGAAGTTACAACGACGAGAAGTTTTAGTCCTTTTTTGAATTTCCGAGATTAGGTGCGCCCATTATGACGTCACCGCCTCGCACAGGCTAAGATAAGGCGCGGCGCAGCATTCGGGTGCGAGCGATAGCGCGGCTGTCGAATGAGCAGGGTTGTGACGTATGCGATCACCAGCGTTTTACGCACTTTGATCGTAAATATTTTGGCCGACTGTTGAAATTTTAAAAAAGTAAAGACACCGTATTTCTCGTATATTTTTGTAGATTTATTTGGCATTTAAAGTAAAAATCGTTTGTCGAATCCATTACTGGCGGTTAGACAAGAGTGACCATGAGTTTTATTTGTCAGGTTCTTCCTCAGGTTCTACCTATTGCTTTGATAATCTAGAATGTAGAAGCAGTAATGTTGACGTTCATAAGTGTTACTTTGTGACCTACATGAATAAAGATTTTCATTTCAAATGTAGCGCTCGTAGCCCCGCGAGCGTTTCCATGCTTCGCAAGGTACGATAATCCGTTGGTCCCGGTTGCCAGTAAGATGGCAGTCGTTCAGCCTGGTTGAAGGCCTTAAAAATTTCAACAACTGGCGGCCAAGACCTGCGTCTGTCCATTTCAACACGGCAATGGGCTCACCACCTGTTACGTGGGACAAAAATGCATACGGTGAAATGTGGGCGTATAGTATGCCTCTGCCTATCCCCTCGGGGATAAAGGTGGTCGGTCGCCAGCTTAGCTACATTTTACTGCATCTATCACGGTGAGTGTTCTGATGAGCTTTTCAAATAGTCCCACCTTCTCCCTTCCGATCTCGAACAACACGGGCGGGGCAGAGATGTCATCGTTACCCTGTGGACACCATCTTGCCCAGGACGGAAAGATTCCGTAGGTCTTTCTTAAGTCGCACCATAAAAGCATGTAACTCTCTGCCGGCGCACGTCTTTTCCTCCTCTTACAATCCTGGCTCCTTTAAGAGAAGCGTGAAAGAGCAGCGGACATATTTCTGGGCCGCCAAATTGAGGGTCGCTATCGGAGCCCTGTGGGTTGACATAGCGGCCCTCAATCACGGGTCGTGTCTTTGCTTACCATCAGGCGGAGGACGCCATTTTGACGTGTTAAATATATAAAAAAAAAATTTGTGACGCCTTATCCCCGAAGGGGTGGCAGAGGCATATTATATGCCCACTCTTCACCGTGTGTATTCCTGTCCCACGTAATAGGTGGTGAGCCCATTACCGTGTTGAAATAGACAGACGCAGGTCGTGACTACCTGCTGTTGAAATTTTTCAAGCCGCCCATAAGGCCTCGAACTTGGCTTAACAACTGCCATGTTACTGGCAACCGGGACCAACGCTTTAACGTGCCTTCCGAAGTACGGTATCGCTCGCAAATGTAAATGTCACAAAGTGGTCACCTATCCAATGACCAGCAATAGCGAAATGCAATGCAGCAATGCTTGTTGTAATATAGACTAGTGAGCATGCTACACTCCGCTCACCCGGGGGTCGTCCACGATGCTCTGCAGCTTGTCGCGCGACTCCTTGCGCGTCACGATGTTGGCGTAGCGCACGTACGCGCGGAACTCCTCCACCTCGGCCAGCTCTGACACACGAACCGACACGTTAATTGACTACGCGTCAAGGTCTCACATGTTTTATAACGGAGGCTTAGTGGTGTCAGCCATTTTGTCGCCTAAAATCACTTTAGTTTTTTTTATTTTTAGTCTCCGCCCATCTTGGGCAGGCAAAGAAAACTTAGTCCATACAGCCTTGTCTTCAGTATTAATATTAGTCATTAGTTTTAGTCATGTCTAGTCGTTTGTCGATGTCAAGTCCTCAGTCCTAGGACCTGTGCCTTGCACCATTAAGGCAGTGGATCCCTTATTGTAGCTTTCTCTGGAAAATTGGCACTAACACAAAAACGCCGCTATTCATTGCAGTATAACATTTTCCTTCACTAATGCTCATTTCCGAACTCTTTATGTATAATATTCCACCTATATCCAGTATTAAACACAAAAACACGAATTTTACACAAATTTTAGAAAATAATATACGACAAACGTGTGTTATTGCTAATGTTCGCGCCATAAAACCCCTTTAGTCTTATTTTTTTATTTAAATTATTTTATGGCCTGGTAACTAAAACCATTTAGCCAAATCATATTTTCTTAATATTTCTTTAATCTTGTTTTGATTTAATCGTGTCCAGTCCCTTGTCGATGTCAAGTCCAGTCCCGGTCCTGTGTCCTTGCCTCATTAATGTGGTAAAGCGTTATTGAGGCTTACAGTAGAATAAGCGCGGCAAGATGTAAAATAGCATTGACTGCAATATATCACTGTATTTCACTTTAGCACGTTTACACAACTTTCATTTTTACGCATTAAACAAGGTTAATGCACTAGTTTTGATAAATAATAGCAAGCGTCCGCCATTGACAAGATCCCACGCAAAGACTATTTAGTCTTGTAGCATTAGGGGAGACCATAGACAACTACAGGGATATGTAACAAGCACACGGCGCTGTCTCCCTTTTGTCAAGGACAAAGCCGCGGGCGTCAATTGCTTTTTAAAATTGTTTCTCCCTTTCTTTTTACTGGCATTTTCAACAGTGTGAGTATTGAGTGGTTACCCTCGAAGCAGCTGCCGATGTAGGGCGTGAGCGTGTCCTGCGACATCTCCATGGCGTCCTCCAGGTTGCCCAGCAGCGTCACCGTCAGCTCGTAGATGTCCACGATGTTGCCGAAGATCAGCGAGATCGCCTGCACACCACACACCACCAGCGTTACTCGACTATACTAGCGGCACGCTATGATGACCGTTTTGACATATTACAATAGTGATGATATTTTACTTGTTTTACATATGTACTCTGTTTTCTACCGTAGTATAAATACCCTCTAATGTGGTCGACTATTCACATATTTCTTCTACAAATAATATGTTATTAAAATTAATACGAAACTTCATGATAGGACAAACATCAAAACGGCCATCATAGCGTGCCGCTAGTATAATTACATGCAACCAACATATAAATGGCTATTTTATTTTGTAATTGAGGCGCTTGTGAGCCGCTGACTCATTGTTCTGTAAACGATCACTGCGTTAAGTAACTTTCATAATGGCTGGTAATTGGATGAGTAACTGGTCTTGTATTTACATTTATGAACGCTTTGGGCTTTTCTAAGCACATGGTCCTGGTTACTAAAAAAATGGCAGTCATGGCAGCCAAGTTAAATGCTTTAGGGGCAGTTTGAAAATTTTCTACAGCATTAATCGGGAATAGGCTTACGACCTGTTAGGTGGGTCAAGAGCGCACACAGTGAAATGTGGACATATAATATACCTCTACAACCTCGTGTCTGCCAATGCAGTGCAGCGGTATAAAAAAAGTGTGTATGTACGAGGGCTGCACTAAAAGTATCGGGAATGGAACATTTCCACTGTTCCAGTCATATTAAAATCTTTATAATTGAAAACTTCATGGTTTTAAAAATCGAATACCATTTATTTATTAAAAAAAAAAAGATTCTCGGTCTTGTCACGAGGTTTTGTCAAACTTGTTTAGTCGTTGAGAAAATGGAATTGACTCGAGAAAATCCAAGAGCAATGATTTATTATGACTTTCGAAGTGGTTTAACACAAAAACAGTGTTTTGACCGGATGATTTCTGCATTTGGTGATGAAGCCCCATCCAAAACCACAATTTATCGGTGGTTTGCTGAATTTCAACGTGGACGTGTAAAGCTCAGTGATGATCCCCGTCAAGGTCTTCCAAAAACTGCATCACCCAAGAAAACGTTGATACTGTGCGTAAGCTGATTGAGGAAGATCGACATGTGACATACCGCGAAATTCAGGCAACTTTAGACATTGGCATGAATCAAATACAAATAATCTTGCATGAACAATTAGGTGTAAAAAAATTGTTTTCCCGATGGATACCGCATTCGCTCTGTAAAGAGCAAAAAGCGGCTCGCGTTACTTGGTGCGTCAAAACTCTCGAAAGATTCCACGCAGGATCCTCAAATGCTGTATACAACATCGTATCAGGTGATGAATCCTGAATATACGCGTACGAACCCGAAATAAAAAACCAGTCACTAGTTTGGGTGTTCGAAAATGAGTTAAAGCCAACAAAAAATGTTCGTTCACGGAGTGTTGCAAAAAAAATGGTGGCCACGTTTGTCTCCAAAACCGGCCATGTTGCGACTATTCCTCTTGAGGGACAAAGAACGGTTAATGTAGAATGGTATGCTAGCATTTGTTTGCCACAGGTCGTTTCTGAACTCCGTAAAGAGAACTGCAACCGCCGCATCATCCTCCATCACGACAATGCGAGTTCTCACACCGCGCACAGAGCAAAAGAGTTTTTAGAGCAAGAAAACATAGAATTATTAGACCATCCGCCGTACAGCCCCGACCTAAGCCCTAATGATTTCTATACTTTCCCTAAAATAAAGAATAAATTGCATGGTCAGAGATTTTCATCACCTGAAGAAGCTGCTACAAAACGGCCATTTTGGATACCCCAACTTCCGAATGGAATGGTTACTTCAATGATTGGTTCCATCGTATGGAAAAATGTGTCAAATTTCGCGGAGAATACTTTGAAAAGCAATAAATACATTTTTAAATAGTAATGTTGTGTCACTTCCTTGATTCCCGAAATTTTCAGTGCCGCCCTCGTACTTATGTACATGCGTTAGAAGTTATACTTCTTTAGTATAAAAGATTTTAATCACATATACAAAAACTCTTTGTGTGTAACAGAAATGATAATTAGTAAAAAAAAAACATCAAAAGAACTTCAACTTTTAGTGCTTGTGGCATTTGTGGATAGGAAACAGGTAAAAACCATTTTGAATTTAGTTATAAGTTGTCATGGAAACCCCTGTCAGCTAACTTCAGGGTGTTTATAAGTTGTCATGGAAACACTTGTCAGCTAACTTCAGTGTTTATTAGTTGTCATGGAAACATTAGCTAACTTCATGGTGTCGTTTTTCGTGACGGTCTCCACATGCATCGTAGGTATTTATAGTTTTCAATAGTTTAAAAAAATACACTCACATGACTATCCTGATCGAGGATCTTCTCCATCTCATCTTTGAACACTCGTATGATGAGGTTGAGGTCCCTCAGGAAGTGTTTCTCGTCGGTGAGCAAGTCGCGCACCAGTTCCGCGTAAGAGATGGAGCCTCTCCGGCAGCGCCTCTCGGCCGCGGCCGCCTCGGCCTCGGCCAGCTCCGAGTCCTGCTGGAACATGTCCATCAGCACCTGCGGGATGGAGTCAGGGTTATTTAGTTGTACTTTAACTTTTTTTATTAAAGGGAGTTTTCTTTTAGTGAAAAAATACGGTAAATTATGTGAAAGTTAGCGTCAAAAAATCAATCATATATCAAGTATGATTATATGAATATGCTTCTGTGGCGAGGTAGGAGTGTATCCGACTGCTATGCAAGAGGTCGTTGGTTCGATTCCCACCCACGATTAAACTTTGTGTAATGAGCACGATGTTTTTTTCTGTGTCTAGGTGTTGTTTATAAAAAATAAATATTGTGGGACACTTTTCACACAGCGCCATCTAGCCTAAAGTAAGCTAATATTAGCTTGTGTTATGGGATCTAGATAACTGATAAACATACTTATATATTTCTAAATAAATACATATTATAGATAAATAACACCCAGACACAGAATAAACCATCGTGCTCCTCACACAAAGTTTTATCCTGGGTGGGGATCGAACCCACGACCTCTTGCGTAGCAGTCGGATGCACTCCCACCGCGCCACAGAGGCAGTCAGTCAGTCGCTGTTTATCTATAATATGTATGTATTTAACTAAAACTAACTAACTATCTTCACGCTGTATCCCTGACGGGGTAGTCAGAGAGGACAGATCGCCAGGCTTCGCGATCCATGCATACTTCTTTCGCTTCTTCGAGATTCATCAATCGCTTCATACACGCACGTCTGGGTATCCGAGTACTTGTATGTATGTATTTAGAAACATATAAGTCTGTTTATCAGTTATCTCGTTACCATAGTACAAGCTCTGCTTAGTTTGCAATCAGATGGTGTTGTGTGAGTTGTCCCAACGATATTTATAGTTATTATATTTATATTTTTATTCATGTACACCATTTTAGGCACTTATGAATAGTCATGACAATAATTAAAATGAGAGCGAATCTAGTTCCCAGTTCCAAGGGGAGCACTACCTACTACTTCATGGAGAAGAATCTGTCAAGAAACTCCATGGATGATCTTTTAGAATGTATATATGGCTTACAATAATGAACTTACATTGTTCTTTGGAGTTATGTGAGAACAGTCAACCAAACTTAGTTTGTCTTAAATTTAATTAATTTTATTTGTATAATATAGTAATGGAAATTAATGCTATTTTTTATTAATTTTCTTCATCTCCTAGCCTGCGACGTGCGTGATTAAAATTCAAAAAAAGTTAGCATACTAATTGCTTTTCAAAATAGTTTCTAAGAGGTATGTGTCCGGAACGAAGTCGCAGAGCAGTTGTCACTAACTTAAGGTGTCTTATTTTGTGCAAACACGCTGTGCAAGCATAAGTTTGTGTCGTGTGGACCGACTATTAGACAGCAGGTGCACCACTAGACGGTCGATTAAGTACTGGAGACTAGGACGATTTAACCAATGGACGCGTAATGTACTCAATAAAATATGAAATCACATTCAACCAACTTTCGTGCGGGGGGATAACTACACACATATTGTTTTCTTACTATTGCATGAAGTATTGTCACTGTCTAACAACCAATAAAAATGTAGGTATGCAATACGAATTTGACACAATATTATTCGGCTAATATTGAGATGGTAACTCTTTGTATAATGTTTATAGAGGATGAAAGTATATTGAATATAGGCCGATTAAGACAGCGACTTAGCTAAACATGCTTAGCAAATGGCAAGCGGGGTATAGGCGCAAACGGTAAGATAGCGCGTCCATTGGTTAAATCGTCCTAGACTGGGGATCTTATTGTGATGTATTTTTACAGTATTTTCATAGGATACTTTCTCAACAGAAGACTTACTTTATCAGCGCACATAGCAGTCTTAATATCTCGACTGGATATCGTATTGAAGCCAGACTTCTGTGATATTTTCTTCACAAAGTTGCCGGCCAACTTGAATATGTCAGCAGCCACGTACTCGATGATCGCTGTCATAAACGTCGACACCGACAATGTTATTTTGTATAGGAGCACCTCCTGTGGGACACACTACATTACAAACTAGCCAGTGGTAGTCTACCAAATTTGTTGACATTTATGGCTACTGCTCAGGTCCCATACGGAGTAGTGTGATGATATATAATCTATAACCTGCCTCGTTAAGTGGACTATATATTACTAAAGATTTTTGAAGTGAAAACTTGTTTTGGCGCACCACACACAGATTTTTCCATAGGTAGTAAGTTAGACTGATCCGTCACGCTCTGAGGTGTGCGGCGCGATCGGGTGAACTCGGGAACGCCGAGTGTACCCGAGCGAGAAAGATACAGTCAGCTGCTCTGAGGTGTGCGGCGCGATCGGGTGAACTCGGGAACGCCGAGTGTACCCGAGCGAGAAAGATACAGTCAGCTGCTCTGAGGTGTGCGGCGCGATCGGGTGAACTCGGGAACGCCGAGTGTACCCGAGCGAGAAAGATACAGTCAGCTGCTCTTCGCTGTGTTTAGTATATTCAATTCATTGCCAATGAAGTTTTCACTTCTGCCGTGCGGTCTTAAGCGCACTCTCTCACAATTTTTTTTAAATTAAAATCTATACTAATGTTATAAAACTGAAGAGTTTGTGTGTTTGGTTATTTGGTTGAATGCAAAAACCTATTGAACTACTTGTTCTGAAAAAATAATCGAGGAAGAAAATAGGCTACATAATATCACGCTACGACCAATAAGAGCAGAGTAGAAACCATAAATGTCGACAAATCAGGCAGACTTCCATAAATTATTGTAAAATAATAGGTATAAAGCAAATCAAATGGTTCGAGTTATATAACGGCCGAAGGCGCAGGGTTATAAAGCCGTTGTAAGCGAATGTCGTCTGACCTCCCAAACCCCCCATTAGGATGCTGACACCATATCGTAATCCTATAGTCAATAGGAACACCACTACTCTCCAACCTACAGTGCTCCAAATAGCCTTAGGTGCCGATAATTCAGAATCCTGGCAAGTTTTGGATGCTTTACAACGATGTCGTATCGAGGTGTTGAGATATTGTAGGACTAAAAGACATCCCCATTGAACTGCGTAGAGGGGTGAGATAAGGAGACGTAATATCCCTAAGCTTCACGAACGTGATTGAGATTATCTTTAAGACGCTAAAACTGGGAAACATGGGGCGTGCATGTAAACGGTGATCATCCCATCTTCGGTTTGCTGAAGACATCGTCATAGTAGCAGAGACTCTGTAACAGTTGAGTCAGATGCTGCACTGTCCCAAGGTGTTGGTCTCAGCATGAACTTGGATAAAACCTAGGTTCGAAGGGTCGAGGTTAGAAGTTGTCCAGAAATACAATTACTTAGTTATCTAGCATGGCATGGAAAACCTAGAAAAGGAAATCGACAGAAGGACACAGTTGGATTGGGTAGCGTTCAACAAAGAAACCAGTTCGCAGAGTAACCACGTTAAAGTGACCATGTACTGATCACATCTGTAGAAGAATCGATGGCCATCAGTAAACGTAATGTAGGATCCTCTACCAGGTAGACTGACGACCTAGAAAAGATCGCAGGGAGGGATTGGATGCGGAAGATGCAAGACCTTGTGTTTGTGAATTGGGAGAGGTCTACGTCCTGATTGATTGTCTTACCTTAGTAAGTAGTTGATGTATCTTGTCTGTAGGGAACAGAGCTTTTCTACCTTTCTTAGTAGTATACTCCCTGGCGTCTAGCAACGCCCACTTGTCCAGGGGAGTGGGGAAAGTGCGGGCGACCCGTTCTTCCACGTCCTAGAAGTCAAAACAACAAGGTTAAAACAACAATCGATGTGGTCTTTGGTAAAAAAAAAGCGTAAAAAGTAATGAGTGCAGTTCACATGGTAATCTGTTAGAATGTATTATATTTATAAATAAATAAAATAAATAAATATCCATCACGCCTTATCCCCGAAGGGGTGGCAGAGGCATATTATATGCCCACTTTTCACCGTGTGGATTTCTGTCCCACGTAATAAATAGACAGACGCAGGTTGTGGCTACCTGCTGTTGAAATTTTTCATGCCGCCCATAAGGCATTCAACCAGGCTTAACGACTGCCATTTTACTGGCAACCGGGACCAACGGCTTAACGTGCCTTCCGAAGCACGGAAACGCTCGCAAATGTAAATGCCACAAAGTGGTCACCCATCCGAGGACCAGCCATAGTGAAAGTTGCGTAACTCAGTGATCGTTAACAGAACACTGAGACCGCGCGGCCACGAGCGTTTCTTTATATTTATTTGTAGTGAGAAAATTTTAATTTGTTGAATTCAAGATTGACCATTTTGGCGATGATTACTGAAAATTGTATGCCTCCGAAACTACAGTTGTCAATTTTAATACCTAACACTCTCAAAGTGGCGTTTAGTATTGGAACAAAAGCTAGTGCCATTTCTTTTACATATATTTTTCTCGTCAAATACAATTAGTATGCTCTCGAAAGGAAATCAACAGCATTATGTAGTACCTACAACATACATACATCATATAATCATGCCTTTTTCCAAGCAAAGTCGTACTATATATTCACACTTAATATTGGTCACCCATAAGTTTACCAATTTCATTTTACAGTTTAACGTGCCTTCTGAAACGCGGAAGCGCTCATGCCTAAAAATACGACAAATGGTCACCTAGATTCAGACCTTGGTATTAGCTGCTCATTATAGTGATCGTTTGTCAAGCACTGAGCACAGATCCTGACAAAACTATATCTATATATTTGGATTACAATTGATAAGCACCATGTAATTTAATATAAAAAATAAAATAAGTTTAAGTACATGTGGAGAGACCTGGTTTACCTGTACAGTGAGCGGCGAGGGCACGCCACATAGCATGGCCAAGAGGCGCAGACAGAGAGACTCCACATATTCTAAGGCGCTATCCTCTGCGATCAACGTGGGGTGAACTTGATCTAACACCTGGAACATAGCAATGACGGATTCTGTTGAGGTACATACATATGATTATGCCTTTAATAATAATTAATATTGTGGAACTTTTTACTCAGTGCCATCTAGCATAAACTAAGCTATAAGCTTGTACTATGGGATTTAGGCAACTGATATAAATACTTATATATATTTGACTGCCTCTGTGGCGCAGTGGGAGTGTATCCGACTGCTACGCAAGAGGTCGTGGGTTCCATTCCCACCCAGGATAAAACTTTGTGTGATAAGCACGATCGTTTATTCTGTGTCTGGGTTTTATTTATCTATTATATGTATGTATTTAGAAATATATAAGTATGTTTATCAGTTATCTGGTTACCTTACTCGTAGTACAAGCTCTGCTTAGTTTGGAATCAGATGGCGTTGTGTGAGTTGTCCCATGATATTTATTGATTTTTATATTTCTAAATACATACATATATATTATACATAGGAAGCACCCAAACTCAGAAACCAACATTTGTGGATCACACATATATTTGTTTTGACCAGTTTTCCTGAACAGATTAACACTATAGAACGATAATAAAGAAGGGGAGGAGGATCCCACCACACACCCTCGATTCGTCAATCCTAAAACTTTTGCAATATAATATATAATAATTATTATAAAATAATTTGAAAAAATAATCTTGACTCAAATACTATCCCATTTTAATAGTCATAAAATACTCCATGCGAATCAATTTGGGTTTACGAAAGGGCGCTCAACTTCCGATGCTGGTGTTGAGTTATTAAAATGTATTCATGAAGCATGGGAAGACAAGCACGATGCATTAGGTATATTTTGCGATCTATCAAAGGCTTTTGATTGCGTTCAACATGAAACGCTGTGCAAAAAATTACACCACTATGGAATAAGAGGCAAAGCTCTCGACCTTCTGTCTTCATATTTGAACAATAGAATACAGAGGGTCGATATTAATGGTACACGTTCTGTAGGATCCATGGTTACAATGGGTGTGCCGCAAGGCTCGATACTTGGGCCATTTTTGTTCCTCATTTATATTAATGATTTACCATTTTATGTAGGGGACAGGAATAAGATTGTTTTGTTTGCAGATGACACCTCATTAATTTTTAAAATTAAAAGACAATTAGATAACTATGACGATGTAAACAATGCAATTGCAAGAGTAGTTCATTGGTTCAGCTCAAATAATCTTTGCCTTAATGAAAATAAAACTAAATGTATAAAATTTACTCTACCAAATGTAAAACAAGTTGCGGCCAATGTTCAACTGAATGGACAAGTGTTAGAGTTTGTAGAATCAACTGTGTTCCTAGGTATAACTATTGATGCCAATTTGCAGTGGGGCCCACACATAGAAAAGACAGCCTCTAGATTAAGTTGGGCTGCATACGCTGTAAAAAAGATCAGGACTCTAACAGATGTGGATACGGCTAAAATGGTTTACTTCAGCTATTTTCATAGTATTATGTCTTACGGTATTCTCCTTTGGGGGAGTGCTGCAGATTTAAATATTATTTTTGTTCTACAAAAGCGGGCTGTACGCGCTATTTATAATTTGGGCCCCAGAGTTTCTCTCCGAGAAAAATTCAAAGAAGTAAATATTCTAACCGTACCATCACAATACATTTTTGCCAATTTTATGTATGTCCAGAAAAATCTATCACAGTTTTCTAAACTCTGTGATAAACATAATATAAACACTAGAAATAAAAATAATCTTTCAGTCCACCACAGTCGACTACATAAGATTGGCGATTCTTTCCAGGGTAACTGTATACGCTTTTACAACAAGCTTCCCTGTGACCTGAGAAATTTACCTTTAAATAAATTTAAAAAGTTTATTAAAAACAAGCTTTGTAAAAAAGGTTTTTACTCCGTTACAGACTATTTGCAGGACAGGGACGCCTGGAAATGACCTGCTGGCAAAGTGAAATAATATTAAATTGTAAATAGGCCATCAAAAAAAAAAGCCATCCTAAGTTTCTTGCCGGTTCTTCTCAGGTGGGCCGCGTTCCGAACCGGTGGTCGCTTTAAATATTTTAAATAGTGTATGACATTTTGTAAGCGCCGTTAAAATGGTCTATGCAAAATAAAGATATTTTTATTTATATTTATTTATTTATTTATTTGACAACCTGGAGGGTAGGGTTTCCTTTTGCCTCTCCTACATCCTTTTCCTTGAGGAGTTCGGTTCGTCATTCCTCCGTTACAATTGGTGGAGGTTATCCTTGACCGTTGTGCGTTAGGATTGACGAATCGAGGGTGTGTGGTGGGATCCTCCTCCCCTCCTTTATTATCGTTCTACGATGGATTTCCGCCATGTAACGCCCGATTCAATTAGTTAGATTAACACTATGTTCGACGGTTGAACCAACCAGTCAAGTCGAGAAACAAAAAGTATTCTAACCTTTTAGCATAATATGGTGCCCCGCGAAACCCCTTTCGATCATCCATCATAAATCCGTGTGCTACCCGGGCGCTAAGCGTGCGCATGTACGTTAGATGAAACAATTTTTTTTATTAATGACGCCTTATCCCCCACTAGATGACCCCCACAGCTTCGCCCGTGGAATATTTTGACCTCGCGTCGCACCTATTTAATCCCGTCGCTTATAAATTCTACAATTATACATAAAAAATTGCCCGATTTGTCGAGATTTATGACTACTGCTCTGCTCCCCAGTGTAGTAGCGTAATAATATATAGCCTATAGCCTTCCTCGATAAATGGGCTATCTAACTCTAATAGAATTTTTTAACTTCGACCAGTGGTTCCTGAGATTAGCGCGTTCAAACAAACAAACTCTTCAGCTTTATAATATATCCCCATGTGGTGGCATATTATACGCCCACATTTCACGGTGTGTATTACTGTCCCACATAATAGGTGGTATTACCATGTAGAAATAGACAGACACAGGCTGTGCTGTTGAAATTGTTTCGAGCTCCCATAAGGCATTCAACTTGGCTTAACGACTGCCATGTGACTGGCAACCGGGACCAACGGCTTATCGTGCCTTCCAAAGCACCGAAACGTTCTTAAGTGGAAATACCACAAAGTGGTCACCATACACATGGTCACATTCGCCATCACATTCGTTTACAGAACACTGAATCAGAGGGGTCACAAGTGCTACTTAGAAGAAACATACATAGCTGTAGATGTAACCTGTTTCCAAGGAAGGCACGAGACGTATGCAGCGCGAGCTTCGTGGTGAACAGTATTGCGTTGGTTTGAGAGTATTGAGTCATGCTTTGAGTCTGTTGCTGGCGTCAACTGGGTAAATAGCGAGAAAAAGAAATAACCTGCCGGGTGATTAAGAGTTGTCTGCCTCTATCTGGACATCAAACTAATGGTGAGAATAGATGGTTCCTTGGCCCATACTGTGTTACGTAAACCCACTCACACAAATAGATACTTGCACGCCTTCTTACATCATCACCCACTTCGCCTTAAATCCGTAAGCGCGGCGCTCATCAAGCGAGCGACCCTGAACATCTACAGCAGGAGTTGGATCATGTTCAGGAGATACTAAAGATGAATGGGTATACTACGAGTAGCAGGAAGACACGACGGGCACCGAGGAAGATGAAACCGGGTGTTGACCCTCAATTGGCTTACTTGCCGTATGTGAAAGACATAACGGATAAGATCGGATCGTGTTTACGTCACTTCTCCATTCGGACGATCTTTAAACCGTTAGCCAAAGTAGCTAAGTACGTGCGAACATCAAAGACGTCATTGCTCTGAAAACACCAGGTGTCTACAAAGTGGACTGCAGCTGCGGTCGTTCCTACATAGGCCAAACAAAGTGGACCATTGCGGAAAGGGTCAAAGAACACATTGCAGCTGTAAAACACTGTCAGTTTAACAAATCAGCAATAGCGCGACATCTCGAGTCGGGTAATCACTAGATAGAATGTTTAAAAATGGGTGTAACACTGTTCATTGGTATCGAGTTGTTCATTAGCTCGATAGATGGCTCTGCTCATACTCTTAAAACAAGGCTTCAAATAACGGTATAAAAAAAGTAACGTTACCATCTCTGGACTGTTGATAACATTAGTATAAAAGTATCGTTATTAAATTTAACGTTATTTCATTAGGTCATACCGGTAGTCCTTACTAACGTTCATGGTAAACTAACCAAAACTAACGTTACTCCAATGTCAATTTGGTATCGTTAACTTTGTAAATGTATGAAGTGGGGATATAGTCATGCGTTGGATAATCAATCATTGCTTTGATTCGCTGCCGCTAATAATAACAAGTTGAGCGAAATTTGTACATACATATAATATCGCCTTTATCCCCGAAGGGGATAAACAGAGGCATATTGTATTTTACCGTATGCAGTTTAGTCCCACGTATCGGGAGATGAGCCCATTGCTTTGTTAAAATAGACAAGCGCAGGATGTGGCGATCTGGTGTTGAAATGTTTTAAGCCATAAGGCCATCAACTTGGCTTATCAACTGCCATAATTCTGGCAACCGGAACCAACGGCCTAACGTGACTTTCGAAGCACGGGAACGCTCGCAAATGTAAATGCTACAAAATGATCACCCATCCAGTAATAAAATTACGGAGTGACTCACTCATCTATCAACACCCAGCCAGAACGCTTAGGACTTACCTAGGAACTTGAAATTTTTAAGGTAAGCTATCTTTATAATGTAATACAACTAAGAGATTTATCAAAATTCCACCCCTAAGGGGATGAAATGAAAGCTATACGGTTGTTTAAAAATACCTAATTTTCAAATTTGAAAATGAAATTAAATGAAATTACGTATACCTATTCCTCATTACAAATAAATGGGCACGAATATCGCGGTATTGTGAAATTTTAACTAATATTATAAAGCTGACGATTTGTATGTTTTTTTGGTTGAACGCACTAATCTATAGAACTACTGGTCGGATTAAAAAAAAATGTTTTTGCGTTCAATAGTCCATTTATCGAGGAAAGCTATATGCTATACACTATCATGCTACTACCTTGCAGAGCGGAGCAGTAATCATAAATGTCGACAAATCGGGCATATTTTTAAACAATATTGTGGAACTTATAAAAGACAGGATTAAATAGGTGCGACGGGAGGTCAAAAATGTCACGAGCGAATTCGTGGGGGTCACCTAGTCATTAATAAAATCAATGAGTATCTCATTCTTATAATTAACGGTCAGCTAAAGCTCTTAGTACAAACCTAATTATTTTTAAGGTGAGTTACCCTTATTATGTAGTCATCCCTTAAGAAAGGATTCTTCAAAATTTTAGCGTTTAGTATTTTAAGGAAGTTTAGAAACATAAAATTAGGTACACGTATTTCTGGTTACAAGTAAATGGACGTGTTTGCAGTTTTGCATAATTTTAATTTGAAGGGTAAACTAGGGGTTTAAAGTTTATATAGGAGATTCTTCATTTTCATAGATAGCAACACTAAACTTCACATGATTTTTTATTCCACTGAGGTGGTAGTTCGGCCCACCTGATGGAAAGTGGTCACCGTAGCCTATTGAAGTTTGCTACAACAGAGGTGCAACACTCGCGATGCCGACCTTATATAATACCTTCTAAGACACCTTTTGAAGAACCCCATACTGTAGACATTCGGGAAAAACCAGGTAGGTAGCTAATTCCCGTGGAAGTAGTATATCACGGGCAGAGCTGGGGGGTACTATCTATATTTTATAAAATAGGGGTTGTAAGTTTACATGAAAAATTCTTAGAGAATTTATAATTTTATAAAGTCAATAAAAAAAGAAATCAATTTTACATTAATCTCAGTAAAAATAAATTATATTTACCTAAATTTTAACTAAGTACGTACTTACAAACATAAACTGGGGCCCTTCGGTAGGGTACATACCCATTAAACTAATAAATTAATTTAGTTACTTATTTTATTTCGTATATCTCCTTATGATTAAAATAAATAACCACGTGTTCCAGTATTCCAAATATTCAACCCTTAAGGATGTAAACTAGGGGTTCAAGTTTATATAGGCATGGGTCAAATGTGTGAGGTGCAAACATATGTCTTGAAAAAACATTATTGGGCTATACAACTAAACAATAATTATTCAATACCGATCTAGCAGTTTCTGAGATAAGCGCGTTAATCTAAACAAACGATGAAACAAACTCTTCAGCTTTATAATAACAGTATAGATCAAGAATTGATCACATTAGGATGGTCCACAATCCGTCTAGATCGTTTTTATATTATTCTTAAACTATCACGTAAACTAACTCATACGCGATAGTTCGCAGCTGCCTGCTATACCTCAATCGACTACGGCGAAATGAGTACTTGTTTGCTTGCGCATCTCGTACACGGCAACGGCAACACATTTGTACTTAGTCTGCAGTATTGCACGTAGTGGCAACAGGTATAAAGCAAGCGGCTATGCGAGCGGTACGGGTACGCGGCTATGGGTCGCGCATCATAGGACGCGGAACGGCAACGTCTGCAGATATCGTTAAAATTCACTTCAAAACTAACGGTAATTCTTAACGTTAAACACGGTAATGTTAGCTAGTAACGTTAAACATTGATTTTAAACTTGATTCGATACGGTTCGGATAGTTCAGGTGTCTAGAACACTGCCCTGGTTAGGCAAAGGTCACGGGTTCAATCCCCGTCTCAAATTGAATTTTTTCCACTTTATTAAAAAAATATCACTGGATAGAACTTCGTTAACCAACAGTCCACAGATCGCCACTACTATCCACATTTGTTGCGTTAAGCTATAGACATTAGAAAACACAATAATTTCAATAGGGAAGATGGATTCAAGCTATCTGGGATGTAGACTTCAGTGATGAAGAAACTTGAACGTAAAAAACTTCGGCCAAACAAAACTGACGTAGTGAGTGTGGTGTGTCGCCGGCCTTATTCTTCATTATAATAATAATGGAGGGTAGTTACACACAAAAGTAACACCCATACATATTCTCGGCCCTCGCCGCCAGGCCAGCCGCGACCACGGACGCCGCAACGCGTTCGAAACGCCGGTGAATGAATATAGAATTTAGTTTCGCGTGAAGTCCCGAGTAGTATATAAAACATAAGTAGGTATACACCGCAAAAGTTTAAAAATAACTTATTTGTACTCACAGATAGACCCTGTGAGGTCTTCCTAGTGCAAGATATATTGGAAAAAAATAAATAAATATGTCTCTGCCACCCCTTCGAAGACAAAAGCGTGATTGCCCAATCTAGAAGATAATCAAGATATATATACTCATCAAAAAATCAGTCAATAATCCTAGCTCAAGTAATAGGAAACTGGAAGGTGTGCTGCATTAACCAATATCTTCAACTAACACACCTGCTGACAAAAGGATGAGGCACAGGAACATGCACTCTCATGAAATTGGGAACAAAGAAAGTCAAATCATAGTTGCACTAAGCAGTTAATTAAAGAGGACCCCAGACTCTAAATCCATATGGAGTTTTGAAGCAACTGAGATGATGCTTAAGTCCGAGACTGCCAGGACTTTAATTGGTCTTGCTAATTAGTGTCTAGCACATTAGACCTTTTAGTCTTTTTGTTACCACCTCACTAAAAAGGCAACGGGTTCAAATTTCCTGCCTGCACCTGTCCATTTCAACATGTCGATGGGCTCACCACCTGTTACGTGGGACAAAAATGCATACGGTGAAAAGTGGGCTATAGTATGCCTCTGCCTACCCTTTGGGGATAAAGGAGTGACAATATGTATGTATAAGATGATGCTAAGATAAAGAATATAAGAATAGGCAGTGATTTGGCTTTATTCTGGCATTGTGGTACTGCCATCTGACCTCTCAAATGTGAAATGGGAGTCTGCAGTAGAATTCCAGAAGGCTCAACTTTACTACATTAGGCTGTAGGTATAAAACTAACTAAAAAACTAACTATCTCACCGCTGTATCCCTGACGGGGTAGTCAGAGAGGACAGATCGCCAGGCTTCGCGATCCATGTATACTTCTTTCGCTTCTTCGAGATTCATCAATCGCTTCATACACGCACTAGGCTGTAGGTATAAGTTTAAAAATCAATTTGTCTTAACACATAGTAACATGAGTAACCAGTACCGTAACCAGTACGGATAAGGATTTTATTACTAAAAGCCCCATATGAAATATTAATTAGAGTGAAAAAGTCGAAAAATAGCTGTTACAAGGATAGTGCAAAATTTCAACTAGTTTCTGTTTGGTTCTGGTAGTTCAGTGGCTTAGGGCATTGCCCTGGTTAGAGAAAGGTCAGTTCATTCCTGCACAAAGTCGACTCTAAATATTCTTCTTTATATTCTCTTCTATTTTAATATTATCTGCTCTTATCTTTCACCTAATAAAGTTTAATATGAAAAAGTTTGCATTATAATTGCTTTAAAAAAATTATATAAGGATGATATTAAACTCGTCATTGTTATTGATAGAACCTGACAAAAACCAATGTACTGATAATTCTTCCTACTTTTCTTGATATACCACAACAATTTAGTTTTTTTATGATAATATGGTAAAAAGTCTAGAAAAAATTTACAGTAACAAAATATTTGAGAGGAACAATACTCATTTGAGAGGACACTGTTTAAAGCTTAGAACCATCACCTTAAATTATAATCCACACATACATTTCCTCACCAATAGTGCAGTTTCTGATTGGAACAAACTGCCAGAAGATATTGTCACAGCTACCAGTGTTAATATGTTTAAATACAGACTGGACAGGCATATTGAGCAGACAAGGAGGAACTGAACTACATCATTCATCATCAGGATACAGGCTATATCAGTGCTGCAACTGCCTGCCTGAATTATAAATAATAATGATAACACCTCTGCTCTATCAGTATTCTGTATAACCATTTATTCCACCACAATTGTTCAAGAAAATATGTCATTTCATACACCTTAATAATAGTGGTTAAAGTATGAAATTGCCGTTTTATTGTAATAGGTTTTTTTGAATTGACATAGAATCTTTATGGTTTGAGGTTTTCGAATGAAACTTTTTTCACATGGTTTCTATATTGTTCTTTTTTAAAAAATGTGAAACATTTGAATATCGACTTTAAATTTTTTTTGTTATTCGACTTAGACAAGAAAGATAGATACTGCGTAAATTCGAGTGATTTTTGAGTACAGGTTGCGACGCGGAAGTAACGCGGCAGAAACAGCCCGCAATATCAATGTTGCGTTTGGTGAGGGGTCTGCTAATGAACGCACCGTGCGATTTCGGTTTAAATTCGTGACGGAAACTTCGACTTGAAGAACGAGTCACGAAAAAGACCGCCCCCACACAGGTGAATAACGATGAATTAAGAGAAATGGTGGAAGCCAATCTTAGTCAAACTACCCAGGAATTAGCGGCATGGTTTAACGTTACCTTACCCATAATACTGACTCATTTGCGTCAAATCAATAAAATAATACGAAAAATGGGTGCCTCATGATTTGAGTGATTTGCAGAAAGAAACGCGTGTTGAAACTTGTGTTGCCTTGTTGAATCGGTACAGAAATGAAGGAATATTGGATCGAATTGTGACATGTGATGAAAAGTGGATTCTTTATGATAACCGTAAAAGAAAAATGCAATGGCTGACCCCAGGTCAAACGCCACAACAGTGTCCTAAAGCAAAACTTACCAATAAAAAGGTAATGTAAACTGTTTGGTGGTCTCAGCATGGTGTTATTCACTATAGTTTTCTCGCATCTGGTCATGCAATAACGGCAGATGTCTATTGTACCGAACTCCAAACAATGTTAGCAAAACATTGAAGTAAAACAGCCCTGACTCATGAATAGATCTTCACCATTATTGCTCCATGACAACGCGAGACCTCATACAGCACGAGAAACCGTTTTGACCCTTTCAGGAACTGTAGTTAGAAACCATTCGTCATCCTCCGTATTCGCCAGACCTTGCTCCAACGGACTACCATTTTTTCCATGATTTGGACAGTTATCTACGTGACAAGAAGTTTTCTTCCCAGGAGGCAGTACAAAATGCTTTCACACAGTTTGTGCAGTGTAGATCCTCAGAGTTCTATCGCAAAGGCATAAATGACCTTCCTATTAGATGGCAGCAATGTATCTAATAGAAATAGATAATAATGGTAACTCATCATCATCATCCGAGCGTCTGTCCCAGTTGCGTCTCGCGACGCCCGGGGTCCGCTTTCCTACATTTTCTCCTTCACTTCGCACGGTCTTCGGCATCCCCTGTAGTGAGACCATTGGCACGCATGTCATCCCTTACGACGTCAAGCCAGCACTTCTTGGGTCTTCCCCTCTTACCGGGACCCGGCGGGGCTGACATGGCCAGACATTTGTTACCTACGTAGCCCGGCGGTTGCCGCAAGACGTGACCATACCAACGAAGGCGACACTCTTGCCACTTAGTCTGCAATGTCACGGACGTGAAGGCCGCCGCGGATGCGGGAGTTCCTCACGCGGTCCATCCGGGTGACCCCACACATCCACCGCAGCATCTTCATTTCCGTGACACGCAGCTCCTGCTTGTGTCGCTCCAATATCGGCCACGGCTCACTGCCATGTAAAAGGACAGGTCTAATAATGGTTTTGTAGACCTGTCCCTTCAACCGGATCGGCATTTTAGGGTCACAAATGACACCGGTCATCTCCCGCCATTTGGCCCACGCGGCAGCAATGCGTGACTTGACATCGCAATCGATGTCACTGGACGTGTAAAAAACAGATCCCAGGTATTTAACCTGGTCCGTGCGCTCGACCAAATCACCGCCTATACGGACGGATGTGGGATCTGTCGAGTTTAGTGCCAAGTACTCGGTCAGATAATAATGGTAACTATTTTGATTAAATAAATTTGTTATAAACTAAAAAATAAACAATTTAGATTTTCAGTTAAAAACGGCAATTTCATACTTTAACCCCTAATATTAAGCTAGTTATACAATCAGTGGTGCTAATTCTGTTGTTGAGACCATTAAACTAAACTTCTTTAAATTTTTCAAATTTTTATTAAAGAGATTGCCAAATGCTTTTCTGTTATTAAGTCTGTGGCTTTTCTGTTATTAATTAAATTTGGTGATATCATAAATAGCACTTAATTTGTATCTGATACCACTAAAATTCTTTTTATGTGATAAAATTGAACAAGATGTGAAAAATGTACATGACAGTTGAATGTAAATACATGCCGATTAACTTGGTGACTGAACTTCCTGTGTACATTTTTCACGTTACAATGTTTTACACGTTTCAAACGGTTATTAAAATTAATAAACAACACAAAAAAAATTGACATTACTTTAATTTTTTAATTTAATTAAATTTGTATCTGATATCACTAAAATTCCTTTTATGTGATAAAATTCAACAAAAAGTGAAAAAAAATTATCACATAAAAGGAATTTTAGTAATGTCAGTTACAAATTTAGTGATGTTTATGATATCACCAAGTTTAGTTCGACGTAATAACAGAATAGCATTTGGCAATCTCTTAATAAAAATAAGAAAATTTTAGAGAAATTTAGTTTAGTGGTTTCAACAACAGAATTAGCACCAGTAAGTAGTGTTCAGTTTCAAATAAAACACAACATTATTATATTCCAGAGTGCAACGGCACAGCCAGACGACAATCCAACCATGTATAATGCAGCCTTTTTCTACTGGTTCCCCAAGGTTCCAACTTACAGTATGGTTTTATTATTATTATGTTGACTCCTAATAATAAAATAAATAAATATCGTTGGGACAACTTACGGGTGTACTTCCGAAAAGCGCATACCGCAGATCGACCTAACATTTGGTATACTAACGAATCTTGACCTCCTGATCACGAATATCATAACGAAAATTGGCGCAAACGCCATTTTGAATAAGTAAAAACGCCATTTTGAATAAGTAAAAACGCCCTTTTTGACCCCCGTCAACCAACCCTTTAAAAAATGTTGAATCTCACATGGACATAATAATTGTTCTCATGGTGTAACTTACTTAGCCAGATCAAAATCAGCAGCACCCGCCCAAGCGTCAGAAATGTTGATCAACAGCAACACGCACACACACACACATGCGCACGCACGCTCACTCACACACACACTCACACTCGGACTCACTCGGACTCTCACTCACACACAGACACACAAACACACACACACATTACTTGACCTTTATATATTTCTAAGTATATACATATTATAGATATTTAACACCCAGACAAAGTATAAACCATTGTGCTCATCACACAAAGTTTTATCCTGGGTGGGAATCGAACCCACAACCTCTAGCATAGCAGTTGGATTCACCTCCACCGTGTGCTACAGGGGCAGTCTCATAGGCATAATGACACCATTGATCAGATGGAAAGTCCTACTGACGTCCTATTTAAATGATAGTGTCAAAAATTAAAAGACTTGATAATGACCCTCAAGTTGACAACTCTAAATACTCTTAATGTCTTTTCATTGTCCACAAGAATACAAAGAAAAAGTACATAGTGTTGGAAAATTTCCAACAATTATTTCACATCATTACACTAAGTTGGTCAGTTAAGAGTTTAAGAACCCAAATATTATACTCTTTTTAATTATCAGTCATTGAAACTTGGCAAAATAAATTATTGTACAGACTTCTTGAAAAGACTTGTGGGAATTTATTAAACAATACTTGACATAATTAATTAGTACATTCAAAAACTGTTTTATTTATGTGGAAAAGCGCATTTCTTTTCATATTCCTAGCTGCCCGTTGTGTAGCTACAAAAACAATTCTATCGTAGGGATAAGAACTTGAGTGAATTGATTGATATGTTATCGAAATCCTTAAACGTAACTTCGGTAAAGTTTATAAACATCTGGCCGAATTTGATACATACAATACTCAAAGAATACTACTTTAATGTATGATTAAGTTTTCTAGAAAGGGCACGACGAGAGGAATGTGCAATGTTTCACAAACATTATGAGGACCAACCTTTCGAAGGGGATGCACTAGTAAGCCTCGCCATTTATCAGCGTTCTCCGCATCCAGAAAGTCGTACCCTCCCGTCTCCTCCACGGTGGGTAGCATTGTAAGTAAATGCCCCGCGCCGAAGTCATGTAAACACTATAATGTTATCACATTGACAAAACATACAACACCATTACTGGTTTCACGGAAACTAACGTCTTTTACACTATTTAACAAAACTTAAAATAAACAATAATAATAAAAAAATATTAATCTACAAAGTTTGACACAAATACTTTGAACTGCTAAATTTAGTCAATTGAAAAATGTATTCCACAATTCATTTGGTCGGCTATGCAACGCCATTTTCAATTTATTTATCATTGGTCTGTCGCCGTCGCGTTTCGTTCGACAGCAAATCAAATCAAAGACAATCTTTAAATTTTCATGCTAACACTACACAATCTATGCACTACACGTTCATCTCAATCTTAGTACCATATGGTACCAAACCAACTGTTCTGTTCGTACCAAATATTTCGCTTCTGCAAAAGCATGTGTCGGTGAATCAGCCAACTCGGCCAACTCTCATTGAGTTAAGACCTCGTTGATAGCTATGTGAATAGATGAATAGTCAGTTTTACTGATCATGAGTTGGAGCATATATATTTATTGTATTGGAAGAGATGTGGTTTGTTGGACGAATGATGAGTTGCATAATATAGTTAAAACATGTTTATGAATGATCAAGTTCTTTTTATACCACTGAGGTGGCAGAACAGCATACGGCCCACCCGATGGAAAGCGGTCCCCGTAGCCTATGGATGTTTGCAAATCCAAAGGTCGATGCCGACTCTTTAAAAATCTTCTAAGACCCCTTTTGAAGAACCCTATACTGTAGAAGTTCGGAAAAACCCTGGGAGCTCATTCCAGAATCTAAGCGTATGCGGAATAAGGCCTCTATCGGACCTAACTATGTGTATGTGAGCGCTCCGTATGCTTTACATACGGAGGCTGAAGACCCTGACTATGGTGAGCGGTGCGATTATAGAAGGTGGCCGTGGGGTGGGCATCAAATCAAACAAGATCCTTAGAGCACAGGCCGTTGTACAGGTGATAGAATACACAAAAAGAGGCGCTGTCTCTCATATCAGGAAGGAATTTTACACCGCCTGCTAGTAGAGGATCGTTGAAGATGTAAAATTTTTGCTACTTACTTTGCTCCTTTTACCTTATTGTATATAATCATAGTCAACTTAATGTCATTCACTAATGTCTAACAAATATTACTAAGAATTTTGTTTTTTAAACCTTTATATTCCAAAGCGCTCGTGGCCCCGCGGTCTCAGTGTTCTGTAAACGATCACTGAGTTACGCAACTTTCACTATGGCTGGTACTCGGATGGGTGACCACTTTGTGGCATTTACATTTGCGAGCGTTTCCGTGCTTCGGAAGGCACGTTAAGCCGTTGGTCCCGGTTGCTAGAAAATGGCATTCGTTAAGCCTGGTGGAAGGCCTTATGGGTGGCTTAAAAAAAATTTCAACAGCAGGTAGCCACAACCTGCGTCTGTCTATTTCAACACGGCAATGGGCTCACCACCTATTACGTGGGACAGGAATCCACACGGTGAAAAGTGGGCATACAATATGCCTCTGCCACCCCTTCGGGGATAAGGCGTGATGGATATTTATTTTATTTTATTTATTTATATTCCAAAGGTTTGCTATTATTCCAATTTAATAAACAAATGTTCAATAATTTAGTAATATAAAATAGAAAAATATCTCCGGCCGGAAAAGATTGATATAGACCCAACGGAAAGTTCCGCAAGCCGCTCGTGGGAACATTGGCGAAACACGGTTGAAAATTTTATTACAGCTCAGGCCACTTATTCATCAGCAAATGACCCAAATTCGAAAACGGCTACTCAAGAATGGGCTTCCATCAAATATCAACTTTTAGTAAATCACATTTCTCCGAACGTGTTTGCAAATGTAAGTGAAGTTGACAATTATGATACAGCTATAACTATATTAGATAAGCTTTACCTAAAACCAAAGAATATTGTTTTTGCACGCCATGTACTAGCGACTTGTGTAAATCATACTAAACTCATTACTTTATTAAATAACTATGGAATTCGAGGTATAGCTTTGAAATGGTTTGAATCCTATTTATGTGAAAGAAAACAAATAATTAGAATTAGTAAATTTAATGATATCAAAAATAGTCTAGAGACCTATGATTCTGAGCCTAGGTTTAATTTACATGGAGTTCCACAAAGGGAGGATCTTAGGACCATTGCTGTTCCTTATTTATATCAACGATTTCCCTGCGGCAATTTGGCAACCCAAACGCATGATTGTGTTTTGTTTGCAGACGATACATCAATAATAGTTGATTGTTACAATATTAAAACATGTCAATTTCGGATAAATAAGGTCATGCAAGGTGTCAAAAAATGGTTGGTTGATAATGAATTAAAAATAAATATGACAAAAAAAATAGATTTAAATATTGATTGTGTTAAGGGAAAAATTTAACAAATACATAGTACTAGATTTCTTGGTATTGTAATGGATGAACATCTGACATGGAAGGAACATTTTGAAAATATAACCAAAAAAGTAAATACGTTTGTATTCGCCTTAAAAAGGGTTACTGAAGTTACTTCTAAACGGACATACCTAAATGATCGAATACAACATGTTGATGTCAATGGAATTCGCTCCTCTGGAGCATCTGTAGCTATGGGCGTACCGCAGGGATCAATTCTGGGTCCGTTTCTATTTTTAATTTATATCAACGATCTACCATTCTATATATATATACAGAAATTGTGCGACATTGTTCTATTTGCTGATGATACGTCACTTATTTTTAAAGTTGATAGCACGCTTAGTAATTTTAACGGCGTAAATAGTTAACTTGCCCAAGTTGTAGATTGGTTTACGACCAATAATTTGCTACTAAACGCTAAGAAGACAAAATGTATCAGATTTAGCATGCCTAATGTCAGGAATTGCGGTACAAATATAACATTGAACGGTGATACCCTTAATCTTGTAGAATCAACTGTATTTTTTGAGGATCACTTTAGATAGCAAACTGCAGTGGAATGCCCAAATAACGTGTCTTGCAGGTAAACTCAGCTCGGCAGCCTTTGCCGTTAGTAAAATCAGGCAGATTACTGATGTGGCAACTGCTAGGCTGGTATACTTTAGTTATTTTCATAGTGTCATGACTTACGGCATTTTGCTGTGGGGCAAAGCAGCTGATCTACAAGTAATTCTTGTACTCCAAAAGAGAGCTATACGTGCAAGATATAAATTGAGTGCTAGAGTGTCTCTTAGAGAAAAATTTAAAGAAATTGGCATTTTAACGGTTGCATCACAGTATATATTTGCAAATATTATGTTAGTTAAACATACATTTATACAATAGACACAGTGACATACATTCGATAAATACTAGAAATAAGCATAAATTAATTGGAACGCATCATCGTTTACAAAAGGTTCACGACTCTTTTGCAGGAATTGGCGTACGTCTATATTATAAAATTCCTTTAAACATAATGAACCTGCCGTTACATAAATTTAAGGCGGAAATTAAGACGCACCTCTTGAAAAGGGCCTATTCCACAAGTAAAGATTATTTGAATGATAAAAATAAATGGAAATGAGTTGCTTGCTCTTCGCTCGAGCTATTTAGGATTCGAATGAATCTTGTGTTATATTCTATTTGTCTTGAATCTGCATATATATGTTGTATTTTTTCTTTACATTCTACAGTATAAATAATTTGAAACGCCAGGCAACTAAAGGTATGGCTGAGTTTAGTCCCGGTAATAACTACATAATATATGTAATTTGACTTTGTTGTTGTGTGAGCACCATGTAGACTTATTTATTATTTTGAAATTGACATGATAGTTGCTGTGCAGTTTTTGAGTATGTCATGCTCGCCTAAGTGTCCTGGCAGTGGTGGCGTATGTATCGGGTCGCCTTATTCCCTATAATACGGTTGAGTAGGGCGATGGCTGATATAATGAGTCATACCCGTGAACGGGTGCCGGCTGTTGAGACTGGTCAGCTCATAGCTGTTATAGCAATTATTTCAAATAATCTTATTTATATTTAAGGTAAACTTAGTTTAGTCGACTGTTCTCACATAAATCCAAAGGAACAATGTAAGTGTAAGTTTAATGTTGTAAGCCATTCCTACATTTTAAATTGGCATATGATTTTAAACACAACATTGATTTTGTTTTTTTTTGTTTGTATAAATTCATTACTATATAATTGGTCAAATATCATGTTAATCAAACTAATGTAATTAGTGGCGTTTAGAAAAGAGTGGCCATGAGTTTTATTGCCAGGTTCTTCCTCAGGCTCTACCTATGCGAATCTGGCAGTAAATGTAGAAGCAATATTCTTGACGTTCATAAGTGTTACTTTGTGACCTAAATGAATAAAGATTTATTATTATGTCTCTTCTTTTTACACGGGTATCTTTTTTTTTCTCATGAATATATCCGGCCTTTTGGTAGGCTTACATGGGGACATAGGTCCAACACGCAGAGGCCCTTTGAGAATTTTAATCTAATAGGGAATGGGACCCCCACTGCAGATAGTCCACGCTCGCCTTATGTAGAAGAACGGTAATGGACCACCTCCAATGGGAGTTAAACTATTGTACAATATGCTAACTACTAAATGGGCTATTGAGTTAAGGGTTAAATGGAGTATGTAACTAAAACTATGGTTAAAGACGGCTTCTGCCATTTTTGGAAGCGCTCGTGGCCTCGCGGTCTCAGTGTTCTGTAAACGATCACTGAGTTACGCAACTTTCACTATGGCTGGTCCTCGGATGGGTGACCACTTTGTGGCATTTACATTTGCGAGCGTTTCCGTGCTTCGGAAGGCACGTTAAGCCGTTGGTCCCGGTTGCCAGTAAAATGGCAGTCGTTAAGCCTGATTGAAGGCCTTATGGGCGGCTTGAAAATTTCAACAGCAGGTAGCCACAACCTGCGTCTGTCTATTTCAACACGGCAATGGGCTCACCACCTATTACGTGGGACAGGAATCCATACGGTGAAAAGTGGGCATATAATATGCCTCTGCCACCCCTTCGGGGATAAGGCGTGATGGATATATTTTATATTTATATTTAATATATTATTATCAAAATACTGGCAGACGGTGACTTGCCAACTCACTAGATGGGCCCCCTATACAATCGCCATAGGCATGATAAGCCTGTAAGGCGACAGAGGGCAACACCGGTGTGAGCGGCTTGGGGTGTCGAGCGGTGCGGCGCCGGTTTCACCTTCGCGGGACAGGCCCGGAGCGGGCTTCCCCGTCACTACTCTCCCGTTAGGCCATTAAATCCTAACCGGTGCAGAAGGGCAACAAAACTCTGAGGAATCGGGACCGATGTGGCGAGCTGAATGTGCGTGGCTACACATTGGTCCCGATTCCTCAGAGTTTTGTTGCCCTTCTGCACCGGTTAGGATTTAATGGCCTAACGGGAGAGCAGTGAGAGTGATTCTCCCGGGAGTGCAGCAAATCTCAACTCTGGCTTGCCTTAATTGGCCGGTCTGAGGGAGGGAGCCAGAGCTATATGCTCGGGGGTAGAAGTGTCATTTTCAAGGGCATAACTACGGGGAAGCCCGCTCCGGGCCTGTCCCGCGAAGGTGAAACCGGCGCCGCACCGCTCGACACCCCACGCCGCTCACACCGGTGTTGCCCTCTGTCGCCTTACAGGCTTATCATGCCTATGGTGAATGTATAGGGGGCCGATCTAGTGAGTTGGCGAGTCACCGTCTGCCAATAGTTTAATAATAATATATTAAAAAGGCAGACGCCGTTTTCATCAATAGCTTAAATCACCCAATCCATTTAACACCCAACCCAATAGCCCATTTCATAGTTAGCACATTTCACAATAGTTTAACTCCCATTGGAGGTGATCCATTACCGTTCTTCTACATAAGGCGGGCGTGGACTATCTGCAGTGAGGGTCCCATTCCCTATTAGATTAAAATTCTCAAAGGGCCTCTGCGTGTTGGACCTATGTCTCCATGTAAGCCTACCAAAAGCCCGGGTATCTTCAAGAAAAAAAAAGAAGATACCCGAGAAAAGAAGAGACATAATAATAATAAATTTTATTAAATCAGATTACAAGGATCCAATATTTGTTAGTAAAATTGAGAACTTAAAATTATGTTAGTATTTATTATTACATTAATGTCGCTTCATAATACATTTAACAACACAAAATAAAATGATAAAATAAAATGAATAAATTAATCAAAATCATTCCAATTAAATATCAAATACATAATTTATCAATTCATAAATTTATTTAATGGCACCAATCATTATTTTCACCCAGCATGCCTGGATTGGACAGTCAAATTTATCAACAAACATTTTCAGAATGCTGCTACCGCTACCACGCAGTCTGCAAAGCAATGACGATATACGTTTGCGTCTGACGCCATAAAAATCATCAGTATGTGCTTCGGCAAACATCGTCGACGCACTGCAGAAACGCGGCAGCCGCAACAGCATCCTGAAAACGTTGTTATACTGCACATGCAGAGCGCTGTATGCTCTCTGAGTATAAAATGATTGGCAGGATAAGTACCACCTGTTTATGTACCACATTTTATGCAAATAAATTATTATTATTATTACTAGAAAACAATCTATGGGTGAAAGTATCAATGCATACTTACAGGCTCTTAAGCAATTATCTAAAGATTGAGAATTTACTGCAGTTGATGCTGAAACTAACAGAAGTGATAGCGTACGAGATGCTTTTATATCAGGCATTGTATCAAATAAAATGCGACAAAGGCTTCCAAAGTTCATCTTCGCAAATACTGTTCAGCTTTAGAAGCCATATGTCAGCTATGTCATAAGAAAGGACGTTATAGGACGAGGATATGTAGAAGTTCTTCTAATTCTAATAATTCACTGACATGTAACAAAGATTTTTCAGCAACAATAATAGCAGCATCGCCTTCTTCACTACGTAAGGCTACTTTGCCTGCTTTTATTCGAGGGATTAGAGCGGAAGCACTTTTAGACACTGGCAGTTCAATCAGATTTATTAATGACAATTTCTCAAGATTTTGCGGATTAAAAAGAAGACTTTGCAATCAAACAATTTTAATGGCCTCTTTTAGTCATACCTCACAAGTAGAAGGTCAAACATCTCAAACAATTACTATCAGAAATCATAAATATGCTAATGTGAATTTACTGATTGTCAAAAATCTTTGTGCTGATATAATTATTGGCCATGATGTCCTTGAAGAACATTCATCACTAGAGTTTTCATTTGGTGGACCAAAGAATCCACTGCACGTGTGTAATGTTGCTGAGGCTTCTGTACCAGCCGTGGCTCTTTTTGCTAATGTATCAACTGAATGTAGACCCATTGCTGTTAAATCATGAAAACACAGTGAAGAGGATAATAAATTTACAAAGAAAGAAATTGAAACCCTTCTATCTGAAGGTATTATTGAAGAAAGTAAATCGCCTTGGAGAGCCCAAGTACTTATTACAAAGAACGATTCTCATAAAAGACGGCTCGTAATCGATTATCCTCAAACTATCAATCGTTATACCGAACTCGATGCGTATCCTTTACCTAATATAGCGGATATAATTTCTAAAATTGCAAGGAATTCAATTTTCAGTTTGATTGATTTGAAAAGCGCCTATCATCAAGTACCTATTTTATCTGACGAAAGAAAATATACATCTTTTGAAGCCGTCGGTAATTTATATCAGTTTAGACGAATTCCATTTGGCGTTACTAATGGTGTATCAAGTTTCCAGCGTACGATCGATTGGATCATTAGACAAGAAAAGCTCTTAAATACTTACGCGTACCTTGACGATATTACAATTTGTGGTCGTACTCGCGAAGAACACGACCAGAACTTGGAGTGTTTTATGAAGGCCGTTAAGAAGTTTGGACTAACGCTGAGTATGCAAAAATGTAAATTTTCTCAAGATCCTATTAATATTCTTAGTTACAATATTCATAATAATATCATTAAGCCAGATTGTGAACGTCTTAACCTACTTATCAATTTACCTCCACCACATGACGCGGCAACCCTTAGACGCACGCTGGGTATGTTTGCTCATTATTCGAAGTAGTTTCCAAAATTTTCAGAACGAATTCACTCGCTTTCCAAAACTGAAACTTTTCCATTTTCAAATGAACAAACACGGTGTTTCGAGGGACTTAAAAATGATATTGCAAAATCAGCAATACATCCTATTAACGAAAATATAAAATTTACCGTTGAAACTGATGCATCAGAATATTCAATTGCAGCAGTACTTACACAAGAATCCAGGCCAGTAGCATTATTTTCAAGAAAGTTGAATCCAAGCGAACAAAATCATTCAGCTATTGAGAAAGAAGCTTATGCGATTGTAGAATCTTTAAAGAAGTGGAGACACTTTCTTATAGGAAAACTTTTTAGATTAATAACTGATCAACGTTCTGTTTCTTTTATGTTTAACATGAAACATTCAAGTAAGATTAAGAACGAGAAGATTCAGAGATGGCGACTAGAACTTACTGCTTATAAATTTGAAATTATATACAGACCTGGCAAAGAAAATTATACTACTGATACTCTTTCTAGAGTTTGTGCAAGTGTGGAGACCAGCAATGCAAAACTTTCCTCACTTCATGAAGCTCTTTGTCATCCAGGTGTTTCAAGAATGTTTCACTGGATACGACCTAAAAATTTACCGTATTCTCAAGTGAATACGGTAAATTTTCTCAAGAGAAATTACGAAATATGACAAGTTCTTGTCGAACCTGCTCTGAAATAAAGTTGAGAACTGGGAGCAAGTATTACCACAAGTTTGCATTCCATACGCTCCCTACTTTGTACACTAACTGCACTCCTCACGAGCGAATGTTTAGACACCAACGTAGATCTACTAATGGTTCGTCTATTCCAACGTGGCTTACAGGTTTCCGACAAGTATGGATGTAGAAGTTAAATAGAACTAATAAATATCAACCGATAGTTAAAGAAGTACAGCTAATACACTGTAACCCTGATTTTTCTTATGTGAGACTAGCTGACGGGACGAGAAACAGCAGTTTCTAACAGATAACTATCACCTCTTGGTTCAGATGATAACATTCAAGACAGAGACATGAATGAAAATCTTGATGACAATTACGTGCACCTCCTTCATCTTCCGCAGGGCTGTCACCTTCACCTTCAACATCTAAAGAGCAAGAACCTATATTTATAGACAGTGAAGCTCCACCGTTGGATGTGTTGCCATCGCAGACGCAGCCCTCGGAACTAATGCTTCGTAGGTCCGCCCGTGTACGCAAATCTCCTAAATTTTTAGAAGATTACGTTACAGACTAGTGTGGGAAAATGATGTAAACTTTTTGCTACTTACTTTGCTCCTTTTACCTTATTGTATATAATCCATGGAATTAGTAAGTACTACCGTACAACGGTAGTACTTACTAATTCCATGATATAATCATAGTCAACTTAATGTCATTCACTAATGTCTAACAAATATCACTAAGAATATTAGTTTATTAAACCTCTATATTCCAAAGGTTTGCTATTATTTCAGTTGACAATCCTCATAGCACGCCTTTCTACAGGTCGAAGCTGGTATTCAGGTGCACCAGCCCAAAGGTGTTAGTAGTACTTCATGTGTGGCCGCACTTGCGACTTATAGAGGAGCAGTGTTTGCTCCGCAGTAAAATACTGCCGCGCCCTGTTGAGAACGCCGAGCTTTTTGGATGCCAGCTTCGCCTTGTCCTCTAAATAACTACGGTATTGGACGTCACTAGAGATTTTAACACCAAGGATCCCCATACTATTGGAAATGGATAGAGGTGTGCCCTGGTATTATAATTGCGGCGCCACAGTATATAAATGGAGCTTAAATTAGCTATGAATGTACAAACTTGAGTCTTGGTAGGGTTTAACAACAACACAAGATTTTGTCTACCCTAATCGGACACTCTTGTAAGAGTAGCCTCGATTTCAAATACATGTTATTCACGATTTTTTCCACTGCAGACCGGGGGATATTGGAGCGACCCGATTGTAATAAGTGTCACCTGTACTGTGTCATCTGCATAGCAAGATATGAGGTCAATGCAATAAACAGCATATCATTAAAATTCAGCAAAATTAGGGTGGGTGATAACACTGAGCCCTGTGGGACACCTGCATTCATGGCTATGTGGGTAGTCTGAACAGTAGCCGACAGTTCTAAGTTCTAAGTAGGGTAGTCATAGGTAGTATAGTCAAACTAGAGGTGGCATACCTAGTTAACATTAAATATAACCTTAAAAATATGATACATAACTAAAATATATTATTAAAAAAATTCCGTTTAGGCAAGGTTCCGAAGATACTGGCAGCGTTCCCCCTTTGAATAGCTAGACTAATTCTTTGTCCGAGGTAGCTGCCAGCTCTTCGGTCTCCTGTGATGTCGACTAACCTAATGTAATTAGATTATGTAAAACAGGATTATTTAAAAAAAAAAGATAAATAAACTATTAAAGAAGATTTGAACTAGAAGTGTACATACTTCTAGTTCAAATCCTCTTTAAAATGTTTATATAACCTTGGGTCAGATTTATTAACATGATACTTAATATCAATTTTAAAAATGCAATCCCTTTGGAGCAATTAAACGGGCAAAGTATAAGGCTACATGTTATATATGCCTTTAGGATAAGTTAAGTAAAATACTACTAAAAATGTTCGTGATGGTACGGTATCGTCTCGTAATATCGTAATATTTAGAGTTCGATTAAAACATGATTCTTCTAAACGAAGAAAGCAAATAAAAATAGATTTATATGATTTATATGAGTTTTTAACTTTACCTTTACTATTATACACAGTCACATTTTTCTTTTACTGTCATTTTTCAGGAAAGTATAATAAAAAAAGCCCGTTTTAAAATTATCAGACTACAATTTACACTTAAAAAATCGATATGAAAAATGATTTGAAGGGCAGCTCTAAAGACTCACTTTGACAGTTTAAAGTGAGAAACTAAAATGGCGAACGGCCACAATAATACATTGCTATGACGTTACGTTTTTATGTTGCCAAAACCAATTCGTATAAATATATTGTTGTCTCTTTTTATATTGGGTATTACAAGACAGTTAAAGCAAGATGATTAAAAGTTTATGAGTACAATGTCGATTTAGATCAAATTTGTATAACCGTTAGTTCATATAGAACAACACGCTCACTCCCAAGGAAACACAATTATTATAAATAAAATATGTGGCATCGATTTTTATAACTGTGCTCATACATTACATAAATTTTAGATCCCAGCATTGAAGTGATATGATGGTTTCCAATGCAAGTTTAAGTCGCGGGTCGCGGTCGCTAAGAACGGAATGCAACCTATTATTGAATCTATTTTTGAAATCTATTATTCATATAGTACAGTACAGTAAGGGGGGTAAAATGGGCTCCACCAATATCTCCGGGGCCCAAGCGACCTTGTCTGCTGGTGGTGCACCTGTTAATCAACCGACAGGGCAACGACGACGATCTAATTGAGGTTGGGTCAGGTCAGAAGGCATTCGCTTTCAACAAAACTGTAAATAAAAAACTAATCCTAGCGTTCAAAATAGGGACCCCAGGTTCCAAACTTAAGTAGAGTTTGAAAGCACCTGGGAATACGCAAAAGTGAAGATAGTTCATCCACAGTGAATATGCAAAAGATTTACTGTTCTTAGGCAAAAGAGTTATTGAGGAAATGCCGGCGATGACGTCATTTAAATAATAAATATCCATCACGCCGTGTCCCTGAAGGGGTAGCAGAGGCATATTATATGCCCACTTTTCACCGTGTGGATTCCTGTCCCACGTAATAGGTGGTGAGCCCATTGCCGTGTTGAAATAGACAGACGCAGGTTGTGGCTACCTGCTGTTGAAATTTTTTAAGTCGCCCATAAGGCCTTCAGCCAGGCTTAACGACAGCCATTTTACTGACAACCGGGACCAACGGCTTAACGTGCCTTCCGAAGCACGGAAACGTTCGCAAATATAAATGTCACAAAGTGGTCACCCATCCGAGGACCAGCCCTATTTAAAATTGCGTAACTTAGTGATCGTTTACAGAACACTGAGACCGCGGGGCCACGAGCGCTTCGTCATTTAAAGATTATTTTAAAGTTGTTCACTTTTAGTAACCATAACTCTCGAAATGGATTTTAATCTATTTATCTATCTATCTACACATTATACAATAAGAGAACCATACACAATCCCCATTTGCTGGAAATTCACAAGAGTCAATAGGCAACACTTGTATTGACAGTTATCTTTTTGTTGTCAGCATTGACAGTTTTTGGTTTTTGTAGGTTTTTGTTGATTTGATTTGACTGATTTGATTTGATTGGAATTGAAAGGAATTGAATCAGAAATACAATCTGACTACGATGGTTGATAACAAAGTGTGAAAGTGATTGTATATATTTGACTGAAACGTAGTAAATAAAAAATTAAAATGATTTCAATTATTATCAGTGCTTTGTGTTTCACTTCGGTGCTCACCACATATCAAAATAAAACTGAAAGAAAATTTATATACGACACGTAAGTTGGTTCAAAGTTTGTTTACTCTCTTTATATTTTAATTAATATATACAAGCAGTAATTTGTCCGGCGGCTTATTATGATCACATTACTCACTATATTCACTACTGTGTTATGCAAAAGTAGACAGTTCAGAAAGTCATGAATTTTTATTACAGCCATGGGGATTCCCCCTACTTTTTATATTGTAAGTCGGATACTTATACGTAAGACATTAACTTTTGTTCTTCTCAAAGGGTCTTCGTGATACTCAAAGTTATATGGAAGGAGCTCTTGCTGTATAATTAATTAATAAAAATAACATAATCTAAGTTATTTAAAATTTTTATTATAAATATCAAATATATATTACTAGCTGACCCGCTTCAGCTGACAGCTTCGCCCGTGACACACCTATTTAACCCAGTCGTTTATAAATTCTACAAATTATATTCTCGATTTTTCGACATTTATGTTTACTGCTCCACTCTGCTAGATAGTAGGATGTGATGATACATAGCCTATAGCCTTCCTCGAAATATGGGCTATCTAACATAAAAATATTATTTCAATTCAAATCAGTAGTTCCTAAGAATAGCGTGTTCAACCAAACAAACTCTTCAGCTTTGCATATTAGTATAGATTAATCATTTTAAACTGTTTTTTATTTCAGGTACAAATACAATAAAACAATACTCGTGTTCGTTAATAACTACACTGAACAAATTATGCAGTTTTCAGAGGTAATAAACTATTTTTTTTTTCTGTTATCTTTATTTATAGTTAATGATACTGTCACATTATTTATGACTATGACATTATTTATACTGTTCACTTCAACGCATGTAATGGGCTCACCACCTGTTACATGGGACAAAAAGGCATATGGTGAAATGTGGGCATATAGTATTCAGCTGGCTATCCCGGGATATAGGTGCCACAATATGTATGTATTACTTATTGGTAGTTTTAGGCGAATAGATTGATTCAAACTCTATATTAAAAATAAATATTTAATGTAAACAAAAATGGACACATGAGTTTAAACATTCTAAACTTAAGAGAATCACTCAGTGTTCCGTAAACTATCACTGCCTCAAGTAGCTTTCACTATGGCACTATTTCCTTTTACGAGCGTTTCCATGCTTCGGAAATTAAGTTAAGCCATTGATCTGTTTGCCAGTAACATAATTAAAATAAACTAACTATCTTCATGCTGTTCCCCTGACGAAATAGGCACAGGGGATAAATCACCAGGCTGCGCAATCCATGCATACTTCTTTCTCTACCTGCAGATTCATTCATCGCTGCATATGAGGCAGTTGTTAAGCCAAATTGAAGGCTTTATTGGTGGCCAGAAACATTTAAACAGCAGGTAGCCACAACTTGCGTTTGTATATTTCAACAAGGCAATAAGCTCACCGCATGGGACAAAAATGCTTATGGTATAATATGCCTCTGCCATCCCTTCGGGGATAAAGACGGGATGGAATAATGGGAAATACCACCAGAAACTGAACCTTATATACTTCTGCTATCAATAGTTGCTTCAAAGCTTGCCTCAAGTTGATACCCCAATCATGTGCCTCTTTATACTCCATTTTAAAGGAAGACGTAGTGACTAAGATAGAAAAAGGGATGCTTAGATGGTTCGGACACGTGGAGAGGATGAATGAAAATAAACTGACGAAGCAGATTTATGTGGCAGAGTGAATGGGCAAACTGGTAGGGGTCGACCTCGGCGTATGTACGTCAATCAAATCAAATCGAAGATATTTTGGAAAAACGCCAGGTCAAGAGTACCCTTAACCAGCGAGCGTGTATAAAATCACTTATGAAAGTAGAAGAAGCGAAAGTTGTATGTCCGGATCGTAGCAAATGGAAAGCCATAGTCTCTGCTTACCCCGATGGGAGACGAGGCATGATAATATGTAAGTATTAATGTATGAAAAGGTACTTGAAAGACTGTACCAGCGCACATGTTTTCGTGTTCCTAAAACACTAGATTCTTCACATTGATCGTGAGCAGGCACATCACTACGCCATCAATGGCAAATTGATATATACTATGATATAATACTCAAAGAGCAAAGGTTAATACGAGACCATCAATTCGGTTTCCGTGCCCACCATGGCACAGCAGAACAAATACATCAAGTAGCTCATACCATAAGGCAAGCACTACAGAGAAAAGAATACTGTTCTGCTGTGTTCCTGGACATACAGCAGGCCTTTGACCGAGTGTGGCATAAGGGTCCTACCAAACACTGTTTACATGCTTATGAGGTCATACCTGCAGGACAGAATGTTCCAAGTGAGATGTGAGGACTCCCTCTCAGCCATATGCCAGATTAAAGCAGGAGTCCACTAGCGCTCGGTGCTGGGACCCATCTTATACCATCTACACTGCCGACCTGCCGGTCTTGGAAGCCGTTGTGATAGCAACCTATGCGTATGACTCAGCAGTCCTGTCCTGTAGTAAAAATCGGGACACAGCATCCAGCAGACTGCAGGAGTGTCTGAATGAGACTGAATTATGGCTAAAAAAGTGGAGAATCAGAGCAAACCCTGCAAAGTCGATTCACGTTTACTTTAAACCGAGGAGAATGCCCACCTGTAACACTTGGCGGAACTAACTTACCACAACAAAAAGCTGCAACATACTTGGGTATGCACCTGGATAGAAGACTGACATGGCGAGAGCACATCAAAGCCAAAAGGGAGCAGGTAAATATGAAATTGAAGGAGCTGTACTGGCTGTTGGGCAGGAAATCGCAACTAAGCCTGGAAAACAAGCTCATAATATACAAATCTATCCTAAAACCAGTATGGACATACTGTATATAACTGTGGGGATTAGCAAGTCACTCAAACATAGAAATCCTCCAGCGATTCCAAAATAAGGTACTGAAGACAGTGATCAACGCGCCGTGGTTCACACGAATCATGGAGGTACATGAATATCTGCAGATCCCAACAATCAAGGAAGAGGTGGAAAGGTTGGCTGTGGCCTATAAACAAAGACTCGAAAAACATAAAAATCATCTGGCTTCGGGACTTATGAATACCACTATAATAATAATAATAATAAATCTTTATTCATTTAGGTCACAAAGTAACACTTATGAACGTCAAGAATATTGCTTCTACATTTACATTTACTGCCAGATTCGCAAAGCAATAGGTAGAGCCTGAGGAAGAACCTGGCAACAAAACTCATGGCCACTCTTTTCTAAACGCCAGTAATTACATTCGTTTGATTAACATGATATTTGACCAATTATATAGTAATGAATTTATACAAACAAAAAAAACAAAATCAATGTTGTGTTTAAATCATATCAAAATTAGAGCGATTATAGTTGCCGGTTCTAAGGGCAGCCTACCCTTGAAGAAGAAGAATCTGGCAAGAAAGTCAATGGATGCCATTTTAAAATGTAGGAATGGCTTACAACATTAAAATTACACTTACATTGTTCCTTTGGATTTATGGGAGAACAGTCGACTAAACTTAAGTTTACCTTAAATATAAATAAGATTATTTTTAATAATTGCTATAACAGCTATGAGCTGACCAGTCCCAACAGATGGCACCCGTTCACGGGTATGACGCATTATATCAGCCATCGCCCTACTCAACCATATTATAGGGAATAAGGCGACCCGATACATACGCCACCACTGCCAGGATACTTAGGCGAGCATGACATACTCAAAAACTGCACAGCAACTATCATGTCAATTTCAAAGAAATAAATAAATCTACATGGTGCTCACACAATAACAAACTCAAATTACATTGTATACCGGGACTAAACGCAGCCAATTTAGAAACCTTTAGTTGTCAGATGTTTCAAATTATTAATAATGTAGAGATGTAAAAATACAACATATATATGCAGATTCAAGACATATCACAAGATTCATTCGAATCCTAAATAGCTCAAGCGAAGAGCAAGCAACTCATTACCATTTATTTTTATCGTTCAAATAATCATTAGTTGTGTAATAGGCCCTTTTCAAGAGGTGCCTCTTAATTTCCGCCTTAAATTTTGTAACGGCAGGTTCATAATGTTTAAAGGAATTTTATCATATAGTCGTACGCCAATTCCTGCAAAAGAGTCGTGAACCTTTTGTAAACGATGATGCGTTCCAATTAATTTATGCTTATTTCTAGTATTTATCGAATGTATGTCACTGTGTCTATTGTATAAATGTATGTTCTGTTTAACTAACATAATATTTGCAAATATATACTGTGATACAACCGTTAAAATGCCAATTTCTTTAAATTTTTCTCTAAGAGACACTCTAGCACTCAATTTATATATTGCATGTATAGCTCTCTTCTGGAGTACAAAAATTACTTGTAGATCAGCTGCTTTGCCCCACAGCAAAATGCCGTAAGACATGACACTATGAAAATAACTAAAGTATACCAGCCTGGCAGTTGCCACATCAGTAAGCTGCCTGACTTTACTAACGGCAAAGGCTGCCGAGCTGAGTTTACCTGCAAGACACGTTATTTGGGCATTCCACTGCAGTTTGCTATCTAAAGTGATCCCCAAAAATACAGTTGATTCTACAAGATTAAGGGTATCACTGTTCAATGTTATATTTGTACCGCAATTCCTGACATTAGGCATGCTGAATCTGATACATTTTGTCTTAGCGTTTAGTAGCAAATTATTGGTCGTAAACCAATCTACAACTTGGGCAAGTGAACTATTTACGCCTTTAAAATTACTAAGCGTGCGATCAACTTTAAAAATAAGTGACGTATCATCAGCAAATAGAACAATGTCGCACAAGTTCTGTATATAGAATGGCAGATCGTTAAAATAAAATAAAATAGAAACGGACCCAGAATTGATCCCTGCGGTACGCCCATAGCAACAGATGCTCCAGGGGAGCGAATTCCATTGACATCAACATATTGTATTCGATCATTTAGGTAGGAGGCAACAAGGTTCAGTGCAGAGTCTTTGATACCATAATAAAAGAGTTTTCCCAATAGTGTTTTATGGTCAACGCAATCAAATGCTTTGGAGAGATCGCAGAATACACCAATAGCATCTTGTCTATTCTCCCAGGCGTCATATATATGATTCAGAAGTGTCACACCTGCATTAATGGTAGAACGACCCCTTCTGAACCCATACTGCTCTTTATGTAATAGCATATTTAAATTAAAATGAGCTTGTAATTGTTGCAATATAATTTTTTCAAAAATTTTGCTAATGGCTGGTAATATTGAAATTGGTCTGAAATTACCAGGGTCGGTTTTGGATCCAGATTTAAATAGAGGTATTACTTTACTGTGTTTCATTAAATCTGGAAACACTCCTTTATCAACACATTTATTAAATATTTCAGCTAGATGTGGTGATATATTAACAATGATAGACTCAATCAATTTTACAGAAATACCCCACAAGTCAGCTGTCTTTTTTGAGTTAAGTGACTTGAATACTTTAATGATATCATTTGGGTTTACATATTTGAAGCCAAATAAGACACTACACTGATCTAATTCATTCAATAAATAAGCTTTTATTGGACAAGAATTTAAGGAGCTAGTTGTTTTCGCGGGTATGTCTATAAAATAGTTGTTAAAAGTTTGTGCTATATCTAATTTATTATTACACACTTCGTTATTTATAATTAACTCAATGTTATTATCACGGGGTAGTAATCGACCGGTTTCAGTATTGATTACATTCCAAGTCATTTTTGCCTTGTTTTTTAACTCTTTAATTTTATTACTTATATGTAACGACTTGGCAGCAGCAC
This sequence comes from Thumatha senex, assembly GCA_948477245.1. NCBI lineage: Eukaryota > Metazoa > Arthropoda > Insecta > Lepidoptera > Erebidae > Thumatha > Thumatha senex. Next base: position 58,392,378 of record OX419724.1, read on the forward strand.
AGGCCTTTTTAAAGGTCTTAGAATAAATTTTAACATATTGAATAAAGGCAGGATCAAAATTAAATTGCTTCATACCATATAGTTCGTACAACTTAGCCCTACTTTTGTAAATTCCTGCAGTTGCCCACTCACAAAATTGCAAGTTTTTGTTTTTATAAAATGTTTTTGATTTAAATATGTTGTTGTACTCAGCTTTAATTGTATTAAATAAGGAGTCATATAAGCTGTTTGGATCTTCCTGATTAAAGTCAATATGAGTGACTTTTGCTGAAACATTTACATTAAATTGTTTAAGTCGATGTGCACTCATTGGTATACATACAATTTTATTCTTTTTAGAAGTGACATCAATAGGAAATGCTGCTTTCTGACCAAGATGATCTGATGGAAAGTTACTTAGTATCTCCCTTGTTGTTGATACACAGTTGCAGAATATATTATCTATACATTTTCTAGAATGTGAGGTGATTCTAGTTGGCTCACAAAATAAATTTTGTAAGCCAAAAGACTTAAACAAATTTTTAAATCTAATACATTTCGAAGACTGCACAAGTAAATCAACATTAAAATCCCCACACACCACAACATGTTTTCTACTAGTGAACAAACGCTTCAATACATTTTCCATTACAGTTTCTAATAAATTATAATCCCTATCTGGAGGACTGTAGACACAGAGGACAATGAGTTGCTCAAGCTCAACACAGGACAATTCTGCAGTACGCTCAATAGAAAGGGCCACAATATCTTTACGTTCTTTACATTTTAAATTATTAGATACAAATATAAGAGAGCCACCACGAATAGCTTTCTTTCTAGAGAACGCACTGCTAAGTGAATAGAATTCATTGTTGAACAATAGTTCATGACTTTTTAACCAATGTTCAGTAATACAAAAAATGTGAACATTGTGTTCCTTTATATAAAGTTCTATTTGTAGTAGTTTTTCAGATATGCCTTCAATATTTTGGTGAACTAAGTTTAGACTACTAGTCTAACCTTAGTTTACTGAATGCACATATCGGCTGAAGAGAATGAGACTGGCCTCCATCTGAACTCTGTAAAGAGATAAAGCAATAAAAGAGATGACACAACAAAGGATGTGCTCACTCAAAGTGCATTAAAGATAGACATCACATCTGATTAAAGCCGACCTGCTGATTGCAGATACCATGGCAGCAAAAAAAAAACTTGACTTAACAACTGCCATGTTACTGGCAACCGGTACCAACGGCTTAACGTGCCTTTCGAAGCACGGAAACGCTCGCAAATGTAAATGCCACAAAGTGGTCACCCATCTGAGGTCCACCCATAGTGAAAGTTACGTAACTCAGTATCGTTTACAGAACACTGAGTCTGCGGGGCCACGAGCGCTTCAAATATTAAATGACTCAATTCGCTAGATGTTCGCCATGGAATTTCATCAGGTGGGTGGTGTCACTTTGGCGATCTAAATAAAAGAAATTACAGTAAGGTCCTCCATCTTCTGATATATAACTCTGATGGCAGGCCTCTGACGAGTGGCAGGGGTATCCAACACGCGTGCACGTGTCTACCAACGAAACGCTCAATCCCGATAACCCGCTCTTTGTGACTGCAACACAACAGAAAGGTTAGTTGCGACAGATTGCTTTCCGCTAAGGGCTAGCGCATGTATACAACTTGTAGTTGAACAACTATTTAGTTGTGTATCATATGTCTACAGGATGATATAGAAGCGCGCATTCTGTCAACTCGATAATTGTTCGACAAAAAAGTAAGTCAAGCTGTATAGATCTACTTTTGATTAAAAAGCTGGATAACTATCATAAAACGCTTAATTTGTATTGCATATAAATATGTATGTATGTATGTGTATTGTATTGATGTGCCCATACCATCGACTAAACACACGGTTAGGTTCGATAGAGGCTTTATTTCGCGTACGCTTAGATTGCGGAATGAGCTCCCCTGCCTGGATTTTCCCGAACGTCTACAGTATGGGGTTTTTCAAAAGGGGTCTTAAAAGGTTTTTAAAGGGTCGGCAGCGTGAGTGCTGCACCTCTGGTGTTGCAAACGTCCATAGGCTACGGTGACCACTTTCCATCAGATGGGCCGTACGCTTGTCTGCCACCTAGTGGTATTATATATTTATATTTATAGTTTAAACAAACATAACTTTTGCATTGAATTAAAAAAATGGCTTCGTACATTAAATTATAATTTAAAAAAAAAATGGTATATAAAATAAACAGTCGATCCGCGACAAAACAGTTTAGTCGATGCAATAGTTGTGTATATGCGCTAGCCCTTATGCTGTGAAGGACGGAAGTTTGCGCTATTTCGGCGAAGTTACAAGTGTCATGATAACGGAAACACCAAACCACCGCCAAGCTGGTATTCGTTTTCCACCAACGTTGTTCTACTTTATCATTCCGATCTCGAAACTATATTCACAGTAAATCCGACATCATGGAGCTGGCAGCAGTGCCAAAATATTTTTTTTTATCATTCATCATCGTAGTGTATGCCCAGTTACTTCCATTCCCACCTGGGGGCCGAGTCTACTATTGACAAGACGTAGAATAGAACCAGAATCGCTGTTTTAGCAAATTTGTCAAATTGTGTCAGTAACTTTCTATTGAGCAACGATTGCGAATATATTCCGGCAAGATTGAAATAGCAGACTCGGCCCCCAGGATTGATGCCTCGTCGTCGCTAGACCCCTGGAGATCTCGGGAAGGCTAGACAAAACACACAACAAACTGAAGTAGAACGCAAACTGGACGCAACATGTCTTTTCCGCTTCCGTTTAAGTTCAGTGAAGTTCAGTGGCTAGAACATTGCCCTGGTTAGGCAAAGGTCACGGATTCAATCCCTGTCTCGAATCGAATTGTCTTTTTTCACTTTATTAAATAAAATATGAGAAATTCATAGCTGTCTCTGAAAATACTTTAGATTGTTACGCTCCAATAGAGATCTTGGCAATTGATTATATACCTTTGGAGCCTTACCTAAAAAACCTGGGGGCCGAGTCTGCTATTTCAATCGTGTCGAAATCGTCGCACAGAATGCCACCGGTACAATTTTGACAGTTTTTCGTAGTCTATTACAATTGTACTCCACGTCGGCCGATAGAAATCTACTAACACTTGCCGCGCCGGTGGCCGCTTGTCAGTTGCATTGTTGATAGTCTACTAACATTTTGACAGCTAAAAACAGCGATTCTGGTTCTATTCTAAGGGTTGTCAATAGTAGACTCGGCCCCCTGTATAGTTGTATTGCATAACTCGTATTTTGTGTTGTATTGCAGGTGTGTCGTCTTGGGAGCTACCGCTTCTAGTGCAGACGCGCAAGTGGTCGCTGTTCTTCACGAACATGGCGCGGACTTTGTGCCCGCACGATGCTGGACCTAGCACTTTTAAAGGTGAAACATTTGAGCATGACATGATAGTTGTGTAGGTTTCGGGTGCAAAATGTCTGCTACAACTGTGCTGTGCTGACTTAAGACCTAAGTAACGTAATTTCATACTACACTATGTCAGTGGTCCCGCTCACTCAGTGTTCTGGAAACAATCACTCTGTTAAGCAACATTCACTATAGGTGGTCCTTGAATGGGCGACCACTTTGTGGAATTTACATTTGCGAGCGATTCCGTGCTTCGGAAGGCACGTTAAGCCCGTTATTAGTCCCGGTTGCCAGTAAAATGGCAGTCGTTAAGCCTGGTTGAAGGCCTTGAAAATTTTCAACAGCAGGTCGCCACAGCCTGCACGTTTGCAACACGGCAATGGGCTCACCACCTGTTACGTGGGACAAAAATGCATACGGTGAAATGTGGGCGTATAGTAGGCCTCTGTCTACTCCTTCAGGGATAAAGGCGTGACAATATAGTATGTTTGTATATGTATGTCAGTGCCATCGAGGCAGTCAAATGTATTTCTGATTAAAACTTAACACCTTTATTTAACTTATGGGGCATTTCACGTCAAGCGGACAACCAAATACAAGTGAGGTCGTGAATTTTCTTTATACTCTGGTCATTTTTGTCGAAATGCCCCTTATTTTATCTGTTCCATTCATCTCATTAAACTCTTTTTGCTTCAGCGTATCATCAAAGGTGACGTGTATTTTGTAGCTTCATCTTCACTACATATTATAAAACAAAGTCGCTTCTCGCTGTCTGTCCCTATGTATGCTTAGTTCTTTAAATTGATGCAGTGTTTTTTAATAGATAGTAATTCATAAGGAAGGTTTCTATGTAAAATTTGTTAAGGTTTTGTATACATTGACTAAATATTTTTTTAAATAAAAGGAAAAAGGCAATTTGATTCGCGACGGGGATTGAACCCGTGCCCTTTGCCTAACCAGGGCAATGTTCTAGCTGCTGAACTACCCGAACTGTGTCGAATCAAGTTGAAATTCTCCACCATATTGCATTTGCGAATACCAAAAATGATGAATGAATAAAAAATAAAATAAATAAACTTGATTATATTTTAATTTTCTTTAAGACATTGGTGCTAATTCTGTTGTTGAAACCACTAAACTAAATTTCTCTAAAATTTTCTTATTTTTATTAAGAGTGTGCCAAATGCTATTCGGTTATTACGTTGAACTAAACTTGGTGATATTATAAACAGCACTAAATTTGTATCTGACATCACTAAAATGCCTTTTATGTGATAAAATTCAACAAAACATGTATTTACATGCCGACTAACTTAGTCATTGAACTGTCTGTGTACATTGTTCACTTTTTGTTGAATTTTATCACATATAATGAATTTTAGTGTTGTCAGATACAAATTTAACGTCACACAAAATTTAGACGTTTTCACTAAAATTAGACGTCACCTATTTAGGTGACATATTTTAGTGAAAAGACTAATTTTAATGGGACGTTTATTAATTATAGTAACCGTTTAAAACGTGAAATATTTTAATACGTTGTAACGTTAAAACTGTACATAGGCAGTTTAATCACCAAGTTTTATTTATTTATTTATTTATTTATTTCACACAATTACAATATCCTCACAGTACATATGCACCAAATCGATATTGTAAGCAATCATCCAAGAAAATAATATAATCTAAGATCTTCTAAAATAAACAAAATTCGCAAATCACCACTGTTCAATTCACAATTCATAGCAATATAATTACAGTGAACAATGCAATTAATATATTCAATGGATCAATCTATTAAACATTAGTTCAGTAAATCAAGTCAGTAAATTAAACAATAATCACTACCAATCATGTCAACTTCGTGATGATAAAATGTCAATTTAATAACTGGGTGATACTTAATAAAATTACTAATTTAAAAATAATAATAATAAATAGGTCGATAAATAACAATGTCAATTATATACAGTTGTTAATTAAAAAATTCATATGTCAATTTAATAACTTGGCGATACTTAATAAAAATACTAATTTAATAATAATAAAAATAAATAGGTCGATAAACAACAATGTCAATTCTATACAGTTGTCGATTTTAAAACTCAAACGTCAGTTTTAATTTAATTATACATAATCCATATCATAGGTACAGTTTACTTGTATTTACAAAATAAATATAATGTCCTTTCACCACTCAGGTTTTTAATATGCAGCATAATTGATTATTAATTTTAAAATGACATTCTGTGATAAGCGACCTTTGTGAATTCATCCAGAGTACAGTTAAATAAGTCAAAGTGTTGAGCCACCACATTTAACAGCCGCAGCGCGCGTGTCAGGGGAGCATGCTGCAGCAGATTGGTGCGACTGCCTGGTAAGCTCAGCAATGGTGGGCGCCTACGCCTCCACACGTACTCGTCCGGCACACATAATCCCACCACATGCAGTATACCTGGGTTATGAATTTTTCCCCGAATTAATTTAAATAAGTAAGTGGCAAGTGCTACTTCCCTTCTTACTTCCAGTCTGTAATAGCCTACCATACCCAGCAGAAATAGTGTAGGATACATCTGCGGATACCCCGGGTACACCCCGTATTGTTTAAAATATATAAATCGAACGAATTTGTTTTGAATTCGCTCCAACATAACTTTGTATTTAGCTTCATGCGGTGACCAAATGACAGCACTGCACTCCAAATGACTCTTTACCAGAGCCTCGTAAAGGGATTTCAGAGTCGTGATGTTCGTGAATTGGTTTCCCAGACGTAAAACCGCCCCTAAATTACGGTACGCTTTTTTACAAGTCTCAATTACCTGTCCTCGAAAATTTATATCAGCCGTGAATCGCACCCCCAGATCCTTCACCTCATAAACACGCTGCATGGGGGTTCCCTGCATATGGTACTGATGATGACTCGGATTGCGCGCACGGCTAAAAGACATCACTAAACATTTGCTCACATTGAACTGCAAATTATTTTCACAGCTCCACTCTGTGATCCTAGATATATCCCGCTGTAATAAGTCATGATCTGTGTTCTGCCCTATTCCATGAACCAATTTCAAGTCATCGGCAAATAACAAGGGTGTGGCGTTATTGACTAATCTTGGTAACTCGTTTATAAATAATATAAAGAAAAGAGGCCCTAAGTTACTGCCTTGACCGACCCCGGATCTAATAAAATAGGGTTCAGAAAGCCATCCACTACAGTCAACATACTGACTGCGGTCACGTAAATAGCAGGCAAAAAATGACAGTGTATGCGGCGTGCAGCCCACGTTAGCCAACTTAGCCAGAAGGATGTCATTATCTACGGTGTCAAACGCCTTCTGGATATCAAAATAAGCCACATCAACCTGCTGGCCAGCATCCACTGCTGGCACCAACTGCGCCATTAACTGCAGCAAGTTTCCCGTTGTCCCTCGCCCAGGACGGAAGCCATGCTGCGCGTCAGACAACATGGCGCTTACCTGTTGGTATAAGCTATTGTGAACAGTGGACTCGAACACTTTCGCAGGAGTGGACAATACTGCCACCGGTCTATAGTCGCTGACTGCTTTACCTCCACCAATTTTCTGAACAGGTATGACCCGAGTGAGTTTCCAACGATCAGGAAACTTTGCGGTTCTAATACAGGTGTTATACAAATGCAGTAACGGCTCCTCCAACACTGCTCTGCAGTCCCTAAAAATAAATGAGGGAATCCCATCCGGTCCAGCAGAGCGCTTAGGCGGCAAACGCACTAGGGCGCGCCGGACGTCAACAATGCTCAAGCATGATAAGTGTACCCATGCGCCCGGATCTCCCGCGTTAGACGCATCGGCACTCGCCGCTGCCACATTTAGCTCGGGAGGCTCCTGTCTATAAACCGATTGAAAAAATCGGGCAAACTCACCGGCACACTCCTGTTCTGACAATACCCGTCCATCTATAATCAACCTTTGATGATGCTTGTCACCTCTTCTGGATCTTATATACTCCCAAAATGCTTTTGGATCCCTCGCCAAATGCGCCTGTATGCGGTCCCGGTACTGGTTATGAGCCTGTGTAGTCCCAACTTTAACTCCCGCCCTACATCGCGCAAACGCGTCGTAATCACTGCGCAGTCTAGTGGACTTATATTTTTTATGTAATCTATGTTTAAGTTTTATATTTTTGATAATTTCAGCTGTATACCACACCGGGTAGCTGTACTTGTTTTTTGTTAAATTATTATTTTTCTGTGGAACGCATTTATCAAATATTGTATATACTTTATCATAAAATAAGTTTAACATTGAGTCAGAATCGTATAAAGAGTACAAGGCACTCCAGTCCGTTTCATTTAATAAATTGTATAATTGATTGAAGTCAGCTTTATTAAAATTCCAACGCTTACCAATGTGAAACTGCGAGTGGCTCGCATGCGGCGCCACCCGCGGGTCAGCCGACGTCGGTGTCATAGCCCGGGAGCCTGGCGGTGCGGGCAGCAGCGCGCGCGCATCTAACACGATGCTTACGGCGAGCGGGGGATGCTGTGGGTCCACAGGCTGTATGCCCTCGTCCGCCGCGACCACTGACACGCCACCGCTAGCGCTCAACACGAGGTCTAAATGCCTATTGTTACAATTGGGTATCGCGCTACACTGGTTGAACTCACAAAAGGCCATGAAATACTCATAATAATTTGATACATTTTTATTACACGAGTACAAATTGAAGTCTCCTAATATAATTAAGTTAGTTTTATATTTTATACATAATTTTTCTAGTATGCCAAACATCAACATAAATTCGTTTTCATCGGTCCGCGGCGGAATATACACTGCACAACAAGTAAATAAATAATGACTACTTACATAAATAGAAGCACAAATTAATTCGAACTCGTGTTCGTTCATTTCAATATTTCCCGGCACCACCACCTGTCGCAGCTCGAACCGCGGAGTGGCGACTAAGAGTACTCCTCCCTGCTTACGCCCGTCCACCCGGTCACACCGTAACGTTTGATAACCAGGGAGCGTGAATTCTGCGCTTGGAATAGCCTCGCTTAGGCCGGATTCAGTAATAACGAATAAATCAGAACCCGATGCTTCTAATAGTGATAAAAATTGCGTAAGTTTAGTCCGAAGTCCTCTGGCATTTTGGTATAAAATGTTAAAATATCTACTCCGTTTATTATGGGTTTGTTTTGGCTGTGCGACGAAAAAAAATCCACTCACTATATTCTGCATTTAGTGGCCACAGTTGTGGGTCACAGAGTTTCTCGAAATTACTTCCAGCGACCCCTACCTTGAAAGAAGCGTAGTCGCGCTCCATCTTAGGTCTTAATTTTTCCACAGTTATGGCCACATCCTTTCCCAGTATTTGTTCAATATGCTCCTTAATACTATCCTCTGTAGTACATTTTTCTAGTCTCCAAATATGTAAAAACTTTCTTCGTTCCACTGCCCTCAAACAAGAAATTGTGTCATTGCCTCCTTTCTGTATAGGGTTACTCCTTCTCTTATTTCCAACTTCCACCCATTCATTTCTATTATTACCGCTTATTTTGGTATCCGTTACTTTCTCGGTTACTGCCGCGTAACTTTTTGGCACTTTCGTGGTACTTTTCAGCGAGAGTGCTTGCACTCCACTGTCTGACCTGCTAGTATTTGGGGAGGCAGCTGGAACCGTGTTACCCTTTGGTGAAGTAGGTAAAGCTTCCGGTAATAAACTAATACGTTTGCGGTTGGCACTCATATTATGACCTTCCTTTTTATCCGCCAAGGCCATTTTCTCGATTTGTACTGTTCTCAATTGTTGTTCATACGAACTACATTTTAAATTTAATTCCTTCAATTCCTGCCTTAGTTTATTGTTTTCCAAGGCCAGTACGGACACCGTGGCTTTAATTTCCTGCATAATATTCGTTTCAAAAGCGCTAATTTTTGCCAAGATTACCTTGTTCACATTATCTATAATCTCGTCCGAAGTAAATACATTCGATTTCATCTGAGAAAGATTATCCTCGAAAGAATGGTTTGGCCCTATGAGGCTGGATGCACACGCCCCTCGTACAGGTGTATCGTCTGTTACACGAATCCGTTGAGTAACATTTGCGCAAGAATCGCACTTGAAAGTGCGCTTTAACTGTACCTGTCCTTCCTTGAATGCAGCCAAGGTGATATTGACACATTTATAGTGAAATCCTGTTTTGCATCCAATACATTTGATAATTTCTCCTACGTCCGTTTTTTTTGCACAAATCGCACAATTCATCTTAAACTACCAGAGTAACACCGTGCGATCGAGATAAAAATAGCTAGTTCTCACAAGCGTGAAGAGTGCAACGCTCGAATCGACACTACGCGTTACCCGCAAATAGTTTTAATCACTGCACTTATTCAACAAAATAATATTTGTAAATGTTAGAATTCTACAAATTTAACACTTTACTCCATATTTTCCAGGTATACTGACTTATTATGTTCAGTTTCAAAACATATCTATATCTTTAAAGTTTAAAACAAATTGATTTATAAAGATAAACATAACGAGCTCGACACGTATTCTACGCGGTCCGTTTCGCACGTCATACTACTAGGATAAATCGTTTAGTACTTAACAGTTAGTAAAAACAGTATTTTTTAACCACGTACAAAATAGAACCTTGTGTTTCTACAATTTTCTAATAGATTACTACTATTACTATTACTATTAAGTTAGTCAGCATGTATTTACATTCGACTGTCTATGTACATTTTTCACGTCTTGTTCAATTTTATCACATAAAATGAATTTTAGTGACATCAGATACAAATTATTGTGCTATTTATGATATCACCAACTTTAGTTAGACTTAATAACAGAATAGTATTTGTATTTGGCCATCTCTTAACAAAAATTAGAAAATTTTAGAGAAATTTAGTTTAGTGATCTCAACAACAGAATTAGCACCAATTGTGTAACTAGACAATATTAGCTGTGCATTTTATGTTATTCGGGTATTTTTCGCGTAATATTATTAACTTTTTCTCACCTCTCGACGTTTCGGCTATATTGCAATAGCCGTGGTCACGAGTAGACTGAGTAGACCGAGTAGGTGAGAAAAAGTTAATAATATTACGCGAAAAAGACCCGAATAACATAAAATGCTTAGTATAAGTCGTGTGAGTTAAAAAACATTAATAAAGGCTCTGTGTTTCTGTTAAAATTACATAATGATTAATTGCGTTTTTAATATAAAACAAATAGGCGGAAAATATCTCGTTAATGTCGAAAAGTGTATGAAATATAATAGCAAAATTTTTAAGTAGGAAATATACTATAATAAAGAACCAAAACACAGTTAAATACTTTCTTAATCCGAATAACAGCGATGATATATGTCGAGATATTCTCAAACTGAAAATGATTTTGGTATTACGTTTGTATAGGAAATTAGTTGTTCGCCGGCTTCTTAAAAACTAAAACTAACACTAACTAACTAACTATCTTCACGCTGTATCCCAGACGGGGTAGTCAGAGAGGGCTTCGCGATCCATGCATACTTCTTTAGCTTCTTCAACATTCATCAATCGCTTAAATTAAAGTAGAATTTTTGGTCCTTCTAGCTGTCAATATAGTTTCACGTTCGAAGACATTCTACTTTTTACATATGAAGACCACGTGAGCAGATTGCTCAAAAACGGAAAGGTCAAAAGTACTCGGATACCCAGACGTGCGTGTATGAAGCGATTGATTAATGTTGAAGAAGCGAAAGAGGTTTTCATGGATCGCGAAGTTTGGCGATATGTAGTTGGATGGTATATTGTTAAGAGTATATTGTTTTCAGGTATGAATATACAAAACCGTCCAATGATCCACGTAGCCACATCGAACACACAGAACGTGTCCGTAGTCATCAAGCTAAGGAGAGTGACTGATTTTTACGTAGAATTAAATAAGGTAAGTGCTATTGGTTGGGCCATATTTTTGGTGGGAACCATTTTAACCTGCTATAATCTAAATCTATATATATAAAAATGAATCCATATTTCCCTTGGTCACGCCATCACGCGTGAACGGCTGGACCGATTTGAAAAATTATTTTTGTATTAGATAGCCCATTTATTGAGGAAGGTTCTAAGCTATATATCATCACGCCACTATACAGGAGAGCGGAGCCGTAATCATAAATGTTAACAAATAGGGGAAACTTCATATATTTTTGGAAAAGTAATAATCGACGGGATTAAATGGGTGCCACGGGGTTGGAAGTATGTCACGGACGAAGCCGGGCAGGTCAGCTAGTAAATAAATAAATATTATAGTATATTTTTTGTACAGCGCCATCTAGCCTGTATTAAGTTAATAGAAGCTTGTGTTATGATTTCTAGACAACTAATAAATATATATAATAGCAACTGACCCCACAAACTGAGAGAATTTTTATATCTATAAAAGAATCGTCACGTTTTTCGGTTACGCGCCATGTTGTTTTGATGTGAACCTGCTTTATCATAAGTAAAACTTCTTTATCGACGTATGAGAGAAATTTTATAGCTGTAAAAAAATGTCGTAAATAAGTGGCCATTCTTACCGGTGTACTCCATAATTATGTGGCACGTCAAAATGGTGTCGTCTGCCTGATGGTAAGCAAAGACGACGACCCGTGATTGAGGGCCGCTATCTCAACCCGCACGCAGACCAATAGCGACCCTCAATTTGACGGCCCAGAAATAAGCCTTTTTAAGCTTCTCTTAAAGGAGCCAGGATTCTAAGATATATCCCCGTATTTCCTCGAATATGAGGGTGAAACAGCGGGGCATCCGCTTAATTGTTGCTAAAACACATACCTACATATTATAAATAAATAGTGCCGGCCCGAGAGTTACCTATCGAGGTTAACTTCTGAGGGAAAGGGCTTTGGAAGCACGGAAACGAAATGCCATAAACGGCCACCCATCTCAAGAATGACCTTAACGCAGTGATCGTTTACAAAGCTAAAGTCATGGGTTCAATTCCTGGGTCAGCGTCTTTTTGAAGTGAAAACTTCTTTTAGCGCGGAATGCATTTTTGAGATGAGATAAAATCGGAAAAGTCAAAAGTACTCGGATACCTAGACGTGCGCGTATGAAGCGATTGCTGAATCTACAAGAAGCGAAAGAAGTATGCATGTATCGCGAGGCCTGGAGATCAGTCCTCTCTGACTACCCCGTCAGGGATACAGCCTGAACATAGATAGATAGATAAAATCTCTGGACTCATAAATATTTTATTAATAAATTTTGTTTTCTCTTCTGTTGGCGCTCCCAGAGTGCAACCCGTAATTTCTTTTCGACAGTCTAACATCGTTATGCCTACAGATGAAATTTTTCTTTATTGGTACCTAGGAGCTAAGTCTGAACGTCACCCCGAGCACGCCCAAGTACCACTATTTCTCCTTTGACCTGAACCCTTGGAACGCTTCCGAAGGTCTCCATCAACTCAACAGGTTACTATATTATATATATCTATATATACATACATATATATTGTCACGCCTTTATACCCGAAAGGGTAGGCAGAGGCATACTATATGCCCACATTTCGCCGTATGCATTTTTGTCCTACGTAACAGGTGGTGAGCCCATTGCCGTGTTGAAATGGACAGACGCAGGTTGTGGCGATCTGCTGTTGAAATTTTTCAAACCGCCAATAAGGCTTTCAAACAAGCTTAACGACTGCCATTAAACTGGCAACCGGGTTCAACGGCTTAGCCTGCCTTCCGAAGCACGGAAACGCTCGCAAATCCCACAAAGTGGTCACCCATCCAAGGACCACCTATAGCGAATGTTGCTTAACGCAGTGATTGTTTACAGAACACCGAGTCTTGCCATGATGAGCGCTTCTATACTAATATATGAAGCTGTTTATTTGGTTGAACGCGCTAATCTCAATTACTACTGGTTTGATTTTAAAAATTCCGCGCCAATAGCCTTCCTCGATAAATGGGCTATCAAACACAAAAATAATTTTTCAAATCCGACCAGTAGTTCCTGAACTTAACGCGTTTGTGGAGGAACGGGTGGAGATGTTCCTCCGACACAAAGGGAGGCAACCGTACAGGCAAGGTGATCACGCCTGTCGTATATATCATTCTTCAGCGCGAGAACTCTTATAACGCGATGTAGGATTTTCAGTATCGATGTAGTTCGATAGTTCTACGCTATGTGGCGCTGGTCACCACACGTTCAAACGAACAAACTCTTCAGCTTTAAAATATTAGAATATATGTGTTTATAGGATAGTTTGTCTTTAGTGCCATTTTGTTTTTATAATTTAATCACAATGTAAACATTTTGTTAAAGAAATTAATTTACAATACATACAGAACACTTTAATATTATTTGTAACACTTTTGTTCCGCGTAGAATGAACTACACGATCCCCAAGAGTGTGATCCTGATGGTGGAGTCGGAGGACGACGTGTGCGCCACCGTCTCCGTACAGAACAACTCGGTGAGTCAATTCATAGCTCAATGACACACACACACACATACTACAGGAGCGTTCCTTTCAAGGTTTACAAAACACTACATTTTTTTATGACTAAACCCACCCGCATTCCCATTACTGTGACTCCTGTAAACCAGGATCTACAGCAATGACCAAAACACCAGAAAAGTTACACCGAGCTCGATCTCGGTGAAGTCCCAGGAGAAGTTAGCATGTCTCCGAACCCGCAACGAAATTAATCAGAAGATAATTTGAGGAAGTTTGAATTCTTTTCCAACTTCCTCAAATTATCTCGCCTCGTAACGCCTCTTCCGTCCTTTGCAAAGCGGGAGACCTGGAAAGCAACTAGGTGTAAATCCTTATAGAAAAAGGTAAGCACCACGGTAATAGTATAATTACTGGTCCTATGTGAGCTAAGTTTAATTGACAATACACTACATATCATTAAACATAGTTCTCCGCCGCGTCTATCTGTCTGTTCGCGATAAACTCAACAACTACTGCACCGATTTTCATACTGCTCTCACCAAATTGGACGATATTCATAAAATTCAAATGCATAATTGCACAAACATCCTTGATAAGTGTAATACCACTCTTACAAACATGACAATAATACAGACATGCGAGAAGATACATCATTTATTTATTTATCTATCACGCCTTATCCTCAAAGGGGTGGCAGAGGCATACATATTGTATGCACACTTTTCACCATGTGAATCCCTGTCCTACGATAGGTGGTGAGTCCATTGCCGTGTTGAAATAGACAGACGCAGGTTGTGGCCAATGACAATTTTTCAAGACATCATTTTTTTTGAAAATTGTCCAATAGTTTATTGTAGAGGGCGCCATATGTTTGTTACTGTCTATGTTCAATGTCAACTGTCAGCCTTCATGCTATTTCATTCTAAAACGCGTTTTTAATTATTTATTGAAGAATGGGTCGCTGTGTGGCTTTTAATAATATTATAAAACCCTCGAGAACAGTCGTTATCTTTTTATACGATTAACGCAACCCTATGAGGGCATAGTAGATTCGCTTTTTGAGTCATCCACTTTGTGATATCTACAAAAAATGTATCAGAAAGTTATTGAAAAGCTCACATCCGCAGGACAGCTTGTGGCGAGCTGAATGTGCGTGGCTACACATCGGTCCCGATTCCTCAGAGTTTTGTTGCCCTTCTGCACCAGTTAGGATTTAATGGCCTAACGGGAGAGCAGTGAGAGTGCTACTCCTGGGAGTGCAGCAAATCTCAACTATGAAGCGCTCGTGGCCCCGCGGTCTCAGTGTTCTGTAAACGATCACGGAGTTACGCAACTTTCACTATGGCTGGTCCTCGGATGGGTGACCACTTTGCGGTATTTACATTTGCGAGCGTTTCCGTGCTTCGGAAGGCACGTTAAGCCGTTGGTCCCGGTTGCCAGTAAAATGGCAGTCGTTAAGCCTGGTTGAAGGCCTTATGGGCGGCTTGAAAATTTCAACAGCAGGTAGCCACAACCTGCGTCTGTCTATTTCAACACGGCAATGGGCTCACCACCTATTACGTGGGACAGGAATCCACACGGTGAAAAGTGGGCATATAATATGCCTCTGCCACCCCTTCGGGGATAAGGCGTGATGGATATTTATTTATTTTATGGCTTGCCTTAATTGGCCGGTCAGAGGAAGGGAGCCAGAGCTATATGCTCGGGGGTGGAAGTGTCATTTTCAAGGACATAACTACGGGGAAGCCCGCTCCGGGTCTGACCCGCGAAGGTGAAACCGGCGCCGCACCGCTCGACACCCCAAGCCGCTCACACCGGTGTTGCCCTCTGTCGCCTTACAGGCTTATCATGCCTATAGCGATTGTATAGGGGGCCCATCTAGTGAGTTGGCGAGTCACCGTCTGCCAACATTTTGATAATCAGATATTAAAATGGCAGACGCCGCCGCCTTCATCCATATTTATAATCACCCAGTTAATCTAACCCTCAACCCAATAGCCCATTTTGTAGCTAGCATATTTTACAAAAGTTTAACTCCCATTGGAGGTGGCCCATTATCGTTCTTCTAGATACGGCGGGCGTGGATTGTCTGCAGTGGGTGCAGTGCAGTCCTATTTCCTATTAGATTAAAATTCTCAAAGGGCCTCTGCGTGTTGGACCAGTATGTCCCCATGTAAGCCTACCAAAAAACCGGGTACTACCGTAAGAAAAAAAAAAGATACCCGTGAAACAGACAGACATAATAATAATAATTCTTTATTGTCCGGCAACGCGAGAAAAGTTACAGATCTTATAAACTTATTCTACAGCCCATAGATATATACCTTAATCCTAAAAATACATAGAATAATAACTTAACCTAAGTTACACGTAGTGACGTCGACGAGTCGCAAAATTTATTTAAAAAAAAAGAAACTTGAGCAAAAACAAAACGCAATATGAAGCGGACTATAGGTTTTGCTATGAACCTTAACGTTTCCAGTGCAACAAACACACAGCATCCTCTACATAAAAGTTATACGTTTTCATCCCCATTGATACTTTATTTTTAAATATATATTGATTTTTTGTCGATTCCCACCGAGGATAAAACTTTGTGTGATAAGCACGATGGTTAATTCTGTGTCTGGGTGTTGTTTATCCGTTATATGTATGTATTAAGAAATATATAAGTACCTTTACCAGTTATCTGGTTACGATAGTACAAGCTCTGCTTAGTTTGTAATCAGATGGCGTAGTGTGAGTTGTTCCAAAGATAAAATAAACTGTATGTACGTACATTTCAGTGTCCTGTCTTCGACAACGAGAACGATGCGCTGTACAAAGGGTATCACCTCACAATGACCACTAAAGGAGGGATCACGCTTACTGTAAGTTGAAACTGCATGAAGAAACTTATAGTTATTAATATATTTGACGAAGTCCGAGACTACCAGGACTTTAATTGGTCGTGCTAATGAGTGTCTAGCACATAAGACCTTTTAGCCTTTTAGTTACCACCTCACTGAAAAGGCAACGGGTTCAAAATTTATTCCAAATTTAACATCTAAAATAGACACATTTTATTTATTAAATTTATTCGGCCCTTTAGACCCATCCCTGTTCCGTGCTTCGGAAGGCACGTTAAGCCGTTGGTCCCGGTTGCCAATAAAACGGCAGTCGTTAAGCCAAGTTGAAGGCCTTATGGGCGGCTTAAAAAATTTCAACAGCGGGTCACCGCAGCCTGCGCATGTCCATTTCAACACGGCAATGGGCTCACCACCTGTTACGTGGGACAAAAATGCATACGGTGAAATGTGGGCGTTTAATATGCCTCTGCCTACCCCTTCGGGGATAAAGGCGTGACAATATGTATGTATGTATGTATGTATATTTGACGAAGAAGATATATTGTGCGAAAATAGAGACAAGTACCCACATTCAAAAAATAAAAATAATATTGCGTTTGTTCCAGCAATCAATGTTCCCCACCGGCTTCTACATTGTATTTATAGTTAAGGAGAGTGACGACGAGTGTACTGGCAACACTGAGGCGACGGCTTATAATCGGAACAGGCTAAAAAATTTCAAGTAGGTTTCTTAGCGTAAACTTATTTCATTTAAAAATCTGGCCTTTTTGGATTCTGATCAAGATGAGTATCTGGGAAGTCTCCAACCTGCTTTGAACTCGACTGTAAAAGGATCAAGAAAATAGTGACCTGGTTGATTTAGTCTACCCGACTTCGAGACGCGTAAGTTTGATTCCCGCTGAGTTATATTCTTTGTTCATCAGGGCATGATAAGTTGTTCTGTCTAAATGTAATTTATTGAAGCGCTCGTGGCCCCGCTGACTCTGTGTTCTGTAAACGATCACCGTGTTAAGCAACTTTCGCTGTGGCTTGTTACGGATGGGTGACCGCTGTGGTGTTTCTATTTTCGAGCTTTTCCGTGCTTCGCAGCGCATGTTAAGTCGTTGGTCCCGGTTGCCAGTAACATGGCAGTCGGTAAGCCAAGTTGAAGGCCTTATGGCCTTTTTTTTTGATAAATTTCAACAGCAGATAGCCACAACCTGCGTCTGTCTATTTCAAAACGGTAAAATGTGGGCGTATAATATGCTTCTGCCACCCCTTCGGGGATAAAAGCGTGATTGATACATAGATCCAAAAATACAAAATTATAATATGCGGACCATAATATATAAGTGATTTATTAAGGTGGATGGTTTAAACTTTAAATAGACTATTACATTTCTAGCTGTGCCCTGCGACTTCGCTGACTCCCCACCACCTGTTGGGACAAAAATGCATACGGTGAAAACTTGGCGTATAGTATGCCTCTGCATTCCCCTCGGAAATAAAAAACGTGTTTGTTAGGTCATTACTTCCTTTTCCTTTGGTTGTAAAACTCAAGCTCATCTGATACTAAACATTAATATTCTTCGTATAGGTTCAAGGTAGTGCCAACAATATCTTACAAGGAGTACGTGGTGGGCGCGTTGGTAACCCTAGCCCTGATATTCGTGGTGGCAACCCTGGTGCTAGTGGCCTTGTTGCTGCCCACCTCCTGCAAATGTACAGGTAAATATAGTATACGAAAACATGGACAGTTCTTTAAAAATTAATACTAAACTACAAGTCATATTATAATTTATATTCTTACTTTTTAAAAATAATTTATATGAACACAAAAGGTTTTGCATATTTGGTCTATTTTTTAAATATTAAATCATACCTCGCTAAAATCTTCCGGAAAATGCTATTTACACTGATATGACAATAGCATATTACGGTGTGGAGCATAAAACTTCAAGGCATGGGTGCTTGACTATTAGAAAGTTTTTACAGCTAAGCTGTGTATCAGCACAGATAAAATAATATAATTCTTATACAGATGCACGAACAGGAACAAAAAATGGTCACGGCCTTAACTTTCCAAGCAGGCAGGCAGCACGGGAGTTTGTATTTAGATGGCGACAATGTTTTGGCAAACTATTCTTATTATTTACTACACTACACTAGATGTCACTGTAAACATAAATACTCTGCCGTATGCCTTTTCTAGCTAATTGGTGTTATCAATATTCTGTACGG
This sequence comes from Thumatha senex, assembly GCA_948477245.1. Taxonomy (NCBI): domain Eukaryota; kingdom Metazoa; phylum Arthropoda; class Insecta; order Lepidoptera; family Erebidae; genus Thumatha; species Thumatha senex. Next base: position 58,411,269 of record OX419724.1, read on the forward strand.
GCATGATAAAGGTCATGTTATAATGCAACAAATAAGGGTTTTACTTATTTGGATATTTTATCTATAGGTACTAATATTATAAAACTAGAGTTAGTTCATTCAGTGTTTTTTAGTTACATAGGTACTTGTAAGTGACCATTTGTAATTTCCATGCAATGATCGTTTGTAGTTCGAGTTCCAAGTTCGAGGACGTAGAGCCCATATTCCCGACCCGGGGTCTGGGATCCTGAATTCCGGCTTCTGTGTCTTATCGAGAGTTCAAGGTAGCTGACCTTGGACTGGAAGGTCAGCTACTCCAGATCCTCTGTTTAGAGTCAAGGGTTGGGTTCTCCACCGAGGGTATGCAGTAGAGGCTCTAGAGACATCACAGTGCAGGGGGTAGGATCCAAGGTTAAGGGCCTAGGGTTCATGATCCTGTTCCCGAGATCCGGGGTCCAGGGTCCTGAGTCAAGATTCCAGGGTCTTAGATCCGAAGTCCAGGCTTCTGGGCTAGAATCTGAGTTTGTGGGCTTAGACCCGGTAGGGCCCCGAGACCTTAGATCCTAGGTCAAGGTCAACTGTCTAGAGTCAATGGATGTCTATAGCCCCTGGCTCCGGGGTAACTAAGTCTATGGTCGAGATCTCGGGGTTTAGGTTGTAAGATATACCTATTGTCTACAGTGCAGGCTACACAGACCGAAACCAGGGGTCAAATAAACCCTTAAGTTCTATAATTTAGGTAGATAATTTATTGTTTCAGGCCTCCGAACGTGAAATTTATAATTAATGAAAGCAAAATAAAAGAAAGTACCTAGATAGATTATGATTATCTTAATGTTAATAAAATTATAAATGTGAAAGTTTGTATGGATGTTTGTTACTCTTTCACCTAAAAATTACTGAACGGATTTTAATGAAACTTTACAATGTGGCTTATACATCAGAATAACACATAGGCTACTTTTTATCCCAGGAACAAGTGTCTGTGGGAAACGGGAACGGGAAAACATCTCTACGCGGGCGAAGCCGCGGACGTCAACTAGTTTAATATAAATATTATAAGATATAAATATTATAAAGTGAAAAGATTTGATGTATGTTTGTTACTCTTTCACGTAAAAAGTACTGAATGGATTTACAACATATAGGCTACTTTTTATACTGGGAACAAGTTCCCATCACGCGAGCGGAGCCGCGGCCGTCAACTAGTTTTTTTTTATATTTTTAACGTTTCAAAGCGCAATGTATCATCGTATTATACGATGCAGCGCTAATATTTTGATGTAAGAGTAGTGCCGGCGCGGCGGTCATACCATTTTGAACCTTATTGGCAGGTTGACAGAGACCGACAGTTATTACGCGCTTCTATTTTGAACTTTATTTTAAGTGACATATCGTTTACTTTGGCGGATCGGATCACTGGATTTGTTTTGATTACAATTTAGATGCCACATCGCGTTTTGATATAAAACTATTTAATTTCTGCAATCAAAAAAAAATATGTGGGCCAGAAAGGCAGTGATAGTCAGTTTTTTTTAATGAAACTTAAGTCAATCTGGTACGTAATAAACACTATATTTAATAAATTTCTATAAAACAAAAAAAAACAGTATTACTTTTTCGTTGTTTTGTATTCATAATTGTTAATATTTATTATAAAATGCAAAAACAAAAATCAAAACAATGAGGATTCGATCTTGGGACTCTATACTTGGGAAAAATACTAAAACAAACAATACATCTACTTCTCGCCATTAACCACCAGACCACAAACATGGTTTCGAAATGCGATGAATGCTTCGAAATCGCTGCTTGATTATTGCGGAGCAATCCTCATCGTCGATATCACAATATTTTTTCAAATAAGTTTATTATTCTAGCGTGCATCGCTGTGACGTGCGCGACCGAAAGAGATAGAATACTCTTTTTTTTTTACAGGTACTATTGGCATAGAGAGACGAATGTTAGTGGAGAACTGTTCAACTTATTACGTCGCCATCTATTATTATAGATGAACAGTATCGAGAACCAATTATTCACGCAATCTACATTAATTGTATTATTAACGAGTTTAGTATGTTAACATCACAGATTATAATATGGTTTTTATTTTAGAAATCAATTACCGGACTTTACACAGCTAAATAACATTTTTATTTTTTGTAATCTTGAATTTGATACCATTACTGCCATCTAGGGATAATTTAATGTTATTAAAAATATTTTGTTATAATAATAATAATAATAAACCCCTCGAGGACAGTCGTTATCTTTTATAGGATTAACGCAACCCTATGAGGGCATAGTAGATTCGCTTTTTGAGTCATCCACTTTCTGATATCAACAAAAAGTGTATCAGAAAGTTATTGAAAAGCTCACATCCGCAGGGCAGCTTGTGGCGAGCTGAATGTGCGTGGCTACACATCGGTCCCGATTCCTCAGAGTTTTGTTGCCCTTCTGCACCGGTTAGGATTTAATGGCCTAACGGGAGAGCAGTGAGAGTGCTTCTCCCGGGAGTGCAGCAAATCTCAACTCTGGCTTGCCTTGATTGGCCGGTCTGAGGGAGGGAGCCAGAGCTATATACTCGGGGGTGGAAGTGTCATTTTCAAGGGCATAACTACGGGGAAGCCCGCTCCGGGCCTGTCCCGCGAAGGTGAAACCGGCGCCGCACCGCTCGACACCCCAAGCCGCTCACACCGGTGTTGCCCTCTGTCGCCTTACAGGCTTATCATGCCTATGGTGATTGTATAGGGGGCCCATCTAGTGAGTTGGCGAGTCACCGTCTGCCAATAGTTTAATAATAATATATTAAAAAGGCAGACGCCGTTTTCATCAATAGCTTAAATCACCCAATCCATTTAACACCCAACCCAATAGCCCATTTCATAGTTAGCACATTTCACAATAGTTTAACTCCCATTGGAGGTGATCCATTACCGTTCTTCTACATAAGGCGGGCGTGGACTATCTGCAGTGAGGGTCCCATTCCCTATTAGATTAAAATTCTCAAAGGGCCTCTGCGTGTTGGACCTATGTCTCCATGTAAGCCTACCAAAAGCCCGGGTATCTTCAAGAAAAAAAAAAGAAGATGCCCGAGAAAAGAAGAGACATAATAATAATAAATCTTTATTCATTTAGGTCACAAAGTAACACTTATGAACGTCAAGAATATTGCTTCTACATTTACATTTACTGCCAGATTCGCAAAGCAATAGGTAGAGCCTGAGGAAGAACCTGGCAATAAAACTCATGGCCACTCTTTTCTAAACGCCAGTAATTACATTAGTTTGATTAACATGATATTTGACCAATTATATAGTAATGAATTTATACAAACAAAAAAAAACAAAATCAATGTTGTGTTTAAATCATATCAAAATTAGAGCGATTATAGTTGCCGGTTCCAAGGGCAGCCTACCCTTGAAGAAGAAGAATCTGGCAAGAAAGTCAATGGATGCCATTTTAAAATGTAGGAATGGCTTACAACATTAAAATTACACTTACATTGTTCCTTTGGATTTATGTGAGAACAGTCGACTAAACTTAAAGTTTACCTTAAATATAAATAAGATTATTTGTAATAATTGCTATAACAGCTATGAGCTGACCAGTCCCAACAGACGGCACCCGTTCACGGGTATGACGCATTATATCAGCCATCGCCCTACTCAACCGTATTATAGGGAATAAGGCGACCCGATACATACGCCACCACTGCCAGGACACTTAGGCGAGCATGACATACTCAAAAACTGCACAGCAACTATCATGTCAATTTCAAAGAAATAAATAAGTCTACATGGTGCTCACACAATAACAAACTCAAATTACATTGTATACCGGGACTAAACGCAGCCAATTTAGAAACCTTTAGTTGTCAGACGTTTCAAATTATTAATACTGTAGAGATGTAAAAATACAACATATATATGCAGATTCAAGGCATATCACAAGATTCATTCGAGTCCTAAATAGCACAAACGAAGAGCAAGCAACTCATTTCCATTTATTTTTATCGTTCAAATAATCATTAGTTGTGTAATAGGCCCTTTTCAAGAGGTGCGTCTTAATTTCCGCCTTAAATGTATGTAACGGCAGGTTCATAATGTTTAAAGGAATTTTATTATATAGTCGTACGCCAATTGCTGCAAAAGAGTCGTGAACCTTTTGTAAACGATGATGCGTTCCAATTAATTTATGCTTATTTCTAGTATTTATCGAATGTATGTCACTGTGTCTATTGTATAAATGTATGTTCTGTTTAACTAACATAATATTTGCAAATATATACTGTGATGCAACCGTTAAAATGCCAATTTCTTTAAATTTTTCTCTAAGAGACACTCTTAAAACTTAACTTAACTATCTTCACGCTGTATCCCTGACGGGGTAGTCAGAGAGGACAGATCGCCAGGCTTCGCGATCCATGCATACTTCTTTCGCTTCTTCGAGATTCATCAATCGCTTCATACACGCACGTCTGGGTATCCGAGTACTTTTGACCTTTCCGTTTTTGAGCAATCTGCTCACGTGGTCTTCATATGTAAGTCTCGGCCTTCCCTGACTCCTTCTACCCTCTACTTTTGAACAATATATATTCTTCGTCAATCGTTCCTCACTCATTCGTTGGACGTGTCCAAACCAACGGAGCACGCCTTTTTCCAGCTTAACGCTGACACTTTCATTCAAACCTGCCATATTGCGTATCACTTCGTTACGTATTCGGTCGGCCAAGGTAAGGCCGCACAATTTTCGAAGTGATCGCATCTCCACAGCATTCAATTTACTTTCATGCATCTGCTGACATACCCAGGTTTCACTACCGTAAAGCAAAGTTGGCACTAGCACTGCGTTATGAATCGCCAGTCGTGCTTCTTTTACGATGCTTTGTCGCTTTACTAACTGGGACAAAGCACCGTTAACTTTGTTTCCGGCAGCTACTCGCCGTTCTACATCCGAATCACATCTTCCATCCGCGCTAACATACTTCCTAAATACACAATTTCATTCACTTGCTCTAGACGTTCCTGGTTTACTCTAATCTCGCATTTAGTTCTTACGTCACCTCTTTCAAATACTAGAACCTTAGTTTTACTTGCATTCAAGCGGAGACCCTTACTTTCACACCCCTCTTTCATATTAGTGACTAATGCCTGTAGGTCGGCTTCTGACGAGGCCATGAGCACCGCATCATCAGCGTACAGCAGACAGTTTACTGTAAAGTCACCCAAATTCACACCCATATTAAAATCTTTCAATTTCTGCAGGCAACTGTCCAGATACACTATGAACAGCCAGGCGGACATGACACATCCCTGTTTGACGCCTGTACAGACATCAAAAAGAGGTGACACATCCCCCCCTACTCGCACGCAAGCCTTACAGTCCCTATAAAGCGACTGTATTGCCCGCAGTAGCGAGCCGTCCACACCATATCCTGGCAGCAAGTCCCACAGCGTTTCTCTCACAACGTTATCAAATGCTTTCTCTAGATCCACAAAAGCGCAGAAAACCTTCTGGCTAAGAGCCAGAAACTTTTCCGTGATCATGCGGAGAGAAAACACTTGATCCATGCAACCTCTTCCACGTCGGAATCCGCATTGAGCCTCCCATGAATACCTTTCAGACTTTTCTTGCATTCGTGCCGTTATAACCTTTGCATACACCTTACTAGCTAAGCTGACCAAGCTGATCGCCCTGTAGCTGGAGCAGTTTAGGCGCGAGCCTTTCCCTTTGTAAATAGGTACTACAACTGCTACTCGCCAGTCATCCGGGACCTCACCTGTCCGCCAGCACAAGTTGCATAACAGACATAGTGTGTCCCAGACACGCGACCCACCGTACTTGATCATCTCAGCAGTAACTCTGTCTTTTCCCGCAGCCTTACCACATTTCATACTTCTTATCGCTTGTTCTATTTCTTTCATACTAATGACTTCAATGACATCGGGATCCGGAGCATCGAAGTGAGCTCTACTTCCCGATGTGGCATCTCTGTCTTTTCTTGCATACATCTTTCCATAATATTCACTCCACTCCTAGAGACACTCTAGCACTCAATTTATATATTGCACGTATAGCTCTCTTCTGGAGTACAAAAATTACTTGTAGGTCAGCTGCTTTGCCCCACAGCAAAATGCCGTAAGACATGACACTATGAAAATAACTAAAGTATACCAGCCTGGCAGTTGCCACATCAGTAAGCTGCCTGACTTTACTAACGGCAAAGGCTGCCGAGCTGAGTTTATCTGCAAGACACGTTATTTGGGCATTCCACTGCAGTTTGCTATCTAAAGTGATCCCCAAAAATACAGTTGATTCTACAAGATTAAGGGTATCACTGTTCAATGTTATATTTGTACCGCAATTCCTGACATTAGGCATGCTGAATCTGATACATTTTGTCTTCTTAGCGTTTAGTAGCAAATTATTGGTCGTAAACCAATCTACAACTTGGGCAAGTGAACTATTTACCGTTAAAATTACTAAGCGTGCGATCTACTTTAAAAATAAGTGACGTATCATCAGCAAATAGAACAATGTCGCACAAGTTCTGTATATAGAATGGCAGATCGATAATATAAATTAAAAATAGAAACGGACCCAGAATTGATCCCTGCGGTACGCCCATAGCAACACATGCTCCAGGGGAGCGAATTCCATTGACATCAACATGTTGTATTCGATCGTTTAGGTAGGAGGCAACAAGGTTCAGTGCAGAGTCTTTGATACCATAATAAAAGAGTTTTCCCAATAGTGTTTTATGGTCAACGCAATCAAATGCTTTGGAGAGATCGCAGAATACACCAATAGCATCTTGTCTATTCTCCCAGGCGTCATATATATGATTCAGAAGTGTCACACCTGCATTAATGGTAGAACGACCCCTTGTGAACCCATACTGCTCCTTATGTAATAGCATATTTAAATTAAAATGAGCTTGTAATTGTTGCAATATAATTTTTTCAAAAATTTTGCTAATGGCTGGTAATATTGAAATTGGTCTGAAATTACCAGGGTCGGTTTTGGATCCAGATTTAAATAGAGGTATTAATTTACTGTGTTTCATTAAATCTGGAAACACTCCTTTATCAACACATTTATTAAATATTTCAGCTAGATGTGGTGATATATTAACAATGATAGACTCAATCAATTTTACAGAAATACCCCACAAGTCAGCTGTCTTTTTTGAGTTAAGTGACTTGAATACTTTAATGATATCATTTGGGTTTACATATTTGAAGCCAAATAAGACACTACACTGATCTAATTCATTCAATAAATAAGCTTTTATTGGACAAGAATTTAAGGAGCTAGTTGTTTTCGCGGGTATGTCTATAAAATAATTGTTAAAAGTTTGTGCTATATCTAATTTATTATTACACACTTCGTTATTTATAATTAACTCAAATTTTACTTTTGTTCGCATTGGTACCCCCTGGTATTAGTCAACAATGTACAGAAATACGTAGAAAATGTCCAACGGTTTGTAGAAAAACTACGTTCAAACCAATCTTATTACAATATGGCATTCTACAGGGTAGAGCGCTTGGTCCATCACTGTTTCTAATATAATCTTAACAAGCTACCAAAAAGTGATTAATGTGTAGAACGAAAATCATATATTGATCAACATTCGATTCATCGTGGGAAGCTTTGTCTCAGTTAGTTATCATATTATATCGCTTCTTTTTAACAGAAGAAGTAGTCATCATAGAAGAGGAACCAATCATACAAGCATCAACATCAGGTACAAGTGCGTCCACTAGCGGAGAGGTAGCGGGACCGGTAGCGGAAGCGGGAGCGGGTGATATGAGCAATATGATTCACCCAGACTACGACGCGGGTGAAGCGGTGGAAGGTAATATAAACTCAATTATTAATTTTTGTAGCGCTTGGGGCCCCGCGGTCTGTGTTCTGTAAACTATCACTGAGGTACGCAACTTTCACTATGGCTGGTCCTCGGATGTGTGATCACTTTGTGGCATTTACATTTGCGAGCGTTTCCGTGCTTCGGAAGGCATGTTAAGCCGTTGGTCCCGGTTGCCAGTAACATGGCAGTCGTTTAGTCTGATCGTCGAAATTACTTTTCATCAGTTGGACTGGTATTTATTTAATAAAATTTTTCGAACCGAAAAAGGCCTTTTACTTCAAGGGTCATTTTTGACGAGGTAAATATAGAAATTTAGTCCGAGACTACCAGAACTTTAATTGGTCGTGCTAATTAGTGTCTAGCACATAAGACCTTTTAGCCTTTTTGTTACCACCTCACTAAAAAAAAGGCAATGGGTTTAAAATTTCTTTCCAATTCAAAAAAAAACTCGACCTACCCTGACTCCTTCTGCCCTTTACTTTCGCACAACATATATTCTTTGTCAATCGTTACTCACTCATAAATTTTTTTCTACATTAAATTATTAATCTGACATTATGCCGATATATTTTATTTATGTTTAATTTAAGGCAAGGCAGTAGAGATTCACATCCATGCTATTTTCCCCATACAGACAGGCTTAAATTGGAAAACGTTTAACTCGTAATTGCAGAAGAGCAATGGTGTCGGTCGCAGCCCCTGACGGTGCACAAGCTGACTCGAGCGCCTCCGGAGACCTTGGCCAGGAGATCCGACAGGTGCTTATCATACTTTAAAGATATTAGAGGTATTTAATTATATTTGTGTGATGAGCACGGTGGTTCATTCTGTGTCTGGGTGTTATTTATCTAAATTATGTATGTATTTAGAAATATATAAGTATGTAAATCAGTTATCTGGTTACCATAGTACAAGCTATGCTTAGTTTGGAATCAGATGGCGTTGTGAATTGTCCCAACGATATTTATATTTATATGACACATTTCGACGAGAATACAGCTTTATAATTGTTTGTTTATAATCATCCCATTCCCCTGTCCCAATTTACTTGGGGTCGGCGCAGTATGTCATCTTCTATTCACCCTTATTATTCGTTTAATCTTATCATTATCTCCATTCATATTTATATCACTCCTTACACAGTGCATCCATTTTTTTTATGCTTCCTCTGACACTTCAGCCATCAACATTCATCGTTCTTTTACTTACATGTTTTAATCCATTCTCATCACATGCCCATACCAAGACAGACGATTCCCTCTAATTTTCTCAGTCAATGGTGCTACTTTCAGACTTCTTCTGATATACTCATTTCGTATTTTATTTTTTCTCGTCACACGACACAACCATCTCAACATTTTCATTTCTGCCACATGCACTCTTTTTTTATCCAACTTCATTTTGGCCCAACATTATTTTTGATTTGATTGATTCACTAGTTGACGCCCGCGGCTACGCACGCGTTGTGAAGTTTACCCATTTCCGTTTCCCACAGGAACTTGTTCTCGGGATTAAAAGTAGCCTATGTGTTAATCTGATTTGTAAGCTATATTATTGTAAAGTTTCATCAAAATCCATTCAGTAGATTTTGCTTGAAAAAGTAACAGTACACATCCATTTTTACAAACATTCGCGTTTATAATATTAGTAGGATATATAATTCATATTCATACATTCTATTTCATAGTAAAATAAAATCGTGTGATACAGTTTGGTGTCACAGTTACATATACATCTTCTCTTCCTTTCATCTTATAGTGTATTCCCAGTTCCCCAGACCTATCTGGATTTAGAGGCTGAGGTTCATCTTTATTTAGCTGCTAGGACGAGCAATCCTTTGACTTTCGTTTTTCGGTATTGTTTGAAGCGACTGCCATTTGACCTTTCATCTCCGCCTGCGTTGTTGCTTCGACCGTTAGTCAGCAGATGAGGTGGCTGGGGCCCTGAAGGTCTTCGTGGGGCCCATTAGACCCAGTTATATATAATATTATATCCATCCAAACTTCTATTATACCACTGGATAGCTATACTATCAAATAATTTATTACACCACGTAAGGACTCTGATACATAGCGCGGCGGGAAAGTATGCGCCGCCATTTTGAGGTCATTTTGCTGCGAGTCGAGATTTAGTATAACTTTTGACTCTGAGGAGCTACGACGTTCGTGCAAGCGTCACTAACATTCTCCCCATTAGTGCGGTGTGGTGATGGTGGTGGTGTTGGCAGGTACTTCTGGGGCGCGCTGACGGTGGCGGTGGTGTACGCGCTGCCCGTGGTGCAGCTGCTCTTCACCTACCAGATGGTGAGGTCCCCACTTTCTCTTTTATTTTTGTAATTTTATTAATAACTAGTTGAAGCCCGCGAAGTTCGTTCCTGTTCTCGTTTCCCACAGGAACTTGTTCCCGGGATAAAAAGTAGCCTATGTTTTAATCTAATACGTCAGCTAATTTACACCAAATTTTATCCAAATCGGTCCAGTCGTTTTAGTGTGTAATCCATATTAATATATAAAGCTGAAGAGTTTGTTTGTTTGGTTGAACGCGCTAATCTCAGGAGCTACTGGTCGGATTCTGTTTGTGTTGGTTAGCCTATTTATCGAGGAAGTCGATAGGTGATATATCATGACGCTACTACCCAGGAGAGCGGAGCAGTTATCATAAATATCAACCAATCGGGTACATTTTTATACATGTTTGTAAAAGTAATAAACGACGGGATTAAATGGGTGCGACGTAAGTCACGGGCGAAGCTACGGGGGTCAGCTAGTAATGTATAATATGTTTATGGACACATTCCATGTGCAACACTTGCTGATGGATGGTGTCCGGACTAAAGATGAACGTGACTCACTGTTGAACGAGTTAAATCTAAATAGATTAGATGTAGGCCTGATACAAACAATTTTGTCAAAATCTAATTCAGAAATGTCCAAAACACTCTGTCATTTAGCTACGGGCGCGGTCATTCCACAGTGAATCATTATATTGTATCTACTAATTTGATTTAGTCTTATGGGTAATAAGCAATGTTAAAAGGTACGATGGGGCATGTCCATGTTGGATAAAATCAACTTAAAAAAAAAGATAAAAAAATGTTTGTTTCGAAGATGGTAGTGCAGACGGGTGACCAGGACCTGTGCTACTACAACTTCCTGTGCGCGCACCCCATGGGGTTCCTCTCGGACTTCAACCACGTGTACTCCAACATCGGCTACGTGGTGCTGGGGGTGGTGTTCATCTTCCAGGTGCACCACAGGCAGCGGATGAGTCGGAAGCAACCACAGGTACAACTGTATTGACGCTGTGTCCCTGACGGGGTAGACAGGGAGGACAGCCTACTAACTTAACAAACATGAGCAAATCACATATATTTGTTCCGACCCTGGAATCTAACCGAATATGTTTATCTATTGTTTAGATATCATAGCACAGGTTAATATTACCTACCTTTTCGGCAGCACTCAAATCTGGTATTATTATTTGGTAATAAGATATATTATAAACAATTAGCAACTAGCATGCTAACCTTTTCTTAATATCAAAATAATAGTGAAAAAATGTTTCAGTCACGAGCTGAACTCGAACCAGCGACTTCTGGTTCAACGCCCCAGACTCGTTTACCAACTACACCACCGTAACCTGCTCGAAACTGACGAATTAATCCAATACTTTACTTGAAAAAAATCCACTTTAAAATTAAAATTTAAAAAGATCTCACTCTAATTACTTTTTTTATTTTGCAGGACATGGGCATCCCACAGCACTTTGGTCTGCTTTACTCCATGGGGCTGGGGCTGATCATGGAGGGGCTGCTGTCCGCGAGCTACCACCTTTGTCCTAACAAAATGAACTTTCAGTTTGGTACGTTATCTCCGAGAGAAAAATATAAAGGACCAGTTGTTGGTCCTTCGAGTCGAAGTATATTAAATATATTTATGTTCCAGATTCATCATTCATGTACGTGATAGCAGTGCTGGTGATGATCAAGTTGTATCAGAACAGGCACTCGGACATCATCCCCAGTGCGCATACCACCTTCATGGTTATAGCTCTCATCATGACCATTTGTAAGTGGATGATTCTATTCTTCAATTTGTCTAAATTTTAGTATATTTATTCCATACTATATTACTCGCCGTGATATCTTCCCGGGTTTTTCATAAGATAACTACAGCTACCTATACCTATACCTAAATACAGCTCTACAAAAAGTCATGCTAATCAAACTTGGGAGGAGAGAGGCGGACAAACAAATAAACATACTCCAAACTAACCAAAGCCGAGCCTATTTATTTGAAAGTATTTCCCTGGTTAAAATAAATTTTACGATGGAGAACACAAAAGGGTCAAAATATTACTATCAAATACAGCTTAAATTGGAGCGTAGTTCATGTATATTACGAGACTTTTTATTTCACTTCAATACATGCAGTATTTCCGAAGTTATAACGACGAGAAGCTATAGCCTTTTTTTGAATTTCCGAGATTTGGCGCGGTCATTATGACGTCACAACGCAGCACAGACTGCGACAAGGCGCGGCGCGACGTACGGGTGCGAGCGAGAGCGTGGCTGTTGAATGAGCCGTGTTGTGACGTATGCCCGACCCGCGTTATACGCCCTTTGATCGTAATTATTTCAGCCATTTATTTAACAATAAAAAAAATTCAAAACACCGTTTTTCTCGTATTTTTTTGTAGATTTATTTGGCATTTAAAGTAAAAAACGTTTGTCAGACCCATTACTTGCATGTTTCGCTTGGAATATTGATAGTGCTATTTTATAACCGAAAGGCATTGTGACAAAATCAAACACGCCATATCTAATTATGTTAGTGCTATTTCAAATCATTGCATCATGTTGAATTCGAACTTAAGTAAAATATTGTTTACAATATTTGACAAGAATATTGAAGATTGAACGTCTGCAAAGTTGTCAATGCATATTGCAGACCAAACGGCACAGTGACAAATTCGAATATAACGTTTCTAAAATTCTTTGTGCAATTGTCGACAGGTCTGTTCGGCATTCTGTTCCCGAGCTTATATTTCTCTGTGGCATTCACCATACTGCACCTGCTTGCTTGTTTCATACTCACTTTGAACATATACTACGCTGGAAAGTTTAAAATGGGTAAGTCTATTCTGGAATTTTTAATATAATCATTTTAATTTAGATTTACTAGTTTTCAACAACTGCTCCCTAAAATACTTCCCTGTGGTATACCAAAAGAGGTGTTTTCTTGGTCATCGCTGAGAACACTGTGAATCTTTACACATTGTGAACGTTCTTCTAAATAGCTTTTAAGAAGCTTTAGCTGTTTGCCTCTTATTTCAATATATTCAAGCTTGCGCAACAGTATAGAGATAAAAACCGTATCGTATGCCTTTGCAAGGTCCAGAAGGATACCCACTGTGTGATGACCTTTATCAAGCTCTTGTGCGATATAATCTGTCAACCGATGCACGGCGTCACCAGTTGACCTATTGTTTCTAAACCCAAACTGTGCGTTCGATAATAGCGAATTATTATCCAAATATTTCACTAGGGTTTAATGCTGAAATATTTATTCGGATAACGCGTGATACCTGTATTTTTCTGTATTGCTATTTTAATTTGTTCAATTAGGTATAGCATGCAGAAATGCAGATCATCAGAATTGTAAACTGGGTCGAAGTCGATGTTGTATAATCGTCTTCAAGTTTATTCATATTTAATTTTCTTATTATGTGTGTTTTATCTGACTAAGATATTTTACAATTTAAGGTTAGTAGGCCAGCGTTATGATCGTTTATGGTTGAATTAAGAATGAGTGCAATTGAGGGATAATGTGATTTTATCATGAAGTGGTCCAAGCAAGAACCAGTAACATGTGTTGTAAATGTGTGCCCTGGGTACAGACCATGGAATGAACAAAGGTTTAGATATTGGAACATCTATTATGAATTTTTTTTTAAATTATATTCTTAAAAGATGTTAAACTTTGCAAGGTCGGTCAATACGGCAGGGGCAGAAAGATTTAGAAGATGATGCTCAACAATATCTAAACCTCTGTTCATTCCATGGTCTGTACCCAGGGCACACATTTACAACACACGTTACTGGTTCTTGCTTGGACCACTTCATGATAAAATCACATTATCCCTCAATTGCACTCATTCTTAATTCAACCATAACCGATCATAACGCTGGCCTACTAACCTTAAATTGTAAAATATCTAAGTCAGATAAAACACACATAATAAGAAAATTTGTTATTGTATTAACGGAAGGTAGGCTTTCTCTGCCATATAATATACCACTAATAGTGGGATATAATCTGTATAGAAGCAGCACAATATATAATCAGAACGATGGGGTGGTAGTATACACGAAAAATAATATTATTAATGTCTTTATCGAGGAGCCGAATTTGCAAGACTGTAATAGATTACTAATAAAAATCGGGGCAGATTGGGCGATTTTAGCCGTATACAGACCACCATCATTTAAAAATAAACAAAATTTTCTTGATTCATTAAATGAGACCTTGCAAAGTTTAACATCTTTTAAGAATATAATCCTAACTGGAGACATTAATATAATTAAACTAATATCATTATCGTCACACAACACAACTCATTTGCTATACTAAGCAAACAACCTGTGTGAAGTGAAAACATCTTTTAGCGCGGAACGCATATTTTTAGATGACATAAAACTGGACTCGTAACACCGTTACGAGACGCAGCTATAGTGTGTGCATATATGCATGTACATATAGCAGACCGCAAACAAGTCTAGATAAATAAATTATTATTAAATTTAGTTTTCGCTTCTGAAGTTGAACCCGTATTTTTTAAGAATTGCTCAACTGTGAAGTAGGTTCTGGTATTTGATTTATTATGTATAAAGAACTACCCGCATATTAATTGTGTACTGCAACTGCGCCAGAATGGTCGGCAGTGCGGCGCGGGGCGGCCAGTGTGCGACAAGGAGGGCTGCAGGCGTTCTATCCCGCTCACCCGTGGCGCGCCGCGCTCATCGCGCTCGCCAACCTCGCCAACTGGTCGCTCGCCGTCTACAGGTCAGACATCTCTCTCTCTCTATTGCTGCCTCTGTGGCGCGGTGGGAGTGCATCCGACTGCTACGCAAGAGGTCGTGGGTTTGATTCCCACCCAGGATAAAACTTTATGTGATGAGCACGATGGTTTATTCTGTGTCTGGGTGTTATTTATCTATAATATGTATGTATTTAGAAATATATAAGTAAGTTCATCAGTTATCTGGTTACCATAGTACAAGCTCTGCTTAGTTTGGAATCAGATGGCGTTGTGTGAGTTGTTCAAACGATATTTATTTATTTATTTATCTTCGTCTAAGTATATGCTTTCAACCCTTAGCTGGATTTGGTCCACTTTTATTTAGCTCCTGGGAGCAACGACAGTTTCACTTATAATCTGTTTTTTACTTACAATTTGTTAATTATACAGGTGAATTTTTCAAGTGGACCTCATTGCCAAATTCTAAACTATAGAAATATCGAAAAATGCTCAAAGGAGTCGCGAATCCGAATTTGATGACAATAAAACTGCAGTAAAACGCTATTTTCTATTTTGCCACGTAATACCCACTAAAAACCTCAGTATAACAACTATCATTATACTGGGGTGAGACTGGCCTTGACTGAGACGTAGAGCACGGGAACGATTTAGATAATAAGAAAGAAGATTAAAGAAACATGAATTAAGATTGAGTGTAATGAAGTGATTTAGTGGGGTAATTTTTTTTCACTTATTTTTTCAAAACGGATCACACAATACTAGGTTCGGTTCGTGTGATCCTGTTCCTTAGATCACCTTCACCGGTCGGACAGGGTTTTTTTTTACTTATTGTAAACGGAGTGTTTGTTCCTCAGTTGATAGTAAGATTGTTGTACAGCGTATGCCACCACAACAAGGACCTGGCCCGGCAACTGCTGGCCATCCTCATGGGCAACGCCATCATGTACACGCTGTTCTACTTCGCCATGAAGGTGGTGCACCGCGAGCGGGTACCCGCCTACACGTGGCTTTACTTCGTGCTGGCGCACCTCGCCTGGTTCTACGCGCTCACGCTGTTCCTCGACTCCCAGACCAAGTGGTCGGTGAGTAGCTGCCACACATACACTCGCAGATTTTACTTATTAAATACACTTATCATCCATAATATAGTGATTATCTTCATTAATGTATTTCCAGCGGCCTCCAAAACCTTTCGGACGCCACTTAAAATAATAAATTTTCCATATTACAAGCTATTTTATTGCAGCAAACGCCGTCGCAGTCGCGGCAGCACAACGCGGCGTGCTCGGCGCTGCAACTGTTCGACTCGCACGACGCGTGGCACGTGGCGTCGGCCGCCGCCCTGTTCCTGAGCTTCAACTCGCTGCTCGCCGTCGACGACCTCACGCGACTCACGCGCCGGGAGCTGCTGCCCACCTTCTAGTTCACATTTATTGTCCTTCGATTTTGGTGGTCCTTTGAGCCGGAAGATAAAACGTACGTGAAATTGTGTTAAATAACAAATTATTGTTTATACTTTTGATTGTTTTTTCTTGGTTAAGGCCACCGTTACTGAGGCGACAACAGTCAATATGCCGTTTTTTTTGTAAAAAGAAAATGTGATGCCATCAAATGCTTTTACAGCCGTACTGTAAAAGCATTTGATGGCATCACATTTTCTTCTTTCACCTTCTTACAGACGCCTTACAGTGGAGCTGTAATCTCTAATACATATCTGCTCACATTTGTTAAGATGAAGATTTGTGCTTATTGTTTTACAAAGTTAAGATTCTTGACATAATATAATTTATTTTTGACAAAATATTTATTAGATATACGTTAGATTTTATTACAATTGTTTGAGTTACCATTCTAAGAATAATATAGTTTAAATAATGATGATCGTCATGACAAATCTATATGTATAAGTTAAAAGAAAATTTAAACGTACTTCGCTTTGTCTCTATTCAAGACAGAGGGGTGACTTATGGCTTTCAGACAAGCTCCTCCAAATCCTGACTTAAATACATGATGTGTTCAGTGTAGATATTGAACAGTAAAGGCGATAGTATGCACCCCTGGTGAACACCGGACTCGGTTTTAAAGACATCGGAAGTTACGTCATCCACATTCATCATTCACGAGCCGTTCTCACGAAGTCCGTCGCGGCAGGAATATCAGATGTTGTGGAACTTCCATCTCGACTAATACTTTTTTGAGACACTCCCATGTCACAGTGTCGAAAGCTTTTCAGAAATCGATAAAGCTGATATAGAACCATTTATTAAATATCCTGGCTTTTAGATTATTAGTTCCTGTAGATGTATTTTTTTTTGACTGAAAATCATTAATTTTGAATAAATAAACTCAATTTTTGTAGAAAACATCTAAAAGGGTATCAGAGTACGTGGTATGATAACTTAAGTATGTATTATAAAACAGTAACTATTCTCAGCGCGTCTGTTCTCTCAACTGGATCGTATTCCCTTACCTCAAAGTGTACAGACTTGTGCGAGAAGCTGTCTGCATCAATTAGAAACTGCCAAAGAGATGCGCAGCTTAATCTATACTAATATATAAAGCTGAAGAGTTTATTTGTTTGGTTGAATCTCTAGCTAATCTAAGAAATTACTAGTTCGAATTGAAAAATTCATATTGCGTTGGATAGCTCATTTATCGAGGAAGACTACAGGCTATATATCGTCACGCTACTAACCAGGAGAGCGAAGTATTAATCATAATTGCCAACAAATCGGGTAAATTGTAATAATAAACTAGGTATTTTAAAAGAAATAAAGGACGGGATAAAATGAATACCATGATGGTTCGAATATTGTAACGGGCTCAGCTAGTAGTTTTCATAAGATTATTATAGCAGATAAATTATTGTATGTAGTAGTTTTCTGAGATTAACATATTAAAACAAACAAAGAAAGGCTTCAGCTTTAATATTCAATGTCCTTTCAATTTTAAGCAGTTGAGTATTAATATAGTGAATGAAATTGTGAATTTAGGGAGTATGTTTAGCGCGGACGGAAGATGTGATTCGGATGTAGAATGGCGAGTGCTTTGTGCCAATTAGTAAAGCGACAAAGCATCGTAAAAGAAGCACGACTGGCGATTCATAACGCAGTGCTAGTTGCTTTACGGTAGCGAAACCTGGGTATGTCAGCAGATGCTAGAAAGTAAATTGAATGCTGTGGAGATGCGATCACTTCGAAAATTGTGCGGCGTAACTTTGGCCAACCGAATACGTAACGAAGTGATACGCAATATGGCAGGATTGAATGAAAGTGTCAGTTGGAAAAGGGCGTGCTCCGTTGGTTTGGACACGTCCAACGAATGAGTGAGGAACGATCGACGAAGAATATATATTGTGAAAAGTAGAGGACAGAAGGAGTCAGGGTAGGCCGAGACTTACATATGAAGACCACGTGAGCAGATTGCTCAACAACGGAAAAGTTAAAAATACTAGGATACCCGTATGTATGAATATAGTATGAAGCGATTGATGAATCTTGAAGAAGCGAAAGAAGTATGCATGGATCGCGAAGCCTAGCGATCTATCCTCACTGACTACTCCGTCAGGGATACAGCGTAAAGATAGTTTAATATAGATGTTTGTCAATATTGTGATATATATGTGTAGAATACTTATTATATGAACAAAACGGACACGATAATATATTTGGCTAATAAATCTGTAAATTCCTTAGTTTTGTAAATGTTTTTGTGAGCGGGCATTATTAATTTTAGTGTAACATTATTTGGAGTCGACATGGTATCCAGTTGCCAACTTAAAATATGACAAATTGACCAGTTTTAGAAATGATTTGTGGATGATATATTTATCCTTTTTATTTTTCACGTTTTGTATATTTTGTTTACATATGTAATGTAAGTAATCCAATTAGCCTTGACTTTAATATAATTTTCTTATGTAAGAATATAAGTCAGTATTTATTTTTTATGAATATCTCAGATTTAGCTAACGGATATATGAGCTAATCGGTATAAATGAGTTAACAAAATTCCAGAAGAAAATGTTTTTAGTGAATTTAAATTTTTTTTTTCTCTATTAGTTTATATTTTACTGAATGGCTGTGTTGGTTTATTAGTAGCTCAGTTAAGAAAGGTAACTGGGTAGTTGAATTGTTGTTGCGCTCTAATCCAGAGCGTAGGAGTTAGATGGATACTTAATCAAAGAAAATAAGCTATGTATTTGCTTAAATTTCGTAGATTTTATTGAATAAAAATTTTGTACTGGATTTTGTGGTTTGTTTGATCCTACATTTCAATTGCTCAATGTTTGATGAAAATCGCGCGAAACTCAATATAATATTTTTAGGGCTTCGTAACTTTAATGGATAAAATTGTACGGAACGCCGGGTGGGCGTATCCGATTCACACTTGTCTGGTTGTTTCCGTTTATCACGTTCACAGTGGTAACTTAGGATAATTAAAAGACCCTTATCAGGGTTGCGTAGTAAACAATGAATCTATATTCTCGCTACGCTCCTCTGTATGCCAAACAATAATTAATTAACACTTTGGAGTTATGAGTTCTCACATAACTTCAAAGAACAATGTAAGTTAATTATTGTAAGCCATTCCTACATTCTAAAAGAGCATCCAGCAAGAGATTTTTGCCAGATTCTTCTCCGTGAAGGGTAGGCTGCCCTTGGAACTGACATAAGTGCCTAAAATGGCCTACATGTATAAAATATATTTGATTGGATATTTTATTAAAGCAATTAATATCTCGTAACTTTCACATAAATTTTTATTAAAGCGAAATTAGACAACTTAGATTGAGCCCGTGACCTTTGCCTAACCAGGGCAATGTTTTAGCCACTGAACTACCCGTCTTGAACCAAGTTGTCTTTTATCACTTTAATAAAAATGTATATTTGATTTTGTCCGCCGCCTAGCTCAGAGCTTCTTATTCCTAGAAAATTGTAAATCGGCACCCAAAGTCTGCCAAATTACCCTAATCCCCAAATACGTTCAAGCTCGGTGGATCTATTGACTAATTGACTATTGACTAATTAAAAGGATCACAGATAAAATAAGCTTTTTAAGTTTACGAGTAGTGGTCGACTGTTGGAAATGGAAAACTATAAGTAGATAATTCATACGAGTTACTACTGCCTACAGGGCTCTATAGTTAATTATAGCGTATGCAAAATCATTTATTTATTTACAGGACACCAGCCATAGCGTAGGATTTTTAACTGTGAATTTATGATAAAGTCAGCATACCCACTAAGTGCTTTTGAAAATTATTTGTAATAGAGAAAGATGGTTGGACAGTGATCGCTTACAGAAAACTGAGCAAGCGGAACTACGGGCGCTTCGGCAGGTAATAGGAGTAGATATTTATTTATTTATCTATCACGCCTTATCCCCGAAGGGGTGGCAGAGGTATATCATATGCCCACTTTTCACTGTGTGCATTCCTGTCCCACGTAATAGGTGGCGAGCCCATTGCCGTGTTGAAATAGACAGAGGCAGGTTGTAGCTACCTTCTGTTGAAAGTTTTCAAGTCGCCCATAAGGCCTTCAACTTGACTTAACGACTGCCATGTTACTGGCAACTGGGACCAACGGCTTACCGTGCCTTCCGAAGCTCGGAAACGCTCGCAAATGTAAATGTCACAAAGTGGTCACCCATCCGTAACCAGCCATAGTAAAAGTTGCTTAACGCAGTGATCGTTTCCAGTTCACAGAGTCCGCGGGGCCACGAGCGCTTTAAAGATCAGTTTTAATAGAATAGATGTAATTATACTCATAGAAGGTCCTTCGCGTATAGTTTGTGAAATAAACTCTCTGCTTCTGTTTATCTAAAAAGATGACTGTCTCGACTCTCATCTAAGCTTTGTACTATTTCTCTGTATAAACTTTAGTTGCACTGATCTAAAACCAGAGATAATTTTTAACGACTACTAAGTTGCTAGGATACATGCACTACACAATTCCAACTCAATAACCATTTCAATGGGCGTGGGCTGAGCAGCTTCGAAACTGACACTTGCCGCCTTTCAGTCGGCAAAACAACTGCTAGCGCTAATACCTACATATATATTACGTTGTAGGTACAGAAGATACTGTCGCTACTCTACTGTGACAGATTATATAGTACCTTTTATTGTGTCCTCAATATTATTTAGACTACAGGCTCACGACCTAAATTGTAGATACTATGCACGTTTATGTTTGACCTGAGCACGGCCTATAAGGGCCAGTCGATGCCCTAGTAGCCTAGATCGTAGCCGGGTAATGAAATGCGCATGTGCAGTCATCGCCCTGAATGGGACACCGGGCACTCTACATGACAACGTTTTAAGGTAGAGATTTATTTGGAAACTACACAGTTTTGCGGTAATTTTTTTTTATCAGTCGATATTAAACAATCAAGTAGGTAACACATTTTGTTGATAAATATAGGCGCTATCTAAATATACCTACGAATGCTAAGATAAAAAAAAGCATATTAAAAATTGTTTATCTTTGTAAATTGCGTGCTTACATGTGAATTATCTAGGTCTACAAAGAGATACCAAGAGCATGACTTAATCTGTTTTCTAAGAAATCGTAATCTGATGAGGAGGGACGAAAAGAGTGTAGGGAATTTGGGGAGGTTCACGTTAAGAACTGGTAACACTCCCTGCTTTTTGTTGTCTTCAAGAAAATATGGCCGATTCACGTAATGTCAAAACTCTGGGCAAGAGAGTTATGGCGTAAACGTGTAAAAATTGAGCTGATATTTACTATAACTGTTTTTCAGTGCCCGTGAAGTGTTCAGTGTTAGTCGCAGAGTGTACAGTGGTATCATTTCGAATATATATCGCATGGTGGATGTCTGAGACTCGAGAGTTGTGTAGTTCAAACTGCTAAATAAATGCACTGTAAGTATATTTACGCTAGTTTCGCTGTAAACCAATATTAGAATGTCTTTTCAAAACTGTTTCACGTCACTTTAGACTGTTAAGCAATTGCTACTACGACGATTTTAACCAAAATTACGTTGTAAAATCCTCTGAGGTAAATACAACGATTCACGCAATATCGGTTTTATTTTGGAGGTCTTTTTCCACGAGCAAGTTCATAAATCGTTGTATAAAGCGCCTCTTTGCCTTGATAATACGCTTATAACGAGGTCATAATGCAAAAACAACGATATTATCGTACTCTGCTGAGGATATGTTCCAACGTCGATAATATTCGTCAATACCATAAATAGATTTTTATACAGACCGTTCTTAGAGCACTGCTTTGTTCATTGTTTTTACCCAAAATATAATGATAAATAATATCTGTGCTACTTATAAAGGTTTCTTTATACACTACCCATGTTGTAATTATATAGATTTCAGTAAATATAATAATATCTTAAGCAGATTATGCTCATGTTTACCAAATATTCAATATCAAGACAGAAGTGGTACTATTCTGGATAGAGTGAGCAAGTAATTAATGTTTAGTAATATTTATGGAATCACCGTTTGACTATATATTTAGAGTTTAAATGCTGCTAAGAAGATACATTTAGTCCAAACAATTAGTCTGAGACTACCAGAGAGGACTTAAATTGGTCGTGCTAATTAGTGTCTAGCACATAAGACATTTTAGCCTTTTTGTTACCATCTCACGAAAAAGGTAATGGGTTAAAAATTTCTTCCAAATTTAACATCTAAAATAGACACATTTTATTAAATTTATTTGGCCCTTTAGACCCACCCCAGTTCCGTGCTTCGGAAGGCACGTTAAGCCATTGGTCCCGGTTGCCAATAAAATGGCAGTCCTTGCATTGTACCTGTCCATTTCAACATGGTAATGGGCCCACTACCTGTTACGTGGGACAAAAAGCAAAGCATATGGTGAAACGTGGGCGTATTGTACGCCTCTGCCTACCTCTTCGGGGATAAAGGCGTGAAAGTATGTTTAATGTTAATTAATTTTCTTTGTACACTAATTTATCTTTCATTTGATACTCATATTTTAAAATAAAATTCCTAGTCTGCAGTCTTATGTGTTTACCACATTAGATTTAGAATGATATTACACAGTTAAATAGGCATCGTCCTTCAAACTAAATATGTATCTTCTAGCTTATAAATTGAGTTGCAAGAGTTCATAAGAACAAACAAAGTTATTTATTTATTTAGTTTACACTTTATTGTACTCAGGAAAATACAATTTTACATTGAAATTGTAAGCTGTAGGATTTATACATTGCAAGTTATCTATTAATCTTGAACAAAAACACTTGTACTGACATGTACTGAATTCAATGACATCCAAAATACATTAAATATGTGATAACCTTTGAAAATGCTGTAAGGCGAAACCGGTCAGGTAAAATAATAAATAAGTGGAACAGTACAAGTGTTTTTGTTCAAGATGTGTAGCAAGTTCCACCAAGTGCCATCAATCAACAGTGTAAACAGTTATCTATTAATGACTTCCTAATTATTTTTCCAGCCATTTACTATTTACTTTATATTATAATTTAATTAATACTACAAATTAGACCTTAGAACATAAATAAAGTTTTTAATATACCAATACAATAACTAATATTAAATTTAATTACATAAATTTATATATATAATAAATAAAGCCCTTCCTCCCATCAACCTCCATTTCTTCTCACCCAGTGCAATTCAGCTTCCCAAATGTCCAATCCATATTTCATATGTGTATTAAGAAAATAATATGTAGGAAGTTGCTTGTTAGGAATAGGGGTTTATATTTTACCTAGTTGGCCAGAGTTCATAAGCCTGATTGAGCTAACAGGAGCTAGAAAGAAATCACATTTGTAACAGAAGAGATCTCTTCACTAAAATTATAAAACAAAGTCTCTGCCTGTTTGCAATAAACTCAAAAACGCCTACACCGATTTTTGTGCTGTTTTCTCCAACGGAGAGTGTCGAGAATGGTTCTTGAGGAATGTTTTAGTATATAGATTATTATGTTTTTGTAAATATTTGTAAAAATTGTTGAAAATGTGGGAAAAAAAGTATACCCTCTGGGATCTCTCAAAAAAGTGCAGGCCTAAGCCTTTTGAGATACAACAAAATAATGTAATCATGGGTGAATTGTGTACCTTATTTAGGTCTACAGAAAATTCCATGATGGCATATGTCTATCTGTTAAGGATAACATACTAGCTTAATTAGGCAACTGTTGCCTCGGGACCACGACAGGTGCAACCCTGTTGAAACGTCGAGGAATAAAAAGGTATACTAACCTTTTAGTTGTTATATAGTGCCGCGCGAAATCCCGTTAAAATACAAAATTATGTGTTCAACGCGTGTTAGTTTAAAACAAATGTTAACATACTAGCTTATTATAACAATGAGGGAAATTGGTACCGGAACTTCACCACGCGGGCGAAGCTGTGAGCATCAGCTAGTCAACATATAAACAACAAGAATTAAAAACTACATATTTGAAATGGATGTTGACGTCACATCAATTAACTACTGAAGTATCAGCAAAGCTGTAAATAATATGATCATTAAATTTTTTATTGATATCCTAAATAAATGTGCAGTGAGCTAAGTAACTAATGGAAATTATGTAATATTAGCTTTTTTGTATGTGGTGGAAACAACTACTACTTTACTACCCTTTATATGAGACTCGGAGAGGTTCCAGACTACCCACTAAACCACCATTGTGTTCGGTCTCATTTCTACTGAGCTGATAACTGGCTTCTCTGACTGGCTGACATTGTGAAAACCTCAAATAGGGCATGCCCCCCAAAGTGTCAAGTACGAGCAATAGACGCTCTCGTGGCTCTCGAAGGCTCCTTAGAAAGCAGAGGGGGTTGAGAGCCAGTCTACTGTATGGCGTTCTTCAAAAACCTTTTAGTTTGTGCAACGTCCATGTGCCTGCTACAGTGACCACTTTTGAAAACGTAGGCTATGTGCTTGTCTGCCCCCTTAGCGCTATTATAAAAGAATTATGAAGTATCAGATTTCAGTAGTTAATTGATGTGACGTCAACATCCATTTCAAATATGTAGTTTTTAATTCTTGTTGTTTATATGTTGACTAGCTGATGCTCACAGCTTCGCCCGCGTGGTGAAGTTCCCGTACCCATTTCCCTCATTGTTAAATAAGCTAGGATGTTATCCTTAACAGATAAACATATGCCATCATGGAATTTTTTGTAGACCTAAATAAGATACACGATTCACCCATGATTACATTATTTTGTTGTATCTCAAAAGGCTTACGCAGCACTTTTTTGAGAGATCCCAGAGGGTATATTTTTTTCCCACATATTCAACAATTTTTACAAATATATACAATAACAAAAATCGGTGTAGTCGTTTTTGAGTTTATTGCAAACAGGCAGAGACTTTGTTTTATAATTTTAGTGAAGAGATCTCTTCTGTTACAAATGTGATTTCTTTCTAGCTCCTGTTAGCTCAATCAGGCTTATGAACTCTGGCCACCTAGGTAAAATATAAACCCCTATTCCTAAGCAAGCAACTTCCTACATATTATTTTCTTAATACACATATGAAATATGCATTGGACATTTGGGAAGCTGAATTGCACTGGGTGAGAAGAAATGGAGGTTGATGGGAGGAAAGGCTTTATTTATTATATATATAAATTTATGTAATTAAATTTAATATTAGTTATTGTATTGGTATATTAAAAACTTTATTTATGTTCTAACGACTTAAGACCTAAATGTGAGATTAGGTTAAACCAGGAACGTCTAGAGCAAGTGAATGAAATTGTGTATTTAGGGAGTATGTTTAGCGCGGATGGAAGATGTGATTCGGATGTAGAACGGCGAGTAGCTGCCGGAAACAGAGTTAACGGTGCTTTGTCCCAATTAGTAAAGCGACAAAGCATCGTAGAAGAAGCACGGCTGGCGATTCATAACGCAGTGCTAGTGCCAACTTTGCTTTACGGTAGCGAAACCTGGGTATGTCAGCAGATGCATGAAAGTAAATTGAATGCTCCGGAGACGCGATCACTTCGAAAATTGTGCGGCGTTACCTTGGCCGATCGAATACGTAACGAAGTGATACGCAATATGGCAGGTTTGAATGAAAGTGTCAGCGTTAAGCTGGAAAAGGGCGTGCTCCGTTGGTTTGGACACGTCCAACGAATGAGTGAGGAACGATTGACGAAGAATATATATTGTGCGAAAGCAGAGGGTAGAAGAGGTCAGGGTAGGCCGAGACTTACATATGAAGTCCACGTGAGCAGATTGCTCAAAAACGGAAAGGTCAAAAGTACTCGGATACCCAGACGGGCGTGTATGAAGCGATTGATGAATCTCGAAAAAGCAAAAGAAGTATGCATGGATCGCGAATCCTGGCGATCTGTCCTCTCTGACTACCCCGTCAGGGATACAGCGTGAAGATAGTTAAGTTAGTTAAGTTAAGTTATTTAAGTTCTAAGGTCTAATTTGTAGTATTAATTAAATTAAAATATAAAGTAAATGGCTGGAAAAATACGAGTTACGAGTCTACACCTTAGTTGGGTGAGCAATTGTGTCATTTCAACGATACTGCCGCTTTTACAGGGTTGGGAGGTCAGACGGCAGTAGCTTCCAAGAATGCCGAAAATAAAAAGTCAAACCAAGCTGCTAATAAAAGCGGATCCCAGGTCTCGTGAAATGCATTTTCCGCAGCAATTTGTTATAAACAGGGTTGCCCCTTAAAAATAGTTTTAGGGAGATGGTAAACGTAAGGGCGACCGCGTCCCTCTGACTCACGCGTGACACATTAATTGCACCACTACAATTATGTGTCATAAATATGAGGGGAGCAAAAAGACACAAAGAAAATTAGACAAGTCATAGGGATTCGCGTTTATTTTCCTAGAATCTAAATTTTTAAACGCCTGCAGTCCTCTTGACCTGTGTTCTGTAAATCATAACTGTGTTTAGCATCTTACGTTACGAGTCTACACCTTAGTTGGGTGGGCAATTGTGTCATTTCAACGACGCTGCCGCCTTTAACAGGGTTGGGAGGTCAGACGGCAGTAGCTTCCAAGAATGCCGAAAATAAAAAGCCAAACCAAGCTGCTAATAAAAGCGGATCCCAGGTCTCGTGAAGTGCATTTTCCGCAGCAATTTGTTATAAACAGGGTTGCCCCTAAAAAATAGTTTTAGGGAGATGGTAAACGTAAGGGCGACCGCGTCCCTCTGACTCACGCGTGACACATTAATTGCACCACTACAATTATGTGTCATAAATATGAGGGGAGCAAAAAGACACAAAGAAAATTAGACAAGTCATAGGGATTCGCGTTTATTTTCCTAGAATCTAAATTTTTAAACGCCTGCAGTCCTCTTGACCTGTGTTCTGTAAACCATAACTGTGTTTAGCATCTTACGTTACGAGTCTACACCTTAGTTGGGGAGCAATTGTGTCATTTCTATTTTCTTTGCGAACTCATGATATCCTCCCAATCATAATCATCCCAAGATACCCCTGGGTGTACCACGGGAACTTTTTTTAAGAACGATTCAATCGAGCGTTTGTTTCTGTGCTTCAGAAGACACGCAAAGCCGTTGGCTCCGGATACCAGTAACATGGCAGTCGTTAAGCTAAGTTGAAGGCTGTTTATGTGCGTTTCTACATAATAGGGTCGATGGTAAGAGCAAATAAAAAAAATCTTCCATTGTTGTAAGGCGCTCGTAGCCCCGATGGCTGAACCGTTCGCCGCCCTGCTAGCTCAGTGTTCTGTATCTTTCGCTATCGTAGGTCCTTAGCTGGATGATCAATCATGTCATCGGTCGGCTTGAAAAATTTCAACGGCAGGTTATTACAAGCTGTGCCTGCCTATTTCAACACGGCAAGTCGCTCACCACCTCTAACGTGGGTATATAAATATGCATACGGTGAAATGTGAGCGTATAATATGCCTCAGCAACCCTCTTCCGCATTAAAAGCGTGACCGATAGACTTTCTTTCATTGTCTGAAATTACCTCATCAATTAATTTAAACTAGTTTGAATGCAATCAGGTCTAAAACTGACATATCATCGGTAAGCGGGAGATTAAAAATCAACTAGGTGTTATCCTATAGAAAAGGGAAGCCCCACGGTTAAATTATACTACAGGACCTATATGACCTATGTTTGATTCCAAGAATATATAAGGCAGAAACGTCTAAAAATTCTGCTTCTAACCTTAAAAATATGGACATTAAACACTAATGTCTTTATTTAAAAGGTCTTTATGAAGATTTATTTATAAACATGATGTAGTGTACGGCATGACAAGTACCACGCCGAGTGCACTGATCGGAGATAAACTGATAACCTCATCGCAAACGTATTTACTTATCATCATCGGAGCGCTATTCCAGATGTGGACTGTTGATGTGGACAGTAGCAAGCATGTGGCCATTTACTTTAGATATATACAATATATCATATTTTTAGGAATACAATTATATACCTACATTACATTATAAATCAAATACCCAACTCAAAGGTGCCCATAACATTGGCAGCATTACCGAGCTGAATTGCAATGGCCAACCTTTGTGTACGTCCTTTAAGTACGTCCCGGCGAAGAAGTCAAGTGTTTCTTCCTCAATCTACGCCCGATCTCCAAGATTAGCCTCCTCCCCCCAACAACCCATCGTTTCCACGACTACTGGCATCACAAGGTATCGGGATTACATAGCCGCATCCTTTTGGCGCTTCTTGTTGGTTGCGTCCTCCGCCGCAGACCCTGGCGAATGGACGGTACGACTTAGGTGACTTCCGAAAAACGTACTTCACAAGTCACATCCCACATTAAACACTGCCCGTTTCTCTACGGCACCAAAGTCAGACCGTCTGGCCTTTTGCCATCCGAATGGGAGAGACCGGGTGGCTCAAGCACACTGAGATCTCTGCCCGTGCAGCGACGAGAGCTAAAGACGTGGTGACCATTGACCATCAGCTTCCACCATAGAACTGCGGATCCATATGTGTGGTTCGCACACCTTCCAGACCAGGCGAAAAGCCACCGCCACACGCCCAAACTAAACTATAAGCTGGCACTATGGGATCTAGATAACTGATATACATACTTATATATTTCAAAATACATATTATAGAAAACACTAAACTCCGTATCCAACATGATGAATATTATTATGTCGTCACTTTCGGGAGAAGAACAGAATATGATTTGTTAGAGTCGTTTTGGAGAATTTGAAGTCTCGTGTGGCAAAACCATCGGCATGGGGTTACCTCTGCTTCCGATGCTTTCTTATACCAGTGCTGGGGCGGGAGGTCTGATGATAGAATGGAAGCACCTTTTAACTGCAGATCTTTATGTATTGTCGCATAAACAACGCGAGTAAGAAATTAATGCGTAAAAAAGTAATGAAAATTATTTGCATTGGTTGTTCAAACATATGAGCGATGCGCAATGCTGCTTATTTTCAGTTCATCAATCACTCCTTTATCTCCGAAGGGGTGGCAGAGGCCTTATTCAACGTTAATGCTTTTCAAGAGAAAAAAGATGCCAAAGTTTTATGTCAGATTCTTAGCAAATCGAAAGACAATCTCTGCCTATCTCAGAAGAAAACAGACCTGACAGTATCTGCTCATTCCAGAAGCAAATCAGGCCTGATTGCTAACGAACTTGGTGAGTCAAGTACAAGCCACCGCCACCGGTAAAAATACAAGGAGGATGAAGACACTACAGGAAGTCACGGTCGGCTGAATGCTACAATATCATCTGCCTGCTCGTGTTACCGCGATCGTGTGTCATATTTACATTCATACGACCCCGACACAATACCGACCAGCGCTAATTAGATTTCGTTGCGAAATTATGTTTATAAAACCTTATTTCGTCGACTTCCGCAGCTTGTGTTGTATGAATCGGCAAAGGTTTTGAATTTAAAAGTTGCTCATAAGTTTTCGCGCTGGCACGGGTATGAAAGGAAAGCATTGAGAACGACACCTCCCGCTCTTTCTGGATAAGTGCTGACAGTTGACTGAAGGATATTATGTCTATGATGAGGCGATACCACCAACCTGAGCATTGCAGTATTCTGCACTTTTTTTGGGCATGTGGAGTTCCTCATAGATGCTATGACAGACTCCTACTGAGTGACGCTTTTCACGTTTCCCTTTCATTTGCCTATAGCCCCAGGGCTCCCGACAAGACTCGTAAGCGTGGCCTCGTCGTGGCCATTTCCAAACTAGCAATACTGAACTTCCAAACTTAAAAATAAAGGGTGGGTGGTGGAACTTTTCATCGTGTCAGTAGACTAGATAGGCTGATATGAATCTCCAATGACCCTTCAATAGCTGATGTAGATTCGTTACGGCTGATTAATGTGGTTTAGGTGGAGTGCGCAGGTAGGCTAATACTTGTCTTAAAGACAGTGAGGGAGACAAGTGTCATTATTATAAGTTCAGTTCAGTAGAAGCGCTCGTAGCCCCGCTAACATAGTGTTCTGTAAGCGATCACTGCATTAAGCAACCTTCGCTATGGCTAGTCCTCGGATGGATGACAGCTTTGTGGCATTTCTATTCACAAGCGTTTCCGTGCTTCGGAAGGCACGTTGAGCCAAATCTTGGAACATGAAAAATCTAATTATAGGACTGCTTAATTTACACAACGATACGGCAGCCACGGCGGAACTGGACCGCCTAGTAATAGAGAACAAATTAGACATTGTCCTCTTACAGGAACAATATCAGAGCGCCCACCTGCGTAACAGAGTGGTACAATTATATGCCAAGGCACGAGCTGGGATTTATGTTTCTAGTACAAATTTTACTGTAACATCTTTGAGCAACCTCATGACATCTCATTGTGCTGTTGCTGAGGTTACTTCCTCGGCCTATAGGGTGTTTGTTGTGAGCTGCTACTTTCAATATTAACATCATATCCATCCTCACCTACACCATCTTCGTCACGTCCTGCAGTCTCTTGCGGGTCAAAGAATAATCATAGGCGCTGATGTTAATGCCTCTTCTACATTATGGTATGGCAAACTACGTGTATTTGATAGGGACCGGCGCTGTGCCGTCGAAGAATTCATGCAGAAATGAATTTATCTATACACAGTTGTCCCAATGCACCACCTACTTTTTGCGGCCCTATGGGTGAGTCTTCTATTGACGTGACGCTTTCAC
Organism: Thumatha senex; assembly: GCA_948477245.1. Classification (NCBI taxonomy): domain Eukaryota; kingdom Metazoa; phylum Arthropoda; class Insecta; order Lepidoptera; family Erebidae; genus Thumatha; species Thumatha senex. The sequence continues at coordinate 58,442,277 of OX419724.1, forward strand.
GCGGCGACGTCTCGATATCCGAATGGCGTGTCCTCCCGGATGCGTCCTGTAGTGACCATCGTCTAATCGTTTACAAGCTCTTACCCGGTGATGCACGAGAGGCGCAAAGTACTACTTGTAATTTGAAATATAAAAGTAGGGGCGCAAACTGGGTGCTCTTTGGTTCTCTGTTTGCGGCTCACGCTAAAGATTTTGGTCGTGGTAACCTGTCTGTCGAAGAGAGTGCTTCGTTAATGTCAGAAACTCTTACCTACTGTGCTGACGTGGCCATTGGTCGTGGATCTATTAACAACACTCGGAGATGCGATTGGTGGAGTGATCGTTTAGCTGAGCTTCGAGGGCGTTTCCGGAGAGCTCGTAGAAAATTAAATTATTTTAAAAAACATAAAATTATTGCTGGTGCGGGATACAATGATGCTTTACTTACTCTTAGAGTTACCAGGTCCCATTACAGGGCGGCTGTTGAAAAATCAAAGGGTAATTTGCTACGTAAACTAGTGCATGGGCTGGAAGCTGAGGGTCCGTGGTCGCCTATATACCAGTGGGCTCTTGAGCCACCATACTCACCCCAGTCAGACCTACCAACTTCTGATGAGTTCCTCGAAATTGTTAGGTCGTTGTCGGGGGACGATAAAATATCTAACAAAATGATAAAGGAGGCTTGCAAGCTGTCGGGTGAAGTAATATTAAATGTTTTAACCGATATATTTACGAGGGAGTGTTCCCCCGTATTTGGCGATGAGGCTATATTCGGATTATTCCTAAAAAAGGCGACAAGCCGCCAGATGACCCTAAGTCGTACCGACCGATCACATTGTTGCCCTCCTTGGGAAAGCTTTTAGAGCGTCTCATAGTACCCCGGCACCTGCCGGGCGGTATTAAATTACACGAAAATCAATTTGGATTTACAGTAGGAAACCTACTATTGACGCAGCGATATCAGTGCGAAAGACTGTCACTTCATCGGTTTTTTAATATGTGCTGGCCATCTTCCTAGATATTTCCGGGGCTTTCGATAACGCTTGGTGGCCAATGCTATTAATGAAATTAAAGACTCGCGGTTGCTATAGAAATATTTACTCTCTTATTTATTCATATTTTTCACAAGGTACAACAAATTAGGACATTATTCTGCTACCATAACGTTAACAATAGGCTGTCCTCAGGGGTCTGTGCTAGGCCCACACTTGTGGAACTAAGGATTTGATGACTTTTTCAGTTTACCATTACCGGAGGGCTGTTCAATGACAGGATACGCCGATGACGGTATGTTGCTCGTTCAGTCGAATACTCGTGCGGGACTCGAGAGCTTGGCCCACACGTGTTTGCGCGTCGTTGCGGAGTGGTGCGTACGAAACAGGTTATTTTTTGCACCCAGAAAACATTTTAGTTGCTTTTAAAAGGAAGTGTGAAAGTACCACCGCGCATTAAATTCAATAACGTTTACATTAAAAATAAAACTTCGGTTTGCTATTTAGCATTGATTTTAGAGAGAAATTTTGCATTCGTTGAGCACATAAAAACTGTAGGTGAAAAGGCTAAAAATAGCTTTTATGCGTTGTCGAGAATATCTACTGCTACATGGGGACTTTCGTTCAAAACACTGAAGGTCGTTTACGGGGCCACTTATCTAGGCTGTATGTGTTACGGGGCGCCGGTATGTGCAGATAAGGCTACTATTGGTGCTGCACGTTTAAAGTTACTGCAAAGTCAACGCCTTGCATTGATATTTTTATGCAAGGCCTACAAGACGGTTAGCACGGAGGCTCTGCCGGTGATGGCAGGGGTCCTCCCGGTTGACCTCGAAATTCAGAGACGCGCGGCTTTATACTCGGCTAAGGATGGCATGGATGATAGGTTTTGTTAGAAAGAGATCGCCATAGAATTGCCAGACTGTATCGTGATAATGTGCGTGAAGAACTTTTAGACGAATGGCAGCTGCGTTGGAACACTTCCATCAAAGGGCGCCACCTCTACCAGTTTTTCCCAGACGTTCGTGAACGCCTGGGAATGTCCTGGCTGGAGGTTGATCACTGTGTTGCTCAATTTCTCACGGGACATGGTAACTTTAGGAGCAAATTACATTTGTTTAAGCTGGTTGAGTCACCGTTCTGTCAGTGTTCAACTGCTGACGCCAAATATGATCAGACCGCCCATCATATACTTTGGGAGTGTAGCATTTGGTAAAATGAGCGATATAATATGCTTAATTGTTTACAAGTAACGTCGGGAGTAGGTTAGGTTAGGGTAGTTACTATGCGGATATCGTGGCATCGAGGGTGAATTTTCGTGCTTTTAAACGTTTCTGCCATAGATATTACTGGAATCAAACATACCTGTGTGAACCTGGCACCCTACTTGCAAAATTCAAATTTTTTTTTGTGTATTCTTGATGAGGTTGGTAAGTAGTTGATTGTAGTAAAAAAAATTTTGTTTGTAGTTGAACCGAAAAATTTTTATGGATAAACCAAAAATAGCCAACCCCCGGATTTATAAAAAATCAATTCTATCGGTTGATTTGTATAAAGAATCGTTAGTAGTTGATTGTAGTGAACGAATTTTCGTTTGTAGTTAATTATAAAAAAAATAAAAAAAAAGTTTTTTTTTGACAATAGTTACTTGTTATTAAACCTTTTACCTAATTTGAGGTTTGTAGTGAAAGAACTTTTAAGTCTGTTAGAAGAGAAATTCATTAGAATCGATGAAGTTGAGTAAAACTCGTTTTCGAGCGATCTCGACCGAATTACTCCAGTTGTAAATATTGGACAAATACTACAAACGTCAAAAATGACTCAAACATGCTAGTAGAGGTTTGTAGTGGAGGAATTTTCGATTGTAGTAGGACGAAAATTGGTTAAGATCGATCAAGTTGAGTAAAACTCGTTTTCTCAGAATCTGGACTGAATTACTCCGGTTGCGAAGATTGGACGACTACTACAAACGTCAAAAATGACTCAAACATGCTAGTAGAGGTTTGTAGTAGAGGAATTTTCGATTGTAGTAGGACGAAAATTGATTGAGATCGATCAAGTTGAGTAAAACTCGTTTTCGAGCGATCTTCACTGAATTACTCCGGTTGCGAAGATTAGACGACTACTACAAACGTCAAAAATGACTCAAACATGCTAGTAGAGGTTTGTAGTGGAGGAATTTTCGATTGTAGTAGGACGAAAATTGATTGAGATCGATCAAGTTGAGTAAAAACCCGTTTTCTCAGAATCTGGACTGAATTACTCCAGTTGCGAAGATTGGACGACTACTACAAACGTCCAATATGACTCAAACATGCTAGTAGAGGTTTGTAGTGGAGGAATTTTCGATTGTAGTAGGACGAAAATTGATTGAGATCGATCAAGTTGAGTAAAACTCGTATTCGAGCGATCTTCACTGAATTACTCCAGTTGTGAAGATTGGACGACTACTACAAACGTCAAAAATGACTCAAACATGCTCGTAGAGGTTTGTAGTGGAGGAATTTTCGATTGTAGTAGGACGAAAATTGATTGAGATCGATCAAGTTGAGTAAAACTCGTTTTCGAGCGATCTTCACTGAATTACTCCGGTTGTGAAGATTTTTTGAGTACTACAAACGTCAAAAATGACTCAAACATGCTCGTAGAGGTTTGTAATGGAGGGATTTTCGATTTTAGTAAAACTAAAATTTATTGAGATCGATCAGATTAAAACTCGTTTTCTCGGAATCTGGACTGAATTACTCCGGTTGCGAAGATTGGACGACTACTACAAACGTCAAATATGACTCTAACATGCTCGTAGAGGTTTGTAGTGGAGGAATTTTCGATTGTAGTAGGACGAAAATTGATTGAGATCGATCAAGTTGAGCAAAAACCCGTTTTCTCAGAATCTGGACTGAACTACTCCGGTTGCGAAGATTGGACGACTATTACAAACGTCAAAAATGACTCAAACATGCTAGTAGAGGTTTGTAGTGGAGGAATTTTCGATTGTAGTAGGACGAAAATTGATTGAGATCGATCAAGTTGAGTAAAACTCGTTTTCTGAGAATCTGGATTGAATTACTTCGGTTGCGAAGATTGGACGACTACTACAAATGTCAAAAATGACTCAAACATGCTCGTAGAGGTTTGTAGTGAAGGAATTTTCGATTGTAGTAGAACGAAAATTGATTGAGATCGATCAAGTTGAGTAAAACTCGTTTTCTCAGAATCTGGACTGAATTACTCCGGTTGCGAAGATTGGACGACTACTACAAACGTCAAAAATGACTCTAACATGCTAGTAGAGGTTTGTAGTGGAGGAATTTTCGATTGTAGTAGGACGAAAATTGATTGAGATCGATCAAGTTGAGTAAAACTCGTTTACTCAGAATCTGGAGTGAATTACTCCGGTTGCGAAGATTGGACTACTACTAAAAATGTCAAAAATGACTCAAACATGCTCGTAGAGGTTTGTAGTGGAGGAATTTTCGATTGTAGTAGGACGAAAATTGATTGAGATCGATCAAGTTGAGTAAAACTCGTTTTCGAGCGATCTTCACTGAATTACTCCGGTTGCGAAGATTAGACGACTACTACAAACGTCAAAAATGACTCAAACATGCTAGTAGAGGTTTGTAGTGGAGGAATTTTCGATTGTAGTAGGACGAAAATTGATTGAGATCGATCAAGTTGAGTAAAAACCCGTTTTCTCAGAATCTGGACTGAATTACTCCGGTTGCGAAGATTGGACGACTACTACAAACGTCCAATATGACTCAAACATGCTAGTAGAGGTTTGTAGTGGAGGAATTTTCGATTGTAGTAGGACGAAAATTGATTGAGATCGATCAAGTTGAGTAAAACTGGTTTTCGAGCGATCGTCACTGAATTACTCCGGTTGTGAAGATTGGTCGACTACTACAAAAGTAAAAAATAACTCAAACATGCTCGTAGATGTTTGTAGTGGAGGAATTTTCGATTGTAGTAGGACGAAAATTTATTGAGATCGATAAAGTTAAGTAAAACTCGTTTTCGAACGATCTTCACTGAATGACTCCGGTTGTGAAGATTGGACGACTACTACAAACGTCAAAAATGACTCAAACATGCTCGTAGAGGTTAGTAGTGGAAGAATTTTCGATTGTAGTAAACGAAAATTTATTGAAATCGATCAAGATAAGTAAAACTCGTTTTCGAGCGATCTCGACTGAATTACTCCGGTTGTGAAGACTGGACGACTACTACAAAAGTAAAAAATGATTAGAAGATGCTCGTAGAGGTTAGTAGTGGAAGAATTTTCGATTGTAGTAGAACGAAAATTGATTGAGATCGATCAAATCGAGTAAAACTCGTTTTCGAGCGATCTCGACTGAATTACTCCAGTTGTGAAGATTGGACGACTACTACAAACGTCAAAAATGACTCGAAGATGCTCGTAGAGGTTAGTGGTGGAAGAATTTTCGATTGTAGTGGAACGAAAATTGATTGAGATCGATCAAGTTGAGTAAAACTCGTTTTCGAGCGATCGTCACTGAATTACTCCGGTTGTGAAGATTGGTCGACTACTACAAACGTCAACTATGACTCAAACATGCTCGTAGATGTTTGTAGTGGAGGAGTTTTCGATTGTAGTAGGACGAAAATTGATTGAGATCGATAAAGTTGAGTAAAACTCGTTTTCGAACGATCTTCACTGAATTACTCCTGTTGTGAAGATTGGACGACTACTACAAACGTCAAAAACGACTCAATCATGCTAGTAGAGGTTTGTAGTGGAGGAATTTTCGATTATAGTAGAACGAAAATTGATTGAGATCGATCAAGATTAGTAAAACTCGTTTTCGAGCGATCTCGACTGAATTACTCCAGTTGTGAAGATTGGACGACTACTACAAACGTCAAAAATGACTCGACGATGCTCGTAGAGGTTAGTGGTGGAAGAATTTTCGATTGTAGTGGAACGAAAATTGATTGAGATCGATCAAGTTGAGTAAAACTCGTTTTCGAGCGATCGTCACTGAATTACTCCGGTTGTGAAGATTGGTCGACTACTACAAACGTCAACTATGACTCAAACATGCTCGTAGATGTTAGTGGTGGAAGAATTTTCGATTGTAGTGGAACGAAAAATGATTGAGATCGATCAAGTTGAGTAAAACTCGTTTTCGAGCGATCGTCACTGAATTACTCCTGTTGTGAAGATTGGACGACTACTACAAACGTCAAAAATGACTCGAAGATGCTCGTAGAGGTTAGTGGTGGAAGAATTTTCGATTGTAGTGGAACGAAAAATGATTGAGATCGATCAAGTTGAGTAAAACTCGTTTTCGAGCGATCGTCACTGAATTACTCCGGTTGTGAAGATTGGTCGACTACTACAAACGTCAACTATGACTCAAACATGCTCGTAGATGTTTGTAGTGGAGGAGTTTTCGATTGTAGTAGGACGAAAATTGATTGAGATCGATAAAGTTGAGTAAAACTCGTTTTCGAACGATCTTCACTGAATTACTCCTGTTGTGAAGATTGGACGACTACTACAAACGTCAAAAACGACTCAATCATGCTAGTAGAGGTTTGTAGTGGAGGAATTTTCGATTTTAGTAGGACGAAAATTTATTGAGATCGATCAAGTTGAGTAAAACTCGTTTTCCCGGAATCTGGACAAATTACTCCGGTTGCGAAGATTGGACGACTACTACAAACGTCAAAAATGACTCAAACATGCTCGTAGAGGTTAGTAGTGGAAGAATTTTCGATTGTAGTAGAACGAAAATTAATTGAGATCGATCAAGATTAGTAAAACTCGTTTTCGAGCGATCTCGACTGAATTACTCCAGTTGTGAAGATTGGACGACTACTACAAACGTCAAAAATGACTCGACGATGCTCGTAGAGGTTAGTGGTGGAAGAATTTTCGATTGTAGTGGAACGAAAATTGATTGAGATCGATCAAGTTGAGTAAAACTGGTTTTCGAGCGATCGTCACTGAATTACTCCGGTTGTGAAGATTGGTCGACTACTACAAAAGTAAAAAATAACTCAAACATGCTCGTAGATGTTTGTAGTGGAGGAATTTTCGATTGTAGTAGGACGAAAATTTATTGAGATCGATAAAGTTAAGTAAAACTCGTTTTCGAACGATCTTCACTGAATGACTCCGGTTGTGAAGATTGGACGACTACTACAAACGTCAAAAATGACTCAAACATGCTCGTAGAGGTTAGTAGTGGAAGAATTTTCGATTGTAGTAAACGAAAATTTATTGAAATCGATCAAGTTGAGTAAAACTCGTTTTCGAGCGATCTCGACTGGATTACTCCAGTTGTGAAGATTGGACGACTAATACAAACGTCAAAAATGACTCGAAGATGCTCGTAGAGGTTAGTAGTGGAAGAATTTTCGATTGTAGTAACATCTCGCAAGATTGCGGATATGGGTGGTCGTATTACAGTGGTTAGCGCTCCCGACGCTGATTCCAAGGATCCCGGGCTCAGTCCTACTTGGTTTATCCATATTATTTCACTAGCTGACCCGCCCGGCTTCGCCCGTGACATACTTCGAACCCCGTGGCACCCATTTAATCCCAGTCTTATATTAATTTCACGATAATGTATAAATATTTTCCAAATTACTTGATTACTTCTCCGCTCTCAAGTACCTACTACGCCCGCATCCGCACGGCCCGGTCGAATTTTTGTTACACGAAATTAATTTCTTTGCGCATTTTTTTGATATTGCCATATCGCCTAAGATATTCATTTAATCTGCAAAGTGTAAAGGGACAAAATAATCTTCTTAAAATGCTGAAACCAACTAACATATTAAAAATGATAGGGATATTTGTGTAAATAGTAGTGATGGAATTTAATGCTATTTTATGTTAATTTCATTAGCGTGCTAATTTTTATCTCTTAGCATGCGACGTACTATTGCTATGCTAATATGAACATCAATGAAGTAAACATCAACTTGCTAGGTCCTCCCGTTCCTGAGAAAATCGATGATGACACATGGATAGACAGACGAACTGACGTCCAGACGGACATTATGAAAAAAAAATAAGGGTTGCACTCTGCAAATTTATTAATAATTACCAAAAAACGAAAAATTTACCGGGATCGACGTTAATGATGATGATGATGAAAAAAAATTCTACACCGAAAGTCTTAATTGATTACACAATATTTTTTAATAAGACCTGAAGATGACCGGAATTAACGTTGGATGATAATGATGATGATTCTATTATTTAGTAGCAAGATATTGAATCTACAAACTAACTATCAAGAATAAATATTTTTCTAGACGCGTTCGCGGTCTGCTATATGTACATGCATATGCCTAACGGTGTCGTGGGTCCAGATATTTATCTCATCTAAAAATAAGCGTACCGCTCTAAAAGAAGTTTTCAATTCAATAAAAATAAAAAATACTTTAGTTCCGTTGTTTTCCTTTCGAGAGACGGAACCCAAAAATACATTTTGTATTACATTATTTATTCCACAATAAAATACAATCACACGATTTTAGGGTTTATATATTCAAAATAAAAGAATAATACATAAAAACCAAAGTATCTACAACTCGTAAAAAGTACGTACGAATTTCGACTTCTTACTCAACTCAATGGCATTAACAGAATGTCAAAAAAATTTATACTAAAATGGAATAAATAACCCCAAACACAAGCATTTAATAGTTAAAAATAATGGGCTAAATATCAACCATGCACTTTTTCATTCACACACTCCGTATTTCGCAATAGCACAATACACGATCCATTCATGAATTAGACGTGAAAATTCATTTTAGCAATCGCAGCGACGCATCATTCGCAGCTCGCCTGCCTCATGATTTAGTCGTCGCAGCGACGCAACGTTCACAGCTCGCCTGCGATATGAATTTGTCGTGAATTATAATTATGAGTTTTGGCAATTTAATTTAGCATTCACAACTCGCCACTCAGTAGCGGCGCGAACGTCGATGCGCTTAGTCATGTATTGGAGGGAGATTGTGGGTTCGTGACGAATTGTCAATTATTGCGTAATCGATGTCTCTTAGCAATAATTAATTTTAACAAGTACTGTTCATTAAATTAATACGAATGGAGTCTTAGCAATTAAATATGATTGCTAACGCTAATATTTCCTACACTAGTAAATAGCATTTAAATTACCGCTTTATTATTGCTGTTTTTTTAAAGTATTAAAATGGATATAGTACGGTATCCTTAAGAGATAGACAAATAGCGTCGCGGACTTTTTTGTGGACCTATATTAGATACACAATTCCACAATACATTATTTTGTTATATCTCAAAGGGTTTAGGCAGCGTTTACGTTAAAAGCTCCCAGAAGGCTCATATTTTCCGACACCGCCTACATATATCGTTTTAATTAAGTTAATGTATACAAAAACTTAACAAAATATACATAAAAACCTTCTATAAGAATTACTCTATCTATTTAAAAAAAACTGCATCGAAAATCGTTGCGTATTTTTAAAGATCTAAGCATACATAGGGTCAGACAGCGAAAAACGACTTTGTTTTATAATATGTAGTGATAGTGACTGAAATCTCCCCATGAAAAAATATGAACGGAGAAAAATTCTTCCACCACTAACCTCTACAGATCTTCCTCACTCGATTCTGCCCTTTGTAGTAATCGTTTTATCTTTTTTAACGAGAACGGCATCTTGTTAATTTCAATGAACAAGATGCCGTTCTCTTTTTTACCACACACAAGTTCATCTTTTTTTTACCACCTAAATTTAACTTTTTTTAACAACTATCAAAATTTCTCCCGCTCCTATCGGGATTTTCTCAATTAATTTTACCGAAATTCAAGTTGTTTTAGAACTATCGAAAATTATTTAATATTCGGGCATGTTTGAGTCATTTTTGACGTTTGTAGTTGTCGTCTAATCTTCACAACCGGAGTAATTCAGTGAAAATCGCTCCAGAACTACTTTTACTCAACTTGATCGATCTCAATCAATTTTCGTCCTACTACAATCGAAAATTCCTCCACTACAAACCTCTACGAGCATGTTTGAGTCATTTTTGACGTTTGTAGTAGTCGTCCAATCTTCACAACTGGAGTAATTCAGTGAAGATCGCTCGAATACGAGTTTTACTCAACTTGATCGATCTCAATCAATTTTCGTCCTACTACAATCGAAAATTCCTCCACTACAAACCTCTACTAGCATGTTTGAGTCATATTGGACGTTTGTAGTAGTCGTCCAATCTTCGCAACCGGAGTAATTCAGTCCAGATTCTGAGAAAACGGGTTTTTACTCAACTTGATCGATCTCAATCAATTTTCGTCCTACTACAATCGAAAATTCCTCCACTACAAACCTCTACTAGCATGTTTGAGTCATTTTTGACGTTTGTAGTAGTCGTCTAATCTTCGCAACCGGAGTAATTCAGTGAAGATCGCTCGAAAACGAGTTTTACTCAACTTGATCGATCTCAATCAATTTTCGTCCTACTACAATCGAAAATTCCTCCACTACAAACCTCTACGAGCATGTTTGAGTCATTTTTGACGTTTGTAGTAGTCGTCCAATCTTCACAACTGGAGTAATTCAGTGAAGATCGCTCGAATACGAGTTTTACTCAACTTGATCGATCTCAATCAATTTTCGTCCTACTACAATCGAAAATTCCTCCACTACAAACCTCTACTAGCATGTTTGAGTCATATTGGACGTTTGTAGTAGTCGTCCAATCTTCGCAACCGGAGTAATTCAGTCCAGATTCTGAGAAAACGGGTTTTTACTCAACTTGATCGATCTCAATCAATTTTCGTCCTACTACAATCGAAAATTCCTCCACTACAAACCTCTACTAGCATGTTTGAGTCATTTTTGACGTTTGTAGTAGTCGTCTAATCTTTGCAACCGGAGTAATTCAGTGAAGATCGCTCGAAAACGAGTTTTACTCAACTTGATCGATCTCAATCAATTTTCGTCCTACTACAATCGAAAATTCCTCCACTACAAACCTCTACGAGCATGTTTGAGTCATTTTTGACATTTTTAGTAGTAGTCCAATCTTCGCAACCGGAGTAATTCACTCCAGATTCTGAGTAAACGAGTTTTACTCAACTTGATCGATCTCAATCAATTTTCGTCCTACTACAATCGAAAATTCCTCCACTACAAACCTCTACTAGCATGTTTGAGTCATATTGGACGTTTGTAGTAGTCGTCCAATCTTCGCAACCGGAGTAATTCAGTCCAGATTCTGAGAAAACAAGTTTTACTCAACTTGATCGATCTCAATCAATTTTCGTTCTACTACAATGGAAAATTCCTTCACTACAAACCTCTACGAGCATGTTTGAGTCATTTTTGACGTTTGTAGTAGTCGTCCAATCTTCGCAACCGGAGTAATTCAGTCCAGATTCTCAGAAAACGAGTTTTACTCAACTTGATCGATCTCAATCAATTTTCGTCCTACTACAATCGAAAATTCCTCCACTACAAACCTCTACGAGCATGTTAGAGTCATTTTTGACGTTTGTAGTAGTCGTCCAATCTTCGCAACCGGAGTAATTCAGTCCAGATTCTGAGAAAACGAGTTTTACTCAACTTGATCGATCTCAATCAATTTTCGTTCTACTACAATCGAAAATTCTTCCACTACAAACCTCTACGAGCATGTTAGAGTCATTTTTGACGTTTGTAGTAGTCGTCCAATCTTCGCAACCGGAGTAATTCAGTCCAGATTCTGAGAAAACGAGTTTTACTCAACTTGATCGATCTCAATCAATTTTCGTTCTACTACAATCGAAAATTCCTTCACTACAAACCTCTACGAGCATGTTTGAGTCATTTTTGACATTTGTAGTAGTCGTCCAATCTTCGCAACCGAAGTAATTCAGTCCAGATTCTCAGAAAACGAGTTTTACTCAACTTGATCGATCTCAATCAATTTTCGTCCTACTACAATCGAAAATTCCTCCACTACAAACCTCTACTAGCATGTTTGAGTCATTTTTGACGTTTGTAATAGTCGTCCAATCTTCGCAACCGGAGTAGTTCAGTCCAGATTCTGAGAAAACGGGTTTTTGCTCAACTTGATCGATCTCAATCAATTTTCGTCCTACTACAATCGAAAATTCCTCCACTACAAACCTCTACGAGCATGTTAGAGTCATATTTGACGTTTGTAGTAGTCGTCCAATCTTCGCAACCGGAGTAATTCAGTCCAGATTCCGAGAAAACGAGTTTTAATCTGATCGATCTCAATAAATTTTAGTTTTACTAAAATCGAAAATCCCTCCATTACAAACCTCTACGAGCATGTTTGAGTCATTTTTGACGTTTGTAGTACTCAAAAAATCTTCACAACCGGAGTAATTCAGTGAAGATCGCTCGAAAACGAGTTTTACTCAACTTGATCGATCTCAATCAATTTTCGTCCTACTACAATCGAAAATTCCTCCACTACAAACCTCTACGAGCATGTTTGAGTCATTTTTGACGTTTGTAGTAGTCGTCCAATCTTCACAACTGGAGTAATTCAGTGAAGATCGCTCGAATACGAGTTTTACTCAACTTGATCGATCTCAATCAATTTTCGTCCTACTACAATCGAAAATTCCTCCACTACAAACCTCTACTAGCATGTTTGAGTCATATTGGACGTTTGTAGTAGTCGTCCAATCTTCGCAACTGGAGTAATTCAGTCCAGATTCTGAGAAAACGGGTTTTTACTCAACTTGATCGATCTCAATCAATTTTCGTCCTACTACAATCGAAAATTCCTCGACAAAACCTCTACTAGCATGTTTGAGTCATTTTTGACGTTTGTAGTAGTCGTCTAATCTTCGCAACCGGAGTAATTCAGTGAAGATCGCTCGAAAACGAGTTTTACTCAACTTGATCGATCTCAATCAATTTTCGTCCTACTACAATCGAAAATTCCTCCACTACAAACCTCTACGAGCATGTTAGAGTCATTTTTGACGTTTGTAGTAGTCGTCCAATCTTCGCAACCGGAGTAATTCAGTCCAGATTCTGAGAAAACGAGTTTTACTCAACTTGATCGATCTCAATCAATTTTCGTCCTACTACAATCGAAAATTCCTCCACTACAAACCTCTACTAGCATGTTTGAGTCATATTGGACGTTTGTAGTAGTCGTCCAATCTTCGTAACCGGAGTAATTCAGTCCAGATTCTGAGAAAACAAGTTTTACTCAACTTGATCGATCTCAATCAATTTTCGTTCTACTACAATCGAAAATTCCTCCACTACAAACCTCTACGAGCATGTTTGAGTCATTTTTGACATTTGTAGTAGTCGTCCAATCTTCGCAACCGGAGTAATTCAGTCCAGATTCTCAGAAAACGAGTTTTACTCAACTTGATCGATCTCAATCAATTTTCGTCCTACTACAATCGAAAATTCCTCCACTACAAACCTCTACGAGCATGTTAGAGTCATTTTTGACGTTTGTAGTAGTCGTCCAATCTTCGCAACCGGAGTAATTCAGTCCAGATTCTGAGAAAACGAGTTTTACTCAACTTGATCGATCTCAATCAATTTTCGTTCTACTACAATGGAAAATTCCTTCACTACAAACCTCTACGAGCATGTTTGAGTCATTTTTGACGTTTGTAGTAGTCGTCCAATCTTCGCAACCGGAGTAATTCAGTCCAGATTCTGAGAAAACGAGTTTTACTCAACTTGATCGATCTCAATCAATTTTCGTTCTACTACAATCGAAAATTCCTCCACTACAAACCTCTACGAGCATGTTAGAGTCATTTTTGACGTTTGTAGTAGTCGTCCAATCTTCGCAACCGGAGTAATTCAGTCCAGATTCTGAGAAAACGAGTTTTACTCAACTTGATCGATCTCAATCAATTTTCGTTCTACTACAATCGAAAATTCCTCCACTACAAACCTCTACGAACATGTTTGAGTCATTTTTGACATTTGTAGTAGTCGTCCAATCTTCGCAACCGAAGTAATTCAGTCCAGATTCTCAGAAAACGAGTTTTACTCAACTTGATCGATCTCAATCAATTTTCGTCCTACTACAATCGAAAATTCCTCCACTACAAACCTCTACTAGCATGTTTGAGTCATTTTTGACGTTTGTAGTAGTCGTCCAATCTTCGCAACCGGAGTAGTTCAGTCCAGATTCTGAGAAAACGGGTTTTTACTCAACTTGATCGATCTCAATCAATTTTCGTCCTACTACAATCGAAAATTCCTCCACTACAAACCTCTACGAGCATGTTAGAGTCATATTTGACGTTTGTAGTAGTCGTCCAATCTTCGCAACCGGAGTAATTCAGTCCAGATTCTGAGAAAACGAGTTTTACTCAACTTGATCGATCTCAATCAATTTTCGTCCTACTACAATCGAAAATTCTTCCACTACTAACCTCTACGAGCATCTTCGAGTCATTTTTGACGTTTGTAGTAGTCGTCCAATCTTCACAACTGGAGTAATTTAGTCGAGATCGCTCGAAAACGAGTTTTACTTATCTTGATCGATCTTAATCAATTTTTTTTAACTACAATCGAAAATTCTTCCACTACTAACCTCTACGAGCATGTTTGAGTCATTTTTGACGTTTGTAGTAGTCGTCCAATCTTCACAACTGGAGTAATTCAGTCGAGATCGCTCGAAAACGAGTTTTACTCATTTTGATCGATCTCAGTCAATTTTCGTTCTACTACAATCGAAAATTCCTCCACTACAAACCTCTACGAGCATGTTTGAGTCATTTTTGACGTTTGTAGTAGTCGTCCAATCTTCACAACTGGAGTAATTCAGTGAAGATCGCTCGAATACGAGTTTTACTCAACTTGATCGATCTCAATCAATTTTCGTCCTACTACAATCGAAAATTCCTCCACTACAAACCTCTACTAGCATGTTTGAGTCATATTGGACGTTTGTAGTAGTCGTCCAATCTTCGCAACCGGAGTAATTCAGTCCAGATTCTGAGAAAACGGGTTTTTACTCAACTTGATCGATCTCAATCAATTTTCGTCCTACTACAATCGAAAATTCCTCCACTACAAACCTCTACTAGCATGTTTGAGTCATTTTTGACGTTTGTAGTAGTCGTCTAATCTTCGCAACCGGAGTAATTCAGTGAAGATCGCTCGAAAACGAGTTTTACTCAACTTGATCGATCTCAATCAATTTTCGTCCTACTACAATCGAAAATTCCTCCACTACAAACCTCTACGAGCATGTTTGAGTCATTTTTGACGTTTGTAGTAGTCGTCCAATCTTCACAACTGGAGTAATTCAGTGAAGATCGCTCGAATACGAGTTTTACTCAACTTGATCGATCTCAATCAATTTTCGTCCTACTACAATCGAAAATTCCTCCACTACAAACCTCTACTAGCATGTTTGAGTCATATTGGACGTTTGTAGTAGTCGTCCAATCTTCGCAACCGGAGTAATTCAGTCCAGATTCTGAGAAAACGGGTTTTTACTCAACTTGATCGATCTCAATCAATTTTCGTCCTACTACAATCGAAAATTCCTCCACTACAAACCTCTACTAGCATGTTTGAGTCATTTTTGACGTTTGTAGTAGTCGTCTAATCTTCGCAACCGGAGTAATTCAGTGAAGATCGCTCGAAAACGAGTTTTACTCAACTTGATCGATCTCAATCAATTTTCGTCCTACTACAATCGAAAATTCCTCCACTACAAACCTCTACGAGCATGTTTGAGTCATTTTTGACATTTTTAGTAGTAGTCCAATCTTCGCAACCGGAGTAATTCACTCCAGATTCTGAGTAAACGAGTTTTACTCAACTTGATCGATCTCAATCAATTTTCGTCCTACTACAATCGAAAATTCCTCCACTACAAACCTCTACTAGCATGTTTGAGTCATATTGGACGTTTGTAGTAGTCGTCCAATCTTCGCAACCGGAGTAATTCAGTCCAGATTCTGAGAAAACAAGTTTTACTCAACTTGATCGATCTCAATCAATTTTCGTTCTACTACAATGGAAAATTCCTTCACTACAAACCTCTACGAGCATGTTTGAGTCATTTTTGACGTTTGTAGTAGTCGTCCAATCTTCGCAACCGGAGTAATTCAGTCCAGATTCTCAGAAAACGAGTTTTACTCAACTTGATCGATCTCAATCAATTTTCGTCCTACTACAATCGAAAATTCCTCCACTACAAACCTCTACGAGCATGTTAGAGTCATTTTTGACGTTTGTAGTAGTCGTCCAATCTTCGCAACCGGAGTAATTCAGTCCAGATTCTGAGAAAACGAGTTTTACTCAACTTGATCGATCTCAATCAATTTTCGTTCTACTACAATCGAAAATTCTTCCACTACAAACCTCTACGAGCATGTTAGAGTCATTTTTGACGTTTGTAGTAGTCGTCCAATCTTCGCAACCGGAGTAATTCAGTCCAGATTCTGAGAAAACGAGTTTTACTCAACTTGATCGATCTCAATCAATTTTCGTTCTACTACAATCGAAAATTCCTTCACTACAAACCTCTACGAGCATGTTTGAGTCATTTTTGACATTTGTAGTAGTCGTCCAATCTTCGCAACCGAAGTAATTCAGTCCAGATTCTCAGAAAACGAGTTTTACTCAACTTGATCGATCTCAATCAATTTTCGTCCTACTACAATCGAAAATTCCTCCACTACAAACCTCTACTAGCATGTTTGAGTCATTTTTGACGTTTGTAATAGTCGTCCAATCTTCGCAACCGGAGTAGTTCAGTCCAGATTCTGAGAAAACGGGTTTTTGCTCAACTTGATCGATCTCAATCAATTTTCGTCCTACTACAATCGAAAATTCCTCCACTACAAACCTCTACGAGCATGTTAGAGTCATATTTGACGTTTGTAGTAGTCGTCCAATCTTCGCAACCGGAGTAATTCAGTCCAGATTCCGAGAAAACGAGTTTTAATCTGATCGATCTCAATAAATTTTAGTTTTACTAAAATCGAAAATCCCTCCATTACAAACCTCTACGAGCATGTTTGAGTCATTTTTGACGTTTGTAGTACTCAAAAAATCTTCACAACCGGAGTAATTCAGTGAAGATCGCTCGAAAACGAGTTTTACTCAACTTGATCGATCTCAATCAATTTTCGTCCTACTACAATCGAAAATTCCTCCACTACAAACCTCTACGAGCATGTTTGAGTCATTTTTGACGTTTGTAGTAGTCGTCCAATCTTCACAACTGGAGTAATTCAGTGAAGATCGCTCGAATACGAGTTTTACTCAACTTGATCGATCTCAATCAATTTTCGTCCTACTACAATCGAAAATTCCTCCACTACAAACCTCTACTAGCATGTTTGAGTCATATTGGACGTTTGTAGTAGTCGTCCAATCTTCGCAACTGGAGTAATTCAGTCCAGATTCTGAGAAAACGGGTTTTTACTCAACTTGATCGATCTCAATCAATTTTCGTCCTACTACAATCGAAAATTCCTCGACAAAACCTCTACTAGCATGTTTGAGTCATTTTTGACGTTTGTAGTAGTCGTCTAATCTTCGCAACCGGAGTAATTCAGTGAAGATCGCTCGAAAACGAGTTTTACTCAACTTGATCGATCTCAATCAATTTTCGTCCTACTACAATCGAAAATTCCTCCACTACAAACCTCTACGAGCATGTTAGAGTCATTTTTGACGTTTGTAGTAGTCGTCCAATCTTCGCAACCGGAGTAATTCAGTCCAGATTCTGAGAAAACGAGTTTTACTCAACTTGATCGATCTCAATCAATTTTCGTTCTACTACAATGGAAAATTCCTTCACTACGAACCTCTACGAGCATGTTTGAGTCATTTTTGACGTTTGTAGTAGTCGTCCAATCTTCGCAACCGGAGTAATTCAGTCCAGATTCTGAGAAAACGAGTTTTACTCAACTTGATCGATCTCAATCAATTTTCGTTCTACTACAATCGAAAATTCCTCCACTACAAACCTCTACGAGCATGTTAGAGTCATTTTTGACGTTTGTAGTAGTCGTCCAATCTTCGCAACCGGAGTAATTCAGTCCAGATTCTGAGAAAACGAGTTTTACTCAACTTGATCGATCTCAATCAATTTTCGTTCTACTACAATCGAAAATTCCTCCACTACAAACCTCTACGAGCATGTTTGAGTCATTTTTGACATTTGTAGTAGTCGTCCAATCTTCGCAACCGAAGTAATTCAGTCCAGATTCTCAGAAAACGAGTTTTACTCAACTTGATCGATCTCAATCAATTTTCGTCCTACTACAATCGAAAATTCCTCCACTACAAACCTCTACTAGCATGTTTGAGTCATATTGGACGTTTGTAGTAGTCGTCCAATCTTCGTAACCGGAGTAATTCAGTCCAGATTCTGAGAAAACAAGTTTTACTCAACTTGATCGATCTCAATCAATTTTCGTTCTACTACAATCGAAAATTCCTCCACTACAAACCTCTACGAGCATGTTTGAGTCATTTTTGACATTTGTAGTAGTCGTCCAATCTTCGCAACCAGAGTAATTCAGTCCAGATTCTCAGAAAACGAGTTTTACTCAACTTGATCGATCTCAATCAATTTTCGTCCTACTACAATCGAAAATTCCTCCACTACAAACCTCTACGAGCATGTTAGAGTCATTTTTGACGTTTGTAGTAGTCGTCCAATCTTCGCAACCGGAGTAATTCAGTCCAGATTCTGAGAAAACGAGTTTTACTCAACTTGATCGATCTCAATCAATTTTCGTTCTACTACAATGGAAAATTCCTTCACTACAAACCTCTACGAGCATGTTTGAGTCATTTTTGACGTTTGTAGTAGTCGTCCAATCTTCGCAACCGGAGTAATTCAGTCCAGATTCTGAGAAAACGAGTTTTACTCAACTTGATCGATCTCAATCAATTTTCGTTCTACTACAATCGAAAATTCCTCCACTACAAACCTCTACGAGCATGTTAGAGTCATTTTTGACGTTTGTAGTAGTCGTCCAATCTTCGCAACCGGAGTAATTCAGTCCAGATTCTGAGAAAACGAGTTTTACTCAACTTGATCGATCTCAATCAATTTTCGTTCTACTACAATCGAAAATTCCTCCACTACAAACCTCTACGAGCATGTTTGAGTCATTTTTGACATTTGTAGTAGTCGTCCAATCTTCGCAACCGAAGTAATTCAGTCCAGATTCTCAGAAAACGAGTTTTACTCAACTTGATCGATCTCAATCAATTTTCGTCCTACTACAATCGAAAATTCCTCCACTACAAACCTCTACTAGCATGTTTGAGTCATTTTTGACGTTTGTAGTAGTCGTCCAATCTTCGCAACCGGAGTAGTTCAGTCCAGATTCTGAGAAAACGGGTTTTTACTCAACTTGATCGATCTCAATCAATTTTCGTCCTACTACAATCGAAAATTCCTCCACTACAAACCTCTACGAGCATGTTAGAGTCATATTTGACGTTTGTAGTAGTCGTCCAATCTTCGCAACCGGAGTAATTCAGTCCAGATTCTGAGAAAACGAGTTTTACTCAACTTGATCGATCTCAATCAATTTTCGTCCTACTACAATCGAAAATTCTTCCACTACTAACCTCTACGAGCATCTTCGAGTCATTTTTGACGTTTGTAGTAGTCGTCCAATCTTCACAACTGGAGTAATTTAGTCGAGATCGCTCGAAAACGAGTTTTACTTATCTTGATCGATCTTAATCAATTTTTTTTAACTACAATCGAAAATTCTTCCACTACTAACCTCTACGAGCATGTTTGAGTCATTTTTGACGTTTGTAGTAGTCGTCCAATCTTCACAACTGGAGTAATTCAGTCGAGATCGCTCGAAAACGAGTTTTACTCATTTTGATCGATCTCAGTCAATTTTCGTTCTACTACAATCGAAAATTCTTCCACTACTAACCTCTACGAGCATGTTTGAGTCATTTTTGACGTTTGTAGTAGTCGTCCAATCTTCACAACTGGAGTAATTCAGTCGAGATCGCTCGAAAACGAGTTTTACTTATATTGATCGATCTCAATCAATTTTCGTTCTACTACAACCGAAAATTCTTCCACTACAAATCTCTACGAGCATGTTTGAGTCATTTTTGACATTTGTAGTAGTCGTCCAATCTTCGCAACCGGAGTAATTCAGTCCAGATTCTGAGAAAACGGGTTTTTACTCAACTTGATCGATTTCAATCAATTTTCGTCCTACTACAATCGAAAATTCCTCCACTACAAACCTCTACGTGCATGTTTGAGTCATATTTGACGTATGTAGTAGTCGTCCAATCTTCGCAACCGGAGTAATTTGTCCAGATTTCGGGAAAACGAGTTTTACTCAACTTGATCGATCTCAATCAATTTTCGTCCTACTACAATCGAAAATTCCTCCACTACAAACCTCTACTAGCATGTTTGAGTCATATTGGACGTTTGTAGTAGTCGTCCAATCTTCGTAACCGGAGTAATTCAGTCCAGATTCTGAGAAAACAAGTTTTACTCAACTTGATCGATCTCAATCAATTTTCGTTCTACTACAATCGAAAATTCCTCCACTACAAACCTCTACGAGCATGTTTGAGTCATTTTTGACATTTGTAGTAGTCGTCCAATCTTCGCAACCAGAGTAATTCAGTCCAGATTCTCAGAAAACGAGTTTTACTCAACTTGATCGATCTCAATCAATTTTCGTCCTACTACAATCGAAAATTCCTCCACTACAAACCTCTACGAGCATGTTAGAGTCATTTTTGACGTTTGTAGTAGTCGTCCAATCTTCGCAACCGGAGTAATTCAGTCCAGATTCTGAGAAAACGAGTTTTACTCAACTTGATCGATCTCAATCAATTTTCGTTCTACTACAATGGAAAATTCCTTCACTACAAACCTCTACGAGCATGTTTGAGTCATTTTTGACGTTTGTAGTAGTCGTCCAATCTTCGCAACCGGAGTAATTCAGTCCAGATTCTGAGAAAACGAGTTTTACTCAACTTGATCGATCTCAATCAATTTTCGTTCTACTACAATCGAAAATTCCTCCACTACAAACCTCTACGAGCATGTTAGAGTCATTTTTGACGTTTGTAGTAGTCGTCCAATCTTCGCAACCGGAGTAATTCAGTCCAGATTCTGAGAAAACGAGTTTTACTCAACTTGATCGATCTCAATCAATTTTCGTTCTACTACAATCGAAAATTCCTCCACTACAAACCTCTACGAGCATGTTTGAGTCATTTTTGACATTTGTAGTAGTCGTCCAATCTTCGCAACCGAAGTAATTCAGTCCAGATTCTCAGAAAACGAGTTTTACTCAACTTGATCGATCTCAATCAATTTTCGTCCTACTACAATCGAAAATTCCTCCACTACAAACCTCTACTAGCATGTTTGAGTCATTTTTGACGTTTGTAGTAGTCGTCCAATCTTCGCAACCGGAGTAATTCAGTCCAGATTCCGAGAAAACGAGTTTTAATCTGATCGATCTCAATAAATTTTAGTTTTACTAAAATCGAAAATCCCTCCATTACAAACCTCTACGAGCATGTTTGAGTCATTTTTGACGTTTGTAGTACTCAAAAAATCTTCACAACCGGAGTAATTCAGTGAAGATCGCTCGAAAACGAGTTTTACTCAACTTGATCGATCTCAATCAATTTTCGTCCTACTACAATCGAAAATTCCTCCACTACAAACCTCTACGAGCATGTTTGAGTCATTTTTGACGTTTGTAGTAGTCGTCCAATCTTCACAACTGGAGTAATTCAGTGAAGATCGCTCGAATACGAGTTTTACTCAACTTGATCGATCTCAATCAATTTTCGTCCTACTACAATCGAAAATTCCTCCACTACAAACCTCTACTAGCATGTTTGAGTCATATTGGACGTTTGTAGTAGTCGTCCAATCTTCGCAACTGGAGTAATTCAGTCCAGATTCTGAGAAAACGGGTTTTTACTCAACTTGATCGATCTCAATCAATTTTCGTCCTACTACAATCGAAAATTCCTCGACAAAACCTCTACTAGCATGTTTGAGTCATTTTTGACGTTTGTAGTAGTCGTCTAATCTTCGCAACCGGAGTAATTCAGTGAAGATCGCTCGAAAACGAGTTTTACTCAACTTGATCGATCTCAATCAATTTTCGTCCTACTACAATCGAAAATTCCTCCACTACAAACCTCTACGAGCATGTTAGAGTCATTTTTGACGTTTGTAGTAGTCGTCCAATCTTCGCAACCGGAGTAATTCAGTCCAGATTCTGAGAAAACGAGTTTTACTCAACTTGATCGATCTCAATCAATTTTCGTCCTACTACAATCGAAAATTCCTCCACTACAAACCTCTACTAGCATGTTTGAGTCATATTGGACGTTTGTAGTAGTCGTCCAATCTTCGTAACCGGAGTAATTCAGTCCAGATTCTGAGAAAACAAGTTTTACTCAACTTGATCGATCTCAATCAATTTTCGTTCTACTACAATCGAAAATTCCTCCACTACAAACCTCTACGAGCATGTTTGAGTCATTTTTGACATTTGTAGTAGTCGTCCAATCTTCGCAACCAGAGTAATTCAGTCCAGATTCTCAGAAAACGAGTTTTACTCAACTTGATCGATCTCAATCAATTTTCGTCCTACTACAATCGAAAATTCCTCCACTACAAACCTCTACGAGCATGTTAGAGTCATTTTTGACGTTTGTAGTAGTCGTCCAATCTTCGCAACCGGAGTAATTCAGTCCAGATTCTGAGAAAACGAGTTTTACTCAACTTGATCGATCTCAATCAATTTTCGTTCTACTACAATGGAAAATTCCTTCACTACAAACCTCTACGAGCATGTTTGAGTCATTTTTGACGTTTGTAGTAGTCGTCCAATCTTCGCAACCGGAGTAATTCAGTCCAGATTCTGAGAAAACGAGTTTTACTCAACTTGATCGATCTCAATCAATTTTCGTTCTACTACAATCGAAAATTCCTCCACTACAAACCTCTACGAGCATGTTAGAGTCATTTTTGACGTTTGTAGTAGTCGTCCAATCTTCGCAACCGGAGTAATTCAGTCCAGATTCTGAGAAAACGAGTTTTACTCAACTTGATCGATCTCAATCAATTTTCGTTCTACTACAATCGAAAATTCCTCCACTACAAACCTCTACGAGCATGTTTGAGTCATTTTTGACATTTGTAGTAGTCGTCCAATCTTCGCAACCGAAGTAATTCAGTCCAGATTCTGAGAAAACGAGTTTTACTCAACTTGATCGATCTCAATCAATTTTCGTCCTACTACAATCGAAAATTCCTCCACTACAAACCTCTACTAGCATGTTTGAGTCATTTTTGACGTTTGTAGTAGTCGTCCAATCTTCGCAACCGGAGTAGTTCAGTCCAGATTCTGAGAAAACGGGTTTTTACTCAACTTGATCGATCTCAATCAATTTTCGTCCTACTACAATCGAAAATTCCTCCACTACAAACCTCTACGAGCATGTTAGAGTCATATTTGACGTTTGTAGTAGTCGTCCAATCTTCGCAACCGGAGTAATTCAGTCCAGATTCTGAGAAAACGAGTTTTACTCAACTTGATCGATCTCAATCAATTTTCGTCCTACTACAATCGAAAATTCTTCCACTACTAACCTCTACGAGCATCTTCGAGTCATTTTTGACGTTTGTAGTAGTCGTCCAATCTTCACAACTGGAGTAATTTAGTCGAGATCGCTCGAAAACGAGTTTTACTTATCTTGATCGATCTTAATCAATTTTTTTTAACTACAATCGAAAATTCTTCCACTACTAACCTCTACGAGCATGTTTGAGTCATTTTTGACGTTTGTAGTAGTCGTCCAATCTTCACAACTGGAGTAATTCAGTCGAGATCGCTCGAAAACGAGTTTTACTCATTTTGATCGATCTCAGTCAATTTTCGTTCTACTACAATCGAAAATTCTTCCACTACTAACCTCTACGAGCATGTTTGAGTCATTTTTGACGTTTGTAGTAGTCGTCCAATCTTCACAACTGGAGTAATTCAGTCGAGATCGCTCGAAAACGAGTTTTACTTATATTGATCGATCTCAATCAATTTTCGTTCTACTACAACCGAAAATTCTTCCACTACAAATCTCTACGAGCATGTTTGAGTCATTTTTGACATTTGTAGTAGTCGTCCAATCTTCGCAACCGGAGTAATTCAGTCCAGATTCTGAGAAAACGGGTTTTTACTCAACTTGATCGATTTCAATCAATTTTCGTCCTACTACAATCGAAAATTCCTCCACTACAAACCTCTACGTGCATGTTTGAGTCATATTTGACGTATGTAGTAGTCGTCCAATCTTCGCAACCGGAGTAATTTGTCCAGATTTCGGGAAAACGAGTTTTACTCAACTTGATCGATCTCAATCAATTTTCGTCCTACTACAATCGAAAATTCCTCCACTACAAACCTCTACGTGCATGTTTTAGTCATATTTGACGTTTGTAGTATATATAGATTGTAGTAATTATTCAGTGAAGATCGCTCGAAAACGAGTTTTACTCAACTTCATCGATTCTAATGAATTTCTCTTCTAACAGACTTAAAAGTTCTTTCACTACAAACCTCAAATTAGGTAAAAGGTTTAATAACAAGTAACTATTATCAAAAAAAAAATCTTTTTTTTTTTTTATAATTAACTACAAACGAAAATTCGTTCACTACAATCAACTACTAACGATTCTTCATACAAATCAACCGATAGAATTGATTTTTTATAAATCCGGGGGTTGGCTATTTTTGGTTTATCCATAAATTTTTTTCGGTTCAACTACAAACAAAAATTTTTTTACTACAATCAACTACTTACCAACCTTATCAAGAATACGCAAATAAAAAATTGATTTTTGCAAGTAGGGTGCCAGGTTCACACAGGTATCAAACATAGCTCACATAGGACCCGTAATATATTATTACTGTGGTGCTTCCCTATTTCTATAGGATTTACACCTAGTTGCCTTCCAGGTCTCCCGCTTTGCAAAGGAGGGAAGAGGCATTACGTTCTTTTCTTACTTCCTCACATTATCTTCTGATTAATTTCATTGCGGGTTCCAAGACATGCTAACTTCTCCTAAGACATCACCGAGATCGAACTCGGTGTAACTTTTCTGGTGTTTTGGTCATTGCTGTAGATCCTGGTTTACAGGAGTCACAGTAATGGGAACGTGGGTGGGATTAGTCCCATTAAAGAGTTGGGGGCCTTATGGGCCTTGAAAAATTTTAACAGCAGGTAGCCGCAATCTGCGTTTATTTTTACCACAAATTTTTTCAGCATAAAGTTTTCTCGCATAAATTATGATAAGCAGAGTGTTATAAACGCATAATGGTTTTATTGGCATAACATTAACTTACTCTAATTTTTTATCATAATTTTAATCAGCATAAATGTAAAGGGTATAAATGTTATACGCCTAAAAATAATTTATCATGCGATGCGATGCGCCAGAATAGAATCGCTCGTTTTAATCTACCTTCTTTCTTTTTGTATTGTATTTATATATTCTATATTTAAGTGTTATATTTTGAACTTCAGTAAAGTGACTATCGACATTTTTAATCAGTGGGCATTTCAATCCTAGACAGTTCAAGCTTAGATATAAAAAAAGACGTGTGGCACTCGGAGACTGCCGCGGTAAAGCTATTGCATAGCATACCTTTGTTTTTCTCTGATATTAATTCAAGTTACACTAAAAAAACCAAAAAAAAAACCCCAAAATACAAAATACCCTCACTCCACCCTCACTCTCACAGTCGCCCTCATCCTCAGCCTCACACTCACACTTACTATCATCACGTCTAGATCCGTGCGAACTTCGTACAATCGTACCATATAATATATGTACATATACGTTAAGCCAACGCTCGGCCGTGCTCGGTGAACTTCGTGTGACCTCGTCTCGACCTTCGTCTTAGGTTTTTTTCCTTACGTAATTATTTGATTAAAGCCCACTCAAAGCCCGCGATAAAAACTATGCAATAGCTTAATAAAAATATTTACTCGTTAACATTATGGTATATGTATGGCTTGTAATCTTTATGCGAGAGTGAGTGATATGCCAATAAATGTTATGATTAGTAATCGTTTTTGTAAAAAAAAATATGCGTAAACATTTTATACGGGTATATCATTATTATAAAAAAGTTATGGGAAAATAAAGTATGCCTAATGATTTATTCTGTTTGAACGTTATGCGAAACGAAGAGTATGCCAAAAAACGTTATGCAGTTTTAAGTTATGCCTCGAAAATTTATGCAACCCAATACGGACCCCTTTGGATTACATGGACAGGAATGCACATGGTGAAATGTGGGCGTAAAAAATACCTTTGCCACACAAACGGGGTTAAGGAGTGGTTGATAATGATTAGTAAGCGTCGACCGGTGTAAAAACTTTTCTATGTTTTTATTCTGGTCGACGCTGCTGAATGTAGCTGCTGATTGCAAGATAACACTTGCCCTCCTCGCGTTTCATGCTGTCGTTCGGACAACTTTCTATATGAAGACTAAATATAATTATTCAGAGCCAAAAATATATTTAATGCACTAACTATGAAAGGAAGAGAGAATGAAATTTGCTTCTACAGTGTGATACAGACGATAGGCCTGCACTGTGTCTTAGAAATACGAAACGTAACTTTAACCTCTCTCTCTCTCGCCCCTACAATAATATACGGTTGTGTTGGCAGATGTGAGCGGGGTGGCATGTGGGGCGCGCAGGCGGGCGTGTGGTGCGGCGCGCTCGCGGCGGCCGCGCTGCTGCTGCTGCTGCTGGCCGCGCGCTGCCGGCCGCGCCGTGCCCGCAAGGCCGCTCCGGACCCGCACCACGTGAGTGCAACGCTAGCAGTGTCCGCAACCAGCGGTCTTGTCGCTTTTTACAAGCTAAATACATTGTCAGTGTCCGCAACCGGCGGTCTTGACGCTTTTTACAAGCGAAATATATCGTCAGTAAACGCAACCGGCGATCTTGTCTCTGTTTACAGGCTAAATAGATCGTCAGTAAACGCAACCGGCGATCTTGTCCCTTTTTACAAGCTAAATACATTGCCAGTGTCCGCAACCGGCGATCTTGTCGGTTTTTAGAAGCTAAATACATTGTCAGTGTCCGCAACCGGCGATCTTGTCGCTTTTTACAAGCTAAATACATCGTCAGAGTTAGGAACCGGCAATCTTGTCCCTTTTTACAAGCTAAATACATCGTCAGTTTCCGCAACCGGCTATCTTGTCCCTTTTTACAAGCTAAATACGTAGTCAGTAAACGCAACCAGCGATTTTGTCCCTTTTTACAAGCTAAATACGTAGTCAGTAAACGCAACCCGCAGTATTGTCGATATTAAGCTTTTAAAATCATCGTCAGTATCCGCTACCGGCGATATTGTCACTTTTTAGAAGCTAAATACATCGTCCGTGTCCGCAACCGGAGATCTTGTTGCCTTAAAGAAGCCCTTGAAAATTTAATCAGCGTCATAGTATAGAAACGATCACTCTTCAAAATTATCCTTGCAATTTATTTTTATGTAAAGTGGATGTTACTTTATGTAGATTCACTTTAGCGATTACTATCAGGCTAATGAGCCAATAAGTAATTTTACGTTGACTTAAACTTCTAAAATACTTATTCTAAGAAAAGATGATTTTTTTAGAGTCTGAAAATCTTATTACACTTTGCTCTTGTGTTCTAAAGATCCTTGCAAATATAAAAAAAATATTTCATTAGATTTATCAATCACGCTTTATCCCCGAAGGGGTGACAGAGGCAAATTATACGCCCATTTTTCACAGTGTGTAATCAGTCAATCCATTGCCGTGTAAAAAGTTAATTACACACTGAATGTTTAAAAATTAACGAAACATATGGCTGCTATCTCCTTATGATATTTATCTAGAAATAATTTTACTAGCATCATTTTCTATATGATTGACGCTGATTATTCCACCTTATCTGATGACCAGAGATTGTTACCATGTCCTCAATATATGGGCAACTATCTGAACTTTTCACATTAAAGTATAGGCATTAGATTCAAGAGACGATGATGATGTTTCCACAGTTTCTAGTTCTAATACATACATACATACATATTGTCACGCCTTTATCCCCGAAGGGGTAGGCAGAGGCATATTAAACGCCCACGATTCACCGTATGCACTTTCGTCCCACGTAACAGGTGGTGAGCTCATTGCCGTATTGATATGGACAGGCGCAGGCTGCATCGACCTGCTGTTGAAATTTTTTAAGCCGCCCATAAGGCCTTCAACTTGGCTTAACGACTGCGATTTTATTAGCGACCGGGACCAACGGCTTAACGTGCCTTCCGAAGCACGGAACTGGGGTGGGTCTAAAGGGCCGAATAAATTTAATAAAATAAAAAATGTATTCTAATAATTGTATTAAATATTTAGGAGGAGAAAATCTATTCCTCGCAAAAAAGCACCAACAAACGAAACGTGTTTTGTAGTTAGTGATTATCATTTTCCAGGTGCAGGTGGTAAGCACTTGGGTGCAGACGCGTGCCGTACCTCGTCGCGGACCTGTCAGCTTATTCCGAAGTCTATCCCTCCCCTTCCCAGGGCAGGCACAGCGAACGCGATCAACCCTGGCAGGAGCTCCATCCGACCGCCCCGAACCGCCTCCAGCTCCCCCACAAATCGTCGTAGTTAGCAATACGCAGCCCCCTCCTACCCAAGGACCCCCAGAGTACAAAGGCATCCC
This sequence comes from Thumatha senex, assembly GCA_948477245.1. Classification (NCBI taxonomy): domain Eukaryota; kingdom Metazoa; phylum Arthropoda; class Insecta; order Lepidoptera; family Erebidae; genus Thumatha; species Thumatha senex. The sequence continues at coordinate 58,470,986 of OX419724.1, forward strand.
AAAACTACCTCTACCAGAACAGTGGTTACACAAACGTCCTAAAGACTATAAATACACTAATATTCCGAGACCTCTTGCTCAACTTGTCAACGCTGATTTAGGTGCTGATCTGTATCAGGAAAATCGAGCGCGAAAACTCAGCGCTACTCGCTCGCCGTCGTTAGAAAAGGACGACAAATCGCCCTTTCTAGTGAGTGCAAATAAATCTGATAAAGATAAGGAAGTTTTCGGTTTTGATAGTGAAGCTGTAGAGAAATTGATTGAAAAAGAAATGGAAGATAAAGCGACACCTCCGAATGAGGAGGGCTCTCCTAGCAATCTTAGAAGGTTTCGATCTGTGAGTACGAGATTAAACATGTGCAGTTTGACCGAAAATCCTCACTTAGAAGGTCAGCAAGAGAGAGCAGAGATGCAAAACTCTCCAAGACAATTAGAATGCAGTTCTGCGAAAGAAAAATCTTCTGCGCCGAGGTTCGATTTTTCGCCAAAAATTTTTGCTGATACAATTGCTTCTCCGAATTTCTTTACTCCACCAGAAACCGTTTCACCTATGTTCTTTACTGAGCCGTCCCCAAAATCGGTCTACTACGACACCGTCCGATCTCCCAAGTTCTTTGCAGAGACCCCTCGAGATGCCGAAGTTCCACAATCACCACGTGCGTTAGGAGACCATTTCAATAGAAACGGTGGCGCTGAAAAACCTAGTTCTCCACGAATCTTAAATAGACCTAGTCCAAAGGTCCATAGTTACAATAAAGAGAATTACTTTACTTTCGATCAATCCTGCTTAGATGAAACAAGGGCATCTTCGAGGCCAAGGAAGTACGGTGGTCGAAATTCAATCGAGAAAGAACGCTTCACGCCTCCAGCGGACAAAGTGGACGTAAGAAAATACAAAAGGCACAATAGTTGCGATACGAATTATAAGACTGTAGAATTAAATATTACGAATTGCGATAATGATAATAATAAAGAAGCAGAATGTCCTGTCGGCGAGGATGTAACGGATTGCTGTCTCAAAATTGACGCTTTAGAAATAGAACCAAAACTTGCAGATAGATCCAATGAGCTAGTAGTAGCGCCTAGTCCATCAAATACAGCGCAAGCCAGAAGACAGAGATTAAAGTCAATATCTCTGGATTCAGATAATGCTAAAATCATCGAACAAAATTTAGGTCTACCTATAGCAAAGCAAATGAAAGATCAAATGAATGAAGCATATAAAAACCAGGATACGAGTACGTCTTGTGATAGTATTGAACGATATCAAAAAACTCCAACCAAAGAAACGCCTATATTTAAATTTGAAGAGGAGCAAAGAGATAAACACTCTGAGGTTGACCCTAAGTCTCCCGAAGTGAAACAAAAGAAATGTTTACGACAAAGTTCTGATACGCAATCCTTTATCGATATGCCTAGATTTTCGCCGAAAGAATTTGAGATTACAGTCACTTCTGAAGATGGAGCAACGACGCCTGCACAAGCAGAGGTCAAAAAGAAAGGAAAGAATCTTAGAAATTTACGAATCGACTTAACGAAACGAGATAGCGATTTAGAAAAAGAACTATTGGAATTCGAAAAGCTGTATACAGATGCAGAAGAAAAAAAAGTGAAAACGCCTACTCTTAAAGTGAAAGCGACTTCTCTAGATTCGTCAGAAACTGTGAATCTGTCGCTGCCACAGAAGAAAACATTAGATGTACCCCAAAACTCAATATCTATGCCTAATACTCCAAAAAGACAATTCAAACGGATTCTAGGCCCTAAGAATATCGCTGGGGCAAAATTAGGATACAATTCTTTGCATTCGAACGCCGAACATCGACGATTATACATGAAGGGACAAGATTCTGGTATATTTTTGAGAGATAACCACGCTGCTCTTATGCTTTACCAGCCCGGGTCTTCGCGAATGGGATCACGAACTATGGGATCTTTTGACGAAAATATGACGGATTTCGAAAACGCTCCAGCTATTAATATATCAGGTGCTGATAATAGGACATGTCAGGATGCAAGTCCAACTCTAGGTTCAAATTTGATAAACTATAAACAGAATTTGAGTTTGTCTAATACGAATTTGAAGACCCTACCAGAGGGTGTCCCGTCTGACAATTTTGAACCCAGCGCAGAGGACGAAAAGCTACTGAAAAAGTTACATAGAAAGAATTCTAACCAGAGTTTAATGCTTAGCACACACAGTCTTCAAAGTTCAAATTGTTCTTTAAGTAGCACTGGAGCGTCTTGTCACAATGTATCGACAGTGAGGACTAGCGTGTCTAATTTTAGCTTGAGTTCCGATTCTCGACACAAAAGGCTCTCTTTCGACAGACGAGATTCAAACACCTCCGTCAATAACGAACAGCTACCTACGACACGAGTTATATGCTCATCCAATACCAGCGTATCTGGTGAAGCATCTAGGAACTGCCTCTTGCAACGTCGCGGCTCGAACAACAGTCTTACACTAAACTTGATATCAAGTAACACATTGAGCCGTCATTCCAGCAATAGTTCTTTGAATAAAGATGCAAGACAAACTCAAAAGAAAGGCCTCCTTGAACGGAGAAGTTCGAATACATCATTGACGCTAAATATAAATAATTCAAATCCGCAACTCACAGTCAATAGAGCCTTAAGCATTTCAAATTATAATCTAAACGGCTCAACATCTAACTTAAGTAGATATAACAGCAATATTAGCATAGACAATCCTCCCGCAGAACCGAAAAAAGGTATTTTGGAAAGACGCAGCTCAAATACTTCTCTGACTCTAAATATTACCCAACCGCAAGAACCCAGGGAGTTGGAAGTTGACGAGAATATGCTACAAAGTAATTTACCTCAGCGAGAGAAGCATAGGAAATCATTGAGTACGGAAAATTTGATGCCAAAATCTTATAAGGACCGGACTCGGTTACGCAGTACGGATAAAAGCAGTGGATTTGGTTCACACGACAATCTATGGTCACACTCATATCCTACTGAACAAGAAGGTCAAAACCTAACTTACGTGTGCGGCGATCAAGAAAATGAAATCATATACGCAGTAGGACGTCAAGAAGACACAAATTTCCAGCCTGGTATTACCAGAAATATAACTACGAAGCCGCTAAGCCCTCAGAGCACTTCAGAAGACTTTAGATTATATTTAGCCAATATGCAGCATTTACAAAACGCTTCTAGTGTACTGACTCGTCAGCGGTTGCGCGATTTAAACGATGTATTTCAGAATGGTTACTCTAAAGTGAAGTGTCATAATGTAGTCGATGCTCAACACTGCTGTTCAGGCAGAGTTGGAGACTTGTCCAAAGAGAACCCTCAAATGGAGATCCCAGACGTATCGACTTCGCAACCATGTTCGGAATACCAGAAAAAGTTGCTCCGTAGCTTGCATCAAGAATTTTGGGATATGCCGACAAATTTCCAAGAGAAACCTATAGTTTCTGGGTCGCATCCTAAGAACAGGTATAAGACGATTTTGCCGAATGAACACTCGAGGTTCATGTTGACTTCGGAGACTGTCGAAGGATACATCAATGCCAATTTTATTAAGGTGAGTAAATTTTGGTTATCTTTAAATCCCATATTACTTACCAATTACGCCTTATCCCTAAAGGGGTGGCAGATGAATATACGCCCACTTTTCACCGTGTGTAATCCTGTCTCACATATTAGATGTTGAGCCCATTGCCGTATTGAAATAGACAGATGCAGGTTGTGCTACCTTCTGTAGAAATTTTTTAAGCCCATAAGACCTTCAACTTGGCTTAACAACTGCCATGTTATTGACAACCGGGACCAAAGCGCCTTCCGAAGCACGGAAGCGCTCGCAACATTTTGAGGATGAAACCAAAACGTCTGATCGCTTTTATTTTATAGCAGGGCGAGTGCTGCACCTCTGGTGATGGTGACACTTTCCATCAAGTGGGCCGTATGCTTGTCTACCACCTTAGCGATATAAAAAAAATTTTTTTAGTTGATTTGGACATTCGTACAGACGTTAGCTGACGTCCATCAAATGAACGAAATCCAAGGTCATGCTACGAAGTGTGATTTTTATCCTGCTTTCTTGTTCATGTTGTTTCCAAACCCTAACTAGATTTGAAGCCTGAGGTTTACTTTTATTTGTCTGCAACGAACAGCTATAAATTTCAGCATTGTTAGAAGCGACTGCCGCTAGACCTCCCGTCGGCGGCGACGTTCGTTGTCTCGTGCGTCAGTCAGCTGGTGCACCACTAGCAGATCATTTGGGCTTCAGAGGTCTTGATATAGTGCCTCTTGCACACTTTTGAACTATACCATGTTGAGGCTAATTTGCTAAGAGGTTTTATTGCCAAAGTTTAGCTATCCTCTGTACCGTGGTCATGTCTTTAGGCGAGGGAATTCCCACATATAAAATAGTTGTAGATTTGTAAACGTAGCTAAATCACTTCATCTTCCTCTTAGCACAGTCCCGATTCGTCACGTTCCTCAACGAAACAAAACTATTCCTTATTTTTATAGCTAGACAATAAAAAAAATTCGTTTGTTCAAAGAATGATAAATACTTATATTTTCCAGGGGCACGAGTACACCAGAAACACTTACATAGCCACCCAGGGTCCGCTGCAGAACACAATCTATGACTTCTGGCTCATGGTCTACCAGAACAGCATATCTTGTCAAGCTCAGCTCAGCGAAGAGGCTGCCAGCATGGCCATCCAGAAAGTTGTCATGCTCACCAACTTTATAGAGAATAATCGTCAAAAATGTGAGAAATACTTCCCGTTGGAGCTTAACGAAGAAGTCCAAATCTCCTGCCCGGAGGCCCCAAACAATGTTGATAACTTATTTATAATAAAAAATGAGGGTATGCTGAGAAAACAAGGATATACTATTAGAAAACTAAATGTTAAATATACAATGTGTGAGCGAGAAGTCATTATATATCACTACTGGTTCCACAATTGGGCTGATCACAAGTGTCCAAAGGATGTGAACGCTTTATTGAATTTAAGTTTGGACGTTTTAAAAGACAGAGTGTACGATTTTAATAACACAAGTGATTTTAACGAAGACGTATGTAAGTGTGAATCGCCTAAATCTGAATCAAAGTTTGTGTTCCCCCCGCTCGAGCAGCCCACACCGTGTGAAGTGAAAGTGTGTGTGTCTACACCGTTTGACTTTTCAAAAGAGACATTAAGTCCACCGTCTATAGTGCATTGTTCCGCTGGCATTGGACGAACGGGCTGTTTTATAGCCATCTTAAATGGTATAAAGCAGTTGACGCTGGAACAAAAAGTGGATGTGTTAGGAATAGTTTGTAATATGCGGCTAAATCGAGGAGGTATGGTACAAAATTCTGAACAATATGAATTGATTCATAAAGTCTTATGTTTATATGAGCAGGCTTGTTTGCCTTTATAGTTGTTTTAATGTTTTATAAGTAGATAAGGAATCTCCATATACAGTTCGCGGTCTGTGATCAGTGGTCGAGCTCTGAGTTACACGGTCACCACGCTTAGATGATCCCTACGATATAACACCACATATTGTGTTCTATAAAATCGTTTTAAAGCGAGGTGTCTAAGAATTTTACAAAGAATACAAAGAATTTTAGGGATCTTAGAATTTTACAAGACGTCCTCACAATTGGCTACGTTCAGACAACAATTATTACTATCTCCTATCTGAATGTAGCTTAATTCTGAGGATTTTGTCCAAGCATTTGTCCTATTTCAAGAATCTTTAAAAATTCTTTGTTGTCTATTTCAATTTTATGAACTTTTAATAATGTTTTTTACAAAAAATTATAATCTGAATGTTCATTTGATACCGACCGTATAGATTACAGTAACCGCAGACCGCAGAACGGTGTGTGTGACGCAATTATATTGATTGTAACTCTGATAGCGTGGACCCCAGTGCGTCCTTATTGTATCACTACATATTGATGAGAAGATGGCCACGGGCAAAGCCGGGCGGGTCAGCTAGTATTAACTAAATCAGCCTAGCGCAGTCCCCCGCTAGACGTAGGCCTCGATTTCTCCCTATTTTCGCCGTAAGTTCCCACCCCATAAGCAATTTTTGCCTTTCATATTGTATATATATGTACTTAATTTGTGTGTGTTTAGAAATATATAAGCTGTAGATTTACTGTGCAATACTTGTGGATATGTCTCTACTGCTTTTACATATTACATATGCATATACATCTTCGCGCTGTATCCCTAACGGGTTAGGCAGATACAACAGAATACCAAGTTTCGCGATCCAAGCATTCTTTCAGTCTCTGGATAAAAAAAAACATTTTTTATTTATTCCATGCGCTACATGATAATTCGTAGTATAATGTTAATAATTCCCGTAGTTAATACTAGATGGCGTTCATTACTATTGATGTTGTCCTTCATACGTTAATAGATGACGTTGTTATATATTTGGTAAGTTTTGAAATCCATTTCAATATTTGCCAAATACCTACCAGAGACAAAGCTTTTCTGTGCTTACTATTATTTTAGCACACTGCCTGCAATAAAGTATTACAATAAATCTGGAATATTTTACCGAATAAAAAATGAGATTGCCGTATGACACGCGTTGCGTAGCTATATTTGGTTTCCTATTAGATATTATTCTATACGGGTGTAAGGACCCCAATAAGATGGAGTCAGGATAGAGCGGGACTTATAAACGAAAACTAAGTGAGCAGATTGCTCAAAAACGGAAAGGTCAAAAGTACTCGGATACCCAGACGTGCGTGTATGAAGCGATTGATGAATCTACAGGAGCAAAAGAAGTATGCATGGATCGCGAAGCTTGGCGATCTGCGCTCTCTGACTACCCCGTCAGGGATACAGCGTGAAGATAGTTAGTATAGATAATATTCTGCAATGCTAAGCTACTTTCGTTTCTGATAATATTTATATTGCATTTATTCTGCAAACCAATACCCTCGCTTCCAGGCCCTAGATCTGCTATCCATCTACCTTTATGGGCATCATCACAGATTGTGAAAACCATTCGGCATTTATCTCATTATCTAGACATGATACACGTCTCTTTCCAGATGGTTTTTATTCCTGCTGTTTATTTTTATAAAGCGAAACGCTCGTGGCCCCGCCGACTCCGTGTTCTGTACTTACTGCGTTAAGCAACTTTCACTATTTCTGGTCCTTAGATGGGTGACCACTTTGTGGCATTTGCATTTGCGAGTGTTTCCGTGCTTCGGAAGGCACTTTAAGCCGTTGGTCCCGGTTGCCAGTAACGTGGCAGTCGTTAAGCCAAGTTAAAGGCCTTATTGACGGCTTTAAATCTTCAACACCTGCTCGCCAGAACCTGCGCCTGTACATTTCAACACGGCAATGTGCTCACCACCTGTTACGTGGGACAAAAGTGCGTTAAGGTGAAATGTGAGCGTATAGTATGCCTCTACCTACCCCTTCGGGGATAAAGGCGTGACAATATGTCTGTCTTACTATTATTGTAAAGGTCTTCTCATCAGGGTTGGTCTTTCTGTTCTATCGATATCCCTGTTTTCTACTGCCCTGACCAACTTTGTACTGTCTTAGAATTTAAATGTTTGAGAAAATGTCAATATGTCGCCATAGCTTTCCATCAGTATAGCGCCGTCATTTTACGAATTAATAATTTAAGAAAATCTTTAATTTTTCTTAATTTCTTTTTTATGTCATATATGTCTTTTGCTAGTTATGGAGAAAATCCAGCTGATGAACAATCGATCTCGAACTAAAAGTGCCGAGTTGAGGCGCCTCTCTCATACATTGGATAGAATTTTTGGCAGAACGGACCGATTTAAAAGATTTCTCTGCCGAACGAAATAGAAACTTGGAGCCCTCTGCCAGCGCACATGTTTCTTTCCTCTTACAATTCCCGGTTCTTCAAGAAGAACGTAAAGAGGAACATCCTTGGGCCGTCAACTACAATAGGGTCACTTACAATAGTCTTGTAGTAAGTGAGCTCAATTCGTAAGATGTCGCCATCGCTTTCCATCAGGCGTTCGGCGTCACTTTGGTGAGCTAAATATACAAAAAGTTTTTGTATATGGTTGTAAAACTATTAATTGGTATCGGAGTTGCTAAGTAGCTCGATAGATGGCGCTGGTCATACTCTAAAATGACGATTAAAATATAGTGAAGAATTCAACTGGTTTCGGTACGGTTCGGGTAGTTCAGTGGCTAGAACATTGCCCTGTTAGGCAAAGGTCCCGGGTTTAATCCCCGTCTTAAAACCAAGTTGTCTTTTTTCACTTTAATAAAAAATATATTCAATAAGTCTTAATTATTCAGACTTGGTCAACACAGAGGAAATTTTATTCGTTTTCTCTTTGTCTTCTTTTTTCATCTATTTTTAGTACTTCGCATTGGCTTCATACAAGACCACACGTCCGGATGATTTTTGAAGTGAAAATTTCTTTTAGCGCGGTACGCATATTTTTAGATGAGATAAAATCTTGTGACACCGTTACGAGTCGCAGCTATAGTGTGTACATATAGCAAACCGCGAACGCGTCTAGATAAATAAATTTAGTTAACATTTCTATTGGCACTTCCGGAGTGCAACGCGTCACGGTGATCGATAGCGATTAGTCCTGTGGATTGTGACAGTGGCTTTCAATTCGCTAGATGTCGCCATGGCTTTCCATCAGGCGGGCGACGTCACTTCGGCGGCTACTTCTTCCCGCTTCTCTTAAAGGACCCAGGGTTATAAGAGGCAGGAAACCTGCGCTGGCAGAGAGGGCCGAGTTTTTATCTCATTTCATTGCATTTTAGTCACTTGCCGTAACGCTACAACCCTACATTTTGTCGGAATGGGTAAGAGTTATACTCGTATGATAGACAACTTGTAGATGAATATAAATCTGTCAGCATAAATTGCGCTGTATTGTATTTACCCTAGAGACGCTATTTATAAAATAGATTTCCCAGACTGCCTTCTGTACTCTAGACTATACTTGTTTGGTGTTGTCAGTGCTAATAGTTGTGAGTTCAATGCCCGTTTGAGACAAAGCCTAAATTTATATTGTGTTAGCGCAGTATTGTGTGTATAACGCTACTTTGGTAAATATTTCTATATTCGTGCGAAATAGTTGTCAATTTAGTTCAACAAATAACGGCTAATCTTTTTTTACCACATTCAACCAGCTTCAGTACTTTTATATATACACTAGGTGACCCCCGGCTTCGCCCGTGACATATCTCGAACTCCCGTCGCACCTATTTATTAAAACTTATAAATTCTACAATAATGCATTAAAATTTGCCCGATTTGTCAACATTACTACTGCTCCGCTCTCCAGGGAAGTAGTGTGATGATATATAGCTTATAGCATATTGCAGTTTTTTCAAATATCGTTACAATTTAGTCAATGTATACAATAACTTAACAAATAATTATACATAAAAACCTTCCTTATGAATCACTCTAACTATTAAAAAAACGGCATCGTAATTCGTTGCGTAGTTTTATAGATCTAACGACTTTGTTTTATAATATGAAGTGATTATGTGATAGTAGTTGAGACCGCTATATCTAGCGCTAGATGGCGTCACTTATCTATAAGCGGCTAGCGGCTACTGCGTATATTATCATAACATTTTTTAGACAGTACGCGAGTGCGAATTTTTAGAGTAAATATTAGCCCATTTGCCAATGTTAATGCATTCTAGGAAGTTTTTATCTAACACTTCCAGTTAAGTACCTGTTTATGTTGTATTTTTTGTTTTGTATATTTACTGATGTATTTTTAAAAACAAAACTATTAAGTATATGTGAATTACTTGCCACACTTTTTCACACTGTCCTACGAGTTGTACAGACTCGTCACTTCTAGATCCTAAAGCACTATTCATACATATGAAACACTATTGATACTTGTCGGAACTTGTAGGCGGATTTGCAAAGAACATACATACATATTATCACGCCTGTTTCCCATGGGGGTAGGCAGAGACTATGGTTTTCCACTTGCTACGATCCTGACATACCACTTTCGCTACTTCTACTTTCGTGAGTGTTTTCATACACTCTCGCCGGTTAAGGGTACTCTTGACCTGGCCTTTTTCCTAAAGGTCTTCGATTTGCAAAAAAACTTGAATATAAACCTCAATGCTACGTAGCAAAGCCTCGCTTTTGTCAACGGGTCGCTCTTTTCTTCGTATTTTTGGAATTTCTAGGCTTGAGCAATGCCAGAATCAAGTAATTTGAATCTTTCTTATTACGTGAATTTGGTTTTCGTGTCAATAGTATAAAGCCCGTATTCCAGAACGTTTCTCAATACTCAATCGACGCATGAGAGTAGATTTTATAAGGCACAAACTAGCCTCAAGCGTTGATTGCGTCCTATAGACCGTAAATCGTCTTCAATTAGGTATACTAGGTACATTCATTTTCAAGTAGATAATATGAATCTTCTTAATTGAAATTAAGTAAATTATTCTTGTATATAGCAGCGTATTTGTATGCTTGTTTAAAGTTCTACTGCAGTAAAATGATGGTAAATTTTACTGGATTTTAATTGTGGATTTTGGAAATTATAATTGTGGATTTAGAAATTTAAATTGTGAATTTTAGAAGGTAACAGATAATCCCGCGTTCCACAGATTATCCAATTTCACAACATTTGTGCACGTTGTCGATGCTTTTATGTTTAAGAAACCATCATTTTTACATATAAACACTCGAAAATACAGTAGTTTTGAAAAAATTATAACTGAGTGGCGACCGGTTCCTTCGCTGTTCCCTGTTACCGCCAAAATCTCCGCGCCTTACTTAGTGGTAGCAAATATCCTACGTGCGCAATTCTCTTTACAAGAAAAACTACTCTTACCATAACTTATCTTCGTACCATTAAGGTTTAAATTGTGTTTCGTTGACTATCCGCCTTTGTAACGCTTTTGTGCCATTTATTATTTGTATATACGTTGCCTAAGTATGATCCACGTATCTAATCACGGATATACGCATTTATGGATAGAATAAACAATCAATTTACACGTAATATGACCTTCACAGCGATGATAGTAGCGTCAGATGTCGTTTCCATGTTAAAATATATTTGTCGCCGTCATCTGCTTGAATCTGCTATTTGATTGAATGACTAGCGCGTTCATTGAATGACGAAATTTAATTAAATGACTAGGCCCGAACGTTGAGTGAACAAGCGTCACTCAACGTGCAACTAGTTAGCGGATTGAAACATAGCCCTTTGAACAGAGCGGACGTAAAATCAGTCAGGTGATTGAAATTTCCCAAAATTTATCAAATCGAAATGATGCAAACAAACACGTCTGGCGCTCGGCGGCCGCTGCCGAGGCAAGCTCGCTCGCCGTTGCGCGGTAATGGTCACTGTTCTAACCTAACCTAAGATTGTCAGATATGCACCCTGGAGCGACGACTACAAGCTTAAAGGTGCAGATTCGGCACAGCAAGCAGAGTATAAGTAATAAATAATATCGAGGCCCTGAATAACAAAACTAACCAAACATTGGCTATATCCCATCTAACGACTATGCTAAATGACGTTCAGTCAAGACGTTGAACGTTACGGTAAACAACTTGAGGAGTTGTCCTTTAGTCATACAATTAAATATCGTCATTCAATGAACGCGCTAGTCATTCAATCAAATAGCAGATTTAACCAGATGACTGTGATATATATAGGACTAGAGAACGTCCACTGACAATAACTGTGGTAGTCGCAGCCCAGTCGATGTAACGGACAAGAATTTCCCATCTTAAAAATACTTGATATATTCATAAAACAATTTGCCATGATTTTACATTCGCATACTAAATTTAGCATAGATAAATTGGCAATTGCCAAGATTATATAGCGACTCCCAAATTGCCACGATTTTGTAAAACTTACAAATATGTCTGTTTTTGTAACTTCTTGCTAATTTGCAAGATTGTCTAACTACAACATCTTGAAAATATACGAGTAGTCTAGTCTAGGTCATAAATTGAGTCTAATGCGCTGATAATCACCCCAATCAGTCTCAATGGAACTTTCCTACTTAGTCCTTTGTAACTCTCATTTTATCCGTGAAAATATTACCGAATACCACTTTAAACCTCATAATGTGGCTATGCCGGAATCGAACCGACTAAAACCACTCTTTGCCCTCTGCTAACCAATGAGACATGCGGAGAAATCAAGCCATCTTTAATGTTGATCAATTTGTCCTTGCCTTTAAAGCAAAAATTCTAAAAGTAAAAATCTTATAGATTCTTTCATGTAATACGTAGTTTTGGAGTTCTAGACCTGAACTTGACTGATGAATTATGCATGCATGCCCGCCTTTATATTAAGGAGTATAGTTTTTGTTAGATACTATTAAATAATAAAAAAATTGCAACATGACTAAACTGAAAAGTTGCAAAAATTACTACGATTTTAAATCTATCAACAAATTACCAAGACTTTATAACTACCCTCAAATAGCACCATTATGTATCTACCCGCAGATTATAAACATAACGTAACTACCCCCAATTTATTTATCGCAGATAAACGCACAATCGCTAGCAGAGTTACAACAATTATATACAAAGTGAGAAAATCCGCTGGATACCAACCTATAGAATTAATTATTATTAATAAAATGTATAAATAAAGTTTTTTAGACAAGTGTTGCAATGGTTTCCTATTTGACCTCTGTTCGTTATGCGTGACACTACAAATAACCTTAATAGTATAGTAGATGTAAATATGTCTTAAACTTGTGACATTGCCAAAGTAAAATCAAAGTTTCCAATTTTATTTACGTATTACCACGATTTAAATTCTCTTCATAACGAAAGAGGTCTTTATGTTTTTTTTTTGATATAGGATATTGTTGGCCATTTTATTTAATTTTTACTACAACCTTTGTTATACTAACTTAGCTATTACTCTCTCGAATTTCTTCGAAGCCAAGCGAGGGTTCCAAGACCTAACTTCTCCTGGGACTTCACCGTGATCGAGCTCGGTGTAACTTTTGTCGTCTTGGTCATTGCTGTAGATCCTGGTTTACAGGAGTCACAGCAATGGGAATGCGGGTGGAATTAGTCCCGATTAAAAAACGACAAGCGAGGTCAATCAGAATTTTGGATGTTATTAGCTAAATAGATACTACAAAAATATACATAGTACTCTCAAATGTATTTCGGATAGCCAAACCGATTAGACTTGCTAAGCAATATATTCTACTTGACTAAGGTTTATACCCCACTAATGCGATCGGTATGGTATGTTTTGTCATTAATATCGACGCAATAGAAAGAGAAAGCATGCGATTTTGCGTTATTTCGATGTGATTTTATAAATCATTCGAATATGAGTTATAATTTAAGGCGAGTCACACTATCACTTAGAGGTTCAACGTTTCTGATATTACAGTAAAATAGCAGTTATGTGAACCATCCAGGCTATCAAGTAACACACTCGTGAGTACTACACGTATATTTATATGAATAGTGCGGTTTTTTTGAATCATTAAAGTGTGAATTATTTCAGGTGTTTTGAATGGACGACAATATCTGTTATACAAATTAGGATAGATTTTTGTGTCAGTCATTTTGTGGGAATAATTTTATTTTGAAATATGCAACACTGTTATATATTTTTTGCGTTGGTAACCATAGAAATAAGTAAGGAAATGTATATTTTTAAATGTTGCAAGGTTTATGCAAAGTGAACTTTTTTTTAGAAATACTTCTTTTTTACTGTGAAGCTTTTGTTTATTAAATACTTTGTTGATTTTGGCTTTATAGATGAAATTTATGAATGTCAAAATGTAAGATTGAATTCGCCCTTTATCCCCAAAGGAGTGGCGGGAGCATACCATACCCTATATCATTTTAACTAAATATTTATTACAGTAATAAAATCGATGCTGTAGTTAGTATTGTAATATTTTATAGAATTGAAAAAAATACGTAAAAAGTTGTAAAAACATTGAATAGAGGAAATTTTTAACGAAATATTATAATTTTTTATAAATTTCTATTGGCCACTGGATACAAATTCCTTAATGCCATACATAATATTAATTTAAGCAGTGTTGCCAATTTCAAACGTTTTTTAGTCATAAATTTGTGTAGATTATTATTATCTTAAGCTTTACGTTCGATCGCACAATATACCTATTTTTTTAAAAACAAGTTGTACATTGAATAACGTCAAATATAGATTTTATTGTCTGTAAAAATAGTTAATAATTATTTATTCAATGTAAGTAGATAGATTTTTTATTTGTAATTTATTTTTCTGTGTAAAAATAGTTTTAAGAGAATTTTAGACGGCATTTAAATTAAATATTATATACATCAATATATATGGATGTGTGTGTAATGTGTATTTTATGTCACAATTATACATTGTAGTGCAATTTTTTTCTTTTTATTTTTGTTTTTCTTTTATTTATAGTCTATAAAACATAGCCTCGTTAAAATGCCAATGAAATCGATTTATCACTATCCACTGCGACAGGTATCCTTCTCTCCACCTCTTCCGATAATTTTGAGGGGGTGATTGGCTCTACCACGGTGGTCCAACGGGCTGGAAGTGGAACAGGGTTTTGTTACGAGTCAGCTGGTGCACCAATTGCAGGTGAAACTATATATCTCCTTTCTCCTTAAGACTCCAATGCACTATACGCAATGATGACCAAAAATAGATTTTACCAGCAAATGCCCCATGGCTTTATCTCCGTTCTGTTGTAAATACAGGAATAAAATGTAGTCTAAGTTACTATATATAACATCAGTTATCTGCCAGTGAAATTCCCGTTAAAATCGGCCCCGCCGTTTCAGAGATTTCCAGGACAACAGATTAATTTTTCATTTTAAAGTACTATAAATACTATTTAGTAAAAATCTGTTTATTTGGAATTGCAGACGGACACTTCAACTTTATATATCTGCATAAATTATAACAGCATAAAGTTATAATGGTTGAACAGAAATGCGAACACAGATAGGTTCACAGTACAAACAACTATTGTTGACATAACGTCTATTTTTGTCTACTTCAAAACAAATCGCGCGCGTGGCCCTTCTAACTCAGAGTTCTGTAAACGATCACAGCAATTTTCGCTATGGCTGGTCACGGATGGGTGACCGCTGTGTGGTATTTCTATTCGCGAGCGATTCCGTGCTTCGGAACGCACGTTAAGCCAAGTCGAAAGACTTATTTGCGTCTTGAAAAATTTCAACAGCAGGTCGCCACAACCTGCGCTTGTCCATTTCAACACGGCAATGGGCTCACCGCCTGTTACGTGGGACGAAAATGTTTACGGTGAAATGTCGGTGTATGGTATGCTTCTGCCACCCCTTTGGATAAAGTTTAATACAACTGTAATTGTTAACCAAACTATGTTTTATAGACTATGGCAAAGATTTTTATTTTGAAATGGGGGTAGGCTTAAAACTTTGTCTATAACTGGCTAATGCTATTTAATAGACGCTATGATATAGGATTAGCGATTCAATATTTAACAATACGAATTATTAATTACAATATAAATATAAATTTTTATTCAACGGAAAAAGACACTTCAGGACGGGAATTAGCCCGTGACAGCGGAATGCTCTAAGCCAATGAGCTAACAGAACATTGTTTCTTGGTTGGATGAAATATATAGAGAAAGGCGTCTCTAGCTGGGAGCGCGCGTGTGACATTGATTCCTTGATGTGTGGTAGGTAGGTATTTACAACCATTTTGTTAAGTAAACATGTAACTCTCTGCCGTCGCGTGTTTCCCTCTTACAATGCTGGGTCCTTTAAGAGAAGCGTGATATAAATAGAAGCGGAATATTTCTGGGCCGTCAAATTGAGGGTCGCTATTGGAAACCTGCGTGCGGGTGCGGGTTGAGATGGCGGCCCTCATTCACGGGTCTTTGGCTTACCATTAGGCGGGCGACGCCATTTTAACGTACCAATCAAATATAAAAAAAAAGTAGCATTCATTTGCAAACACAGTAAAGTAACGTACTTATTTACTATACGTAAAGTTAAGACGATATTTTTAAAACCATTTTCAACATAGCCGCGGTTGAACTTATTAAATTTTCGCAATAAGATGTTAGGTACTGGTGGTGCTGGTATTGAATTTTAATTACTGTCATGGCGCTTCTCGTAAGTATGAGACGCACATAAGGATCAGTCTAAGCTTTTGATCTCGTAATATGTAACACATAGCGATCACTGTAAACTATCACTGCATTAAGCAACCTTCGCTATTTCTGATCCTCAGATGGGTAACCGCTTTGTGGCATTTATGAGCGTTTCCGTACTTCGGAAGTCATGTTAAGCTGTTGGTCCCAATTGCCAGTAACAGGGCAGTCGTTAAGCAAAGTTGAAGGCATTATAACCGGCTTGAAAATTTTCAACAGCAGGTCGCCACAAGCTTAGCCTGTCCATTTCAACACGGTCATAGGCTCACTCCCGGGGGCCGAGTCTACTATTGACAAGCCGTAGAATAGAACCAGAATCGCTGTTTTTAGCTGTCAACATGTTAGTAGACTATCAACAATGCAACTGACTAGCGGCCATTGGCGCGGTACGTGTTAGTAGAATTCTATCGGCCGATAGAAGTCTATTGGTGTACGATTGTAATAGTAGACTACGAAAAATTTACAAAATTGTACTGTCGGCTTTCTATTGAGCGACGTACATGTAGGGTAAGTGTTATTGGAGCTTTCTGTAATAAATTCGTCCTGGCGCTGGGTTTTTAAACTTTCGCGGTTTATACTCATATTTTATATACTACTCGGGACTTCACGCAAAACAATTTTGTACTTACATTCACCGTCCAGCCTCGACCACGGGCACTGCAACGCGCTCGAAACGTCGGTGAATGTATGTACAAAATTGTTTCGCGTGAAGTCCCGAGTAGTATTTAAAATAAAAATGGTTGGATGTTTGTTACTCTTCCACGCAAAAATTGCTTAATTGATTTTAATGACACTATACAGTAATATAGCTTATACCTACATCAAAAGGCTACTTTTAATCCCGGGAACAAGTTCCTTTGGGAAACGGGACAAATCGGTTGTAACTGTTGATAAAATGTATACCTACATTCAAGACAAATTAGTGTGTTTATTCGTATATTAGCGACTGAACGCTGCACCCCGCACAGATTCGGATGTCGGTCGCATTGATGAGCAGTCGCTAAAACGCACAAAGCCGTCACTAAAATCAATTAATTTGGAATTAAAAATAGACGTTAAAATTTTTGAAGTGAAAACTTCTTTAGCGGCGTTGAGCACTTTTTCTGTAATGGGTATAAAATCTTAAACTCGCGTCAGGACACGTGACCTGATCGAAAAAGCGTAAGATTTATCATCATCATTAACGTCCATCCCGGTCAATTTTTGAAGTGAATATTCTTTTAGCGCGGTACGCATATTTTTAGATGAGATAAAATCTCTGGACTCGCGACCATAATCATCATCATCATCTAACGTTGATTCCGGTCATCTACAGGTCTTATTAAATAATGCTGTGTAATCAATTAGGACTCTTTCAGTGTAGATTTATTTTTCATCATCATCATCTTTACGTCGATCCCGGTCAATTTTCGAAGGAAAAACTTCTTTTGGCGCGGTATGAGATAAAATCTCTGGACTCGCGACCATAATCATCATCGTCATCTAACGTTGATTCCGGTCTTCTACAGGTCTTATTAAATAATGCTGTGTAATCAATTAGGACTCTTTCAGTGTAGATTTATTTTTCATCATCATCATCTTTACGTCGATCCCGGTCAATTTTTGAAGGAAAAACTTCTTTTAGCGCGGTACGCAATTTTTGAAGTGAAAACTTCTTTAGCGGCGTTGAGCACTTTTTCTGTAATGGGTATAAAATCTTAAACTCGCGTCAGGACACGTGACCTGATCGAAAAAGCGTAAGATTTATCATCATCATTAACGTCCATCCCGGTCAATTTTTGAAGTGAATATTCTTTTAGCGCGGTACGCATATTTTTAGATGAGATAAAATCTCCGGACTCGCGACCATAATCATCATCATCATCTAACGTTGATTCCGGTCATCTACAGGTCTTATTAAATAATGCTGTGTAATCAATTAGGACTCTTTCAGTGTAGAATTATTTTTTATCATCATCATCTTTACGTCGATCCCGGTCAATTTTTGAAGGAAAAACTTCTTTTAGCGCGGTACGCATATTTTTAGATGAGATAAAATCTCTGGACTCGCTACCATAATCATCATCATCATCTAACGTTGATTCCGGTCATCTACAGGTCTTATTAAATAATGCTGTGTAATCAATTAGGACTCTTTCAGTGTAGATTTATTTTTCATCATCATCATCTTTACGTCGATCCCGGTCAATTTTTGAAGGAAAAACTTCTTTTAGCGCGGTACGCAATTTTTATATGTTCATGCTTATAGCTTCATGCTTATAGTTCGGAAGCCACTGAGGCACGACACATATATCTAGTGTTGATCAAGGCAGGTAGGTAGTACTTAAACTAGCAAACAAATTGAGACATTGCAAGGTTACTAGCCTACGTTATGACTGTCATATGTCAATTAACGCCGAAGTCTACTTTCTACTGGTACTTTACTACTGGTTCGAATTAAAAGATTCATTTTTTTTATCATCGATTATATTTAAGCACGGATTTTGTAAAAATTTTTCGGGTAATTATTAATTTAATTTAATATTATTACAATAACGCTTGTCAGGGGGTGTCATGGCACCCTTTACATGTACGATTACACTATAGTTACCTAGTACTCCCGCGTGTACATAAGTACTGTTATAAAGTAATGATATATAACGTACAAGCATGGGTTAGAGGTTGATTTGGGTGTTATCCCGCTTGTTGAATCATGAGGCGTGCGTGAATTTTTCACGTCAAGATGTCGGCTTGAGCCTGTTTCTGTAAGGACAACGGGAAGCCTGTCCACCGTACCTTTAAAATAGCTAATTATTAAAGAAATTATACAGAACAATTCATCCACCTGTCAGTGAAAGTCCTGTTAAAATCGGTCGAGCCGTTTTAGATTCGGAAGACCGGAACAAACGGGCAGAAAAAATATAATATCGGTATCGTATATTATAGCTAATTTCAAAAAATGTTTACTTTAGATTACAAAAAGACACTTCAATTTTATTCATTTGTATAGTAGATTTCAACCTTACTGTATAAATTAATAAAGGTAGATTTAGGATTATCAGTCACGCTTTATCCCCAAAGGAGTGGCAGAGGCATATTATATGCCCACATTTCACAGTAAACATTTTTCTCCCAGGTGGCGAGCCCATTGCCGTGTTGAAATAGACAGACGCAGGTTGTGACTACCTGCTGTTGAATTTTTTTAATAAGATCTTTATCTTGGCTAACGACTCCCATGATACTGACAACCGGGTTACAGAACACTGGGCTACGAGCGCTTATGCTCTTAGGATAATCGGATTTGGCCACCCCCTCCCCCCTTAAACTTGGGCACGCCCATGCGTACAAGCCTTCCTCGATACATGTGCTCTTAAAAAAGAAGCACGTTAGAGGTTATACTGCTATAGTCTAATAAGATTTCGTCACATATACCACAACTCTTTGTTTGTAACAGGAATAATAAATTAGTAAGAAAAAAATCATCAAAAGAATGAAAACTACTTTGAATGTAGTTATAAGTTGTCATGGAAACGCTTATCAGCAAACATCATGGTGTTGGATTTTCGTGACAGTCAG